>JASPKZ010003794.1:0-617500 GCA_030220185.1 Diploptera punctata
AGCGGAAGACCTCGGAGGAACTGCCTTCAGCGGACGACCTGGAGGAAGACTGCCTTCACCGAGACCTAGGAGGAAGACTGCCTTCAGGAAGACCTTGAGGAAGACTGCCTTCATCGGAGACCTGAGGGAACACTGCCTCAACACTAGGAAGACCTAGGAGGAAGACTGCCTCATCAGAAGACCTAGGAGGAGACTGCCTTCATAAGACCTGGAGAAGCCGCCTCATCGAAGACCTAGGAGGAAGACGCCTACTCAGAAGACATAGGATAAAGACTGCCCTCATCAGAGACCTAGGAGGAAGAACTGCCTTCATTCAGAAGACCTAGAAGGAAGAACTGCCTTCATCAGAAGACCTAGGAGGAAGACTGCCTATCAGAAGACCTAGGAGGAAGACTGCCTTCATCAGAAGACCTGGAGGAAGACTTGCCTTCATCAGAAGACCTGGAGGAATACTGCCTTCAGAAGAACCCTAGGAGGAAGACTGCCTTCATCAGAAGACCTGGGAGGAAGACCTGCTTCAGCGGAAGACACAGGGAGGAAGACTGCCTTCATCGAAGACCTAGGAGGAAGACTGCCTTCATCAGAAGACCTAGGAGGAAGACTGCCATCATCAGAAGACCTGGGAGGAAGACTGCCTTCATCGGAGACCTGGGAGGAAGACTGCCTTCTCTGAAGACTAGGAGGAAGACTGCCTTCATCAGAAGACCTAGGAGAAGACTGCCTTCCATAGGAGCACCTAAGCAGGAAGACTGCCTTCAGCGGACGACCTGGAGGAAGACTGCCTTCATCGGAAGACCTGGGAGGAAGACGTGCCTTCATCGTAGAAACCTGAGGAAGACGATGCCTTAATCGGAAGACCTGGGAGGAAGATGCCTTCATCAGAAAGACCTAGGAGGCAGACTGCCTTCATCAGAAAACCTGGAGGAAGACTGCCTTCATCAGAAGACCTAGGAGGAAGAACTGCCTTCATCGAAGACCTAGGAGGAGACTGCCTTCATCAGGAAGACCTAGGAGGAAGACTGCCTTCAGAAGAAAACCTAGGAGGAAGACTGCCTTCATCAGAAGACCTGGGAGGAAGCTGCCTTCATCGAAGACCTGGGAGGAAGACTGCCTTCAATCAGAAGACCTGGGAGGAAGACTGCCTTCAGCGCAAGACCTAGGAAGGAAAGACTGCCTTCAGAGCGGAACCCTGGGAGGAAGACAGCCTTCAGCGGACGACCTGGGGAGGAAGACTGCCTCATAAAGAGACCTGGGAGGAAGACTGCCTCATCGAAAGACCTGTGAGGAAGACCTGCCCTTCATCGAAGACCCTGGGAGGAAGACTGCCTTCAACAGAGGACCTAGGAGGAAGACTGCCGCTCATCAGAAGACCTAGGAGGAAGACTGCTTCATCGGAAGACCTGGGAGGAAACTGACTGCATTCATCGAAGACCTAGGAGGAAGACTGCCTTCATAGGCAAACACCTGGAGGAAGACTGCCTTCATCGAAACCTAGGAGGAAGACTGCCTTCATCAGAAGACCTGGAGGAAGACTGCCTTCAGCGGAAGACCTGGGAGGAAAACCGCCTTCATCAGAAGACCTAGGAGGAAGACTGCCTTCAACAGGAAAACCTGGAGGAAAGCCTGCCTCATCGGAAGACCTGGGAGGAAGACTGCCTTCATCAGAAGACCTAGGAGGAAAGACTGCCTTAATCAGAAGAACCTAAGGAGGAAGACTGCCTTCCATCGAAAAACTAGGAGGAAGACTGGCCTTCATCGGAAGACCTGGGAGGAAGACTGCCTTCTTCGGAAGACCTAGAAAGGAACACTGCCTTCATCGGAAGAACTAGGAGGAAGACTGCCTTCACGGAAGACTGGGAGGAAGACTGCCTTCAGCGGAAGACCTGGGAGGAAGACTGCCTTCCATCAGAAGACCTGGGAGGAAGACTGCCTTCATCGGAAGACCTGGGAGGAAGACTGCCTTCATCAGAAGACCTGGGAGGAAGCACTGCCTTCATCAGAAGACCTGGGAGGAAAACTGCCTTCATCGAAGACCCTGGAGGAAACTGCCTTCATCATAAGACCTGGGAGGAAGACTGCCTTCATGAGAAAGGACGGGAGGAAGACTGCCTTCATCAGAAGACCTGGAGGAAGACTGCCTTCATCAGAAGACCTGGGAGGAAGACTGCCTTCATCAGAAGACCTAGGGAGGAAGACTGCCTTCATCAGAAGACCTGGGAGAAGACTGCCTTCATCAGAAAACCTAGGAGGAAGACTGCCTTCATCGAAAGACCTGGGAGGAAGACCTGCCTTCATCAGAAGACCTGGGAGGCAAGACTGCCTTCATCAGAAGACCGAGGAGGAAGACTGCCTTCAACGGAAGACCTCAGAGGAAGACTGCCTTCATCAGAAGACCATGGAGGAAGACTGCCTTCATCAGAAGACCTGGGAGGAAGACTGCCTTCATCAGAAGACCTAGGAGGAAGACCCGCCTTCATCAGGACGACCTGGAAGAAGACTGCCTTCATCAAGGACCTGGAAGGACAGACGGCCTTCATCGAAAGACCTAGGAGAAAGACTGCCTTCAGAGGAAGACCTAGGAGGAAGACTACCTCCCGACGAAGCCTGGGAGGAAGACTGCCTTCATCAGAAGACCTGGGAGGAAGACGCCTTCATCACAGAAGACTGGGAGGAAGACTGGCCTTCATCAGAAGACACTGGGAGGAAGACTGCCGTCATCAGAAGACCTAGGAGGAAGACTGCCTTCAACAGAGACCCAGGAAGGAAGACTGCCTTCATCAGAAGACCTAGGAGGAAGACTGCCCTCATCGGAATACCTGGGAGAAGACTGGCCTTCATCAGAAGACCCTGAGGAAGACTGCCTTATCGGAAGACCCTGGGAGGAAGACCTGCCTTCATCGGAAGACCTGGGAGGAAGACTGCCTTCATCGGAAGACCTGGACAGGAAGACTGCCTTCATCAGGGAAGAGACCTGGGAGGAAGAACTGCCTTCATCGGAAGACCTGAGAGGAAGACTGCCTTCAGCGGAAGACCTGGGAGGAGACTGCCTTCATCAGAAGACCTGGGAGGAAGACTGCCTTCATCATAAGAACCCTAGGAGGAAGACTGCCTTCATCAGAAAGACCTAGGAGGAAGACTGCCTTCATCAGAGCCTGGAGAAGACTGCCTTCAGCAGAAGACCTAGGAGGAAGACTGCATTAATCAAAGACCTGGAGGAAGACTGCCTTCCAGAAAGACTGGAGAAGACTGCCTTCAGCGGAAGACCTAGGAGAAACGGCCTTCATCAGAAGACTGGGAGGAGATGCCTTCATCAGAAGACCTAGGAGGAAGACTGCCTTCACAAGCGGACGACCTAGGAGGAAGACTGCCTTCATCAAACCTAGGAGGAAGACTGCCTTCATCGAAAGACCTAGGAGGAAGACTGCCCTTCACAATACAGAAGACCTAGGAGTATACTGCCTCATCAGAATAACCTAGGAGGAATACTGCCTTCATCAGAAGACCTATGAGGAAGACTGCCCTTCATCGAAGACCTAGGAGGAATACTGCCTTCATCCGAAGACCTAGGAGGAAGACTGCCTTATCAAGATGACCAGAAGGACACTGCCGTCAGCGGACGAACTAGGAGGAAGACCTGCCTTCATCGGGACGACCGGGGAGGAAGGACTGCCTTCATCAGAAGACCTAGGAGGAAGATGCATTCATCAGAAGACCAGGAGGAAGGAAGAATGCCTTCATCAGAAGACCTAGGAGGGACTGCCTTCATCAGAATACCTAGGAAGGAAGACTGCTTCATCAGGAAGACCTAGGAAGACGCTGCCTTCATCAGAATACCTATGAGAAACTGCCTTCATCAGACGACCTAGGAGGAAGACCTGCCTTCATTCAGCGGACGACCTAGGAGGAAGACTGCCTTCATCAGAAGACCGGGGAAGACTGCCTCATCAGAAGACCTGGCAGAAGACTGCCTTCATCGAAAGACCTGTGAGGAGACTGCCCTTCATCGAAGACCAGGAGGGACTGCCCTTCAGAGGAGGGACCCCTGGAGGAGAGACTGCCTTCATCAGAAGACCTAGGGGAAGACTGCCTTCAGCGGACGACCTAGGTTGAAGAACTGCTTCAATCAGAAGAACCTAGGAGAAAGACTTGCCTTCATCGGAAGACCTGGGAGGAAGACTGCCTTCATCAGAGAACCTGGAGGAAGACTGCCTTCATCGGAAGATTGGGAGGAAGACTGCCTTCATCAGAGGACCTGGGAGGAAGACTCCTTCATCGGAGACCTGGAGCAAGACTTCCTTCATCGAGGACCTGGGAGGAAGACTTGCCTTCATCAGAGGACCTGAAGGAGACTGCCTTCATCGCACGACCTAGGAGGAAGACTGCCTTCAGCGGACGACTAGGAAGATACTGCCTTTCATCAGAAGACCTATGAGGAGCTGCCTTCATCAGAAGACCTGGAGGAAGACTGCCTTCAGCCGAAGGCCTGGAAGAATACTGCCTTCAGCGGACGACATGGAGGAGACTGCCTTCATCAGAAACTGGGAGAGACTTCCTTCGTTCGAAGACCTGTGAGAAGCTGCCTTTCATCGAACACCTGGGAGGAAGACTGCCTTCATCGGAAGACCTGGGGGAGCTGCCTTTCATACAGAAGAACCTACAGGATGAAGACTCCTTCTCAGAAGACCTGGATGAAGACTGCCTTCATCAGAAGACCTAGGAGGAAGACTGCCTTCATCGGAGGAGGACAGACCGCCTTCCATCTGAAGGACCTGGGAGGTAGACTGCCTTCATCGGAAGACGCTGTGGGCAGACTGCCTTCATCGGAGACCTAGGAGGAAACTGCCTTCATCGGAAGACCTGGGAGGACGACTTGCCTTCATCGGAAGAACTGTGAGGAAGACTGTCTCACGGAGACCTGGGAGAAGAACTGGCTTCAGAGGAGGACATAGGAGGAAGCCTGCTTCATCGGAAGACCTGGGAGGTAGACTGCCTTCACTCGGAAGACCTGTGAGGAAGAACTGTGCCTCATCGGAGATCTAGGAGGAAGACTGCATTCAGCATCGAACGACCTAGGAGGAAGACTGCTTCATCGGACGACCTGGGAGGAAGACTGCCGTCAGGCGGACACCTAGGAGGAAGATGCCTCATCAGAGACCTGGGAGGAAGAGGCATTCATCGGAAGCCTGGGAGAAGACTGCCTTCATGGAGACCTGGGAGGAAGACTGCTTCATCGGAAGACCTGAAGGAAGACTGCCTTCACCGAAGACCTGGGATAAGAAACTGGGCCGGCATCGAAGACCTGGGTAGAAAGACTGCCTGCATCGGAAGACTGGGAGGAAACTGCTTCATCAGAAGACTGGGAGGAACATGCCGTCATCAAAGACCGAGAGGAAGAGCCTTATCAGAAGACCTAAGAGGAGACTGCTTCATCGAAGACTAGGAGGAGACTGCCTTCTCAGAAGACCAGGAAGGAGAATGCATTCATCGAAGACCTAGAGGAACTGCCTTCAACGAAGACCAGGACGAGAATGCGTCAGCGGAAGACCGGGACGAGAGACTGCATTCATCAGAAGACCGGGAGGAAGACTGCCTTCATCAAAGACCGGGGAGGAAACTGCCTTCACGGAAAAGACCTGGGAGGAAACTGCCTTCATCGGAAGACCTGGGAGGAAGACTGCCTTCATCGGAAGACCTGGGAGGAAGACTGCCTTCATCGGAATACCTGGGAGGAAGACTGCCTTCATCGGAAGACCTGGGATGACAGACTGCCTTCATCGGAAGAACTGGGAGGAACACTGCCTTCATCAGAAGACCTGGGAGGAAGAACTGCCTTCAATCCGAAGACCTGGAAGAAGACTGCCTTCATCGGACGACTTGGGAGAGAGACTGCCTTCATCAGAAGACCTGGGAGGAAGACTGCCTTCATCATAAGACCTGGGAGGAAGACTATCTTCATCAGAAGAGCCTGGGAGGAAGACTGCCTTCATCGAAGACCTGGGAGGAAGACTGCTTTCATCGGAAGACCTGGGACTGAAGACTGCCTCATCAGAAGACCTGGGAGGAAGACTGCCTTCATCAGAAGACCTGGGAGGAAGACTGCCTCATCGGAAGACCTGGGAGGAAGACTGCCTTCATCAGCAAGACCTGGGAGGAAGACTGCCTTCATCGGAAGACCTGGGAGGAAGGACGCCTTCATCGGAAGACCTGGGAGAAGAACTGCCTTCATCGGAAGACCTAGGAAGGAAGACTGCCTTCAGCCGAAGACCTGGGTGGAAGACTGCCTGCATCGGAAGACCTGGGAGAAAGACTGCCTTCAACGGAAGACCTGGGAGGAAGACTGCCTTCATCAGAAAGACCTAGGAGGAAGACTGCCTCATCAGAAGACCTGGGAGGAAGACTGCCTTCATCGAAGACCTGGGAGGAAGACTGCCTTCATCGGAAGACCTGGGAGGAAGACTGCCCTTCATCGGAAGACCTGGGAGGAAGACTGACCTTCAATCGGAAGACCGGGAGGAAGACTGGCCTTCATCGGAAGACCTGGGAGGAAGACTGCATTCATCGGAAGACCTGGAGAAGACTGCCTTCATCAGAAGACCTGGGAGGAAAGACTGCCTTCATCGGAAGACCTGGGAGGAAGACTGCTTCATCGGAAGACCTGGGAGGAAGACTGCCTTCATCGGAAGACCTGGGAGGAAGACTGCCTTCATCGGAATACCGGGGAGGAAGACTGCCTTCATCAGAAGACCCGGGAGGAGACTGCCTTCATCGGAAGACCTGGGAGGAACACTGCCTTCATCGGAAGACCTGGGAGAAAGACTGTGCCTTCATCCGAAGACCTGGAGGAAGACAGCCTTCATCGGAAGACATGGGAGGAGACTGCCTTCATCAGAAGACCTGGGAGGAAGACTGCCTTCATCAGAAGACCTGCGAGGACAGACTTATCTTCATCGGAAACCTGGGAGGAAGACTGCCTTCATCAGAAGACCTGGGAGGAAGACTGCTCTCATCGAGAAAACCTGGGAGGAAGACTGCCTTCATCAGAAAAAACTAGGAGGACAGACTCCCTTCATCGGAAGACCTAGGAGGAAGACTGCCTTCAGCGGAAGACCTGGGAGGAAGACTGCCTTCATCGGAGACCTGGGAGGAAGACTGCCTTCATCGAAGACCTGGAGGAAGACTGCCTTCATCAGAAGACCTGGGAGGAAGACTGCCTTCATCAGAAGACCTAGGAGGAAGACTGCCTTCATCAGAAGACCTAGGAGGAAGACTGCTTCATTGGAAGACCTAGGAGGAAGACTGCCTTCATCAGAAGACCTGGGAGGAAGACTGCCTTCATTCGGAAGACCTGGGAGGAAGACTGCCTTCATCGAAGACCTGGGAGGAAGACTGCCTTCATCGGAAGACCTGGGAGGAAGACTGCCTTCATCAGAAGACCTGGGAGGAAGACTGCCTTCATCGGAAGACCTAGGAGGAAGACTTGCCTTCATCAGAAGACCTGGGAGGAAGACTGCCCTGCATCGGACGACCTAGGAGGAAAACTGCCTTCATCGGAAGACCTGGGAGGAAGACTGCCTTCATCGGAAGACCTGGGAGGAAGACTGCCTTCATCGGAAGACCTAGGAGGAAGACTGCCTTCATCAGAAGACCTGGGAGGAAGACTTGCCTTCATCGGAAGAACTAGGAGGAAGACTGCCTTCATCGGAAGACATGGAGGAAGACTGCCTTCATCAGAAGACCTAGGAAGGAGACTGCCTTCATCGGAAGACCTAGGAGGAAGACTGCCTTCAGCGGACGAACCTGGGAGGAAGACTGCCTTCATCAGAATGACCTAGGAGGAAGACTGCCTTCATCAGAAGACCTAGGAGGAGACTGCCTCATCACGAAGACCTAGGAGGAAGACTGCCTTCACCGGACGACCTGGAGGAAGACTGCCTTCATCGGACGACCTAGGAGGAAGACTGCCTTCATCGAAGACCTAGGGGGAAGACTGCCTTCATCAGAAGACCTAGGAGGAAGACTGCCTTCATCAGAAGACCTGGGAGGAAGACTGCCTTCATCGAAAGACCTGGGAGGAAGACTGCCTTCATCGGAAGACCTGGGAGGAAGACTGCCTTCATCGGAAGACCTAGGCAGGAAGACTGCCTTCAACAGAAGACCTAGAGGAAGACTGCCTTCATCGAAGACCTAGGAGGAAGACTGCCTTCATCGGACGACCTGGGAGGAAGACTGCCTTCATCGGACGACCTGGGAGAAAGACTGCCTTCATCAGAAGACCTAGGAGGAAGACTGCCTTCATCAGAAGACCTAGGAGGAAGACTGCCTTCATCAGAAGACCTGGAGAGGAAGACTGCCTTCATCAGAAGACCTGGGAGGAAGACTGCCTTCATCAGAAGACCTGGGAGACCTGCCTGGACGGAGGAAGACTGCCTTCATCAGAAGACCTGGGAGGAAGACTGCCTTCATCGGAAGACCTAGGAGGAAGACTGCCTTCATCAGAAGACCTAGGAGGAAGACTGCCTTCATCAGAAGACCTAGGAGGAAGACTGCCTTCATCAGAAGACCTAGGAGGAAGACTGCCTTCATCAGAAGACCTAGGAGGAAGACTGCCTTCAACAGAAGACCTAGGAGGAAGACTGCCTTCAGCGGACGACCTGGGAGGAAGACTGCCTTCATCAGAAGACCTGGGAGGAAGACTGCCTTCATCAGAAGACCTGGGAGGAAGACTGCCTTCAGCGGACGACCTAGGAGGAAGACTGCCTTCATCGGAAGACCTGGGAGGAAGACTGCCTTCATCGGAAGACCTGGGAGGAAGACTGCCTTCATCGCGAAGACCTAGGAGGAAGACTGCCTTCAGCAGACGACCTGGGAGGAAGAATGCCTTCATCAGAAGACCTGGGAGGAAGTACTGCCTTCAGCAGAAGACCTAGGAGGAATGACTGCCTTCATGAGACGACCTGGGAGGAAGACTGCCTTCATCAGAAGACCTAGGAGGAAGACTGCCTTCATCGGAAGACCTAGGAGGAAGACTGCCTTCATCAGAAGACCTAGGAGGAAGACTGCCTTCAGCGGACGACCTAGGAGGAAGACTGCCTTCATCGGAAGACCTAGGAGGAAGACTGCCTTCATCGGAAGACCTACGAGGAAGACTGCCTTCATCGGAAGACCTACGAGGAAGACTGCCTTCATCGGAAGACCTAGGAGGAAGACTGCCTTCAGCGGACGACCTAGGAGGAAGACTTCCTTCATCAGAATACCTAGGAGGAAGATTGCCTTCAGCGGAAGACCTAGGAGGAAGACTGCCTTCATCAGAAGACCTAGGAGGAAGACTGCCTTCATCAGAAGACCTAGGAGGAAGACTGCCTTCAGCGGAAGACCTGGGAGGAAGACTGCCTTCATCAGAAGACCTGGGAGGAAGACTGCCTTCAGCGGAAGACGTGGGAGGAAGTCTGCCTTCATCAGAAGACCTGGGAGGAAGACTGCCTTCAGCGGACGACCTAGGAGGAAGACTGCCTTCATCAGAAGACCTAGGAGGAAGACTGCCTTCAGCGGAAGACCTAGGAGGAAGACTGCCTTCATCAGAAGACCTGGGAGGAAGACTGCCTTCAGCGGACGACCTAGGGGGAAGACTGCCTTCAGCGGAAGACCTAGGAGGAAGACTGCCTTCATCAGAAGACCTGGGAGGAAGACTGCCTTCAGCGGACGACCTGGGAGGAAGACTGCCTTCATCAGAAGAGCTAGGAGGAAGACTACCTTCATCGGAAGACCTAGGAGGAAGACTGCCTTCAGCGGACGACCTAGGAGGAAGACTGCCTGCATCAGAAGACCTAGGAGGAAGACTGCCTTCAGCGGAAGACCTAGGAGGAAGACTGCCTTCATCGGAAGACCTGGGAGGAAGACTGCCTTCATCAGAAGACGCTAGGAGGAAGACTGCCTTCATCAGAAGACCTAGGAGGAAGACTGCCTTCATCAGAAGACCTAGGAGGAAGACTGCCTTCATCAGAAGACCTGGGAGGAAGACTGCCTTCAGCGGAAGACCTAGGAGGAAGACTGCCTTCATCAGAAGACCTAGGAGGAAGACTGCCTTCAGCGGGCGGACGACCTAGGAGGAAGACTGCCTTCATCAGAAGACCTGGGAGGAAGACTGCCTTCAGCGGAAGACCTAGGAGGAAGACTGCCTTCATCGGAAGACCTAGGAGGAAGACTGCCTTCAGCGGACGACCTAGGAGGAAGACTGCCTTCAGCGGAAGACCTGGGAGGAAGACTGCCTTCATCGGAAGACCTAGGGAGGAAGACTGCCTTCAGCGGAAGACCTAGGAGGAAGACTGCCTTCATCAGAAGACCTAGGAGGAAGACTGCCTTCATCAGAAGAACTAGGAGGAAGACTGCCTTCATCAGAAGACCTAGGATGAAGACTGCCTTCATCAGAAGACCTAGGAGGAAGACTGCCTTCATCAGAAGACCTAGGAGGAAGACTGCCTTCAGCGGACGACCTAGGAGGAAGACTGCCTTCATCAGAAGACCTAGGAGGAAGACTGCCTTCATCAGAAGACCTAGGAGGAAGACTGCCTTCATCAGAAGACCTAGGAGGAAGACTGCCTTCAGCGGAAGACCTAGGAGGAAGACTGCCTTCATCAGAAGACCTAGGAGGAAGACTGCCTTCCGCGGACGACCTAGGAGGAAGACTGCCTTCATCAGAAGACCTAGGAGGAAGACTGCCATCAGCGGAAGACCTGGGAGGAAGACTGCCTTCAGCGGAAGACCTAGGGAGGAAGACTGCCTTCATCGGAAGACCTAGGAGGAAGACTGCCTTCATCAGGAAGACCTAGGAGGAAGACTGCCTTCAGCGGAAGACCTAGGAGGAAGACTGCCTTCATCAGAAGACCTAGGAGGAAGACTGCCTTCAGCGGACGACCTAGGAGGAAGACTGCCTTCATCAGAAGACCTGGGAGGAAGACTGCCTTCAGCAGAAGACCTAGGAGGAAGACTGCCTTCAGCGGAAGACCTAGGAGGAAGACTGCCTTCATCAGAAGATCTGGGAGGAAGACTGCTATCAGCGGACGACCTAGGAGGAAGACTGCCTTCATCAGAAGACCTAGGAGGAAGACTGCCTTCATCAGAAGACCTAGGAGGAAGACTGCCTTCATCAGAAGACCTAGGAGGAAGACTGCCTTCAGCGGACGACCTAGGAGGAAGACTGCCTTCATCAGATGACCTAGGAGGAAGACTGCCTTCATCGGACGACCTAGGAGGAAGACTGCCTTCAGCGGACGACCTGGGTGGAAGACTGCCTTCATCAGAAGACCTAGAAGGAAGACTGCCTTCATCAGAAGACTTAGGAGGAAGACTGCCTTCATCAGAAGACCCAGGAGGAAGACTGCCTTCATCAGAAGATCTAGGAGGAAGACTGCCTTCATCAGAAGACCTAGGAGGAGGAAGACTGCCTTCATCAGAAGACCTAGGAGGAAGACTGCCTTCATCAGAAGACCTAGGAGGAAGATTGCCTTCATCAGAAGACCTAGGAGGAAGACTGCCTTCAGCGGACGACCTGGGAGGAAAACTGCCTTCATCAGAAGACCTGGGAGGAAGACTGCCTTCATCAGAAGACCTGGGAGGAAGACTGCCTACAGCGGACGACCTAGGAGGAAGACTGCCTTCAGCGGACGACCTGGGAAGAAGACTGCCTTCAGCGGACGACCTAGGAGGAAGACTGCCTTCAGCGGACGACCTGGGAGGAGGACTGTCTTCATCAGAAGACCTAGGAGTAAGACTGCCTTCAGCGGACGACCTGGGAGGAAGACTGCCTTCATCAGAAGACCTGGGAGGAAGACTGCCTTCAGCGGACGACCTAGGAGGAAGACTGCCTTCAGCGGAAGACTTGGGAGGAAGACTGCCTTCAGCGGACGACCTAGGAGGAAGACTGCCTTCAGCGGACGACCTAGGAGGAAGACTGCCTTCATCAGAAGACCTAGGAGGAAGACTACCTTCATCGGAAGACCTAGGAGGAAGACTGCCTTCAGCGGAAACTTGGGAGGAAGACTGCCTTCATCGGAAGACCTAGGAGGAAGACTGCCTTCAGCGGACGACCTGGGAGGAAGACTGCCTTCATCAGAAGACCCAGGAGGAAGACTGCCTTCATCAGAATACCTAGAAGGAAGATTGCCTTCAGCGGAAGACCTAGGAGGAAGACTGCCTTCATCAGAAGTCCTGGGAGGAAGACTGCCTTCAGCGGACGACCTAGGAGGAAGACTGCCTTCAGCGGAAGACCTGGGAGGAAGACTGCCTTCATCAGAAAACCTGGGAGGAAGACTGCCTTCAGCGGAAGACCTAGGAGGAAGACTGCCTTCAGCGGACGACCTAGGAGGAAGACTGCCTTCATCAGAAGACCTAGGAGGAAGACTGCCTTCAGCGGAAAACCTATGAGGAAGACTGCTTTCATCAGAAGACCTAGGAGGAAGACTGCCTTCAGCGGAAGACCTAGGAGTAAGACTGTCTTCATCAGAAAACCTGGGAGGAAGAGTGCCTTCATCAGAAGACCTGGGAGGAAGACTGCCTTCAGCGGAAGACCTAGGAGGAAGACTGCCTTCATCAGAAGGCCTGGGAGGAAGACTGCCTTCAGCGGACGACCTAGGAGGAAGACTGCCTTCAGGGGAAGACCTAGGAGGAAGACTGCCTTCATAAGAAGACCTGGGAGGAAGACTGCCTTCAGCGGACGATCTAGGAGGAAGACTGCCTTCAGCGGAAGACCTAGGAGGAAGACTGCCTTCAGCGGAAGACCTAGGAGGAAGACTGCCTTCAGCGGACGACCTGGGAGGAAGACTGCCTTCAGCGGACGACCTACGAGGAAGACTGCCTTCAGCGGACGACCTGGGAGGAAGACTGCCTTCAGCGGACGACGTAGGAGGAAGACTGCCTTCAGCGGACGACCTAGGAGGAAGACTGCCTTCAGCGGACGACCTAGGAGGAAGACTGCCTTCAGCGGACGACCTAGGAGGAAGACTGCCTTCAGCGGACGACCTAGGATGAAGACTGCCTTCAGCGGACGACCTGGGAGGAAGACTGCCTTCATCAGAAGACCTAGGAGGAAGACTGCCTTCATCAGAAGACCTAGGAGGAAGACTGCCTTCAGCGGACGACCTGGGAGGAAGACTGCCTTCAGCGGACGACCTGGGAGGAAGACTGCCTTTAGCGGACGACTTGGGAGGAAGACTGCCTATGGCAGACGACCTCGAGGATGATTGCCTTCATCAGAAGACCTGGTAGGAAGACTACCTTCATCAGAAGATCTGGGAGGAAGACTGCCTTCATCAGAAGACCTGGGAGGAAGACTGCCTTCAGTGGAGGACCTGGGAGGAAGACTGCCTTCATCAGAAAACCTGGGAGAAAGACTGCCTATGGCAGACGACCTGGGAAGAAGAATGCCTATGGCAGACGACCTGGGAAGAAGAATGCCTATGGCAGACGACCTGGGAGGAAGACTGCCTTCAATGGAGGACCTGGGAGGAAGACTGCCTATGGCAGGCGACCTGGGAGAAAGACTGCCTTCATCAGAAGACCTGGTAGGAAGACTACCTTCATCGGAAGATGTCGGAGGAAGACTGCCTATGGCAGACGACCTGGGAAGAAGAATGCCTATGGCAGACGACCTGGGATGAAGACTTCCTTCATCGGAAGACCTGGGTGGAAGACTGCCTATGGCAGACAACCTGGGAGGAAGACTGCCTTCATCAGAAGACCTGGGAGGAAGACTGCCTATGGCAGACGACCTGGGAAGAAGAATGCCTATGGCAGACGACCTGGGAGGAAGACTGCCTATGGCAGACGACCTGGGAGAAAGACTGCCTTCGGCAGACAACCTGGGAATGAGACTGCTTTCGAGGACAAGTGAAGAAGACCACAGTCGAGTATGTGAGATAGAGACTGCCTAATCTGAGATAGTGAGCACTTCGAGGAGATGACTGGAAGGGATCATTGACCACAGCAACATATGAAGATATCTGCTTGTGTCCCAGCCTGAAGAGAGAGGTGTATAGAAAGGTGTGTAATATTATACTCTACAATTTTTAATTCAAGTCATTATTAGTTCTACAATTGAAATGTGTGGATGACAGAATATACAAATTTTACCGGATGATTGCTATTTCAGGATTTTTTACCTCCCTACACTACATGACATAATCCACATCATTAATTTATTTCTGAAGGAAGCATTTCTCAGAAATATAGTTGAAGTGGTTTTGCTTAGTCATCCAGCTGAAGGATTATTGTGTCGAATCTCTTGAGTAAGATTTCTTCCATGAAATTGTTTTAAGTGTATGAAACCATTAACATGGCAATAATCATGAGTGTTTAAGAAAAAATTATTAAAGTATTATTTAAATGGGAAAGGAAAACCAATATGCACGCACACACTATTGAGTAACACTAAGAAATTGGGACTGGAAGTAAATATCAATAAAACTAAATATATGGTCACACATAGAAATACATTATATAATGGAAATGGATAGTTTATATATTAAATTTGGGAATTTTTAACATTATTAGGTTCAATTCATAAGAATTAAATAAATTGTGATTATTTCTTACCTCATACTTCTATATTCCTTTAAACACAGCACTGCAGTATCAGCGACTCCTTGTCACCATCGTCAGCTGTTTTCACGATTGTCAATTTTTACTTTTGTTGATAATTATCCAAACTGCCATCTGATGTTCTTTTTAAGGAATTATTTTCTAAACTGCCATCTGGTGTTCTTTTTCATGAATCATTTTCTAAACTGCCATCTGTTGTATTTTTGAAGAACTTTAGATTTAACAGTTTGGGAAAAAATATATATTAAAAAAAACCATACTAGAACCATGAACTTTGAAATTTCAGATGAACTGAGCTTGATTACAAAGTTCTTCAAAAATACAACAGTTGGCAGTTTAGAAAATGATTCATGAAAAAGAACACCAGATGACAATTTAGAAAATAATTCGTTAAAAAGAACATCAGATGGCAGTTTGGATAATTATCAACAAAATTAAAAATTGACAGTCGTGAAAACAGCTGACGATGGTGACAAGGAGTGGCCAATACTGCAGTGCTGTATTTAAAGGAATATAGAAGTATGAGGTAAGAAATAATCACGATTTATTTTATTCTTATAAATGGATAGTTAATGACGAATGAAGGAAATTTTGAGGAAGTGGCTGAATTCAAATACCTAGGAGCAATAATCACAAATAGGAATGAGATGTACAAAGAAATTAAACATAGGATCAATTCTGGAAATGCATGCTATTATGCATTACAGGGACTCTTGTCGTCCCAACTCATTTAAAAAAAACGTTAAACTGAAAATATATAAAACTATTATTCTACCAGTTATATTATATGGGTGCGAAACATGGACTCTTACTTTAGGGGAGGAAAGGAGATTACGAGTATTTCAGAATAAAGTTGTTACGAAAATTTTTGGACCTAAGAGATGAACGGACAGGGGAATGGAGAAAACTACATAAAAGTGAACTACATGGTCTTTATAGGAAGCCAGATATAATAAGAACAGTTAAGTCTCGTAGATTGTGATGGGCAGGACATGTGGGATGAATGGGGAATAAAATATGTGCATGGAAGCTTCTTATAGGAAAACCAGAGGGAAAATGCCCAGTTGATAGACCATGAATGAGGTGGGAGAATAACATTAACTATGATTTGAGGGAAGTAGATTATACAGGGAATGATTAGGAAACATTAGCTCTGGATAGGGATGTATGGAGAGTTTATGTCCATGCGGCCATGAACCTATGGGTTTGATAGTGCCAGTGAGTTAGTTAAGGAAAATTAATAATGCTTGGAAAATAAAATGAAATATGTCATAGACATGTATAACTAATTCAGTGGAACTATCAAACCCTGAGTTTCATAGCCATGCAGACATAAGCTCTCCATACATCCATATCCTACAAGGTAACGGATGGATTTCTCAACCAAAGCCTAAACCACGACCATGGTTTTCCGATTTTTTATTGTTTCCATAACAACCACAAAAATGGAAAATTACAAAAAAAAATGTATGAATCATGTCTATGGTTTCATAACAATTTCTTTGAATTTTCAGTAATTTTATAGGTGTTATGGAAACAATAAAAAATCGGAAAACCGGGGTCATGGTTTATACTTTGGTTCAGAAATCCAACATGTGCTTTTCAATCACCCCCTGTATAATCTACTTCCTTCTAATCATGGTTAATGTTATTCTCCCACCTCAATCTTAGCCAACCTACTATGCCCTTTCCTTCTTTTCTTATAAGTTTCCATGGCCCTCTTCCATTCCCAATTTGTGTCACATATCCTGCTCATTGCAGTCTACAAGACTTAACTGTTCTTATTATATCTGGCTTCCTATAAAGGCCATGTAGCTTATTGTTATGTAGTCTTCTCCATTTGCCGTATGTCCACCTCTCTTTGACCCAAAAAATTTTCCTAAGAACTTCATTCTCAAATTCTCGTAATTTTTTTCTCATTCCTTAAAGTTTCACATTTCCATATAATATAACTGGGAAAATAACAGTTTTATATTTTTCATCTTCAACGAATGCCGTCTCATAGAATTCCAAAAGCTATGCTTCGTTACTGCCCCCAAGGCAAAAGATCGCTGGGACGTCCAAAAAAGCACTGGATGGAAAATTCCTCTTTGAGACCATAACAGGCCACATGGCCTAATACTTGCATGGATAATGATGATGATATTTTTTCAGTTTATTTTTTTTTTTTTTGCATGATAGTGCATTTTGTCATACAGCAATGGCAACCATGATTGAAAGTTCAACTTCCTACATTTCGGGGTTGCCAAGTTAATAGCTATACTGTAATAAAAAATAACTATACTGTAATATTACAGGTTACAAACATGCATGTGGGAAGTAAAACCACTGCCCTCTATGTATACTACGTACAATGTATAGGGCCTATACAAAAAATATCCAAATGGTAGTGTTAATATGCATTATATGAAACAAATAGCTGCATTTTAAATGAACTGAACTTTATTTGAAACAATATAAAACAATAAATACGTATTTGCTGCTATTTTATTACTAAATTGGTCTCACAGCCTCCTATTCTTTCAGCTAATAAACATTGCCCACACTGTTAACGTTAGTCAATTGTTTATAATGAATGCAAATATTTTCAGCAAAGATGTTATTTTACTATTATTTATTATTTTGAAAACACCATCGCGCAAAAAATAATGTACAACGCACGTTTGTGAAGTGTTTTACAGAATTGAGGAAAATGTTTAAAAACCGAGTGATAGCGAAGTTTTTAATTTCCAAGATTCTGTAAAAATCACTTCCCAAACTTGAATCATAATATACTATTAGGCAGTTTGGATGAATAGTGCTTGCAATGCATAATAGCATCTGTTTCCAGAATTCAGGCTATAAATTGTACTTATATCTTGTTCTCATTATTTATGAATTCACCCTGTAACATAGGCTACGTTGTATGTTTCAGGTTTGTCTGCACCATGACGGATGTTCAAATTTCAACCTTTAAATAAAATTATTTTTGCTGCACTCTGACGTAATTTATTGCATTTATGTTAATAAATTATATAAGCAAAATGAATTTGGATTTGTATAATAACAGAAGAAATAAACCACAGAATATTAACAGGAAAATAAGCATATTTTGCGAATCTCAGCTTAATAAAATCAAAACCGTTAACTAGAACTAAACTAAAAATATATAAAACCTTGATTAGACCTGCGGCAACATACTCTGCTGAAACATGGGTGTAAAATAAAGAAGATGAAAATGCTTTACGTATATTCAAAAGAAAGATAATAAGACGAATATATGGACCAGTATTGGAAAACAATACATGGAGAATCAGATCAAATTCTGAAATTGATCATATGCTCAGAGGAGAGGATCTTGTAAGATACATCAAGTCATTGAGATTGAGATGGGTAGGACATGTTGAAAGAGAAAGTACAGGATCAAGATGAATGGAGGAAAATTGTGAAGGAGGCCAAAACTCATAACAGGTTCTAGTGCCAAATAGGAAGGAATGAATCAAGAGTTGCTGCAGAACAGTACTTACTTTTATAAAGAAGTACCAATATAATTGGAAAACTGTACAACAGATGTCCAAGAACAGAATACCAAAAGCAATTCTTCACTACTGCCCACATGGAAAGAAATCTTTGGACTTCCTGAAGAAGAATTCTGTTGAAAATCCAGTCTTGAGATCTTATCATACCATCAGACTTTATACTTCTATGGAGAAGATGATGAAAAATGGGTGCAGAATGGTTTTTATACAAATAAGGTAGGAATTAAATTAATATTAAGAAGCTAAAGCTATTACTATGATTGAAATAAGTAAATTAATGTACACAACTAAACTATTATAATCAATGGTAAAGAGAAAACTTGTTGCCTGAACCGGGAATCAAACCTCGAACCTTCACTTTCCGTGCTGATCCTCTGACCACTGAACTAATTCAGGCTATAGCAGCCTCATGGGCTAGTGGTCAGCATTTCTGACTACTGTTCATGAGGTCCCGGTTATTCGATTCAAGGTCAAATCATAGGAATTTTTCCTTAAAGGGAATCATTACTGGTCTGGAATTTAGGTTAAGTTTAGGTTAACAACTCTTCTGGTGCTTCATTATTTATATGCCTTCTAGACACTCAACTTCAGAAATGGGTAACAATTAAACCAATACCAGGAGAGAACACCAGAAATGTCGAAATGACAACCTGGGGCATTGAAAAAGAACACATTGCTATATGATTCATTGCATTGAATGTGGGACCAAGCGAGTAAGGTAAAGGGAGGATTTATGCTTGGATGTGAATGTAGCCTAAATTAGCTCAGTGGTCAGAGCATCAGCACAGAAAGCTGAAGGTTTGGGATTCAATTCCCGATTCAGGCAAAAATGTTTCTCTTTACCATTGATGCAAATAACAATTGTTAGTATGTTACTTGATGTAAGTCTTTAAGTTTTCAGATCTTCTGCAACGTAATTAGAATTCTGGGCGTGATAGGGCTCTCTTTTTTAGGTTTGAGTTTCTTTATACATTGCAAATCTATGACATGGAAACTATGAATTAACTTCTGAAGGAAGCCATAATGAGGATTTCAGCCAAGTTTTAACCTGGAGACCTGGAACCAGAGGTGAGCATGATAACCACTAGTCCACCAGGAACTGTTTTAAAAAAATGATCTCACTGTCCCTCCATGGTATCTTTACCTTGTCGTGGTGGAGTGGCTTGCGTGCTTAAATGATCCCGAGAGCTATGCCAGCAGTAGCATTGCTGCTGATAGGGTTACCCATGCCAGACTGGTCGAAGGTGATAAGCCAGACAAATAAAGTACCTTGATTGAAAGAGTGATGATCTTTCACCGTAAAAATACAACTGTCAAGAAATGCAGACGTGAGTTCCACTGGGGTAAAATTTTCCGCTACGTAACAGTGAACTACATGGTCTTTATAGGAAGCCAGATATAATAAGAACAGTTAATTCTCATAGACTGTAATGGGCAGGACATGTGGTACAAATGGGGAATGAAAGACATGCATGGAAGCTTCTTGTAGGAAAACCAGAGGGAAAACGCCCAGTTGGTAGATCAGGAATGAGGTGGGAGAATAACATTAACTATGATTTGAGAGAAGTAGATTGTGGGAGAATAACATTAACTATGATTTGAGAGAAGTAGATTATACAGGGAATGATTGGAAAACATTAGCTCAGGATAGAGATGTATGGAGAGCTTATGTCTGCGCGGCCATGAACCTATGGGTTCGATAGTGCCAGTGAGTTAGTTAGTTATTTAGATCTCACTATAGGCCATAGTAGGCACTGGAGGTTAAAGCTCCAACTTTTCTAGAAAATAGGCACTTGATGTCAGCTCTGCATCAGAACAAGCATCTGGTACTCATTTTAATTAGAGGCTGAGTTGATCCCAGGGTCATAGTGTTAATAGAAGATTTGGATCAGTTTAAAAATTCTTACGCCAGTGGGACTTGAACCCTCAATCTAGTAGCATATTGCCTTAATCGGCGTTCCCTGATGCTTTTAAGTTAATGTTTTCTATTCAATAGTATATATTGGATAATTACCTCCATCTTCCTCAGGTAAAATTGAATATCATTTTGGAAAAAGTTTAGATTACCCAGACCAAGAATTTTTATAAGTTCTACAGGATCATAGTGTGCCATGCGCAACCGCTTAAAGAAACATCCATTTGATGGTGGACATATGTGTGAAATCACTATGACCATACCTTCACAATAAATTCCCAAACATGTTTATAAGAAATGGATGTACACCAACTTCCCACTTCCTAATCTAACAAAAAAAAAAGTGCATATTATTTAATAAACTATAAACTAATCTGATGTACACTAACTTGTCCCATCAGAACCTAACAAAATGAAGCGAGTGAACATCCATTTCGTAGAATATATTTTTGAATGTTGGTCATTCCGATTTCATAGATATCTCCGCCATCTAGCAGAATTTTCTTTAAGCATTCATGCATGTGTACGATTCTGTAGAACTTCGAAAAAATCATAACAACGGTAGGCAATGAAAACCTCGTAACTTCATCAGTCATTGAAAACCACATAACTTCAGTAGCCAGCACAGAAACATGTGATGCATAACCTGTTGAGAACACGGACTTCAAATTTATTAATAACTTGTATTCTGTAGTAAAATATGTGGGAACTATTATTGCCTATCAATTTTAATAATTATTTAAGATAGTTATTTGTTTCTCGTGTAAAATTTACCAAAATGGAGTTACGAGGTTTTCTTTTTGAAGACTATGCCAATTCTGGAATATATTAAACAGTACCAACTAAATTGAAAACACCATCTTGAAAGAATGAGTTCAAATCGGATCCCCAAAGCTGTTTTAATTATATACCAATAGGACGAAGATCTCTGGGCCATCTATGAAATGCTGGAGGGAAAACTTTATATAAGATCGTAATAGGCCTTGGCCTAATACTTGGAAGGAAGAAGAAGGTTTTAATTTCCCACTATCAATAAGAGATAAATGCGACAATTTGCATATGCAGATAAATATTGTTGTGGTATTCTAGAAATATCATGTATCATTGCAAAAAATTTGAAATAGTATGAAATGTTAGTAGAGGCAGAAAAAGTATCTATAGCAACAGTATTACAAGAATGTAGTATAAAAAATCACAGGTAGAGATATTCTAAAGTTGAGCATAATTTTGTGTTTCAGATTCAATGTATAGAATATACACATCTGATACAAATTTATCACATGTTGGGTGTTTTGCTTATTCCAACAATGTCCAAGCAAAACAGACAAGAAAATTTTAAACAGCATGGGGGAAAAAAAAATAGCAACAGAAGTGAAATGATAAAGTAGCAAAGAAGCCAAATTCAGATGTTGATAGGACATGGAAAGCCAGGAAAAAATATGGATCTCTACAAATTCTATAAATAAATTAACCATTTATTGGTTAATGTTTGGTAATGGTAGTTTGTGCTCTGGTTGGTTTTTAACCATATCTTAACCATCAGAACAATTTAAATATTATGTCACTTACTTTTATGTATTGTATGTTCATTGTGTGTCCATTTTTGTATTTATGTCTTGCTCATTTTAATATTTTCTTGCAATATTACAGAATAACATTTTTATCTTAATTTGTTTTCAGATGTTAATTATAGTAAATTTATTTTAACTGTTGTAAAAATTACTTGTATTTTAATATTTATTGAGTGTATATGCTTTATTAATGTTTTTGTCTTGATTCATGTTTTTGAGTATTGGTACATTGTTATGGAATTGTATACCACTCTTGTTGTGTTATGAGGGTTTGCTTTATTTGATTAACACAAATTGCAGAAGGTAAGGTTACCTTTTCCCTCAATTATTTTTCTCAAGTGTGTTACAGATTCATCAAATTAAAATGAGAAAGCAACATGTGGAAAAATGTTTAAGGAAGAAGAATTTTAAAAAAATACATTGAGCAAGACTAAAAAATAATAACTTGCTTTCTGATTGAAATTCATGGGAAGTTTTGAAGAAAAATAAAATAAAGGAAATGAGATACTTAGCAAGATTCCAAAAATACCAATTTACTTACAGCAGCATAAGACGAAGCACATGTCATTTCCACAGCTGATTAATTATAGCTGTTTCTTAATAGCAGTTACTTAATACTTTTTTTACAGCATATTAATGTTATTTTTAGCATATAACAGTTATATCTAATGAGTTATATTTTCATATAATTTTAATTTTCAGGTGATGAAATTATTGTAAATCCAATATTAAAAGTATATTATCTTTAATAACATGTAAATTTTATTTTCAGGGTGAAATAATAATTATTTATGAATAATAGTTAAAACAGTTTTTTTTATTTTAAATTTTTACTTTTTAGGGTATGAAATGTTGGTTGGTTGGTATCTAATGTCGAGCACTTGATAATGAAACCATTCGCTCTCTTGCACTTCAAAATTTATCAGAAAGGCTGTACTCTTCTACAAAAGCATAATAATAATATAATTAATATGTTACAATATAATATGTGCATCATTTTATTTTCAGCATGAAGTAATAATATAATGTTCGTAAGAGATAATCAATTTTTAGAAATTTTTTTCATAGAATGAAATTTTAATACTGTAAATATATTGTTAATAACTAAAATGTATTTCTTGCAGCATAACATTTTAATTTTCAGCGTTTTTTTTTATTATAAGCAAAATGTATTTTAATGATTTGCAAATAATGGTAAGAAAAATGTTGAGTTTAATAGAAAAGTTGATATTTCAGTGTAGTGTATGATATTTTAAAACTGTACTTAACAAAATATAAATTTTGTTTCAGAAAAATATAATTATCACAATTTATAAATATGATCATCATATTCCATACACAAAATTAGGCCATTGTTGAGCTGTTTTGTTCATAGTTAGAGAGAATCCAGAAGATGGCATCCATTGTTCGTGTGGATGGTATTGGAGCATCCTAACAGCTGACATTCGAGATACATATTGAGACTATTTTCCTCTGTATGTAGAGATTTCTCCTCCAATGGTGCCATATTGAGTACTAGCAACACCTCATCATTTCTCTTACGGCAAAGAAGAGTATGTCATGCAGTTTATAAATAATGATAAGAAATATTCAATTATATTTGAGTTGTGTGTTTCAACTCACCTCATATTTCTTGATTTTATGCAGACTGGTTTCGTCGCTAATGTGCAACATTCTCGATGCTTCACAACTGTTGTCTTGTGGTTGTCCTTCCTCTAAATTGATTTCTGCACCCTCTTTTCGCTGGCCGATGAACTTCCAAATCAAATTTTTTTCACTTTCTCTGGGAATTAAAAAATTCATGGTTTTCTTTTGATTCTTGTGGATGTAAATTTTCTCCCAAATTGTGAGTTCCTTAGATTTTTCTAACTGTTTAACTAATTTTGCCTTAGTTTCAATTCTGTGTTTTTCTATAAAAATCTAAGGAACTCACAATTTGGGAGAAAATTTACATATGCAAGAATCAAAAGAAAACCATGAATTTCAAAATTCCTGGAGAAAGTGAAAGAAATTTGATTTGGAAGTTCATCGGTAAGCCAACGGAGGATGCAGAAATCAATTTACAGGAGGGACAACATTGTGAAATATCGATAATGTCGCACAGTTGGCGACGAAACCGGTCTACATAAAATCAAGAAATATGAGGTGAGTCAAAACACACAACCCAAATATAAATAAAATAAACCTCATAGTGTTATTTCCTAAATATATTTAAAAAAATAATCAGTTGGTAATTATTTTAAATGTCCTGCACCGTAGCCAAGTGGTTAAGACAATATTTCTTGATGCACTGGTTTGGGTCTCCATGGGGAAAGAAATTTTTTTATGGGATTCAGTGCCTACTCAACATCATGAGGAATTTGGGTAGCTACAATAAGTAGCGGCTCCAGGTTGCTGGGGAATCGACATGCTGAACACACGTCACTCCTACACTGGATGGATAATGGTCTACCTCTGTGATCAAGACATGTGGATGTGAGGCCAAGGACCTTCTACGCTTGTCACATTGTGGAGGCTAATTTTAAAAAGTGATTCTATGCCACATTTCCACCTACATAAATTCAAATAAATAAATGGAAAAACATAAATTGTACTTGCAGTTTGTGAATAATTACCCGAGGAAATGCATGTTGATTTTTCACCAAAAAAATGTGAAAAATGCTTTAAAATTAAATGAGAAGTTGACATTTAACATAAAATCACCATATTTACAATGAAATGTATATATATATTTTTTTATTCAATGCCCCAGGTTATCATTTTGACATTTCTGGTGTTCTCTCCTGGCATTAGCTTAATTGTAACCCACTTCTGAAGTTGAGGTGCCTAGAAGGCAGAGTTACATTACCCCGATGATATGATGGATGATAAATGATGATGAAGCGCCAAGAGAGTTCTTAACCTAAATTCCAGACCATGGTCAGCCACAGCCCTTTAAGGAAAAATTTCCATGGTTTGACCAGGAATCGAACCCAGGGCCTATGAACAGTAGTCAGAAATGCTGACCCCAAGAGGCTAGTCTTCAATGGAAGATATGCATTAGTCGCTGTTTAAACAGAATAACTAACTTACTGTTATGGTGCAGTACATTATCCAATAAACTCAACTGTAGACATTTTCCAGACTATTAGCCGTGATTGTGGGGGTTAAAATTCCCTCATATTTCAC
The DNA here is from genome assembly GCA_030220185.1 of Diploptera punctata. Classification (NCBI taxonomy): domain Eukaryota; kingdom Metazoa; phylum Arthropoda; class Insecta; order Blattodea; family Blaberidae; genus Diploptera; species Diploptera punctata. Next base: position 24,765 of record JASPKZ010003794.1, read on the forward strand.
CGGAGACTGTATCCAGGGTTGGCTATTTCATCGACTGATTATTTCGCTTATATATATACTGTTTCCTGCGATGCTTTCTGTCATAAATTGTATCTGACTTCTGATTGGTCAGTGATAGGGACTTCCACTGCAGCAATGCGGTCTCCGTCTCATGGTCTAGGAGACTCCTGCAGTGATAAATAGGCAGACGCTCAACAAAATAGCCAATCTCAAGTATAGCTTAGGTTAATAGCACAAAACATTCCACCTACAACTTATAAGCAATAATATTTCAATATTTTTATTTTAAACTAGCAAATACCCGGCATGCACTGCTATACCTAAATGAATTAGATATGTGTTTTTATTTTAGTTGAATAAGTTAAAGAAAATTATGGGTTAATTAAATTGTATGGTATACATTTTGATGACCCTACCAACTTGCATGGCATTTATAGATCTTGAAAAGGCGTTTGATAAAGTTAACAGAAATAAATTGTGGAATATAATGAAATTGAAAGGTGTACCTCAGTACCTAATAACTGCAATAAAATGTCTGTATGTAGAAAATAAAATAACTCTAAAAACTGGAGTAAAACATAAAAATAATATTAAAATATATATACAGTCAATATGCCCATTTCACCAATAAATGTTTAAAATGGTCAACAAGTTTCTACAGCCAAGCTGTCATTCTCAAGACCAGATATTGACTGTAGAAACTTGTTGACCATTTTAAACATTTATTGGTGAAATGGGCATATTGACTGTATATATATTTTAATATTGTATCACCAAGAAGATCAATTGTGTATTAAATATAAAAATAATATAATAGCAACAATAAATAGAGATGTAAGATGAACCAAATATGGCAGTTGATAGAGTCAATTGCTAATTTTGGATTTCAAGTAAACCCTCGCTTGTAATATCCCGATTTTGCTAATTTTTGTACAATATCTACCTCACTTTATTTTAATAGCATATATTGAGTATCATTGTGAAACATAAAAAATTGCAACCACTAGAGGGATTTTTAAATTTTCATTACAGGTGAACTCCTACACCTAATAGATAGCAACTAAACATTCTCCATACCCAGGGGGTGCCGACGCATGTGGAAGTACTTGATGCCAGACCTACTTCCTTGTGCTAATCACTTGGAATGCTGCAGTCGCAGGTAATTTCGTCTGCTTTAAGTGTAGCCAACAGACTTACCAAGTCGAATATTTCTTATAATTTGAAATATATCGGTTTTCTCTTAATTTTAATAAAAAATTATCATTTCATGAACTTTTGTTTCAATTCATGCTCGTAATGTTAGTTTTGAATCATTTATTTATATTTAATATTATAACAAACTGTATATTTTATTCTATTTTATTATGTTGGATGAACATTTTAAAATATATGTAGGTTGTTGTCTATCACCGACTCTGTTTAAAATATATGTACATGAAATATTAAAGAATTGGGGGAGAAAATGTTCAAGCATGGGAATTCCTATTTCAAACAACAAAACTTTATACAACTTACATTTTGCAGATGATCAATTGTTAATTGCACAAGATTATGAAGATTTAGAATATATGACTAGAAAATTAATAGAAGAATATGAAAAATGGGGATTAAATTTGAACATGAAAAAAACAAAATATTTATTAATTGGTGAACCAGAACAAAATTTAATTTTGGAGACTGGAGAATCAATAAAATCTTGTAGTGAGATCACATATTTAGGAATTAAAATAAATAAAAATGGGAGTTATGAAGAGGAAATAAGAAATAGAAATAATAAAGGAAAATTTGCATTGCTGCTTGCCTCAAATGGAATATTGTGGTATAAAAATATGAATTAATAAAAATAACATGAATATATATTCATACATTAAAATTTAAACACTCATTACTTATAACTTACGGAGGATAGCTTTGGCCATTAACAACAAAAACAAATAAGTACCTTTTGGAAGAACGGCAATGGATTTTATATTTATAACGAAGTTCCAGCATAAGTTTCAAGAAGCGTAAAAATTGGGAACTTCATTTATAAGGGAGAAAATTGAAGATTGAGAACACTATTTTAGATTATATTAAACCTCGGCAATTAAGATGGGTATGGACCTGTCCAGCAAATGGAAGAGGATCGACTACCAAAATCTGTTTTGGAATTGACACCTGAGTGAAGACGAATCAGAGGAAGACCTAAAACCCCGTTCTTGGAGTCAGGGAAGATGTTTAGATACTGAAGGAGAAACATCTACAACCAGGAGATTGGGATGGACCGACAAAATTTGGCTATTAGGAATCGGGGAGGTACAGAATGTCAAAGACATTAATCGAAACCGATGATCTATCTATCTATGTAGGAAGAAGGGGATGAAGCTACCATTTTTGTTTATTTCATTACAATTAATAAGACTCAACTGTTCTTCTGACATAAGGAATATATTCCTAACATTGGTTAAAATCGTAAGTTAATGGATCTTGAAAATTGATAACTTGAAAGTTTGTAGAAAGTAACACCATGAGTTATTAATAAAAATAATATCTCCACCGCATATTTCTGTTTTTCCCTTTATAACGATGTTATAGAAATTAGTATTCTTTGCCAATCATCAATGTTTTGCTAGATCGTTGTTCTGTCATTGAAGGAAACATTGAATTACCACAAAAGAACAACAGTGGAATAAAAACTGGTGATGGTGTAATGATTTCTCTGAAATTAGTCTAAAAACAAGACAAAATATGGTGTGAGATGTTATTTTTATTAATAGGTGTTTCAAGGAAAATATTTTACTTGTGGTATAGTAAATGCCGAAAATAATGACTTAGCTACCGAGATCAAGAAATATTAATTTTCTGTAACCCAACAGATGGCACTATTGATATGTATCAGTAATACAGCAATCTGTAATTTGTTAGTTCCTTCTGCCAATTACTTGAGGTCTCTGGAGTCTAGGCATCGCCGTTTAACATGGGCTCAATTCTCGAAATGCATGTTATTATGCATTACAGGGACTCTTATTGTTCCAACCCCTTTTCGAAAAAAAGTTAAACTGAAAATATATAAAACTATTATTCTCCCAGTTATATTATATGGATGCGAAACATGGACTCTTACTTTAAGGGAGGAAAGGAGATTATGAGTATTTGAGAATAAAGTTCTTAGGAAAATTTTCACCTATTGATGAATCAGGAAGTTGTAAAGCTGAAGTAGATAGCAGGTTAGTACAAGCACGAAGAGCCAAACAAATGTTGAATGGAGTACTGTGGAGTAGGACCATGTCAAACCACACGAAGAAGAGGATTTTGAAGTCTGTTGTGGAAAGCATAATGACTTAAGGTGCTGAGGGATGGATTTTGGTAGAGGGACAAAAAAACTAAGATCTTGGCAGTGGAGATGGATGGAATAAGACGTAGTGCCAGGGTGTCCAGGTTGGAAAGAAGAAGAAATGAAGAAGTGAGGCAGATGATGGATATGGAGGAGACAGTGGTGGAAAGGATCCAAAGACGAGTTCTTCAGTCGTATGGCCATGTCAGGAGAATGGAGGATGATAGGTGGCCCAAAACTCTTTTGGAATGGTCACCTTCTGGTAGAAGGAAACGGGGCAGGCCAAGAACAACTTGGAGAGGAGAGATCCATAGATTGATGAACGACCGAGGTCTGGAGGAGGATGGATGGCGTGATCGGCAAGAATGGCGAATGGGAATACAGGGTAACCACTGAAAAGTGGAGAGGCCCTCAAAAGTAAAGTAAAGTAAGGAAAATTTTTGGGCAAAAAAGAGATGAGCAGACAGGTGAATGGAGAAGACTACATAACAGTGAACTACATGGTCTTTATAGGAAGCCAGATATAATAAGAACAGTGAAGTCTTGTAGACTGCAATGGACAGGACATGTGGCACAAATGGGGAAAGAAAGAGGTGCATGGAAGCTTCTTGTAGGAAAACCAGAGGGAAAATGCCCAGTTGGTAGACCAAGAATGGGATGGGAGAATAACATTAACCATGGTTTGAGGGAAGTAGGATATGCAGGGTATGATTGGAAAACATTAGCTCAAGATAGGGACGTATGGAGAGCTTATGTCCATGCAGCATGAACCTACGGATTTGATAGAGCCAGTGAATTAGTTAATATTATGAGGTTTTCAAGTTAATAATTAATAAAATAACGAGTCATATCTCACCTCATAATCCATCACCTTCAAGCATGGTACTGCAGTCTCAGCCCAACCCTTCATCATCAGTGCACATTTGATGAATTTCTGAGATCAAATATTGCTTGCCAGAAACTTCAAATTTCATGGATTTGATAAATTAATTTAGATCCATTAATTTTGAAGTTCCCAGTGAGCAAGATTTGATCTCAAATTCAACAAATCAGCACCAGATGGCAGTTTAAGGGTGGCCATGAGTGAATTTGAAACTCCGAAACTAATATAGATATTTCTTTCAAATTTTTACCACAGATATTTACCTGTATGAATAACATTTATGATAAATTTCAAGTGATTTGTTACATTAGTTCGCAAGTTACATTATTTTTTTCTATTTTTTATTTTAATTAGTTATAAAAGTTCCTTGCAGTACAATTTTCAATATTTTGTTCCAATATTTTGTTAGGATATTCGTTACACTCAGTGTTTCTAAATTTGCATAGGATTTTACTGTGCTGTTAATACTTTTGAGAAAACAAAATGTTTTTTAAATAATTTTTCATGTTGGTGGAAATCGAGATAAATATGACAATATAAAAAATCATAACTCATGAGCATTTTGAGTATGATTAAAATCCAATGCAGTTTTGGTTCTTTGTATTCTTACAGATAAGTGCTGAAAATTTCAATTGAATAAGGCAAAAATTGCAGTGCAAGGAACTTTTTTTAAATGGGCATACACTTTGAGAAAAAAAGACTACAAAGATTTTCATGCTTCTGACTGCTTTAATAACACACAGTTCCAATTTCTGTGTTCAAACAAATATTTCTTTTGGATATTTGTGCCAAACTGTATGGTAGAGACTCTCATTTATACCATTTTGGGTTTTTCCTTTTGTGCCTATCTCCAATAATACATCTGCTTCCAATCTTTGATATATTGGTATCATTTTTGCCACTAGTTCTGGGGGAGTTTAAAAATGCCACCAAGGCTTTAATAATGGCGAAATAGCAATAAGTTATATATTTTCTTGAACAGGAAGCTTAGGAGAATTTTATGAGATAAAACACAAAATGTGTGTTTTGGTCAATTTTCACTCGTGGCTACCCTTAAAGATGAGAGTCTGGACCGAAATTCGACAGTCTTAAAAATGACTGAAGATGAGAGGGGAGCCTTTTGGAACTCCAGTACCACGCTTGAATGTCATGGATTATGAGATGAGATACGACTAATTTTTACACGCTTTATATTAGCTTGACCTGTATCTATCTATGTAACGGAATCTTTCACCCACTTAAAATCATTGGATCAACTTGAAACTTTGTATACTTGTAAAGGACCAATGACAATACAGTAATTTGTTGATAAATATTTTCTAAAATCCTGGCCAGAATCATCAGAAAATCAAAATAATAAAAACTGGTATAATAGGTTGCGTACTAATCAACTTTTTAGTCAATCGTCATAAGAGCTCAGTTGGTAGAGCAGTAGACTGTAGTGGTATATAATTTCAGTAATCCATAGGTCACTGGTTCAAATCCAGCTCGGAGGATTTTTTTTAGAAGAGTATTACTTTTAGCTCATACTACAATAGTATCGAATTTGAAGATATTTACATTTTTATCTCATTCTGTAAAATATTAAAACTAAAAAATAAAAAACAAATAATAGTTTAAAAAACTAAAACAACACGCTTTATTAGGAAACCGAACTAAAAAAATGAAAAATAATTTTAATTTCCAACACGCTTGGGATAAAATTAAAGTGGTCAACAAAAAAATCATATCCAACACATTTAGAATAAAACTATAGTTATCTACAAAAAAATAATTTTACCATCAAAAGCGTGGGATACTTTTTATGGTTTTTACATTTTCTTCTTAGAGACTCTACTTTTACTAATATCTGTTTATTATCAAATATATTAATTGATATAGAACACCCCACGCTTTTGATGGTAAAATTATTATTTTTTTTTAGATAACTATAGTTTTATTCTAGATGTGTGGGAGATGATTTTTTTTGTTGACCACTTAATTTTATCCCAAGTGTGTTGGAAATGAAAATTATATTTCATTTTTTAGTTCGGTTTTCTATTAAAGCATATTGTTTTAGTTTTTTAAAATTATTATTTATTTAATCAATTTTTTTTCTTCAAATATAATTTTCTGTAAGATAAATTAAAATGTTTCATACCTCTCCACAGAACCAGTCTTCTAAGTAGATCATGATTTCAAAGCCTTGATGGCTTCATCTTCAGTACTATCTTGATGACTGATGTTATGTTGATTGGACGAACTACTTCTTAATAAATTAATGAGTCATTTTAACATCTTACCTCATATTTCATGTTTTTCAAACACGGTAACTATAGTTTTCAAATGATCTTGTCATTCATTTTCAACCGCAATTATGACATTATGAAAATGAATGACAAGATCATTTGAAAACTATAGTTACCGTGTTTGAAAAACATGAAATATGAGGTAAGATGTTAAAATGACTCATTAATTTATTAATTAAGAACCTCATAATGTGTTTCCCAATTTTAACTTTGAACTACTTCTTCCCTGTGTTGATGGACTGATAAACCTTCAGATCAAGTCAGAATCTGCAGGAATATCAAAGTTCATAAGTTTTTCTTTCTTGTTTTTTTAATGTGTATTTTTTCCCAAACCGTGAGTTCTTTTTGTTTTTCCATTTGTTTAATTAGACTGGCTTTTGATTCAGTTGGATGTTTTTCTCACCAAGCATGAGCAGCTACTGCTGACTTTTCCACTTCACGATTTTTGACATTTCTAGGATGTTCTTTCATCCTTGTTTTCAAATTTCTTTTTGTTTTTCCAATGTTAATTTTGTTACAATCCCTGCATTCGATCGACAAAACATCAGTCGTCAAGACAGTACTGAAGATGAAGCCATCAAGGCTTTGAAATCACGATATACTTAGAAGATTGGTTATGAGGAGAGGTATCAAACATTTTAATATATCTTCAATTAAACCCCATAGTGATTTATTCCTATTAATTAATTATTCAATTAGTTTTCTGTACTTTCATAATTACCAAATATTGTTTCTTCTGATTCAGGTTTGTGTCACCATATATCAGCTTGGTGTGTTCATAGAAGAGGAGAAAGCTACAAGATTCTTCAAATATCAATGTAGACACAACAATCACTGTCTCACCAGCTTCTTCCTATTAAAACTATTACAGTTTATTGGAACATGACCAAAGTTCCATTTATGTTCCGACCATGGTTTTCTGTGGTTTCCCATGGTTGTAAAGCGAATGCTGGAACATTTCACTGAAGGGCCACAGCCCGTTTCGTATTGAAGATGAACTCTGTATTTGTGCTTTACTCAATGCCTATGATTAAAACTGTCAGCATCCATTTGTGCACTGGAAAGCAAATTGGGAGTAAAAATATGTCAATATAGTCCTCGAGAATAAAGTGTTTATTGAAATCAATGCATTAAACTTTTATGTCTTCATCTCTTGTTTAGATTATAACTTTTTAATACTTGATGGATTTGAAAATTTGTGAGTAAAAAAATAAAAATAGAAATCTGTCTGCAACATGATTTTTGTCTTTCTCAAATTGATTTTAATAGGGACTTCTGCAGTCTTGGCCACATTTTTTTAAATCTTTAATTTGATTAAGATTAATAAATAAAAGATTCACATAACTGGAGAGAAAAATATGTACTTGAGGTGGGGTTTGAACCAAAGATCTCCAACTGGTGGACTATTCAGTCACACCTTCCAGAACAGGCATAAGTTCCCCTTTCTTTTTCTACTCTCTGATAGGTGTGCCTGGAAAATTTTAATGGATAGCTAATGACAAATGAGGGAAATTTTGAGGAAGTGGCTGAATTCAAATACCTAGGAACAATTAATCACAAATAGGAATGAGATTCTGGAAATGCATGCTATTATGCATTACAGAGACTTTTGACGAACCAACTCCTTTCAAAAAACGTTGAATTGAAAATGTTATAAAAATATTATTCTACCAGTTATATTATATGGATGTGAAACATGGACTCTTACTTTAAGGGAGGAAAGAAGATTAATAGTTTTTGTTTATCAGCCTCCTTCAGGGTTCATGAGGTAATACATTGTTAAATTGTCGATTTTAATATTAATTTAAACACTTCTCACTGAAGGATAAATTATATTTGAAGAGAAAAATTTTCGCCTAGACCGAGACTCGAACCCGGGACCCTTGGCTTTCCGGGCCAAGTGCTCTACCAACTGAGCTACTACCGAGGCGAGTTGCGATCTAGACGCAAATTTTTCTCTTATATACATTGTAATTCCCTCGTGCCAAATGCTTGAAATCCGTAGCTTCTATCTTGCAAATGGCGGCTTCTTAGTTAAGATACATTTATTGGGAATTTAACACTACTTTATAAAGCCAGTAGGGCTTCTATTGTCGATTTTATTATTAATTTAACACTTCTCACTGAAGGATAAATTATATTTGAAGAGAAAAATTTTTGCCTAGACAGAGTTTTTCAGTTGGTAGAGTACTTGGCCCGGAAAGCCAAGGGTCCCGGGTTCGAGTCTCGGTCTAGGCGAACATTTTTCTCTTCAAATACATTGTTAAATGTTTTAAATATGCTGTATTTGGTTTTAATTGTCTTAAATAGTTAAAGAACAGTGAAGGAGACAAGTTTCTAGATATTTACGAGTGTTCAACAAATGCAATATTACTCAAATTGCGACATTTCAAATAAAGTTCAACTCTCGTTCATAGTGTAACAGTAAACAAACAGGATTAGGCAACTAGTATCCGACATTTGAGTTAAACCAATTATAAAAAGATAAAACACATATGATAGTCAGGGTTCGAATCCCTCATTTGTTTTCTCTCGTTTGTATTTTCGCAAAATAGATCCTATAACATTTAATTCTTGCCACGTAATCTACGTCCACTTTACACTATATTAAGTAATATTCCTGCCTTTGTTAACTCTATAACACTATTTTGCTGCTGGTATAAATTTAATTGTGTTTGCAGTACCATGTTTTAATAATAATGCTACAAATTTAAATAAAAGATAATATAGCTTCATATATTTATGGGTTTATTTATTTATTACATATGAGTGAGGAAAAAGTTCACTCTTCAATTAAAATATTTAGTTTATATCTGTCACATCTAGCATAATAATAGCCCAGAGATGATGGACAATAATAATAATAATAATAATAATAATAATAATAATAATAATAATTTTTATTATTATTATTATTATTATTATTATTATTATTACTCACTCACTGGTACTATCGAACCCGTAGGTTCATGGCCGCATGAACATAAGCTCTCTATACATCCCTATCCTGAGCTAATGCTTTCCAATCATTCCCTGTATAATCTACTTTCCCTCAAATCATAGTTAATGTTATTCTCCCACCTCATTCTTGGTCTACCAACTGGGCATTTCCCCTCTGGCTTTCCTACAAGAACCTTCCATACAAATCTTTCATTCCCCATACGTGTAACACGTCCTGCCCATCGCAGTCTATGAGACTTAACTGTTCTTATTATATCTGGCTTCCTATAAAGACCATGTAGTTCATTGTTATGTAGTCTTTTCCATTCACCTGTCTGTTCATCTCTCTTTGGTCCAAAAATTTTCCTAAGTACTTTATTCTCAATTACTTGTAGTTTGTTTACTTGCACTTTTGTGAACCATTCAATTCAACTAGGTCACAAAATTTAGCGAAGCCCATAATTCATTTGTCAAAAAAAAAACTTTTTGCGTATCCAAGCAACCACCCCAGGCCAACGCAAATGGAAGAAGGTGATGCCACTCAGCCTAATGAAACTTTATAGGGAGATATTACATCTTTTTTTTGACCGCTAGTACCCCGGTCATCTTCAGATGACACTGTAGTCAACTCTATGCTTGAACTCTAATTTTCTTATTGGATTATTAAAATAAATTTGAATTTTCTGATTGGACGATTGAAAATTGAATTAATGAAGTTAATTAACGTAATTCTCTTACGTTGAAGAGAAAATTGAAATTGAATAAAGTTATATTTTTACTGCATCGAAGTTAATTCCTAAATTATAATTTACTACAATTTGATGCAGAAAGTGAAGCTGAAGAATATACATAAAGGAAGGTAAGTCAGTGATTGCATATATGGTTTCCATTAATTATGTAAAATGGTATGTGTTAGTGCATTGGTTTATGTCATGACGTTATCATGCTCAGGTTTAATTAGAATACCACACTTTAGAAAAACTGTACAATGCCTCATATTTATCTCTAATCTATATTTTAATGTGTACTGATTACTCAATATTTATTTTACAGAATAAATCAGGCTGTCAGGATCAAACCCTATGGGTGTAATTTCTTATGGCAGTGATTGGGGCTCAACTGCACTTCAACTAACGATTGATTTTTCAGTTATATTGTTGTAAACTATAGCTCTTCTTCTGTATTTACTAACATTATTTAATATTTTAAACTTTCCAAAAATTTCCAAACAACTTTTACAACATTATTAGACAATTTTGAAGTATTTATTTAAATATGCAAATCACAATATTATGACACTGTTAGACAATATTGTGATGCTAACTGCTTTTTTCTCCACAGAGTATATTACTTAGTCTATGACTTTTCTATCGCTGTTTTGGGTTGTCGCTGGTTGGATCAGCGTTAGGGAGTGATAAGTAAGTGTACACCCATTTTTAATAAACCTTTGGTAATTTTAATATTATTAATATATTTTTTTAACATAGATTTGGGGATTTATTGGAAATATTGGTAATTTAAATTTCATAGCAACGGATAGTAATCGAGGGCGATAATCGATATGTGGTTCGATTGTGGGTTATCGCTGGCTCTATAAACTCTGGTGCATACGCACTATTGTTCTATAGGAAAAAGAATTACAAAAAATTTGCCAATATTTTTGTTGTATAACTTTTTCAATGACTTCCTAATAAATAGTGATCTACTTTATCTACTATGTTCATCTACATTTTTAATAAATACTTAGGAAATAATGTAAATTATTTTAGTCAACTTTTTTAATGAATTCTGAAAGAAAAAAAAAACTTACTTACTCACTGGCACTATCGAATCCATAGGTTCATGGCCGCATGGACATAAGCTCTCCATACATCCCTATCCTGAGTCAATGTTTTCCAATCATTCCCCGTATAATCTACTTCCCTCAAATCATAGTCAATGTTATTCTCCCACCTCATTCTTGGTCTACCAACTGGGCGTTTTCCCTCTGGTTTTCCTACAAGAAGCTTCCATGCAAGTCTTTCATTCCCCATATGTGCAACATGTCCTGCCCATCGCAGTCTACGAGACTTAACTGTTCTGATTATATCTGGCTTCCTATACAGACCATGTAGTTAATTGTTATGTAAGTCTTCTCCATTCACCTATCTGTTCATCTCTCTTTGGTCCAAAAATTTTCCCAAGTACTTTATTCTCAAATACTCTTAAAGTAAGAGTCCATGTTTCGCACCCATATAATATAACTGGTAGAATAATAGTTTTATATATTTTCAGTTTAACGTTTTTTGAAAGGAGTTGGGACGTCAAGAGTCTCTGCAATGCATAATAGCATGCATTTGCAGAATTGAGCCTATGTTTAATTTCTTTATGCATCTCATTCCTATTTGTGATTATTGTTCCTAGGTATTTGAATTCAGCTACTTCCTCAAAATTTCCCTCATGTGTCATTAGCTGTCCATTTCCATTATTTAATGAATTTCTACGTGTGAGCATATATTTAGTTTTATTGATATTTACTTCCAGTCCTAATTTCTTAGTGTTACTCAATAGTGTGTGCGTGTTGTCCTTTAGTATCTCCTCGCTATCGGTCAATAGTACTACATCATCAGCATAAACTAACAGCTTATTAATACCATTGAGTTGTAAGCCTTCCTCATTCTCTAAAGATTTAATGGCATGCTCTAGTACAAAATTAAATAGTAGAGGAGATAGTGCATCTTCTTGCTTCAACCCATTCTGGATTTCAAAAGTGTCCGAAAACTGTTTGCCTACATGCACCTACTCTTTGTGCCATTTAGACACATTCGTATAAGTCTAACTAACTTTTTAGGAATTCCGAACTCCAGCAGGATACTATATAATCTCTCTCCCTCTTAATTGAATCATATGCTTTTCTGAAGTCTACATACAGTTGATGTACAGTACCATTATATTCCCATTTCTTTTCTAAAATCTTATACTAAAAATCTGATCTGTTTGTGCAGTTATAACCACGCTGACTGCTACCATTATTTGCACCGGTGCAACCACGCTCTGTGCTGCCTTAAAACTTGCACTGGCGCAACCACGCTCAATGCTACCAGAAATTGCACTGGATAGGTGCTGGATCAAACCGTTATTGTTGATAACTATTTTAATTGGAAAGCATAGATTACTCAAATAGTGACATCTTTGCCCGGGCCCATAGAGGCAAAGAGGAATTCAACTTTCTTTACTAAATTCTCCCAATATGTAATGCTTACTGACTTATAAAATACAGTCGTGGAAGCTTTGGGATAAAGGAACTAACATATGCTTGAGTAAGCTTTTGGAATTTGACTTTGACATCTGACTAATGCTACTGAATGAATAGGCGCACAACTAAAGCTTTTAATGCGAGTCAAAATGTAGTCAAAAATGATATAAAGATAAATAAATAAATATTCGCTTTACAAAGAAAAGAAATCATAATTGATCATCTATACAAAAAGAAAATATGATATAAATCAACTTACATACACACATACATGATCAATCACTCAAGTCCAGCCTCGGGTTGGGGGAAATACTGTCCTGGCGTCCCCACCCTGGCTCACTGGACTAAACAAACATAACCAGCTCTCCTGAGCTTTTCTGACCAGACTCCAATGGTGACTAAGTAGATGATTCTTTTGATGTTACAAAACACAGCTATTTATGAGAGTTCACAGGGAGAGGGGGAATGCGCGATAGCACAGGGTGCGCACTAGGAAAGGGGAGGGATACATAGGAAAGCATTTGGCACTCTTCATAAAGATGACACTCGAGATGGAGACGCGATGACGTATAGTTTGCGCAGTAAGACGTAATTCCTGTATCAAAATGTCCATTTCAGTACATGTTGTAGACCTGTTTCTTCTAAATGCACATTGATGATATCCTAGAATGTCATCAATATAGGGAGTAAGTCTGCTTACTAATATATTTGTTAGAATTTTGTACGAAGTTGAAAGTAATGAGATGCCCCTGTAGTTGTTGCAATCAGTTTTATCTCCTTTCTTATAAATTGGTACGATAATTGATTCCTTCCATTCATCTGGAAGAGCTTCTTTTTCCCAAATCATACTAAGCAACCAGCGTATCTTGTCCATCAATTTTTCTCCCCCTGATTTTATCAGTTCTGCTGGGATCTCATCTGAACCTATGCTTTATACATCTTCAACCTCTAATGCACTTGGCTCTGCGACTAGCATTTCTGCTGTCTGTAAATTATCCTCCTCAATGTCCTGTTCTGTATGTACATTTAATAGCTGTTTAAAGTAACTTTTCCATCTATTTAATATACTCCTGGAATCTGCAATCATATCCCCATTTTCATTCCGAATTATGTTTGTTTCTAGCCTGAAACCCTTTCTTCTCTATACTAATTCCCTGGTATAATTCTCCAATGTTCCTATTTTTTGCATTAATTTCAAGATCATTAATCTTCTCTCTCAAATATTCCCTCTTTTTACTCTTTAGTAGCTTGGTGGTTTCCCGTCTAATACTACCCCATTGCTCTAAATTTACCTCATTTGGCTCGTGTAACCATTTCATTTTTACTAGCTTTCTTTTATTTACAATGTCGGCACATTCCTCATCAAACCATTTCTTGTTTTGCCTCTTTTTTAAACAACCAATGCTTTCTGATGCTGACAATTTAACAGTATCTCTTATAGCCTCCCATTCTTTATTTATATCAGTTTCTTCTTTGTTTGCCACATTGTCATCTGAAGATTCCAGTACTTCAAATCTATTAGCAATTTTGATTTGGTATTCTTGCCGCATTTCATCATTTTTCAAGTTTTTTAATTCAAATTTTACAGAATCATCTTTAGCGTTTGTTCCTCTCATAAGCGATAGCTGTTGTCTGATTTTCATTCTGACCAGATGATGATCCGAATTGCAGTCTGTCCCTCTAACCCTTAAATTAAAAATGTATCTTTTTGGATACATTGATTTCATTTATTTGATATTGTTTTTAGATCAATAGAAAAACGATTAAAAATTATTTAAATTTATGTCAAATTGTACAATAATAACTTACAGTTTTACATGAATTTATTTTCCTTGCGGTCCGGAACATTTAAATAACTGGCACGAGGAAATATCGTATTGACAATTTAAGGGCTAACTGATTTAATATCGATGATGCTACTGTGCCAGCGTTTATCCACTAATACATGATCTATCTGGTTCCGAGTTTCTCCATTTGGATACGTCCAGGTGTATTTATGAATATCCTTATGCTGAAATGTTGTGCTCTTAACAATGAGATTCTTTGATGTGGCAAATGTGACTAATCTAACCCTGTTGTCGTTACTATCTTCATGAAGACTGAATTTGCCTATTGTTGGTTTGAATATATCTTCCTGCCCCACTTTTGCATTAAAATCTTCTAAGACAATTTTCATATGATTTCATGAAAGGCTATCAAATAAGCATTCTAATTCTTCATAGAACTCATCCTTGATCTTGTCATCTTTATCTTCTGTGGGGGCATGTACATTTATGATTATAAAATCATGTCGTTTACCCTTTAGAATTATGTATGATACCCTATCACTAACAAACTTAATATCTCGGATAGCGGATAGGATCCTCCTTCTGACTAAAAAGCCCGTTCCAAATGCAGGTCTTTTTGCACCCCCATAGAATAATGCAAAGCTTCCTGATTCCTGACTACTTTCTCCTGGCCACCTAACTTCCTGTAAAGTGACTATATCCAAGGGCGATTTATCTAGTTCCCGTGTTAATATCTCTAGTGCCCCGCTATTGTATAAAGTCCTTACATTCCATGTTCCTAGGAACATGTCCCTGTGTTTGAGCCTTTGGCATGGGTTCCCTGAAGTAGTCCCCGCCCGGAGAACCGAATGGGGACTATTTGACCTCCAGAAAATTTTACCCCAGTTGAACTCATGTCCGCATTTCTTGACGGTTGTATTTTTACGGTGAAAGATTGTCACTCTTTCGACCAAGGTACTTTTTTCGTCTGGCTTATCACCTTCGACCAGTCCGGCATGGGTAACCCTATCGGCAGCATAGCTACCGCCGGCATAGCTCTCAGGATCATTCAAGCACGCAAGCCACTCCACTACGACAAGGTAAAGATACCATGGATGAAAATTATAATTAAAAACATCTGAAAAGTTGGCAAATTCCTTGTACTATTTTTCCCTGAAAAGAGCAAGAATTAAAAATTGTTTACAAAATAACATTATTTGTGTTGAACTTTGAATTTTATTTTTAAATGGATGGGAGTGGATAGGGTACTTTCCATGCGACTGATCCACCGTGACCGAGCCAGCGTGACCTGTTTGAAATTACATCCCGGTCAAATTTAGATAGCGTTAAATTGTATAAAATGAACATAGAGAGGCGCCTCCATCGGTTCTCTATGCTAGGAAATTTTATCCTTTTTGTACCTTTGCTTTGAGTAATGAATTTACAAACATCTGTAATCTCTCTTAAATTGTCGAGGAATGCTTAAATGTGGAATTGAAAATGCCAACTCGATCTGAATTGCCTCGAAATACGCAATTTCAAGAAACGTACAGTTGGACGGATGATCTACCTGTATGCAGAGAATCAGGTACGGTAACATAATGAATGTAATTGTTTATTATCGATTCTCTATACAATAATTGTTTTATGCTTTTGTACATTCACGTACATATGTTGATTAATAGAATCCCCGCGTACTGTCGTCTCTTTTTCATCAACTTTGCTATAAGCTTGATGATTTCATCAGCCAACCATAACCTTAATTTGTCATCAAAGCTTAATTTAAATTCATGTCATAAATGGAAGATCAATCTTACTATAGTATAAATTAAATCAGGATGAAACTATTTTTTTTCCAGCATGTTTACTGCAGGTACACTTTTGTCATATTTTTGGTTAGATGGTCATAATATATTCAGGCCTTTTGGAAAAACTGCACTTAAACTAGCGTGAAATATTTTGTCCTATAGAACAACTGCGCATGCGCCAGAGATTATAGAGCCAGCGATAACCCACAATCGAACCACATATCGATTATCATCCTCAATTACTATCAGTTACTATGAAATTTAAATTACCAATATTTGCAATAAATCCCCAAATCTATGTTAAAAAAATTTAGTAATAATATTAAAATTACCAAACGTTTATAAAAAATGGGTGTACACTTACTTATTACTCCCTAACGCTGATCCAACCAGCGACAACCCAAAACAGCGATAGAAAATCATAGACTAAGTAATATACTGTGTGGAAAAAATAGCAGTTAGCATCACAATATTGTCTAACTGTCATAATATTGTGATTTGCATATTTAAATAAATGCTTCAAAATTGTCTAATAATGTTATAAAAATTGTTTGGAAAAGTTTAAAATATTAAATAATGTTAGTAAATACAGAAGAAGAGCCATAGATTACAACAATATAACTAAAAAATCAAGTGCTAGTAGAAGTGCAGTTGAGCTGGCCTTTTTTTTTTAATACAATAGGAAGTAACGGAAAAGCAGCACTTTAGGTTACCTGAAATATTTTCAAAGTCCTATAGAACAAAAATGTGCATGCGCCAGAGTTTATAGAGCCTGCGATAACCCACCATCGAACCACATATCGATCATCGCTCTGAAATTTAAATGACCAATCTTTGCAATAAATCCCCAAATCTATGTTAAACAAATATATTAATAACATTAGAATTACCAAACATTTATTAAAAATGGATGTATACTTACTTATCACTTCCTAAGGCCAATCCAACCAGCAATAACCGAAACCAACGATCGAAAAATCGTAGACTAAGTACCGTAATATACCCTGTGGAGAAAATAGCAGTCAGCATCACAATATTGTCTAACAGTGTCATAATGTTATGATTTGCATATTTAAATAAATACTTAAAAATTATCAAATAAGGTTATAAAATTGTTTGAAAACGTTTAAAATATAAAAAAAAGTTAGTAAATACAGAAGAATAGCTATAATTTACAACAATAAACTGAAAAATCAAGGGTAACCATAACTGCTGTTCAGCTGGAAGTAACATTAAGAAGTTTGTTTAATAATTATATATCGTCACTTAAGAAACAATACTGCACAACTGACACTTTTGGTGAAATTGACATTCTTATACTGTTAGCATCACTGAAGAAGTGTGCTCAGTTCAAACATATATTAGGATGAAATTTTGTACCATGACCTCGCTTAACTTATAGATACAATGGTTTCAATCAATAGGTACTAAGGAGAAAAATAAACAGTTTTTTTGTTTGTCGTGTAAAATTTGTATTTTGTTAGTTATGCAGTATTGTTTCTTAAGCGACGAATAGGCCTATTTGTTGAATTGCCTAGTGCAAGTAAAAAGCTAGTTTGAAAGCTTGACTTTATTGATACATTTTTGTTGAAACTTGTTAAGGATAATTATTAATATATTGTGTGCCCTAGGACATACTAGGTTATAGGAGGCTTCCATAAATACATGCACCTTTTTAAAGTATGAGGCCTGTCCTTGAGAATTTACTTTTCCGGCTTTGACTGATTTGGTCTTTTAGCATTTTGTTTTTTTTTTTCTTGTGTGTGGGGAGCTGGCCCACAGCATAAACCTGGAGGATCAGGAAAATTTGTGTCAGGGTTTTCCTCTCATAGCCTTTGAAGATCCCTCTTCACTGCAAGGCAGCATTTCTCTATTTCCCTTAGAGATAGGGTTGCCTCTTCCGCCAGATCCACCATGTTGAAAGACTCCTTCTGTGCCGACTCTGGAGAATTTACTTTAAAGTAAAGTAAAGTAAAGTGATCCCACAACAGGCCCGGAGGCCCTTGGGGTAGTAGGAGGTTAAGGCTCCCACTTTTTCTAGACAATCGGCACTTTATGTCAGCCGGGTTGTCAGCCCTGTGTGACGGCCGCCTTTACCCCCAGAACAAGCGTCTGGTACTCATTTCCGTTAGAGGCTGAGTCGACCCCAGGGCCATAGTGCCGCCAGAGGGTTTGGGTCAGTTTAAAAATCCTGACCCCAATGGGACTTGAACCCTCGACCCTCCGGCTTGTAGCTCAGTGTCTTAACCACTACGCTACGGCGTGCCCCCTGAGAATTTACTTTTAAAATGATAATTTCTGGTACTTAGGAAACGTAATAGATTGACTGTTTTGTTTAAGCTTTTCTTTGATTGTAACTATCTATCTATCTTCGGGTTTTTACAGCTGCTGCCATCTTCCCGTGCCAAATCTCCAAAGCCTACAGTCTTGGGCATCTTCAATAACTGTCCGGCTTTGATTGATTTGGTCTTTTAGAATTTTGTTTTTTTTTTCTAATGTGTGGGGAGCTTGCCCACAGCATAAACCCCCAACCTGGAGGACCAGGAAAATTTCTGTCTGGGTTTTCCTCCCATAGCCTTTGAAGATCTCTCTTCACTGCAAGGCAGCGTTTCTCTATTTCCCTTAGAGATAGGGTTGCCTCTTCCGCCAGATCCACCGTGATGAAGGACTCCTTCTGCGCCGACTCTGCCGTTGGGTCTTCACCGTAACCCTGGCTAGGGGCCCTTACAGAGTACTATCAGTCGGAGCCAACTGAACCCTGGTTTTTTAACGAGGTTGTTACTCCTTCCCCTCCTCCTTTCTCATCCGGGCTTGGGACCGGCCATGGCGGAGTTTCTTTGATTGTAACATTAGATTATTACCAAGATGTCAGTGATGAGTTATTTTTTCTACTTAAGTTCAGTTGTATGGTTGGATCCCCTAAATAATTATAAAAAAGATTTAGGAACTGCTGATAAAATGAAAATAACACCTAATAAGATATATAAACACTAATTCACTGGCATTATCAAATTCAGAGGTTCATGACTGCATGGTAGGATGTATAAAAAATTGCGTTAAAAAACTTCTTTTTTAATTAATTATTGTGATGTTCCTGAAAAGTTGTATTTTAGTTATGAAAATAATGGATCAAAATTAGGTTGCTTAACTTTTTTTTGACGGAGGCACAGGGACAAAAGAGTTAAGTTCACATCAAATCAACCAGTACATAAAACCTTAATATCATGAATTTGGTTAATTTTCTGTACATTTTTACCCTTACACAAGATGTTTTAAGATATTTATTTTCAGAATTTTTGGAGCACTCTTTTATGACTTACTGAATTTACAATGTAAAAAATTCTAAAAATTTGCTGACCACCATACATTTAAATCTAATTTTACATATGATTTTTGGTTATTTTCTAAAGGTGTTGGTTTTTCGACTAATCAAATTTATAGAGAAGATGGATATCGCCAGGAAGAACATTCATTTGAAGATAGAAGTTTTCATTGTCGTGTGGATGATACATTCCTGTATGGAGTATTTGATGGACATGAAGGTGTCCAGGCAGCTACATTTGCCCTTCAACGAATGGCAGCAGAAATTCTCCTTGGACAGTTATCTGGAAAAACAAGCGATGAAGATATTAAAGAAGTTCTTAGGTAATAACAGCAAAAGAACAATGATAGAACAGTCACTCCAACCTATAAAATAGGGAATGTTGTAGCATAGTTGTTTAAGGCAATACGTTAGAAACCAGAAGGTTAAGGGTTTGAGTCCTGGTGAGCTCAGGATTTTTAAACTGGTCTAAACCTTCTGACAGCAATATGGTCCTGGAGGTGGAGTCAGTACATCTAACAGAAATGAGTACCATGCATATTATCTGAGGGTAAAGGCAGCTGACACCTGGCTAACATCTCATGCTGATTATCATGCTCCTCTTAGCCCTACCGTAAAGCTGGAGTTCCACAGGGTTTGGTGCTCGATCCGTTGCTTTTTTCAATCTCTATAAATGACATCTGACTCTCTAAAACATTGCAAACATAATTTATTTGCGGACAACATGCAGGTATACTTTCACTCAGACAAATATTCTTTAAATGACGCGGTAACCAAAATTAATGAGGACCTTGACTCGCTAATGGTATGGACAGAGAAATCTTCTTCTTCATTTCCTGATTTAGGCAAGAGTTGCCTGTTCCGTCTTTACTAATAGATCTAAGACCATCTCTTCCGAGGATGTCCGACATCTATTCTTCCTCTTGGAAAATAATGGAAGATTTTATTTGGTAATCTACTTTCTTCCATTCTTTCTACATGTTCTTTCCACTGTATCTTGTTGTTAAATATCTTTTCTTTTATGGAGTAGATCTGCAGTTCTTCACGGATATCCTCGTTTCTTGGCCAAGGGTCCCGGGTTCGAGTCTCGGTCTAGGCGAAAATTTTTCTCTTCAAATATAATTTATCTTTCAGTGAGAAATGTTAAATCAATAATAAAAACATCATTAGAAGCCTTACTAGCTTTATAAAGTAATGTTAAATTCCAATAAATGTCTTCTTAACTAAGAAGCCGCCATTTGCAATGATAGAAGCAATGGTTTCAAAAGCATTTGGCGATAGGGAATTACAATGTATATAAGAGAAAAATTTGCATCTAGATTGTAACTCGCCTCGGTAGCTCAGTTGGTAGAGCACTTGGCCCGGAAAGCCAAGGGTCCCGGGTTCGAGTCTCGGTCTAGGCGAAAATTTTTCTCTTCAAATATAATTTATCTTTCAGTGAGAAATGTTAAATCAATAATAAAAACATCATATATTTTTCTTTTCAAATATAATTTGTCCATTATTAAGATGTTTAAAAATGAATAATAAAAACATTAAAAGGAGCACTACTGGCTTTATAAGTAATGTTTAAATTCCCAATAAAATGTCTTCTTAATAAAGAAGCTGCCATTTGCAAAAATCATAGCAATGGCTCATAGCAAATTAACTATGTATAAGACAAAAATATGCATTTAGATTGGAGGCCTAGGTAGCTCAGATGGAAGAGCATTGACATAGAGAGTCAAAGGTCCTGGGTTCAAACCCCAGTCTAGGCGTATATTTTTCTTTTCAAATATAATTTGTCCATCGTTAAGATGTTTAAACAAATAATAAAAACATTAATAGATAATTAATTGTTTAGTATGTACTATTATTGTATTTTCTATGTATTTAAATGTAACACATGTTTGTAAATGTAAGATATGTTGGAAGAGAAGGCCACATGGCCTTAACTCTACCAGGCTAAATAAATATAAATCTAAAAAGGTGGGACTTTAACCCCTACTATCCCAAGTATGTCTCAAGGTTTTAGTGGGATGATTTTACCTCCACTATTTATAAAATAATTATTGAAAAGAAGGAATCTGATGCTTCAGGAGGAATATCACGGACTCCTGTAAAGATATAGCCTAATAGGACCTACAAAAAGAACATTATTTCATTTTTACTTTAGCTGCCATGAAGAGGAAAAATTACTCAGTGTATTCCACATCATATATTTACAAAGTTTTGATAAATTAATTCAATGATGTGTGTGTGTACATTGAGACATTAAAAACAATTCAACTTCTGATATGGGACAAATAATTGCAGAATTGTAGAAAAACTTGATGTACTAGCATAAAAATATTATTTCTTAAGATAAATGAAAAATACAAGAGCAGGTGGACACTCTTTTGTCTATTTAGATGAAATGTGGATTCCCTTTAATTACATGTGGCATGGGAGATAATCATTTATCTTCAATAATCATTTATATATCTGTTATATTTGTGGGTGAAAAGATACAAAAATATTTAAGAAATTATATAACCACGTGAATAGACTATTATGGTAACTAACTAACTCACTGGCACCATCAAACCCATAGGTTCATAGCTGCATGAACATAAGCTCTCCATACAAACCTATCCTGAGCTAATGTTTTTTCAATCATCCCCTGTATAATCTACTCCCTCAAATCATGGTTAATGTTATTCTCTCACTCATTCTTGGTCTAACAACTAGACTTTTTTCTCTGGTTTTCCTACAAGAAGCTTCCATGCATCTCTTTCATTCCCCATTCATGCCACATGTCCTGCCCATCACAGTCTATGAGACTTAACTGTTCTTATAATATCTGGCTTCCCATAAAGCTATGTAGCTCACTGATATGTAGTTTTCTCCATTCACCTGTCTGTTTCTCTCTCTTTGGTCGAAAAATTTTCCTAAGAACTTTATTCTTGAATGCTCGTAATCTACTTTCCTATGTTAAAGTAAGAGTCAATGTTTTGAATCCATGTAATATAACTGGAAGAATAACAGTCTTATATATTTTAAAATACAATAGGAAGTAACATTAAGAGGTTTGTTTAATAATTAAAACAATTTGTCTGTTCATTCTCACCTCTTAAGTTGTTTTTTGTCTAATATATGTTTCAGGGCTAAGAAGCCTAAGAAGCCCTGAGACATATGTTCGACAAAAACAACTATAAGAGGTGAAAATGAACAGACAAAATGTTTTAATTAGTCTTATATATCTTTAGTTTAACTTTTTTAAAAGGAGTTGGGATAACAAGAGTCCCTTTAATGCATAATAGCATACATTTGCAGAGTTGAGTGTATGTTTAATTTCTTTGTGTATCTCATTTCTGTTTCTAATTATTGTTCCTAGGTATTTGAATTCAGCCACTTAAAATTTTACCTCATTTGTCATTAGCTATCCATTTCCATTATATAATGTATTTCTATGTGTGAACATATATTCAGTTTTATTGATGTTTACTTCCAGTCCTAATTTCTTAGTGTTACATACAGTGTGTGATGTCAATAGACTATTAAGTTTTCTTAAATTAAATTTTAATTTTATAGGCAAGCATTCATTGCTGTGGAAAAGGGTTACTTAGAATCCGTGGATGAGTGGCTTGCAGAACGAACTAGTCTTCAATATGAGATACCAGCTGGTATGTCATCATATGAGGCATATCAGAAATATCCGCATCTGGTACGTATTGTCTGTAACCTTTAGCACATTCTGTAATTAGAGGATTTTTTTTCCTTCTCAAAATATTATAATAACAAAACAGCTAAAGATAAATCAATGCTGTTTATGTAAGCATTTGCACTTTAAGGTCAAGAAAAGGCCATCGCACAGGAACCCATGAACTAAGCAAATTCCTCAGCAAGTCGAATGTGTGGTCCCTTTTGGTGATTTACTAAGTATAAATATATATATTAAATTTGGGAAGTTTTAACAGTATGAGGTTCAATTCATAAGAATTAAATGAATCGTGATTTTTTCTTACCTCATACTTCTATGTTTTTTTAAACACAGCACTGCAGTATCGGCGACCCATTGTCACCATCGTCAGCTGTTTTCACGACTGTCAATTTTTTCTTTTGCCGGTGATTATCCCCAAAGGAATGTAATCATATTGTACATGTTGCTAAAATAAATGGTTTTGGTGAAGACATAATAAAGAATAAATTAAAGAAATTTAAACAACAGAAAAGGTTACAGGAATACACCACCTTACAACATGATTCCAAGAAAGATGTGAAATTCAAGAAATTTACTTACCATCCTGAAGTTCATAATAAGTTTCAGAAAATTTAATATATTATTGGCTCCAATTAACAAATGCAACCTGGGTAATCTTCTGTTAACTATAATCCACAGACGAAGTGAATGAAAGCAGTAGGTATTTCATACGTCATGACAGTTCCTTTATTCTCAGATAGTATGCCATTGTATCACTTGCAATTCTCCGTGCCCCCCTTCGTCCCGTGCTTTCATTCTCTTCCTCTGTGAACTATAATAATACATTTAATACCCCAGACAACAAAAAATCTGGAATTTATCAAATTGATTGCAACAAGATATATATATGGGAAAACAAAAAGGAACTTGGAAACTTGTAAAAAATAACACTTCAGAAACATAAAGAATGGAGAAATTGAAAAATCAGCTATAGCAGCACAAAGTTTATTAGATCATCATAGGTTTGAAAAAGAAGCAAAACTTTTGAAACATCTATCTAGACTTTTTGATTTAACAGTTTGGGAAAAAATATATATTCAAAAAAACCATACTAGAACCATGAACTTCGAGATTCCAGACGAACCAAGCTTGATTACAAAGTTCTTCAAAAATACAACAGATGGCAGTTTAGAAAATGATTCATTCAAAAGAACACCAGATGGCAGTTTAGAAAATAATTCCTTCAAAAGAACACCATATGGCAGTTTGGATAATTACCGGCAAAAGAAAAAATTGACAATCGTGAAAACAGCTGACAATGGTGACAATGTGTTGCCGATACTGCAGTGCTGTGTTTAAAAAAACATAGAAGTATGAGGTAAGAAGATATCACAATCCATTTAATTCTTAGTATAAATATATTTAACTTTTATAGGATAAAATCGCTATGAAGTTTAATTTAAGATTAAATTAAAATACTTCATACCTCACCTCATATCCAGTCTTCTAAATAGACAGCAGTTCAAAGCCTTGGTGGCTTCATCTTCAATACTTTCTTGTTGACTGATGCTATGTCGATCAGAGTAACTACTTCTTCTTCCCTCTGTTGGTGGACCGATAAATCACCAATAAATATATTTGTTTTCTTAAATTGGAGAAACTCAATTCCTGATGCCAGATTATTTAAAAGGTCAGACTGCAGTGAAGAAATCATGCATAACAGTAATAACTTACTGTTATTATCTATTTGCATATTGTTTATAATTTGACACCAATTTAAATAATATATATTGATATTATTATTAATTTAACACTTCTCACTGAAGGATAAATTATATTTGAAGAGAAAAATTTTCGCCCAGACTGAGACCCGAACCCAGGACCTTTGGCTTTCCGGGCCAAAGCTCTACCAACTGAGCTACCAGGGTGAGTTGCAATCTAGATGCAAATTGTTCTCTTATATACGTTGTAATTCCCTTGCGCTAAATGCTATGAAACCTTTGCTTCTATCTGTGCAAATTTGTCTGGATAGACAAAGGTCCCGGATTCGAGTCTCGGTCAGGGCAAAAATTTTTCTCTTCAAATATAATTAAATAATATCTACCTGAAATTCCCGATGAACAGGACTTGATCTCAAGGTTCATAAAATCAGCACCAGATGGCAGCGTTATAGATGAAGATTCAATTGAAAATCTGGTAGTCATTATATCGACTGACGATAAGAGGGACTCCTCTTGAAAACTGCAGTTCCCGTGTTTAAAAAACATGAAGTATGAGGTAAGATAACAAATGATTCATTCATTGAATATCTACCCAGTACTTAATCATTTTTTTATTGTTTTATTAAAAATAGCAAATAAATTAAACTGATTTATCTTATAGATACATTGCAAGTTTAAGGATTAATTAAATTGCGGTTGCTAGAAGCAATTTTTAATTTAGGTTTTAGGTAAATCCCTACTTCTAATGGTCGGATTTTGCTGATTTTTGGAGAATATGTGCCTTCATTTATTTTAATAGTATTTTCTGAGTTTCGTTGTGAAACATTGAACATTGTGACCACTAGACAGATTTTTAAATTCTTGTTTCAGGTAAATTCCTATACTTAATGGTCCGATTTTGTTGGTTAATGAACTCAACCTTACTTTTTAATTAATTGCTATATTTTAAAATACAATAGGAAGTAACATTGAGAGGTTTATATTTGAAAAGAAAAATATACGCCTAGACTGGGGTTTGAACCGAGGACCTTTGACTCTCTATGTCAATGCTCTTCCATCTGAGCTACCTAGGCTCCAATCTAAACGCGTATTTTTCTCTAACCCCAAATGCTATGAGCCTTTGCTACAATTTTTGCAAATGACAAAAGAGAAAAATACGCATTTAGATTGGAGGCATAGGTAGCTCACTTGGATAGAGCATTGACATAGAGAGTCAAAGGTCCTGGGTTCAAACCCCAGTCTAGGCGTATATTTTTCTTTTCAAATATAATTTGTCCATCATTAAGATGTTTAAAAATGAATAATATTAACATTAAGAGGTTTAATATTTAATTTTAGGATTTAAATTAAGAGGTTTGTCTAATAACTAAGACATTTTGTCTGTACATTCTTACCTCTTATGGTTGTTTTTGTCGAACATATGTTTCAAGACTTCTGAGCCCCATCGTCAGCAATTACAGACTGAATTTTTTCAAGTTTTTCTCAGGGTTGACAACTATATATATATATATAATATAAATTTTGATCACATCATTTTCAGTTTGGTAAAAATCTGTAAAAAAAATTTCAGAATCTTTTCATAAGAACAACTTCAGTAACTTCATTTCTTCGGAATTCACTAAAAGAGATGAATAAAAGAAAAACAAGAAGTTACAGATGAAGTTGACCTGTTATGAGAAGGGCGATGGAGAATGATGTAAAAAGCAGAATCCTGTCATTTGAAACAAATAACCTTTATTTTTAAATTCAAATGTACCTCAGATTCAGGTTCATTATGTATTGTATGGATATTGTGTTATTTGCATTATTATAAACAAATTTATATCTGTAATTTCTCACTTTTAAAATAATAACCTTCTATATTTTTTGTTAATTCTTAATTTCTATTATGGAATATACATTCAGATGTCATAATTTGGTATAAAGACTTAACATATTTAATGAAACATATGACACTATGGGTGTATTGCACACCATAAATTATTAGAAATGATAAAAAAAGATTACAGCTCATCATCTTCATGGTAGGCCCTCGGCCTGTTCCACTTTCAGAATTCATCTTCTCATTGTCTTCTAGGATGTCCCACATCTCTATAGCCTTGAGGCTGGTACGACAGTGCTTGTTTTGTTAGCCTAGAAGAGTCCATTCTTAAAATATGTTCATGCCATTTTTGTTTATAGCTTTGTATTTTTTCATTTAGATTAAACATTTTGAGTTCTTGCCGTATTGTTTCATTTATAGTCTTTTAGAGTATCTGAGGAACTTCATCTCTGATGTTTCTAATAATCTTCTGTCTGTTCTATTCATGGCCCAATTTTCTGTTCCATATGACACAATGGGAACTGACATTACTTGGCAAATGGGAACTGCCATTACTTTATAAAACTTTAGCATTGTTTCTTTTGTTGTTTTTGTTTGTGGTGTTCTTTTAATAGTCCCACACATACTTAGAAATTTATAATTTTTTTTATTTATATCATTCTCCCAATTGTAAGATACGTGACATCCTAAATATTTAAAACTCTGTATTTGATGTTTGTACTCTGTAAATTTAACAGTTTTAGAGAATCTTCTACATATGATTCCCTAAAACTTAAATTTCAGAGTACAAACATCAAATTTACCAAAGAAATAGAAGAAAATAAACACATACCTTTTTTTGGATCTTAAATTGGTTAGAAACAAAGAAAAAAGAAAAA
This sequence comes from Diploptera punctata, assembly GCA_030220185.1. Classification (NCBI taxonomy): domain Eukaryota; kingdom Metazoa; phylum Arthropoda; class Insecta; order Blattodea; family Blaberidae; genus Diploptera; species Diploptera punctata. The sequence goes on from JASPKZ010003794.1 coordinate 52,402, forward strand.
TTGAATTTAGGATTCGTAGGAAAGAAACTCATATGGAAAATTTTATTAAATCAACAGGGTTCATTCCAATTGGACATAAATTGGCAGCCTTCAATAGTTTAACTCACTTATTGGTAAACTTACCCTTAATCGAAGAAGATTTCAAAATGGGGAAAACACATAATCAAAGTAGCAAGAGAAAATGGGTTTGATGAAAAAGTGGTACACAAAAGGATAGAAAAGTATAAGAAAGAAAAAAATGATCAACAAAAGCACTCTTGAAAAAGAAAAACCACATATGAAAAAAATACAGGAAATTCACATATCACCTTTGAGCACACAATAAATTCCAAAAGATATTTGAAAAGTTTAATATTAAATTAGCACCGAAAAATAACCACAGTTTAAATAAACTATTAAAAACCAACAAAAATGAAAAAAAAACTGATAAAGATAAAAAATCTAGAATATATCAAATTGAATGTACTGTTGTGAAAAGATATATATATATATATATATATATATATATAGGAAAAACAAAAAGAAACCTGAAAATTAGAACCAAAGAACACATAAGAAATATTAAAAATGGGGAAATAGAAAAATCTGCAGTTGCTGCTCATGTTTGGTCTGAAAAACATAATATAAATTTGAACACTAAATTATTGAAACTTAGAAAATACAAAAGGGCTGAAAGAGCTGACTATTTGGGAAAAAATCTATATTCAGAAGAACAAGGACAGAGTTATGAATTTTGAAATACCGACGTTGTGACCTCGTTTGGAGGTTCTTTGGCCAATTGCAGGAGGGAGCTGATATCGACATCCAGGGTTTACAACATAAATCCAACCAATCTGGCCATGGTGCTGAGGGTGATTAGAAGACTAATCAAAACTTGTTCAAGAATAAATCAACATTAATATTGAGGTAAAATATCACAGACTCAAAATAATTTAATCATTAGATTAATTTGATTCAACAAAAATGAGAAAATAGAAGAAGAAAACAAATCAGGGATTTATCATAAGGAATGCCTTAGAGAATTTGGAAATCAAGAGTGGCATTTGTTAGGACTATTTAACGAATAAAATTAAGCTCTTTACTCACAAATCATTATTTAACTATAGTTATTATAAAATATTTATATATTTAATCTAAACGGCAATGTTTGAAAACAAATGAGAAACGATTGGTATGCTTCATTTGCTTCTTTTGTTCATCACTGCAACCAGATCATATTATTTATTGCCAAAGGATCACAATATTGTAAGAATGCACCCTAGTGGAGAAATTTATAACCAACATTATAGGTATTAATTAATTTCTGATGTCCTATGATGTAAATATCTCAATTATATTTTTCTGCAACGTCATTTGCTGGAAAATAATTTGTTTAAGAAAGTGCAAACAGTGTTTTCTTTTTTTTTTGTGGTGTAATCAATTGCTGCAAATGTTTTTATATTATCTCCCACATGTCCTATCTGCTGACATTCATGCACTATATATACAATCTGGTAGCCGTATTTCTTAGAGGGTCCGTCACTGCAAAATAATGCTATGTCCTATTCAGAATGTTAAAAAGCAGGAGCTTGATTTTAAAGTGGTAGAATTAAATAGATAAAATTGAGGTGAAAAACAACTGTGATTGGTTGTAAATCAAAAATCATTGAAATGTGATTAGTCATTGACTCCCATTTGGGGCATGAGTTAAATAGTCATATTAAATGTGGAGAATGTGAGAAAGTCTATATAAGGAAAACAAAGAGAAATTTGAAAACTAGAGTGAAAGAATATCTCAGGAATGTCAAGTAAAGGGACATGGATAAGTCTGCAGTTGGCAGTCTATGCATGGTCAGAAAAAATATCTTATCGAAAGAAAGGCTAAATTATTAAAACAAGTAGAAACATCCAAAGAACTGACTGTTTGGGAAAAAATCTACATTAAAAAAAAAAGAAAGAAAAGGAGAAATTAATTAACTCTGAAATTTCTCCAGAAAATGACTTGATTTTGAGTCTACCAACAGAGGGAGCAAGAGTTGACTCTTCAGGACAACAAAACAATGGCCGTAGAAATACAGACGATGGTGCTGAATCTAGTCTATGAAGAAGAAGAATATGAAGTGAGTGATAAATAAAGATATCATATTCTCTTGAAGAGTTTGCTTAAGACTAAGCCAAACTTTATCGCAAGAATTGTTCCTTCCCTCTTTTCTTTCCATTCTAAAATCCATCAAATACGATAAGAATGTCTTAACTAGTCTCCTAAGCCTGCTCATAGAAAATTATCTATATGCTGTCAATTTTTTCTTAAGCATATTTCAACGCCTTCTCAAGGAATTATCATTCATGTGAACTTCAAATTTTCACTTGGTTATATCACAGGATTACCTGTTCTTTGTGTATATGTTGTATATGTAAATGTGTTTTCTTAATGAATATTTGTTTACCATTACTGCAAAATAACTGTCATGCATAGATCACTAATTGAAAATGTCTTTAATAGTGAGAAAATGCAAGGTGTATTGGTGGCAGATTCCTGCCTGTTGGTTGAGCGGGGGATTTTCTTGATCACGTGACTCATGTGCACTATATATATATATATATATATAATTTACTTGTTATAGTAGCTACTAGATGGCAGAGGAGACCTAGTTCCCGCTACATCTTTATAGAGAATATGTATAAGAAAGATAAATGTTTGTTCTGGCTTCACCTGGTAGTGTAAGTGGTAGTGCACTAAGATATCAACTCAGAGGTCCAGGTTCAAATCCCGTCCAGGCATTTATTTTTCTTATCTTGTCATATTAAGCTTGCATTGCTCAATGGCAAAAAGGTTTAATTATAACATCGAAAAAGCGTCACTGCTATAAAGTAAAAATATTCTCTTTAATTTGCTTGCTTGTTATAGTAGCTACTAGGTGGCAGTGGAGAACCGAGTTTCCGCTACATCTGGTAATAATAGAGAATATGTATAAGAAAGATAAATGTTTGTTCTGGATTCGCCTGGTAGTGTAAGTGGTAGCGCACTGAGATATCAACTCAGAGGTCCGGGTTCAAATCCCGTCCAGGCATTTATTTTTCTTATCTTGTCATATATATATATATATATATATATATATATATATATATATATATATATATATATATAATCATTGGTTCAGTGTATGGTATGTTTAAAATGTTTGATTTTATTTTAGGTTGATAAGTTGAATGCTCTGAATTGTGAACTATCTGCTGGCACGACTGCAGTGGTTGCCTTGGTATACAGTGGCCGTTTGTATGTAGCAAATGTAGGAGACAGCCGAGCTCTCCTGTGTCGCACAGATACAAATGGAGTGCTTCGAGTTATGCAGCTGAGTGTGGATCATGATCTCCGAAATGAAGATGAACTACTCAGACTTTCCCAATTAGGCTTGGATGTAGATAAGTTCAGACGAGGTAAAATGCAATATACATTTATTATTTCAATATATCTGTCACAGTAACTCTAAATGTGTATTACGTCTTCCTCCTTTTTAGCAAAGTTGAGGTTTGATGTCTGAAAAGGCTGAAAATTTTCAATCTTGATGCTAGGAAGACTAGCTACTAACTATTTAACTCACTGGCATTATCAAATGCTCTCCACACATCCCTATCCTGAGCTAATGTTTTCCAATCATCCCCTGACCTCATTCTTAGTCTACCAACAGGGTGTTTTCCCTCTGGTTTTCCTACAAGAAGCTTCCATGCTCCTCTTTCATTTCCAATTTGTACCACATGTCCTGCCCATCGCAGTCTATGGGGCTTAACTGTTTTTCCCTTTAAATATCATGTAGTTCACTATTAAGTAGTCTTCTCCATTTGCTTGTGTGTTCATCTCTCTTTGGTCCAAAATATTTCTAAGAACTTTATTGTTAAATACTCGTAGGGTCGTATGCAAATACATTAGTCTCTACTCAAATTACTTCCAATCACTGGTGAGCTGATTCACCATGAGCAATTGCTGAGATCGAATTAACGGCCGACTTACCGGTTATGCATGAAAGTTAATGTTTTCGTAATATTGGCAAGGAATTACCCAGAATTCTCAGCGATAAAACCACTTCCGTTATTTTCATCTGCTATAGAGGAACGCATTTACGCTTGCGTCCCGCAAATAATACCGTATACAACGACGTCTGCGTCGCGCAATATTATGCCGATTCTCCTGTTCTTCCAGTTGAATTCTTTGGTAGACTCTATCAAATTCCTCTTCTCCGTGTATACCAAAAACATAATCGAAGTCTTCAAGGTCCGACATCTTGGATAAAGCTGCAAAGGTTTCAAACTACATTGGTTCCCTTCGGGATTTTCACGATAAGTTTCTATCTTGAGCTATGATCTTAAGGTACCTCGTCAGGTAGCTTACAATTATTATCGCATGAATAGATTTCTGAGTAAGCAAAATGTATTTGGATAAAATTTTCTCAGCAGAGAACGCCTTTTACTGTCTAATGCATTCAAACATTCGACCCGTAATCTTTTCTCTTCCCTTAACCTTTTCACTGCTAAGATATTTCCAGCCTTTCAAACCCTCCTTGCTGAGTTATTTTACAATTATTAAAATATTTTTAAATATTATCCTACCATGCTGAAAATAATAAATATATTTAGAAGACTCACCTTACATGATGTAGATGGTTATATATTTTCCAGAAACACAGAAATATCAATTTTAAATTGCAGGGGAAAATACCACATGCAATACAACATAAAGGGTTGTCCACAACTGGCCACAAATATAAACATAAAAATCCTCCCTTCGAGTTTTATACATTTTTCAACTGTTTTCTTCTTAAACTAATCTTACTTCAACACGTTTTTCTTAGCACATTTAAAATTATTTTATAATAAAATTATTTACGAGTGTTAATTTTTAATTAGGGATGTATAATGAAAGTAATTTTCTAAATCATATTTTCTGAGTTAAAAATAAATAATATTTATTAGTTTCTTCTGAAATAAGCTGCATAATACTTAGAGGAAAAAATAATTAAAAATAACTAAACGCTTTAGAATCATCATGTAAGCCTGCATTCACCGAAATTCCTGAATTTTCACTGTTGAAATTGTGAACAGTAGGGATAAAATTTCCGCTATGCCATTGGAATAAATCACTTGAACCACGATTTCTTTTTGGTGGCTGCAGTACCGGCATGGAATCATTTTCTTCAACTTCACTATCACCACTATCTTCAGGAATATATACTGCATCATCACAATCACTAATATCCGATAAATCAGAATCTAATGTTTCCAAAATTTAAACCAACTCCGCATCGGAAAGAAAAACACGACTTGAAGAGGCCATTTTTGTCATCCCTGGAATTCGTAATCATGTGACCGCCAGCAGACAGCTAGCGCGTTGAAAATTACTTCCTTGTGCATGGGTCTGAATTTTTTTAATAGGGAGCGACTCAATGCAGGGAGAAATATGGAATAAGTTTATTTAGGTTCCTAAGAGATGGCAGTATATGCCTGCTTAGTTTGAAAGCAATGCAATACGTATTATATAACTAGCACGGCAAGCATGTTCTTTGCCAACGCATATACCCATTCGTAGCAGTGTAAAGGTTAAAGTAGGAGTCCATGCTTCGCATCCATATAATATAACTGATAGAATAATATGCAATATAGTTAAGAATAAATTGAGAAAAATTTATGAAAGTATAATTGGAGAAGAGCAGAATGGATTCAGAAAGGGTAGATTTTGTACAGATGGATTCTTCACTCTAAAACTACTATTAGAAAAGCACAAGGAATTCAATATAGAAATTCATATTGCCTTCGTTGACTTCATAAAGGCTTTTGACAAAGTAGACAGAAATATATTATTACAAATTTTAGCTGATGATAACGTTCCACAACAATATATTACTAATATCTTCAACATCTATAAAGATAATGAAATCTCTGTTAAACAAGATAGCAAATTATCTTCTTGGGAAAAGATCAGCACTGGAGTAAGACAGGGATGTGGACTTTCACCGGTGCTTTTCATTATATATATGAATAAACTAATAAATGAATGGAGGAAAACACAATGAGGATATATACCCATCAATAGGAACCTCATACTCGATGCTATTCTTTTTGCAGACGATTTAGCTCTTTGACAACTTTACGAAAATGATTTGCAACGATCAATTTATAATTTACAAAAAATAGCTGCCAAATTTAATATGGAAATATCAATTAACAAAACTAAAATTATGGCATTTCATGGGAAGGACCCCATACAAAGTAAAATCTGTCTCCAGAATAAAATTTTAGAGAGATCTAATCAATTTAAATACCTTGGATATTATCTCTCTATCTGGGATGAAAAAAATATCCCTGAAAAATTACTAGTTATAATAAAAGTTTAGGAATTATTAATGAAGATATGAAACCATCCCTTGTACAAAAAACACCAGATTACGTTTATATAACACTTTGGCTAGACCAGTGTTGACCTATGGTAGTGGGTAGTGAAGCATGGACACTAAAATGACAATATGAAAGCAGAATAACGGCTTGTGAAATGAGATTCATGCGCAGAACAGCGGGTTACACCAGATGGGATCGGAAAAGGAACACCGATATCATAAAAGAATTGAAGGCTACGCCAATTTGGATTATATTAACCAGTACCAACTAAATTGGAAACACCATCTTGAAAGAATGAGTTCAAATCGGATCCCCAAAGCTGTTTATAATTATATACCAAGAGGACGAAGATCACTGGGCCGTCCTATGAAACGCTGGAGGGAAAATTTTCTATAGGATCGTAACAGGCCTTGGCCTAATACTTGGAAGGAAGAAGAAGAAGAAGATAGAATAACAGTTAGGAAGACTAGCTGTGTACAATTTCTAATTATTAGAATCTGCACAAATTCTTCTGTATTGTTTATTTTGAGAGTGTATATTTTAATTGTTGATAACTTTTTAGTCATTTGATTGGGATGTTAAGTTTGTGTTCTCATTAATGCTTATTGATAACAATACAATAAGTGCCAGCACTGGGTTTCTCCTAGTTCCTTATCAACATCATTATTCGATGTTTTTTTTATTATTAATTTCATACATCTCAATGATGGATAAATCATATTTAAAGAGAAAAATTATACGCTCAGACCGGGACTTGAACCCGGGACCCTTGGTTTTCTAGTCCAAGTGCTCTACCATTTGAGCTACCTGAGCAAGTACCGATCTAAACACAAATGCTTCTCTATATACGTTGTAATTCCCGCCCACCTAATGCTTTGAAGCCTTTGCTTCTATCTTTGCAAATGCCGTACTGGCATTTATAATGTAATGTATAATTCCCAAATATGTCTTCTTAATGAGGCCGAAACAGGTCAACAAATGGCCTAAATTCGTGAATGTACTATGATGATGATGATGATGGAATAGAAATAATTGTAAATAAATTAAAGAAATTCAGACAACAAAAAATATTAAAAGAATACCTTGCAATCTGATTCAAAGAAAGGAAAAGAATTTAAGAAAATTACTTATCATCCTGAAATACATAACAAATTTCAAAAAAATTTCAAGAAATTCAATATTACATTGGCACCGATAAATAAATTTAGCCTTGTAATCTATTAATAACTAATAAGAAATTGAACACCCCAGATAGCAAAAAATCTGGAATTTATCAAATTAATTGTAAGGGCTGCAATAAAGTATACATAGGAAAAACAAAAAGGAATTTGGACACTCGCACTAAGGAACACTTCAGAAATATTAAAATGGTGAAATTTGAAAATCAGCTATTGCAGCACATAGTTTATTGGAGAATCATAAATTGAAAAAGAAGCCCAACTTTTAAAACATTTGGAAAACCTTTAGAATTGACAATTTTGGAGAAGATATATATTCAGAAGAACAAATTTAGATCCATGAATTTCGAGATTCCTGATGAACGTGACCTCATTCATCAAATCAACACCAGATGGCAACATTATTGATTGAGATTCCAACGAAAATCTGGTAGTCATAATGTCAGTTGAAAATGAGAGAGATCCTTCTCTTGAAAACTAGTTCCCATGTTTAAAGAAACATAAATATGAGGTAAGATGTTTAATTATGACTCATTAATTTACAAATTATGAGGAATGTTTTATCCTTGAACCGAGCATATGTTGGTTGGTTGGTTGGTATCTAATGTCGAGCACTTGATTAATGAAATCATTCGCTCTCTTGCACTCCAATATTTAGCAGAAAGGCTGGTCTCTTCTACAAAAGCTGGACAACGGAGGAGATGGTTTCTTTCCATATCTTCATTTAAATTGCAAAAAGGGCATTTAGGTGAATCTGTTATGCCAATTCTGTGTAGGTGTTTATTCAAGCAGTCATGTCCCTTAAGCAGTCTGAATGTTGCTACTGCAGATTTTCTTTGTAATGTAGTAATGTCATAAGCTTGTAGATTTTCCCATTCCTTTCCAGATGTTTTGGTGGTGTATTCTTCTCTAAGTTTATTGATGTATTTATTTGAGATAATTCTTTTGATAGAGTGAAAGGAAACTGGAGCAGAAGTTGGGTTTGAAACAATTTTGCTACCCTTCTTGGCTAGTTTATTGTACTATTCAACTGGGGAATAACAACTTACTTCCAATGCATCTTAAACCCAGGTGGAACTTCAAAAAAGCCAATTGGAAACTGTACACAGACGAACTGGAAATCGAGCATATGTTCATTCAGCTGCTCCACTGAGAGTCAAGGAATAACAATTTTAATTAGACTTGTTTCAATGTGGGTTCACTAATTTAGATCCTGCAGTACTTGTTAAAGTTGTAAATGAAACCTGTGCTGGTGACATTAGTGTTGAAGAATTGTTGATTCCAGAACTTTACAAATTTGAAGAAAATGTTCCAGAAATTGAAAATAATGATGATGGTTTAGAAGAAATAACAAGCATGCAGTCTATTTCAACAAAAAAAAATTATTATTTAAAGGAAATGACACTATGAGATTTATTTTAAATAAAAGTAGTTAGAATATTCATGACTCACTTCATAATTGTAGAATTGTAGAAGACTTGTATCTTCAAGAAATCTGCAATTATGAGGTGAGTCGTGAATATTCTATCTCCCATTATTTAACAAAAAAGAACCTTTGATTGAAGTATTATAGGAAAAAAATCACTATGAGGTTTAATTACTAATTTAAGCTTGGAAGAGATATAGACTGTATTGAATCCATGATAACGCCGAAGTTGTGTGAAGAAGAGACAGATGAGGAAGAAACACATTCACAAGTGGCCAACTTCGTACAAACACTATTGAAGAGACCTCCAAAGAAAGACTTTGACTCTGGACTTTAGGGTGGTCTAAAGACAAACAAAATGATTGATGTGCCCCCAACTAAAAGAAGAAGGGTGCTCAAATATGAAAGTGTGGAATGGTTCATCCCGTGAAGTGAAAAAAGAAACAAATGTGATGTATTGTTTATTTTTTATTACTTCACTCACCTCATACTTCATAATTCATAGCAGACCCTGGGTTTCTTCACATATTTTGTGACATTCTCAATGCTGCGTCACGTTCACAACTGACGTCCAACGGCCTTCTATCCTGCAGACTGACCTCCGTGCCATCTGGTGGCCGACCGAAAGAATTTCCAAATCAGTCTATTTTCGTGATAACAGGGTATTTCAAAATTCATAGTTGTGTATTTATTCTTGTCATCATGTAAATTTTTCCCAAATTGCGAGTTCCTTCGCGTTTTCCAATTGTTTAAGTAATTTTGTTTGAGTTCTATTCGATGTTTTTCTGACCATGGGCTGTGACAAGATATGGAAAGATTTTTCAGGTTTCTCCATTTTTAACATTTTCTGAGGTGTTCTTTTAATCTTGTATTTAGATTCCTTTTTGTTTTTCCTATGTATATTCTTTTCACAATCTTTTACCATTAAGTTGATCAATTCCCGATTTTTTGGCAGTCTTCAAGCTTTTCATTTTTGTTAGTTTTTTGTAAATTACCGAGGGTGTTGTAATCGATTTTGCGGTGATGTGTTCAAACTGTGGTGTGGCTACGTACAAAAAATCCGTGTCTTCACAACGATCATATCAAAAAGAAGTACTAAAAAATTTGATTCAGGTACTATAATATTTTTTTATAATATAATAAATGTTCTGCTAGTATTCTCTGTATATTTCAACTTATAACTAATAATAGCATGGTCACAGAAAAATTTGTATTTCAAATCTATGCATTTCAGCTCTTTAAGGGTCGTATCTATGAATACATTAGACCGTAAAAAGTCGTTTTCAGCTTGTACTCTGCTGAGAAAGTTACATCCAAAGACATTTTTGCATACTCAAAAGTCTGTTCATGCGATAATAATTGTCGAAATTCCTAAGCTACCAGGTGAGGTGACTTTGCAGAGAATGAATCATGAGCAACCCGATGGGAACCGATGGTAACCGATGTACTTTGAAACATTGCTGCTTACCTTGCTGCTTTATCCAAGATGTCGGACCTTGAAGACTTTTATCATGTTTTTGGTATATGCGGAGAAGAGGAATTTGATATAGTCTACCAAAGAATTCAACTGGAAGAACAGGAGAATCGGTGTAATATCGCACGGTGCAGACGTCGTCGTATACAGTATTATTTGTGGGATGCAAGTGTAAATGCATTCCTCTAGCAGACGAAAATAACGGAAGTGGTTTTATTGCTGAGAATTCTGGGTAATTTCTTGCCAATATTACGAAAAAAACTACTTTCATGCATGACCAGTCAGCGACTCGCTAATTTGAACTTTGTACATGCTCATGGAAAACTCAGCTCACCAGTGACTAATGTATTTGCATGCGGCCCTAAGTGTCAGAACACCCCAGGATTTAAGTACCCATGGTGCCTGGGAAAGAGTTAACTTGAATTCTTTGTGTGCATTGTAGACAAGCATAGTTCATCCTACAGATCATCTTACTATAAAGTGGCACACAAATTGAAAAAAAAAAATAATGCCATCTATCTGCCAAACAGGAGCCTGAAGCATAAAAATTCATTGTACGCATCCATTATTCCAGTACTGAACTTATGGTTATGGGAAATCAAAATTTTTGTTGATTTAGAATGTGTAATATATATATATATATATATATATTCGTAAATTAATGAGTCAATTTTTAACATCTTACCACATATTTTATGTTTCTTCAAACACAGGTTTCAAGAAACATAAAATATGAGGTAAGATGTTAAAAATTGACTCATTAATTTACGAATTAAGAACCTCAAATGTTATTTCTCATATTTAACTATGTGTATATACTATATGCCTGACAGGAACTCCCTTATCCGGGTTTAAAAAAACCGGCCCATGTGGGTTATTTTGGGTTTTTAAAAAAACCTTTTTTTTTTAATTCCTGTTATTGAAGGTAATAAGTTTTTTTGTAACCACCACCAGCCTCATGGATGGCTGAAAGAAATAGAGGGTTTAATACCACAGATCCCAAATGCTACATGCTGGAATTCCCAGCTTTACTGTTTAAACAGATTTGTTAAAAATTATCCTAAATATGTAGAAATACATTCTGAAATTCCAGAAAATATTACCCGAATTTTGGAAAATGTACTTATTTACAAAAATGTTTTGCATATGCAGAAACAGCTGATATTTATTGGAAAAATATTTGATCGTATGCAAGCTCAAAAAACCAATATTTCTGATTTTGTGTAACTTTGGATAAACTTAATAGAATGTTTAAAAAATATAAACTCAATTATTAAATTGAACCTCAAAATGCTACTTCCTAATGATTTTAAAATTAATAGAATGTGCTGATCTTCAAATGCATAAAGACAGTATTCAACGTAGGATGAGTGAAGCTATTTTGCCAATACACTATCTTGCAAATATGATGAATCCTAAATATGTAGGAAAATGCTATCTTCTGATCAAGAAAATCAGGCTGAGTCTTGGTTGACAAGCAAACACCCTAAATGGCTTGTACCATTTTTATCCTTTAAAATTAAAGATAAACAAATACATCCACCATCAATGTTTGCAGATGATGTAATAAAGAGCTTTAGTTCTTCCCAGTGGTGGAGTATTTTAGAGAAACATTCCACAAATGAGAACATTAAAGCTTTCTGTAACTTTTTGAATGGTCTGACTAGTTGCCCAGCTCATTCAGTATCAATAGAACGAGTGTTTTCAACCTTTGGATTAATATGGTCGAAAATGTGTAACAGGTGGGTTGTGAAAAAGTTAAACAATTAGTGAAAATGCACCAGATATCTTAAATAATAAGGACGAATTAAAAGAATACGATGTTGGTTGGTATCTAATGTCGAGCACTTGATAATGAAATCATTCGCTCTCTTGCACTCCAATATTTAGCAGAAAGGCTGGTCTCTTCTACTAAAGCTGGACAACGGAGGAGATGGTTTCTTTCCATATCTTCATTTAAATTGCAAAAAGGGCATTTAGGTGAATCTGTTATGCCAATTCTGTGTAGGTGTTTATTCAAGCAGTCATGTCCCGTTAGCAGTCTGAATGTTGCTACTGCAGATTTTCTTTGTAATGTAGTAATGTCATAAGCTTGTAGATTTTCCCATTCCTTTCCAGATGTTTTGGTGGTGTATTCTCCTGTAAGTTTATTGATGTATTTATTTGAGATAATTCTTTTGATAGAGTGAAAGGAAACTGGAGCAGAAGTTGGGTTTGAAACAATTTTGCTACATACAATGTTGAAGTGTGTGATTCTGATTTAGAAATGTTAAGTATTTGTTACTGCTTTTAACAATAGTTGTATATTGTGAATTAAATATACTGGTTAAAAGAATAATTTATCTTTATTATTTGGTTGGACTATTTATTTCTCTTTTTAGTATCTTGACTAATAATTATTTTTTACAGTGTTAAAAATAAAGTAAGTTTAGAAGTGGAGTTTTTTGGGTAGTTGGGTGGGTTAAAAGTGGGCTTTTTAAAAAAACCCACTCAGGTTTTTTTGGGTAGGTAGTAAACCCTGCCCTTATCTATAATAAAGGTAGTGGAGCCATTTCAATTGATATATTTTTATGTAATTAAGAGAAAAAATAGTAATGTAATTTGTGAAAATGTGTATTTCACTTCATTATTAATATTGTGTTATAAATGAAGAATAGTATTGATGTTTTTATTATTAATTTAACACTTCTCACTGAAGGATAAATTATATTTGAAGAGAAAAAACTCGCCTTGGTAGCTCAGTTGGTAAAGCATTTGGCTTGGAAAGCCAAAGTCCCAGGTTCGAGTCTCAGTCTAGGCGAAAATTGTTCTCTTCAAATATAATTTATCCTTCAGTGAGAAGTGTTAAAATAATAATAATAATAAAAACATCAATAGAAGCCCTATTGGCTTTATAAAGTAGTGTTAAATTCCCAATAAATGTCTTGTTAACTAAGAAGCCGCCATTTACAAAGATGGAAACAAAGGTTTCAAAGCATTTCGCGCAAGGGAATTGCAACGTACATAAGAGAAAAATTTGCATCTAGAACGCAACTTGTCTCGGTAGCTCAGTTGATAGAGCATTTGGCATGGAAAGCCAAAGATCCCGGGTTTGAGTATTGGTCTTAGTGAAAATTTTTCACTTCAAATATATGAGGAATAGTATATCTATTCCCCACCCAAGATTTGCAGATTTAATCCTATTCAGTTTTTAACTTCTCCTCTGAAGGAGGTCACATTCTCAAATTTTCTTCACACCAAAAATTCCATTAACTTGCCTTGGAACTTAGCTCTGAATTATATAGAGGCAGATGTGTTAATCTTATCAAAGCCAACAGTGATATATTTTTTAATTAATATCTAGGATCTCGACTTGGGAATCAAGAAAACACTCGATGTCTTGGAAACTACTTGGTGAAGGGTGCATACAAGGAATTTGAAGAATTAGTTTCAGCTACTACAGAACCCGTGATTGGTGAACCAGAAATCCATGGTGGTATCAATCTAGATGAATCATGCAGGTGAAGTATTTTATAGTTATTAATGAATTGTTTATCTTGACTCATTAATAATTAAAAGAAACCTCATAGTGTTATTTCCTACATATATTTAATATTTTGTAGTTTTTATTGTATACCATAAAAATAAAATATGTTGGGATTTGAGACAATGATTGACACATGATATAATGATTGTTCTGCCTATCTGGCATCCCATGGGTCTGGTTTGATTCCTGCCTATACCAAAGACATTTTAGAGATCAGGGCCTGGCACAGAGTCAGTCCATTTAACCTTATGAGGAGTAACTACTAAATAAGAAAATTGAAACTAATATTGACAGACTGCATTTCATCATTTGTGTGACTCCCTATACCTTGCTGTCAGTATCATTTCATTTAGTCTTGGCACTTCAAAGCTCTTTTTGTCATAATTTTTTTTTTTATTCCATATAAATATAGGTCTGTGTAAGCTCTGTAAAGTCTATAAATGAGCTGGAAAAATGTTTTTATATCTCACTTCATAAAGTTGCGTGTTTTCATGATACCGGTTTCAAAGGTCATTCACCTTCATTTTCAGTCAAACTCCAACTGTTGAAATTTCACCATTAACATCATCTTCCAAACTGCTATTTGGTATCTATTATATGAACTTTGTGATCAAATACACGACAAGCAAAATTTGATCTCCAAGTTTATAAATCGACATCAGGTGGCAGTTCGGATGATGTATATTAACGGAGAAATTTCAACAGGTGGAGGTTTGACTGAAGATGAAGGTTAAGAATCTTTGAAACTGGTATCGTGAAAACACACAACTATATCAGATTAGATATAAAAACATTTTCTCTAACTCATTTATAAATTGAAAATACATCAGTGTTACTTTCCACTTCAATTTTGATTAAAATCTGTAAAGTCTATCTGAATATAAAGCTACCCAAATTATAATTTTTTAACATTGGCTGAAAATATGTGTAATCAAGTTCTCAACAGGTTTTCATGGCTGATTAAACATTTATCAATGATTCTTTTTTAACTTTATTTTTCTTTAATTATGTATAAAAATGTATTTGACTTAATTATATTATTAGTCTGTTTATCTTACCTCAATATTAATGTTGATTTGTTCTTGAACATGTTTTGATTGGATATCAATCATCTTCAGAATCTTGCCCAGACTGGTTGGATTTATGTTGTAAACCCTGATGTCGATGTCAGCTCCCTCCTGTGGTTGGCCAAAGAACCTCCAAATGAGGTCACATTCTGTTGGTATTTCGAAATTCATAACTCTGTTTTTGTTCTTCTGAATAAATATTTTTTTCCAAATAGTCAGCTCTTTTGTATTTTCTGAATTTATATTATGTTTTTCAGACCAAACATGAGCAGCAACTGCAGATTTTTCTATTTCCCCATTTTTAATATTTATGTGTTCTTTGGTTCCAATTTGTAGGTTTCTTTTTGTTTTTCCTATATATATCTTTTCACAACCCATACATTCCATTTGATATATTCCTGATTTTTTATTTTTATCAGTTTCTTCATTTTTGTTGGTTTTTATTAGTTTATTTAAACTGTGGTTATTTTTCGGTGCTAATTTAATATTATACTTCTCAAATATCTTTGGAATATATTGTGTGTACAAGGGTAATATGTGAATTTCCTGTATTTTTTCATAGGTGGTTTTTCTTTTTCAAGAGTACTTTTGTTGATCATTTTTTATTTCTTATATTTTCCTATCCTTTTGTGTACCATTTTTTCATCAAACCCGTTTATGAATTTCAAAATACCGACGGAACGTGACCTCGTTTGGAGTTCTTTGGCCAACCACAGGAGGGAGCTGACATCGGCATCCAGGGTTTACAACATAAATCCAACCAGTCTGGGCAAGATGGTGAAGATGATTGATATCCAATTGAAACATGTTCAAGAACAAATCAACATTAATATTGAGGTAAGATAAACAGACTCCAAATAATATAATTAAAAGAACGTCAAAATATTACTTCCTAAAATAAAACATTAATGTATTTGACAGTAGTAGTCTGACACTAATGTTATACTATAACAGATTATAATTATAATCATTAGTTGAGAAAAACACTTCTTTATGCAAGACTTACTGAAGTTATAATTAGGTAACTTGGCCAACTTTCTTATATAATTTGCTTTACTTGTTACTTGGCTTCATTTTAAATTATGCATAAAGTATCACAGTTTTAAAGTAAAGACAAAAGTTAATACATATTCTTAATGTAAGTTTCTAAATATGTTGTTATTTGGAAAGAATTATGAATGTTAAAAAATTGAAATTCTATCATAGAAATTTTAGATATGTTCTTTCTGTAGTGTACAGTACGGTTTTGTGGAACCATTTAATTGAGTGGAGAACATATTTTTAATAACTCACCTCATACAATTTCAAATTTATTTGATTTAAGACAATTGGTTTCGAATGAATTTTTCAATCATCTTCAGTTTATTTTCATGACTCCAACTCATTCGTAACAATGGTCTTAAATCAAATAAATTTGAAATTGTATGAGGTGAGTTATTAAAAATATGTTCTCCACTCAATATTAATGATATAACCTCATAATGTTCCCAACATTAATTTTAATACAGAAAAGAAAGTATTTGTTAGTTAATAATTGAACATTTTGCCTGTTCATTCTTAACTCTTAGGGTCGAATCTTTGAATGCATTAGACTGTAAAAGGCGTTCTCTGCTGAGAAAGTTTTATCCTAATATGATTTTGCTTACTCAGAAATCTATTCATGTGATAATAATTCGTAAGCTACCTGACGAGGTAACTTAAGATCATAGCTTAAGATAGAAACTTATCGTGAGAATCCCGAAGGGAACCAATGGTAACCGATGTAATTTGAAACCTTGCCGCTTTATCCAAGATGTCGGACCTTGAAGACTTCGATCATGTTTTCGGTATATGCAGAGAAGAGGAATTTGATAGAGTCTACCAAAGAATTCAACTGGAAGAACAGGGGAATCGGCATAATATTGCGCGATGCAGACGTCATTGTATACGATATTATTTGCGGGATGCAAGTGTAAATGCGTTCCTCTATAGCAGATGAAAATAATGGAAGTGGTTTTATCGCTGAGAATTCTGGGTAATTTCTTGCCAATATTACGAAAATGACGACTTTCATGCATGACCAGTTAGTGGGTAGTTAATTTGATCTTTGCTCACGGTGAGTCAGTTCACCAGTGATTGGAAGTAATTTGAGTAGAGACTAATGTATTTGCATGCGACCCTTAGAGTTTTTTTTGTCGGACATGTGTTTCAGAACTTCTTAGCCCCATCGTCAGCAATTACAGACATGCATTTTCTCATGTTGTCGGCCCTGATTCTTGATTCCTGCTCTCTTTACCTCAGGCCCAGTGAATTTAATGAAATAGAAAAATCTGCTGTGGCTGCTCATGTTTGGTCAGAAAAACACAAAATTATTAAAACAGTTAAAAAACAAAAATGAACTCACCATATGGGAAAAAATGTATATACAGAAGAACAAGGAAAGAATTATGAACTTGAAATTCCCGCAGAAAGGGACCTCATTAGTAAATTCATTGGACCAGAGGCAAAGAGAGCGGGAATCAAGAATCAGGGCCGACAACATGACGATGGGACTAAGAAGCTCTGAAACATATGTTCGACAAAAACAACTCTAAGAGGTAAGAATGAACAGACAAAATGTTTTAATTATTAAACAAATCTCGTAATATATTAAGGTAGAATATTTTTATCACTCACCTCATATTGTTCTTCTTATTTGATTATAAACTAGTTTCGGAACATAGTTTCTGTTCCATCCTCAGTATTGTCACGACCGTTGTTCTGTCGTCTTGAAGAATATATATTTGAAGATAAAAATTTTTGCCTAGACCGAGACTCGAACCCGGGACCTTTGGCTTGCCGTGCCAAATGTTCTACAAACTGAGCTACTGAGGCGAGTTGCGATCTAGATGCAAATTTTTCTCTTATATATGTTGTAATTCCCTCTCACCAAATGCTTCTATCTTTGCAAATGGCGGCTTCTTAGTTAAGAAGACATTTATTGGGAATTTAACATTACTTTATAAAGCTAGTAAGGCTTCTAATGATGTTTTTATTATTAATTTAACATTTCTCACTGAAAGATAAATTATTGAAGAGAAATGTTACTTCCTATTGTATTTAAAAAAAATTGTTAGTTACTTACATTTATAAAGTGAATTTACTTAAACTTTATATTGTTACAGATTTCTCTTGCTGATGTCAGATGGCCTTTATAAGTCTCTGGAGGAAGCTACAAGAACAGATCAAGTCAATAAAGATTTAGCCCAAATGACTGTTGAACAGGTGAGATAAATATTAAACAAAGAGTAAGGCCATGGTGGTCTAATGGTTATGTTCCTTGCCTCTAGTCCCGAGGGCCGCAGGTTCATACCAGATTTGTTTTCTTCTTCAATTTTTTAAATTTTTATTGAATTTATTAGATCAAATGCAAGGATTGTGACAAAAAATATATACGAAAAAGAAAAAGAAATTTGAAAACAAGGGTGAAAGAACATCTTAGAAATGTCAAAAATGGTGAAGTGGAAAAGTCAGCAGTAGCTGCTCACGCTTGGTCCGAAAAACATCTAATTGAATCATAAGCCAGTGTAATTAAAAAAACTAAAAGAACTCACAGTTTGGGAAAAAATCCACATAAAAAAAACAAGAAAGAAAAACTTATGAACTTCCGTGGATTCTGATTGGATCCGGAGGTTTATCGGTCCCCGACAGAGGGAAGAAGAAGTAGTTCTTCTGATTGACATAACATCAGCTGACAAGAAAGTACTGAAGATGAAACCACAACAAGGGCTTTGAAATCGCGATCTACTTAGAAGACTGGATACAAGGAGAGGTATGAAGCATTTTAATTTAATCATACATATCAGAGGATTGGAGGAAGATCAATGGATGGACAGAGAGGAATGGCATTTGGTTTCCGGAAGACGGTGGCAGCTGCCATGACGCCGGGATGATGATGATGATGATGATATTAAACCTCACAGTGATTTATTCCTAAAAAAGTTAAATCTAATAATATCTCAATCTCCATTTCGACAAAAAAAAGTGATTTAGCTGGTTCTTTCCCTAGACTCTTCATATATAAAATATAGTTAAATCTATTGGATGAGAGCCAAGATTTAGGGTCGTATCTATGAATGCATTAGACTGTAAAAGTTATTCTCTGTTGAGAGAGTTGCATCCAAAGACGTTACGTACTCAAAAGTCTGTTCATGCGATAACAATTGTTGAAATTCTTAAGCTACCTGGCGAGGTGACTTTGCAGAGAACGAATCGTGAGCAACCTGATGGAAACCGATGTACTTTGAAACCTTGGTGCTTTATTCAAGATGTCGGATCTTGAAGATTTTGATCATGTTTTCGGTATACACGGAGAAGAGGAATTTGATAGAGTATACCAAAGAATTCAACTGGAAGTACAGGAGAATCGACATAATATCGCACGATGCAGATGTCATCCTATACGGTTTTATTTGCACGATGCAAGCATAAATGTGTTCCTGTAGCAGACGAAAATAACAGAAGTGGTTTTATCGCTGAAAATTCTGGATAATTTCATGTCAATATTACGAAAAGAACTACTTTCATGCATGACCAGTCAGCGACTCGCTAATTCGAACTTTGCACGTGCTCACGGAAAACTCAGCTCACCAGAGACTAATATATTTGCATGCGGCCCTTAACCTCTATGCCATAGTAGCATAGACAAGAAGTTGTGGCTTCTACTGTTTAAGTATTAATTTGGCTTAATTTTAGAATAGGCTTGCAAGCATTCCCTGGCCATGAACTCAATGATGGCATATACAATACACATTCATTACTCAATTTAAAACTGGTTGAGGGCTAGGATCGTATTTGAATATTACACTAAATATCACAAAATTCTTAAATACTAATAATTATAAGTTTTAATGTAAAATTAAATACTTTTAAAGCATATTAAAATTAAATATCAGAATTTATTTAAAAAACGTTTATTGCCATTTCACCATTTCAGAAAGAAAAAGTGATTTTCCTATATACCAGTGGTTTGAAGGCACTGATATTTCTAATTACTTCTATTAACCCTTAAATTAGCAAAACACAAATTTCTTCTGTTACTTATTTGAATGTGGCGGACCGCAGTGAAAACGGAATCTTGTGTAACTGTTATTATTAGATATATTGTATAATTAGACACATATTTAAGTGTTATTTTTTTATTAAATTAATATTAAGAAGCTAAAGCTGTTACTATGATTGAAATAAGTATATTAAAGTACACTACTAAATTATTGTAATCAAATGGTAAAGAGAAAAATTTATGCCTGAACCGGGAAGACAGTAAGGTAAAGGAAGGATTTATGCTTGGATGGGAAGGAAGCCTGGATTAGCTCAATGGTTAGAGCATCAGCACGGAAAGCTGAAGGTTCGGGATTCCCGGTTCAGGCATAAATTTTTCTCTTTACCATTTGATGTTATTTTTTTGTTCATTTTCTTCTCATTTACTAAAAATATTAAATTAATTGAACCAACTGATGTATCCAAAAGGATACATTACGAATTTAAGGGTTAAAATATGAATAAGTAAATAAATACATTAACAGTGTATAAGAGAAAAATTTGCATTTAGATTGGAGTTTCTCAAGAAGCTCAGTGGTAGAGTATTAGCCTAGAAAGCCAAAGATCTTGGGTTCAAACTTCAATTTGAGCATATAATTTTTTTTCTTCAAATATAAAATAAATCTAATTTAAGAAAGAAAATTTAATATTTGAACCCTGGACCTCTAGTTCTACATACTAGTGTGCTGTCCATTATGCCATTCAAACGATGAAACAAACTATATTTGATAAGACTATTTAACTCATGCTGCAAATGCTAGTCAATGACCAATCACGTTTCAATGAATGTTGTTTTACAACCAATGACAGTCATGTTTCACCTCACTCTTTATCAATTTCTCTTTATCAGCTCCTGCTTTTGTGATAAAGAAAGCTCCTCCTTTTTAATGTTCTGAACAGGTCGAAGCATTATTTTTCTCCAACAAATACATTGAATATAGCAAATAATGAAAAGATTCCTTGATTTTACTGAGTTGTTTACTAAAAAAATAAATGAATAACATGTAATGTTGATTATGATATATAGTTTGATGTGTTTAATTATTTCTCCACTTGGGTGCACTGTTACAATATTGCGATCTTATTTGGCAATAAATAATATGTTCAACCTCACATTTCTGATTTGTTTTCAAACATTGCCGTTTACATTAAATATATAAATATTTTAAAATAACTATAGTTAAACAATGATTTGTGAGTAAACAGCTTAATTTTATTCGTTAAACAGTCCTAACAAATGCCACTCTTGGTTTCCAAATTCTCTAGATAAATTCACTCCTCACTTCGTGAGTCATGAATTTATCGATAATTTGGAAATCACTCGTGGCATTACTTATGAAAAATATATGCCTAGACTGGGGTTTGAACCCAGGACCTTTGACTCTCCATGTCAATGCTCTACCAAGTGAGCTACCTAGGCCTCCAATCTAAACCTTTGACTCTCTATGTCAATGCTCTTCCAAGTGAGCTACATAGGCCTCCAATCTAAACATCCTGGGTTAGTTTAGATTGGAGGCCTAGGTAGCTCACTTGGAAGAGCATTGACATAGAGAGTCAAAGGTCCTGGGTTCAAACCCCAGTCTAGGCGTATATTTTTCTTTTCAAATATAATTTGTCCATCATTAAGATGTTTAAAAACGAATAATATGAACGGTGATAGAAACATTAACATTTCTTTCAACTAACACAATTCTTGTTTGTCCGAAGGCTAATAGCTGTCGCTACCAACACACCAACTGACATCTTCTATTCAGAAATATTTTTATTGAGAATTTATACATTACTTTTTAGCGGTAAAGCTTCATATTTTCAATGTTTTTATTTGAATTAACATTTTCCACAATCCTGGATAGAATCTAATTTAAGAAAAAAAATCAATGTTTGAACCGTGGACCTCTAGTTCTACGTACAAGTAGCATGATGGTAGCGACAGCTATTAGCCTTCAGACGAACGAGAATTGTGTAAGTTGAAAGAAATGGGAATGTTTGTATCGTCGTTTGAATGGTGTAATGGACAGCACACTAGTACATAGAACTAGAGGTCCAGGGTACAAATCCCGGTTCAAACATTAATTTTTCTTTCTTAAATTAGATTCTATCCAGGATTGGGAAATGTTAATTCAAATAAAAACATCAAAAATAAATAAATAATGAATATTTACGATTTTATTATTAATTTAACACTTCTCATTGAAGGATAAATTATATTTGAAGAGAAAAATTTTCGCCTAGACCGGGACTCGAACCCGTGACCCTTGGCCCGGAAAGCCAAGGGTCCCGGGTTCGAGTCCCGGTCTAGGCAAAAATTTTTCTCTTCAAATATAAATAATGAATAGTACAATTTATTATATACATTAGGAATGACTTGCATGTCGGATCCAGGGTGCATACAGCTATTTTACTACTAATGCACTAGAGCCATCTCTCAGCATTATCTTCAGACACTACACATTTCTTCTCCTTCTTCTTCTTCTTCTTCTTCTTCTTCCTTCCAAGTATTAGGCCAAGGCCTGTTACGATCCTATAGAAAATTTTCCGTCCAGCGTTTAATAGGATGGTCCAGTGATCTTCGTCCTCTTGGTATATAATTATAAACAGCTTTGGGGATCCAATTTGAACTCATTCTTTCAAGATGGTGTTTCCAATTTAGTTGGTACTATTGTTTATTTTTTATTATTTCACTCACCTCATACTTCATAATTCATAGCAGACCCTGGGTTTCTTCACATCTTTTGTGACATTCTCAATGCTGCGTCACGTTCACAACTGACGTCCAACGGCCTTCTATCCTGCAGACTGACCTCTGCACCATCTGGTGGCCGACCAAAGAATTTCCAAATCAGTCCCTTTCTTTATAACCGGGTATTTCAAAATTCATAGTTGTATTTTCATTCTTGCATATGTAATTTTTTCCCAAATTGTGAGTTCCTTCGGTTTTTCCAATTGTTTAAGTAATTTGGTTTTGGTTTCTATTCTATGTTTT
The DNA here is from genome assembly GCA_030220185.1 of Diploptera punctata. Classification (NCBI taxonomy): domain Eukaryota; kingdom Metazoa; phylum Arthropoda; class Insecta; order Blattodea; family Blaberidae; genus Diploptera; species Diploptera punctata. The sequence continues at coordinate 75,480 of JASPKZ010003794.1, forward strand.
TCTGACCAGGCATGTGCAGCTATTGCAGATTTTTCGGTTTCTCCATTTTTAACATTTCTGAGGTGTTCTTTTAATCTTGTATTTAGATTCCTTTTTGTTTTTCCTATGTATATCTTTTCACAATCTTTACAATTAATTTGATAAATTCCCGATTTTTTGCAGTCTTCAATCTTTTCATTTTTGTTGGTTTTTATTAAATTACCTAAGCTGTAATCATTTTTCGGTGCTAATTTAATGTTGAATTTGTTGAAAATTTTTTGAAACTTGTAAAATACCAAAGGATGGTATGTGAACTTCTTGAATTTTTTGCCTATATTTTTATCTGTCTGAAGAGTACTTTCATTGATGACTTTTTGTTCTATCTATCTTTGGGTTTTTACAGCTGCTGCCGTCTTCCCGTGCCAAACCTCCAAAGCCTGCGGTCTTGGGCATCTTCGATGCTTAGCCCTCTAGCTTGCATTACTGTCTTCATGTTTTCCTTCCATGTTAACCTTGGTCTTCCTCTTTTCTTCTTTCTGTTAGGATGCCATTCATATAGTTGCTTCGGCCATCGCTCATCTTCCATTCTAAAACATGTCCTAACCACTTTAATTCCTTTTCCTCAATTCTTTCAATTATGCTTTCTTCTGCTTCCATTTTGTTTCTAATTTCCTTATTTGTGACACGTTCTAATTTAGACTTTCTGGCACTTCTTCGTAAATAATCCATTTCTAGAGCTATTAGTCTATTCTTGTAGTACTTATTGATTGTCCATACCTCACTTCCGTACATTGCAACAGATTCCACCAATGTTTTACCAATATATTTTTTTGTGTCTTTCCAAATATGCTTATCCCACCATATGGAATTTAATGATGATATTATTTTGCTACTCAATTCAATTCTATGTTTTATGTTCTCTTTGCCTATACCTTCGATGTTATCCATAATCATTCCCAAATATTTAGTTTGTTTCACTTGCTTTATTTGGATTCCATCTTCCAATACTAAGTTTTCTCTTTCATTGCTATTTATTGCCAGATATTCTGTTTTTTTGTAAATTTACTGTGAGACCCCATGATTCATATGTTCTTTTCAACCTTTTTATCATGAATTCCATATCAAAATTGTCTTGTGCTAAAACCAGTTGATCATCGGCAAATTGTAATGTCAGCAAAAATCTATTGCCTATTGGGATCCCCATACCTTTGCAGCTTTGTTTCCATTTCGTTAATATAAATTCTACATAAATATTAAATAAAAATTGGTGATAGACTGCACCCTTGTTTCAATCCCTTTGAGGTGTTTATAGGATTAGACATTATATTCCCATTTTAACATAAGCGGAGTTATCTTTATAGGTTTGTTTAATAATTTCTATTAGGTTCTGTCAATATTGTATTTCTCCAATACTTCCCATAATTTGTTCCTCGGAATTGAGTCATAAGCTTTCTCTAAATCTATCATTGTCAAATGGGTTTCTTCTCCAACTGCAGTCCGTTTTTCAATTAACTGTTGTATTGCAAATATATTGTCAACACATGACCTTCCTGGTCTGAATCCATTTTGATCTTCTCCTAATTTGTCTTTAATTTATTTATTTTCTTGTGTATCATCTTCTTTTGAAAACCATTATCCTTAGCAATTTTTATGATGTGTTCTTTCTCTTTATTGTAATTTTCTTTGCTCATGGGGACATTCACAAGTCTGTGTGTTAAACTATTAAATACTGCCTGTTTGTATGAAACTGTTAAATATTCAAAATAAAACAATCAAATTTACAATGGAAATAGAAAATAATCATGAAATACCATTTTTAGACCTTAAATTGATTAGGAATGAAGAAAAAAAGAAAATAGAATTTGGAATCTACAGAAAAGAAACTCACATCGACAATTATATAAAAGCTACTGGTTTAAAACCATTTAGAAGATACAACGGAACGCCCCATTTGGGAAAAATTTACAATCAAAAGAACAAAAATGGAGTTATGAATTTCGAAATTTCCCTGCTGAACGTGACCCTGGTTTGGAGGTTCTTCGGCCAGAGCCGAAGAGGGAGCTGATATCGACATCCATGGTTCACAGCATAAAACTCATCATTCTGAGCAAGCTGAAGATGATCAAGAAGAATTATATCGAAACATGTACGAGAACAAATCAACATTAAATTGAACTAAGATAGTTCCAGACTAAAAAAAAACTGATTAAAAGGACCTCAACATATTACTGTCCTAAAAGAAATCATTACATAACATTATAGGCGTTGAAATTAATTAAATTAAAATGAGTCATACATAATCTACCCTCATACACTCTGCAGTACTTCACAGAACAGGACCATGGTTTTAGGAATATTTGTTCCTGTTTTGAAGAAAAGAACCTAAAACTCTTTTGAAAGCATTTGGCGAAACCCTTGGAATTAACAGTTTAGGAAAATATACACATTCAGAAGAACAAAATTTAGATCCATGAATTTGAAAATTCCTGGCAATCAAGATTAAATCTCAAAGTTTTCTAAAATCAACATCTAGATGGCAGTTTAGCAGAAGATGTGAGGCCAAAAAAAAAAAAAATATGCCTAAAGATAGGAACCAATGTTCCTGACACCAGCGTCCTATACTGTGGAAGAACAACGAGTGTATGAGGTGAGATGAATGAATCATTTTCATTTTTTTAAGAGCATATTATTCTTAGGACAGAGAAACATGTTATTAGTATAGCTATTCTAAAACTTTCTTTAATAAAATTTGTAATCAGATTTCATTAACTTATTCTTGTGTTGGCTGTATAATTACTAATTTGTTTTATTTTTTTTTTTCGGAGTGCAATCAAACGCTAACTGGAAGTGGCACAGGCCATTGTGGATAAAATTGTCCGAATCCCATCATGAATGTCTTCATGAGTGGTACAACAAATGGCAAGTGTACAGTTGGTGTTAAACGAGATGATATAACTCTGTTAGTTCGAAATTTTAATTTCCCATTGCCAAATGCTTAAAATTCACACCACTAATTCAGTTGTTCGTTTCAATCCAATCGTAACAAACCGTTGCTACTTTATTGTGGAATGGAGGAGAGGAAAATTCCACAATTTAGAACTGCATAACCAGATATGTCAGCAACAACCCGGACAACTGATCTCCACAATGATACATCTCCAACTGACAGTTCTTCAAATTTATTTTCAGATAGACCCACTCCTTATAGATAGGAATAGAAGAATAGATGCTTATGTTGATTTCTCAGATTATTTTAATAAGGTTGATAAAGCAAGATCTGAGGGTACTTTACCTTCGAATATTGAATTTTAAATATAATGCAGAAAGTAAAAAAAACTTACCATTTTATGCATGTATAGGCATGTACTGTATCTTACATCTAAAGTACATGTTTAAAAGCCATTCTTGAGATTTAGTAAAATTTCTGGGTGCACATGTAAAAGGGGATAAGTTAGGATGATGTTGATTTCATTATCTTCATTGTGGATAGGGAGATATTACTCTTTCAGAGGAATGCAATTTATTCACCGTACAGCAGGCTATACAAAGTGGAACCATAAAAGAAATGATGGAAGAGTTGGATTTAGAACCCGTTCTCCACCATATACAAAACTACCAGAACAACTGGAAAGCCCATCTTCAATGAATGCCATCTCATAGAATTTCAAAAGCCATGCTTCATTACTGCCCCCAAGGCAAAAGATCGCTGGGACATCCAAAAAAGCGCTGGATGGAAAATTTCTCTTTGAGACCATAACAGGCCACATGGCCTAATTCTTGAATGGGTGATGATGATGATTTCTCTTTCAGGAATTATAAAATTGTCTATTATGAGTCATCTAGAATTTCTCACAAATTAGCATGTAAAAAAAAGGTATTTTTTTTTAGTTGCATTGACTTATCCCCCTTTACACAAGCATCTGAGAATAACAAAAGCTTACCTTATTACTAGATCTCAGATTTTTAGGCCCTCAGAAACCAAATTTTAGGCACCTAAAATAGTATTGTTATATTAAATTAAATTATTAACATTTGTGATGATGGACACATATTATTTTGAAAAGAAAAATTAATTTCTCAAAAGGATTTGAACCTGAAACCACTAGCATATAGAGCTAGAGGTTTCAGGTTCAAATTCCTCTTCAGGCATTTTTCTTTTCAAAAAATCTATAATACATATAATAAAGTTGGGAATTTTTACATTATGAGGATAAATAAATATAATAAAAATCAAATGAATCGCAAATTCTTCTTACCTCATACATCTATGTTCTTTAAAATAGAACCGCGGTATCGGGAATCATCATTCTCATCCTCAGCTGTCGTCATGACTCTCGATTCTTCATTATGCCAGTCATTTTCTAAACTGCCATCTGGTGTAGAAAAAAAGTTTGTACAAAAAGAACTTTGTAATCAAATTTGGTTTGTCCAGAAACTCAAAATTCTTGGTTCTAATATGTTTTTTTTTAATGTATGTCTTTTCCCAAGCTGTTAATTCCAAAGGTTTAGATAGATGTTTCAAAAGTTTAGCGACTTTTTCAATTCTATGATTCTCTAATAAACTACGTGCTGCTATTGCTGATTTTTATATTTCTAAAGTGGAATTTGGACACTTGCAAAAAGAACAATTTAGAAATATAAAAAAATGGTGAAATTGAAAAATCAGCAATAGCAGCACATGTTTATTACAGGATCATAGAATTGAAAAAGAAGCTAGACTTTTGAAACATCTATCTAAACATAACATCAGTCGCCAAAATAGTACTGAAGATGAGACCGTTATGGTCTCGAAATCGTGATCTACTTAGAAAATTTGTTTGAGGAGAGGTAAGAAACATTTGATTTTACCATAAATTAAACCTCATAGTGATTAATTCCTGTAAAAGTTAAATCTATCTAAACCTTTGGAATTAATAGTTTGGGAAAAGATATACAAAACAAAATATTAGAACCATAAATTTTGAGTTTTCAGAAGAACCAAATTTGATTACAAAGTTCTTCAAATCTACACCAGATGGCAGTTTAGAAAATGACTCACATAATGAAGAATCAGCAGTCATGACAACAGCTGAGGATGAGAATGATGATTCCCGATAGCGCTGTTCTGTGTTCTAAGAACATAGATGTATGAGGTAAAAAGAATTCACAATTTATTTGATTTTTATTAAACCTATAATAGTCTTCAAAATTCAAAATAGGCACTAAAAAGAATTTTAAGTACCTAAAAATACAATTTTGGGTGATTAAAAATAAAATTGTATGCACATACAATCTGTCTGTGCCTCTAAACACTACAATAACTAAAAAATATAGTTAGTTTCTGAGTATGAAGGATTAATTTGTGACTGCATAAGTTACTATGATTAAAAATAATAAAAATTATGCTAAAAAACTGTTTTTCTTTATGATTGCCACCATTGACATGCTGGTTGATGTAACTTTTTTTTCCCTCATGTGGTACCGGAATATCAGAAAATAGTAATTAATTGTTATTATTGTTATTAATATTATTATTGTGCAATATTTGTTATATTTACTGTGTATACTGTTTTGTCTTAATCCAATATTTACTTATCTTTTTTGGAGCAATACAAGCAAAATATAATTGTTCCATTGTATGTCAAGCCTGAAACATTTCATATCCATTGCTGAATTAGAGTATTTCCTATTATTAATTAAATAAAAATAAAACACAGTTTTATTTGATTTTCATTTTTTTTTTTTTTTCCCCTCTTTTCTTTCGCATTTCACAGAATCATTTAGCTTTCTTCTCATGAAAAGACAGCTGAGTTTACAATGTTTTCATGAGTGCATCCCTTGTTGCACATTTTTTTCATTGACGTCAAAATTCTCCCTGCTTCTCTGTTTCCATTCTCTTGTGCATAACACACAACTTGCAATTTGAATTTAGAATTATGGTTATTATGAGTTAGGGATTTTGACTCATCTCATATTTTTTATTTTCTTGCAGACTATAGTTTTTCCACATTTAGGTGTCATTGTCATTGTTTCGTAACTGTTAGGAAGCATTGACAATGACACACAGATGTGGAGAAACTATAGTCTGCAATTATATTTACCCCTGCAAGTAAATAAAAAAAAAATATGAGGTGAGTCAAATCCCTAACTCATAAAAATTAAAAAGAAACCTTATAGTGTTACTCCCTTCAAATATTAAATTAGAAATATGACTTGTTTGGACTCGACCCAGGCTTTCCTACACTAAGCTGCAAGTGTAATACATAAAGTACATGATTATCCTTAATTAAAACATTTTGTCTGTTCATTCTTACCTCTTATAGATTACAGACTGTAATCGCTGACGATGGGACTAAGAAGCCCTGAAATATATGTTTGACAAAAACAACTATAAGAGGTAAGAATGAACAGACAAAATGTTTTAATTATTAAACAAACCTCTTAATTCATAAATTAATGAGTCATTTTTTCTTAATGTTTTTTTATTAATTTAATACTTCTCACTGAAGGATAAATTATATTTGAAGAAAAAAATTTTCAGCCAGACCGAGACTCGAACCCGGGACCTTTGGCTTGCCGGACCAAATGCTGTACCAACTGAGCTACTGGGGCGAGTTTCAATCTAGATGCAAATTTCTCTCTTGTGTACGTTGTAATTCCCAGCACCAAATGCTATGAAGCCTTTGCTTCTATCTTTGCAAATGGCGGCTTCTTATTTAAGAAGACATTTATTGGGAATTTAAACACTACTTTATAAAGCCTCTTAATGTTACTTCCTATTGTATTTAAAATGATTATCCTCGCTTCCCCTTTCTTGTAAGTCCTGGACCTGATTCAGAGAATTGAGAAACAACACCCCTGCTTCATCCCTATCCTTATGAATAAGAAATGTGTTTCCAAGCATGCCTTTATCCTCATTGTGCAAGGATCAGGTGTAGACTCAGGAATTTGCATCATTGCTTATTTTCAAATTAATAACATCATCATCAGAAAATGAACTTGATTGTTAGAAATATTCATATATAATTTTTTCCAAAAAATTCTAAAGAAAATATTTTGATCAGAGAAAACCCTCTTACTTTTGAACCAATTAACATTCAGCTAAATCTAGAAGAACCAGTTACAAAATATGAAACTCCCACACTTGTACTAAAAGCTCTAGCATTAGAAGCTGTGAATAAGAGATATCCACCAGAAGAATGGTTACATGTCTACACAGATGGATCTACTATTGATAACAACTAAGGATCAGGAATTACATGTGCATTATTTTTATTTTATCAACCAGCAGGATACCACACAACAAATTTTGATGCGGAAGTAACGGCTGTTCATATTTCACTCCAACAATTACTATACAGAATAAATAAATTTCAAAATGCTGTCATACTCTCTGATTCTAAGGCAGCAATATATGCAATAAATTCACACAAAATGAAGTCAATACAAATTAAAGAGTACTACAAAATGATTCAACAACTCCAAAAACTACAGAAAAGAATCCAATTGCAATGGATACCTGTACATTGTGGAATTGCTGGAAATGGCACTGCTGATTTTCTTACCAAAAAAGGCTCCAATTTAATTCAGAATACTACTAAAACTTACCTTTCACATCCATAAAAAGAATAATTAAAAACAAATATATAATCAAACAAAACCAAGACCTATGTAATAAAGCCAAAGACAAAAAATGGAATATTTTAGTAAAGAAGCCAGATATTATTCCAGAAATTCCACGTAAAACTACAGTAGCAAAATTTAGACTGCTTACAGAACATGACTATTTGGCCAAACATTTATATAAAATAGGAATCTACACGAATCCAAATTGTCCTCTATGCAACAAAGATGAATGAACAAAGAACATCTACAATCCTGTGAAGTATTACCTGTTGGATCCACCACAGAGAAATATTGGAGAGCAAGAACGCTAATGGCTTCGTTGCCAAGGCCCAGCATTTGAAAACAACAACTTTTTTCCATAAAATTATCTCCAAATCATAATGCAACTGATAACTAACACACTGTCACAATCAAACTCATGGGTTCATGGCCATGTAGACATAAGTTCTCCACGCATCCCTATCCTGAGCTAATGTTTTCCAGTCATAATCATAAGTAATGCCACGAGTGATTTCCAAATTATCGATAAATTCACGACTCACGAAGTGAGGAGTGAATTTATCTAGAGAATTTGGAAATCAAGAGTGGCATTTGTTAGGACTATTTAACGAATAAAATTAAGATGTTTACTCACAAATCATTATTTAACTATAGTTATTTTAAAATATTTATATATTTAATGTAAACGGCGATGTTTGATAACAAATGAGAAACGATAGGTACGCTTCTACTGCTTCTTTTGTTTATCACTGCAACGAGATCATACTGTTTATTGCCAAAGGAACGCAATATTGTAAGGAGGAGCTTTCTTTAATATGGTAATTATAACACTGATAAATATTTAGTGAAACACGACTCTGATTGGTTGTAAAACAGAAATAATTGAAACGTGATTGGTCATTGACTCCCATTTGGGGCATGAGTTAAATAGTCTGTATAATCTACTTTCTTCACATCATGGCTAATGTTATTCTCTCACCTCATTCTTGGTCTACAACTGGGCATTTTCCCTCTGGTTTTCTTGCAAGAAGTTTCCATGTCCTACTTTCATTCTCCATCTGTGCCACATGTCCTGCTCATTGCAGTCTATGAGACTTCATTGTTGTTATATCTGGTTTCCTATAATAAAGATCATGCCACCCATACATGCATAAATGCAGTATTATCAGAAGTACTTATGTGACTGTTGCACTTCAATAGCATTACATATTAGTATACCAGTAGAACAAAAAATAAACTAGAATAAACAGCATATGATATTAAGAACCGTCTTGTGCCTGAGAAAGAGCACTTTCTCCTTTATATGCTTCACAATATTGTATTTTTGTGATTACATTTATACACAGTAAAATAACATGGTCTACAAAAAAAAAATTTTTTTCTCACAAGGACTAAATAAATTGAATCTACTTATCGACGGAGGCAATGAATCCATCAGTCATTGAAAACCACATAACTCCAGTAGCCAGCACAGAAATATGTGATGCATAACCTGTTGAGAACACGGACTTCAAATTTATTAATAACTTGACTTGTATTCTGTAGTAAAATATGTGGGAACTCTTGCTCTATCAATTATCATAATAATTTAAAACAGTTATTTGTTTCTTCTGTAAAATTTACAAAAAATGGAGTTACGAGGTTTTCATTGTCCACCATTGTTATGCTTTATATGCTAATCTATCAGGCAGAGTTTTCTGTGGCATGTGTTTAAAGTTTTAATAGATTATTAATACTTGTGAAACACTACTTGATAAATATGTGTATCTAATTTTGGCTTTTGAGTCCACCGCTGTGGTCTCGGGGTAGCATGCTGCCTTATCACGCAGCGGGCCCGGGTTCGATCCCCGGTCGGGACAGTTTTTTCTGGGTGAGGTTTTTCTCGGGGTTTTTCCTCACCTGTAAGACAAATGTCATGAAAACTTTAAGGCCCAAACGGTCCCCGAAATCATATGGCCATTGCAATCATCATCATTCATATTCATCTTACGTTAAGCTTAGGATTAGGGACTCTCCTGGCTCACCATTATCATCATCATCACCCATCATATCATTGGGGCAACGTAACCCCGCCTTCCAGGCGCCCCAACCTCAGAAGTGGGTTACAAGTATGCCATGCCAGGAGAGAAAAACCAGGAATGTCGAAAGACAAACCTAGGGCATTTGAAAAAAAAATATTTGGCTTCTGAATATATATCTTCTCCCAAATTGTCAATTCTAAAGGTTTTTCCAAACGTTTTAAAAGTAGGGCTTTTTTTTTCAATTTTATGATTCTCCAATAAACTATGTGCTGCAATAGCTGATTTTTCAATTTCACCATTTTTAATTTTTCTGAAGTGTTCCTTAGTGCGAGTGTCCAAATTTCTTTTTGTTTTTCCTATGCATTCCTTACAATTAATTTGATAAATTCCAGATTTTTTGCTATCTGGGGTTTTCAATTTCTTATTAGTTTTTAATAGATTACCAAGAGTAAATTTATTTATCGGTGCCAATGTAATATTGAATTTCTTGAAATTTTTTTGAAATTTGTTATGTATTTCAGGATGATACGTAATTTTCTTAAACTGTTTTCCTTTTAACTATGAACTAATATTATACGTCTGCCTTTGCCTGAGGGTATTTTATTTCCTGTTGTCAGATTTTTCTTCTGGGCTTGTGATGCAGAGGTAATTGTGTTCATCCAAGATTTAGAGGTGGTACAGTTTTCATCGGTATAAATGATGCTTCTATTGTTTGCTCTGTGGCATCTTACAGCCCTCAAATACCGATGTCTCCAAGCAATCATCTCTATCAATTAGCATAGAGTTCTTCTTTCTTTTAGTGAACTAGAAGCCAAAATCCAGTAGTATCCTTCTTAATGTTGAAATAGATATACTAGTGATATCAGGGTCTTTATCAAGGACTGATTTCACATTTTTCAACGTTGGTAGAGTGTTTCCTTTATAAAACATGCAAATACGACGCCTTATTGCAGCCTGTCTAAATGGCACAAAGAGTAGGGTGCGTGTATGCAAACCAGTTTTCGGACACTTTTGAAATCCATAATAGGTTGAAGCAAGGAGATGCACTATCCCCTCTACTATTTAATTTGTACTAGAGCATGCCATTAAATCTTTAGAGAATGAGGAAGGCTTACAACTGAATGGTATTAATAAGCTGTTAGTTTATGCTGATGATGTAGTATTATTGGCCGATAGCAAGGAGATACTAAAGGCCAACACCACACACTATTGAGTAACACTAAAAAATTAGGACTGGAAGTAAATATCAATAAAACTAAATATATGGTCACATTGTAATCAAATGGTAAAGAGAAAATTTATGCCTGAACCGGGAATCGAACCCCAAACCTTCAGCTTTCCGTGCTGATGCTCTTAACCATTGAGCTAATCCAGGCTTCCTTCCCATCCAAGCATAAATCCTTCCTTTACCTTATTGTCTTGGTCCCACATTCAAATGCTATGAATCATCATTCACAAATACACAATGAATGGCTTCTACCTGAAGAAGACATGAAGGGACTCCACATAGCTATAGCATTATTTATTAAATTAATATTAAGAAGCTAAAGCTGTTACTATGATTGAAATAAGTATATTAAAGTACACAACTAAATTATTGTAATCAAATGCTTGGATGGGAAGGAAGCCTGGATTAGCTCAATGGTTAAGAGCATCAGCACAGAAAGCTGAAGGTTCGGGGTTCGATTCCCGGTTCAGGCATAAATTTTTCTCTTTGCCATTTGATTACAATAATTTAGTTGTGTACTTTAATATACTTATTTCAATCATAGTAACAGCTTTAGCTTCTTAATATTAATTTAATATATGGTCACATGTAGAAATTCATTATATAATGGAAATGGACAGCTAAGACAAATGAGGGAAATTTTGAGGAAAGTGGCTGAATTCAAATACCTAGGAACAATAATCACAAATAGGAATGAGATGCACAAAGAAATTAAACATAGGCTCAATTCTGCAAGTGCATGCTATTATGCATTGCAGAGACTCTTGATGTCCCAACTCCTTTCAAAAACGTTAAACTGAAAATATATAAAACTATTATTCTACCAGTTATATTATATGGGTGCGAACATGAACTCTTACTTTAAGGGATGAAAGGAGATTACAAGTATTTGAGAATAAAGTACTTAGGAAAATTTTTGGACAAAGAGAGATGAACAGACAGGTGAATGGAGAAGACTACATAGCAATGAACTACATGGTCTTTATAGGAAGCCAGATATAATAAGAACAGTTAAGTCTCGTAGACTGCAATGGGCAGGACATGTTGCACGTATGGGGAATGAAAGACTTGCATGGAAGCTTCTTGTAGGAAAGCCAGAGGGAAAACGCCCAGTTGGTAACCAAGAATGAGGTGGGAGAATAACATTAACTATGATTTGAGGGAAGTGGATTATACAGGGAATGATTGGAAAGCATTAGCTCAGGATAGGGATGCATGGAGAGCTTATGTCCGCGCGGCCATGAACCTATGGGTTCAATAGTGCCAGTGAGTGAGTAAGTAAGTATTGCAGCCTGAGTAAGAGAATCGTATTTATGCAGCCTTGCTTCTGTATTCCAGGATTTTTCTTTTTTTTTATGGGTGTTGAAACTTTCCCCTTTACTGTAAGTTCTTTCTTTATTGTCAACACTAGCTTATAAGAAAATTTAGTGGCTGCTGCGGTATGCTTAGCAGCTTCAGTCACACTGAATGCAAATGTGCTTCGAAAGTACAAATACACATTCAAAACCATCGTTCTTTCATTGGAAGTCAAAATTCTTTTCCAGTTACTCAAATTTTTGTAGCATTCCAGGGACTTTTCCATTGTTTCAGCCAGCAATAAACTATAAAGGTAAAGGTATCCCACTACAGGCTTGGGGTAGTAGGAGGTTAGGGCTCCCACTTTTTTGAACAATTGGCACTTGATTTCAGCCCTGCGTGACGGCCGTCTTTATCTCCAGAACAAGCGTCTAGTACTCATTTCCGTTAGAGGCTGAGTCGACCCCAGGGCCATAGTGCCGCCAGAAGGTTTGGGTCAGTTTAAAAATCCTGACCCCCACCGGGACTCGAACCCTTGACCTATCGGCTTGTAGCGCAGTGCCTTACCTCTATGCTATGGCGTGCCCCACAATAAACTATAACAAAGGATAAAATATTGTTACAGATTTATTACTATTGTAGAATAAAATAAAACCATGCATAAAAATATTTAAAAGCAGAAGACACAAGAGAGTCGACACTTCACACAGGATAATATAGGTCCGCATGAGTTCAGTGACTAGTGGTAACTGGTTTTTTTTTTAAGAGGGGGTGGCTTGGACTGCTACAACTTACAACTCTGTACCTGCTTCAATTTTATTTAAGGATTTCTTCTTCTTCCTTTCCAGTATTAGGTCAATGCGACCTGTTCCGGTCTCAAGTCCATCATTTCCTTGGCCATCCCAAAGATCTTTTTCCATGTGGTTTGTAGGTGTTGATCTTTTTGGGTAATCTTGTATTGTCCATTCTGTCTAAATGTTCTTTCGTTGGTATTTGTGCTCTTCTAGTTTATCAACTATTGAAAAATATCTCCAGTTCATTCGTATTGATTGTTCATTGTGTAATCTATCCATGCGTGTACATCCTTTTATGGATATTAAAAATTTCATTTCAGTGGCTTGAATGTGTGAGATATATTTTTTTGTAAGTACCCAAGATTCAGAGCAGATAAAAGAACAGGAACAGCCATAATTTATAAAACCTGAGCCTGAGTTTCTCTTCGAGGTCTTTCGAGGGTTTCTTGTTATGGTGCCACACATCATTTAAGGATTTCTCCCCAAAAAGATACTGTTAAAAATTGTAACCCAGTCCCCCTATTCCAAACACACAGTAACTTCCTGGGTTGAATCTGACTGTATTTGTGTGGCAACCATAAAACAAAGTCTCAATGAAAACTAGAAAGGGGACACTTTTAAAATTATATAAAACAATGGAGGTCCCCAATCCAACACTACTATAGGATCAGAACACGGGTCTTAAACAAAAACCAGGAACAAAGAATAAAACACAGAAATGAGATTTCTGGAGGAGTGTGGACGGCTGTACAATAACAGATCAAACATAGAAATGAAAATACAAATGATATTCAAACTATAGATAGAAATTACGCAATACAGAGATGAATGGAGGACCACCATCAATAGAAGGTGGTTAACCCATTGGGACTTTAACGAGTTCTCCCTCGTGAGAGGTAGAAGGCCAAACAGGCCCAACAACGACATACATCGTTGTGTTAATCCCACCACTATAAGAAGATGGCACTCTCTTTTAGTGAGTTTAAAGTTTTCTGTTCGCGTCTGTAAAATTTTTTGCAGGTTTATATGAAAGCATAATGGAGACTAGTATTGAGAGTATATTTAGAAATAATTTATAGGAAAATTTACTTTTTAGATACTTATACGGTAATATATATATATATATATATATGTAGTTTCAATGTTTTTTTTTCGAATATTCATGGCTGGTAATATAACTTTTTTAGACACGCCTTGCTGAAAGTGAAGGCCTATTTTACACTATAAGTGAAGATATAAAACCATAACATAAACGGTTCTGGAACAATAGACCAATTTTATAATGCCATTTACAGCAAAACTGTGCCTTTCAAAGTTTATTCATAATTTCGATGTTTATTCACTTCAAAAGACAATGAAGCCGTAATTAGAGAGACAGAATGTACAAAAATTAGAACTGCTGTAGAGTATTTGAATACAACATTCGTCATTGTATGTTCAAAGTGAAGACATTTCACTGAAAAATCTCTTACGAAATTACGAAGTAATTGGATTACGACCAGTTCAAAATCTATAATCGGAAATTAAAAACGGCACGATTTGGAATAAAATATTAGGAAATTGTGCGGAACCTGTCGGGATATGATCCAAATAAACACTGAACGAGATGGCGCCAGAAAATTCAGATTTACTGTAAATTAGAGTGTAGTACTAGAAATTAGCAAATATGTTCGTAGGACAAAGGTTTACACATACAATTGACAATCGTGTTCTCCTAATTTATTTTTAGAGCTCTCAATAGACGAGAGACATATTAGGGCCAGTAAAAATCTAACAGAAGAAACTACCTATGGATTTAGGAACATTCAAATTAAAAAAAAAAGGAGAGGTAACATTCTCTAGTCGTAGGACTTCCTGCATTTGAAGTGGAAAGATCGGGAAATATGTTTATTATATCATCACCCACCACAAAAATGCCGACATCCGTCACCAGTAAGAACATGGAAAGAATAAAGGAGATAACAAGAGAAAAATTCGCAAAGGCTAAATGTATTTCTAGAATACAATACAGGAAAAAATTGCTTTTTTCATTATCGATAATTTGAGAAGAACTTTTATGATTTGATTAAGGATAGGTCTATGCTTTTATATATTTAATTTAATTTATTTTGATAATATACGGTATTGTTATTGTTGATTTTACAGTTCCTGTTAGAAAATATGATTCATGTTTCTTCACATTTTAAGACCAAGAATGTAGTAAAGGACGGTTTTGCAGGTGTCAACTTCACAGCTTAAACTAACAAAAATAACGTTTAAATTACACAAAAGCGGGTTGTAAGCAGGCAACATCCTTTGCAATTCTTAAAAGTACAATCACTACAAGAAAAAACAGGGGTAAACAAACTATCTGAAATTCATAAGTTCTGGGACGCGAAACGAATGGTCTGATTTAAAACCAGTGCAGCGCTGGGGTGATTTAAATGGGTTTCCAGGAAAGTACAGGCGCTTTAAACGTGTCTTCAAGGGTAACAAATCGCATTATCTTGGATATATCCTCTATCTGGATGAAAAGGATATCCTTGAAAAAATACAGTTATAATAAAAGTTTGCGGAATTTATTAATCAAGTTAGGAACCATAACTTGTACAAGAAAAAACACAGATTCGTTTATATAACCTTGGCTAGACAAGTGTTGACCTATTGTAGTAAAAAAAACAGGGACAAACAGTAAGTAGAAAATGGCTTGTGAAATGAGGCTCAGGCAGAACAGCGGGTACACCAGATGGGATTGGAAAAGGAACAAAAAACGATTATCTTAAAAGAATTGAAGACTATGCCAATTTGGAATATATTAAACAGTACCAAATAAATGGAAACACCATCTTGAAAGAATGAGTTCAAACGGATCCCAAAGCTGTTTATAATTTTATACCAAGAGGACGAAGATCACTGGGCAATCCTATGAAACGCTGGAGGGAAAATTTTCTATAGATCGTAACAAGGCCTTGGCCTAATACTTGGAAGGAGGAAGAAGAAGAACAATAGAATTCCAAAACAGATTCTTTATTACAAACCACTAGGACGAAGAATGTTGGAAGACCCATAAAAGATGGACAGACCAATTCTAGCATGAGATCGAAACAGACCTTAAGAGCTAATCCTTGATACTGATGATAAGTAGAAGTTCCATTGAGTAAACCAGCCATAACAGCTAAGGGACTCAACATACTTGATACATATCATCCCATCAGAGGTGGCACATCATATATGTTTATGGTTCATTGAACGCCCAAGAAAATTTGAAGGTTATGAAGAAATTTAATAGTTGTAAAGATGAACAACATCCTTGTATTTTTTTAAACAATTTCATAAATACCCAGATGTTTTGAATCAGGAATGTATTTCTGCCATGGAGATCTCACGTAGACAAGCTTTAGAAGTAAGGTGTGTTTTCTGTGTATGAGACCCTTGGAATCAGTTTGCTGGCTTGCGCATGCGTGAAAGGTAAGGGCAACATATGCTTGATTTAATGACTCTTGGAGCTGGCGAAACGTGCAGCTTAAAAAGAAAACCTGCAGTATCGAATGTTTCAATCCAAATGTCCAGCATTAAGGATTTTGAATTTGCAAACAATAAAATTCTGGTGGAACCGAATGAGTTAATCTAAAAGACTAGAATTACTGTTATAATTGAGAGGATATATATATCGACAATAAAAGTCTGGACAAGCTGACGATAAAACAGAATGTTTTTGAAACATGTCCAAGAACAATCAACATTAATATTGAGGTAAGATGATCAGACTAAATAAATATAATTAATGTTGTTTTCAGTTTTAATGTAGCGTAGTGGTTAGGGCACTGAGCTACAAGCCGGAGGGTCGAGGGTTCAAGCCCCGTTGGGGTCAGGACTTTAAACTGACCCAAACCCTCTGGCGGCACTATGGCCCTGGGGTCGACTCAGCCTCTAATGGAAATGAGTACCAGACGCTGTTCTGGGGGTAAAGGCGGCCGTCAGCAGGGCTGACAACCCGGCTACATAAAGTGCCGATTGTCTAGAAAAAAGTTGGAGCCTTAACCTCCTACTACCCCAAGGGCCTCCCGGGGCCTGTTGTGGGATCACTTTACTTTACTTTATGATATATTTAATAGTGTTTATAGTGTAAAGACTGTAAATATTTGTTTTCTTGTGATTTTAAGTATAATTATAAATAAACAATGAATAGTGTTTTGTTTCCTTTAGAGACCACTATTCAAATTTAATTTTAGACGATAACACTAAAAAAGGAGCTTGGCAGACCATTAACTGAACTAGATTTAAAACAGGCGCAGACCAACAGAGGTGAGAAATTTTGTAGAACATTTAGCTTGAAGATTCAAGATCAAAATAGGTTAGATTTGCTGCTGTGAACCTAATAAACTTTACGGTTTCCATATTTATTTTTTGCAAAGGGTAAAGTTTTAAGTGCAGTTTGGTGCGATAGATTTAAGGCATAAGCATCTTCTTCTTCTTTCTCTATGCATGAAAGCTGGCAGCTTGTTGCGTGTTCATTCACTACAGGTCCGGGGTATGGTGACGTCCTTCCATCGTAGTTGTTGTCGTCCTAAAGGCCTTTTCTGCTGAGGTGTCCAGTCACATACTTTCTTCACTAATCTACTCCATTCTATCTATGTGATCGTTCCATAAATACACCTGGACGTCCCCAGGTGGAGAAACTCGGAACCAGATAGATCATGTATTAGTGGATAAACGCTGGCACAGTAGCATCATCAATGTCAGATCAGTTAGAGGGACAGACTGCAATTCGGATCATCATCTGGTCAGAGTGAAAATCAGACAACGGCTATCGCTTATGAGAGGAACAAACGCTAAAGATGATTCTGTAAAATTTGAATTAAAAAACTTGAAAAATGATGAAATGCGGCAAGAATACCAAATCAAAATTGATAATAGATTTGAAGTACTGGGATCTTCAGATGACAATGTGGCAAACGAAGAAGAAACTGATATAAATAAAGAATGGGAGGTTATAAGAGATACTATTAAATTGTCAGCATCAGAAAGCATTGGTTGTTTAAAAAAGAGGCAAAACAAGAAATGGTTTGATGAGGAATGTGCCGAAATTGTAAAGAAAAGAAATCTAGCAAAAATGAAATGGTTACACAAGCCAAATGAGGTAAATTTAGAGCAATTGGGTAGTATTAGACGGGAAACCACCAAGTTACTAAAGAGTAAAAAGAGGGAATATTTGAGAGAGAAGATTAATGATCTTGAAATGAACGCAAAAAGTAGGAACATTAGAGAATTATATCAGGGAATTAGTATAGAGAAGAAAGGGTTTCAGGCCAGAACAAACATAATTCGGAATGAAAATGGGGAAATGATTGCAGATTCCAGAAGTATATTAAATAGATGGAAAAGTTACTTTAATCAGCTATTAAATGTACATACAGAACAGGACATTGAGGAGGATAATTTACAGACAGCAGAAATGCTGGTTACAGAACCAAATGCATTAGAGGTTGAAATGGCGATTGAAAAATTGAAGATGTATAAAGCATCAGGTTCAGATGAGATCCCAGCAGAACTGATAAAATCAGGGGGAGAAAAATTGATGGACAAGATACGCTGGTTGCTTAGTATGATTTGGGAAAAGAAGCTCTCCCAGATGAATGGAAGGAATCAATTATCGTACCAATTTATAAGAAAGGAGATAAAACTGATTGCAACAACTACAGGGGCATCTCATTACTTTCAACTTCGTACAAAATTCTTACAAATGTATTAGTAAGCAGACTTACTCCCTATATTGAGGACGTTCTAGGAGATCATCAAAGTGCATTTAGCAGAAACAGGTCTACAACAGATCACATCAACTACATGTCGACTTCAAAAAAGCATATGATTCAATTAAGAGGGAGAAGTTATATAGTATCCTGCTGGAGTTCGGAATTCCTAAAAAGTTAGACTTATACGAATGTGTCTAAATGGCACAAAGAGTAGGGTGCGTGTAGGCAAACAGTTTTCGGACACTTTTGAAATCCAGAATGGGTTGAAGCAAGGAGATGCACTATCTCCTCTACTATTTAATTTTCTACTAGAGCATGCCATTAAATCTTTAGAGAATGAGCAAGGCTTACAACTGAATGGTATTAATAAGCTGTTAGTTTATGCTGATGATGTAGTATTATTGGCCGATAGCGAGGAGATACTAAAGGACAACACGCACACACTATTGAGTAACACTAAGAAATTAGGACTGGAAGTAAATATCAATAAAACTAATATATGGTCACACGTAGAAATTCATTATGCAACGAGAATGGATGGCTAATGACAAATGAGGGAAATTTTGAGGAAGTGGCTGAATTCAAATACCTAGGAACAATAATCACAAATAGGAATGAGATGCACAAAGAAATTAAACATAGGCTCACTTCTGGAAATGCATGCTATTGCAGAGACTCTTGATGTCCAACTCCTTTCAAAAAAGTTAAACTGAAAATGTATAAAACTATTATTCTACTAGTTATATTATATGGTTGCGAAACATGGACTCTTACTTTAAGAGAGGAAAGGAGATTACAAATATTTGAGAATAAAGTACTTAGGAAAATTTTTGGACCAAAGAGAGATGAACAGACAGGTGAATGGGGAAGACTACATAACAACTACATGGTCTTTATAGGAAGCCAGATATAATAAGAACAGTTTAAGTCTCGTAGACTGCGATGGGCAGGACATGTTGCACGTATGGGGAATGAAAGACTTACATGGAAGCTTCTTGTAGGAAAGCCAGAGGGAAAACGCCCAGTTGGTAGACCAAGAATGAGGTGGGAAAATAACATTAACTATGATTTGAGGAAAGTAGATTATACAGGGAATGATTGGAGGGCATTAGCTCAGGATAGGGATGTATGGAGAGCTTATGTCCGCGCGGCCATGAACCTACGTGTTCGATAGTGCCAGTAAGTAAGTAAGTACATCGCTAGGAAATTTTATCCTTTTAGTAGGGAGCCACCAGGTTGAACACCGGTTAATTTTATCTTCGTGTATAGATGGCTCAAATTGTGTTGTCCATAATACAGTATGCTTTAAATGGTTAGTGCTTTCTGCCAAGTTTTTCTATGGCTTAAGCAAGGAAGTCTTGTTTTAATGCTCATTTGTGCGCAATTCTACTCATTATTATTAATCTATGCTGCAGATTAGCCAACATCTTCCACAAAGCTTAAAAGTTGCTTACAACCGCTATCCTTAGATTCCTAAAAATTTCTTTTATAATTTTTTATAATTGATAAACTAATGGAAATGAAATATCGTAAGATATTGAAGATCAAGCCTTCTAATTAAATAAACTGATATACATTTACATATAAGTTTTTAGAATTGTATATTATTTACGGTATGATCATAAGAATGAGAATAAGTATGCAATTAATATATTTTGGAGTTAACATTTTTAATAATGCTAAATAATTAATGAAATTATTTATACTCTACAACAGTAGTTTTATTTCACTTTTTATATATTACTATAAAAGACATTTTGTCTTTCGATGTTAGTAACACTGAGTAGATGACAATAGGTGGTTGTGTTTTGTAGCTGAATAAATTCCAAGTTAGTGACAACAAAATTATCGAAATATTTTATATATTTTATACACAAGTAAGGAATAATTGGGGACCAGGCTTTATTTTCATTGCGTAGTATAACAAACAACGCCAAAATTTGTCGGAAAAAAGCTGAGAAAAAGCTGAGAAGCCATGCCTATGGTATGCTATTGAGATTTCAATGACAAGTATTATGTCAAATGCATTTGATAACTGTATCAGGTGGTAGGATGATGCATTGAGTTTCATTTACGTATAACATGAATTTTTGTTTTAGAACCATACAACCACCACTCCACTGGAAGATATGGCTGCTGCACGAGCAGTGAATGGAAATAACCAGTGTCTCAAAGTGTTTGTGCAGAGAGATTATAGTGAAGGAACTTTAGTAAAATTCCAGACTCGTTTTCCAACAGAACTAGAAGAAAGGGTGGGTAGGATACTTCTTAAGTTTTCAAATATTGTGGAGATTTGTGAAAAGTGTAAAATCAGAATATGAAGCAACAAATCCCTATTCTATTTTTCTGTTATTAAAATATAAAATGTTATACTTGTGCGATTTAGTGGTAGCGTCTTATTTTCGGGAAAAACTTCAAGTGAAGGAGAAAGAAATGATAGATTTAGGGGTGGGGTTGTACAAGACCAGCTTTTTACTTACGCAACTTATGCTATTTTTGATGTAATTTAAAGTATTACAAAGTGTTGATGATACCATTTACCTCTGGGATTTAACCATCATCAAAATATTGAAACCTATCATGAAATGAAGTAGTGGAAATATGATTTTACATTGTAACCGTCAGACACGTTGAATGTTCCATAGAATAACAGATATAAAGAGGTCATTTATGTTACGTATTAATTAGATTTAAAATGCAAGGAAATTAAAAGCTAACCAAACCTAAATCATTGGATGGAAACTAAATCAATTACTCTAACGTAGGTGAATTCCAGGGAACGTCCTTTTTATTATTTTAAGCGGTTAAATATGTAAAAGACAAATTCGGACATAATTTGTTGAAGCCACTGATATGCTGTATTGGTGGTGTATCTGTGGTCATCGGTGGTATATCTGTGGTCATCGGTGGTGTATCTGTGGTCATCGTTGTGATAATCGGTGGTTTATCGCTGGTTAGAAGTAAGAACTGTTGTAACCTTCGTGGTCATGACAGGAAATAGTCCCACTTTATTTTCATATTTACAAGAAAATAAAGAAATGATAATAACTTTCCCAGATTGAAATACTTTAAATATAGAATTTGATTAATATGTATGCCAATTATGTACTGTTAAAGTGCGTAAATAAAAAGGCTCTGTTCTCCCACCCGGCCGATTTAGATAATGAAAATGCTTTGGTATGAAAATGTTACAGGCCTAATACTTTGACTCAGGTCATGATAAATTGAAAATATCCCTTAAATTCTGTATTAACATTATTATGACAGTATTACTAGCATAAGTATAAACCTAATGTAGGGTATTTTATATACATTTATTTATTTAGCTCAACTGCACTTTTACTGCTTTTTGATTTTCAGTTCCATTTTTCAGTAACATTATTTAATATTTTAAACTTTTTAAAGCAATTTTTAGGAAAAACTGCACTTACACTATCTCAAAACTGCAAAGAACTGCGAATTCACGGTAGCAGTTAGAAGTAGCAGCAATAACGTTGTCATTGAATGATAATCCACAAACATCATAGTGAGTTACCAAACGTTTATTAAAAATGGGTGTACACTTACTTATCACTCCCTAACGCTGATCCAACCAGCGATAGAAAAATCATAGACTAAGTAATATACTCTGTGGAGAAAATAGCAGTTAGCGTCAACAGTCTAACAGTCTCATAATATTGCAATTTGCGTTTTTAAATAAATACTTTAAAATTGTCTAATAATGTTATAAAAATTGTTTTAAAACGTTTTAAAATATTAGAAAATGATGGTAAGTACAGAACAAAAGCTATAGTTTACAACAATATAACAGAAAAATTTTGAGATAGTAGAAGTGCCGTTGAGCCCAATTTTTATAACATTATTAGACAATTTTCAAATATTTATTTAAATATGCAAATCACAATATTATGACACTTAGAAAATATTGTGATGATTTTTTTACTGCTGGTTGGATTGGCATTATGGAGTGATAATTAAGTGTACATCCATTTTTAATAAACATTCGGTAATTTTAATATTATTAATATATTTTTTTAACATAGATTTGGAGATTTATTACAAAGATTGGTAATTTAAATTTTATAGCGAGATGCTGCCATCTAGCATAAGATTTTTGAACTTTAGTATGATATTGAAAGTAATCGAGGATGATAATCGATATGTGGTTTGATGGTGAGTTATCCGTTGGAATTGACAATTTGGGAAATGATATTCATTCAGAAGAATAAATATTGATCTATGAATTTCGATATTCCAGTGGATAAAAATTTCATTACAAAGTTTATAATCCCAACGAAAGATGGCAGCACAAGAGGTGATGTCACTAAAGAAATCAACAATCACGGAATTTCATCAGTGGAAGCCATGACTGAAGAAGGACATGATATTGTCTGAAACCTTAGGTATCAAAGAAGTTTGAAAATGTATGAGGTGAGTCGATTAAAATATGTTCTCCACTCATTATTAATGATATAACCTCATAATGTTTACTTCCCAATATTAATTTAAATATAAGCTTCTGATTATTCACTTTGCAGTGCAGAAGGAGACATGAGATTACCTACAAAGCTATAATTTAAGTAGCTGGTAAGCATGCATTGTATGTCATGTTAGCCCTAATATTGGTAAAATTTATGCATGTTTTTTTTTTCTGTTTCATCATCAGTTTGATTTTTGACACCTCCCCTCCCCCCGAGTTTTGAATTCACAAGTTGTATCTGTTCAGAGGCATCTTTTTTGAGGCTTCTGATTCTTTTACATGCTGTAAATCTATCACATGGTATTAGTCATAACTAATGCCACGAGTGATTTCCAATTTATCTAGAGGATTTGGAAATCAAGAGTGGCATTTGTTAGGACTATTTAACAAATAAAATTATTCTGTTTACTCAAAAGTAAAAGTGATCCCACAACAGGCCTCAGGAGGCCCTTGGGGTAGTAGGAGGTTAAGGCTCCCACTTTTTCTAGACAATCGGCACTTTATGTCAGCCGGGTTGTCAGCCCTGCATGACGGCCGCCTTTACCCCAGAACAAGCATCTGGTACTCATTTTCGTTAGAGGCTGAGTCGACCCCAGGGCCATAGTGCCGCCAGAAGGTTTGGGTCAGTTTAAAAATCCTGACCCCAACGGGATTTGAACCCTCGACCTTCCGGCTTGTAGCGCAGTGCCTTAACCACTACGCTACGGCGTGCCCCCATCCAAGTACTAACCATGCCCAATGTTGCTTGACTGCGGTGATCGGACGAGAACCGGTATTTTCAACATGGTATGGCCGTTGACTACTCAAAAGTCATTATTTAAATATAGTTACCGGTATTTTAAAATATTTATATATTTAATGTAAATGGCGATATTTGAAAACAAATCAAAAATGTGAGGTTATGTATATTCACTGCAACTTGATCATATTATTTATTGCCAAATAGGATCACAATATTGTAAGAATGGACCCTAGTGGAGAACATCAAACTGTATATTATAATCAACATTATGGGTTTTTAATTTATTGTTTTAGTAAACAACTCAGTAAAATCATGGAATCTGTTCATTATTTGTTATATTCAATGTATTGTTGGAGAAAAATAACGCTCTGACCTGTTCAGAATATGAAAAAGGGAGGAGCTTTCTTTATCACAAAAGCAGGAGCTGATAAAGAGAAATCGATAAAGAGAGAAGTGAAACATGACTGTCATTGGTTGTAAAACAAAATACATTGAAATGTGATTTTCCATTGACTCCCATTTGGGGCATGAGTTAAATAGTCATTCAAAATATCTCTGCAGGTGGACAAAGAACCACAGTTGCCTTCTAATAGCACTTGTAACCATATCGTTTGCTCTTGAACAGTAATTTTGTGTCGATACAACAATTTGTATTATAGACCTACATTTGTATTGTATAAGTACGGAGACACCTAAAACTCTCCAAGAAAGTGCTTAATTCACAAGGCAGAAAGATAATTATTGCAATGTGCACTGCTAACAAATTTTATACTAGACCTGCACTGTCAGTGTCCTGCTTCCTATTCCCCTCTATACTTCATAGTTAGCAATGTCACGTGTTCTATTCCTGCATAAACACGATTGGAGTGCCCTCCATCAACAATACTCACTGATTTAGTTCTCTTCCAAAGGAATTCACACTCAGGATTTTTTTACAGTCCTGGCTGGGTTTGATTCCATGAAGTTCGGAAGTAGAGGCTAGCAAAGTAATCAATGTTATGTGAATTGCAGAGATCATGTTAATTGTAATGGTTAATTAGTATTTTATTTAACAACTCTTTAACAGCTAATGTCATAACATCATAATTCAAAACTAGGGATGTTGGCTGACAAATTTTGCTTAGGACCAACAGAGCATCCCTGAAATTTAAAAGGATTTTGTACGAAAACATTTATAAATGTTTAGGTAAAATTTTATCACTCACCTCATATTTTTCCTTTCTTTTTTCAATTTAAACTAGTTTTAGAACTCTGCATATCAGTCCCATCGTCAATATTCCTCCGCGACTGTTGTTCTGTCATCTTGAAGAGTGGCTCTTCAAGATGACAGAACAACGATCATGGGAATGCTGATGATGGAACCGTTATGTAAAGTCTCAAAACTAGTTTAAATTTTAAAGAAAAAGAAGAAAAATATGAGATCAGTGATAAAATTTTACCTAAATGAATATACCTCATAGTGTGAATTTTTAAAATAAGTAATTGCTCAATGTACCAGACTGTAGCATTATAACAAGTGAAGAATTAAAGGGAATTAAATCATTTTAAATACATAATTAAATAAAATATATGTAGGTAGGAAATAACACCATGAGGTTTCTTTAACCCTTCAGAGTGGATGGATTTAAATGGCCGAGAATACTCTGATGCGGGTGGAAGTTCACCGGTATTTAAACTCAGCCGCTCAGTGCCAGTATTCCAATAACGCATTTAAATTGATATATCTTGAGTAATTTAAATGTTTTTGCAATTCGTTTATGGTTAACCCTTAATATAATATTTAATTAATTACATTTGTTACGGTTCTCACGTAACATCTCTGCGTTTTTTGCAGAGACTTATTTATGGTTGTTGTGCCACAGTTGAAATAGGTCCTTTTTGTAAACTTCTCACATAAGTGACACAGTGTATTGCACTAGGGATTCTTTGAAGAATTCAGAGAACCGGCTTTACCTAACAACAAAACGAAATATTTACACAAAGAAAAGGGTCTTGAAAAAAAAAGTATGAACTTCAAAAATTGATGTGATAAATCTTCAAAATGTAAACCAGCTGTTTGACACTCGGGCAACAATAAGTGTATTTTTTCCCCTTGTGTTTACTTTGCTCATGTTTATTACAAACTCATTGCTTCTATGCGCTGACCTTCTTTCTTGTAGGGGGGGGGCAGCCTTCTCCAAATGTGTCTTTCTAACACTTTGGAAACATTATTTTAGGTCGTGTGCCTTCAAAAAATTGTCTTTCTACACATGAGACCTGTTGTGCTAAAAGACCTTCATCAACCCTAAATTTCAATGCCTTTCTTCTGGTTTCCAAACCGAAAACAGTTGATGAAATATGACTATAATAGTTTTCGCCGGAGGTGTGGACTTAAAAGATCAACATGCTACAAGCCGGAAGATCGAGGGTTTGAGTCCCGGTGGATCAGGATTTTTAAACTGAACCAAACCTTCAGGCGGCAACGTGAACCCGGGGTTGACTCTGCCTCTAACTTAAATGAGTACCAGATGCTTGTTATGGGCCGTCAGACAGAAATAAGTACTCGGCTTACATCAAGTACCGATAGTTTAGAAAAGTGGGAGCCTTAACCTCCTAATATCCCAAGAACCTTCTAAGGTCTGTAGTGGACCACTTTACCTTTTAGATACTGACTGAATTGTAGACTAACTACCTTTCCATAATGTAAGGATATCGTCATTTGAAATATATATATATATATATATATCTGAATTTACTGTTGTGGTCCTGTACTGTAACGTAAATCGGAAATAACTTTGTTGGGTCTTTATTTATACTGAATTTTGCGACATTATTATTAAAAATGAAGAGATTTGAAAATAGATTCAATTTGATAGACAAGCTAAACAACAAAAAAAAGGCGCGAATTTAGTTTTATAAGAAATCCTTTATCAAGTTATAAATTTAAGAAAAATGTCAGAGGCCGCAAGAATAAATGCAAATATAAAATTATTTTAACTTGTTACTGAGGGCCGTAATCAGTTAATATATGCACTAATATAAACTTTGAAGTCTCTACATAAAATTTGTATGAACGGTAAATAGTTAATGTAAACACAAAGGTCATAATTACAGTTTAAAGCAGTGCGTGTAGCTAGCGTACATGTCACGTCGTTCCGCATTGGGTGAAGAATTCAACTTGCGTACACGTCACGTCGCTCCACGCTGACGGGTTAATTAAATTTGAGTTGTTTTTGACTCATCTCATATTTCTTGATTTTTATGCAGAGTAGGTTTTGTCACTGACTTTGTGACATTCTTGATGCAACACAACTGCCATCTTGCGGAAATCAATTTGCAGGAAGGACAACCACAAGAAGGCAGTTGTGTTGCATTGAGAATGTCACAAAGTCAGTGACAAAACCTAGGTCTGCATAAAGATCAAGAAATATGAGGTGAGTCAAAAACAACTCAAATTTAATATAACTAAATATCCATCTATCTAGTAATTTTGCCTGAGGGCAGGTCTTTTGCTGCAATCATAGCATTTTCATGCTATGCTTTGCAGCTTTACAAGGGAATTTTAGGTGTGGTAGCTTCCCGTTGCTTTCCACACTGGTGAAGGTTGATGATGATAATGATAATGATGATGGCCGGATGATTTTCAGGGACACTAAAATTAATGTACCAGTTAAACAATTGCTTTGACAGTGTAGGAAAGTTGTGTCAGACCTAGTTTGTTGTATTTGTGTTTGCAGATAGAACGCCAGGCATTTGAGTATACAGTGAATCAACTTAATGCTATTTATGCAGAAGCTGAGAAGGCAGGTTGTAGTACATATTGTGAAGGTTGCATGGCTTGCCTCACAGCATATCTTATCTACATTTGCACTGAAACACATTATGAGAAGGTAAGCAACAATATTTATAAGTTTCAAATTGACTGAACAGAAATTCAAATTTTTTAAAATTTTAGTTTGTGTTATGAAAATATACAGGGCTCTTCAGAAAGAAGGAACAGGCTTCAAACATTTATTTCTTCCAAACTACAAAAAATAAAAATGCAATTCCAACGTTCCTGGGAAGAGAAAAATTCAAATTTCAGTATTTTATGCATTCAATATGAGCATCATGTGTTACATAACAAATATCAAAATGGTGGCTCATTTCTTGTCACACACGAATCAGCTGGTCTATAGTTATCAAATTCACAGCTTAAACAATTCAATGTCACAGATTTTTAAGAGTGTCAGGCATAGAGGGGAATAAAAACATTGTCTTTTACGTAATTCCACAGATAAAAATCACACAGAGTTAGGTCAGGTGACCTGGGAGGCCACCGGTAATGAAGTTGATCTTTTGCTCCTCCTCTTCCAATACAACATCCTGTTGTGTCACCATTTTAATACAAACAATCAACATGACAAGCAACAGCACCAATGTGGCCGTGATAGAAACTTCAAACTTCCCTCTTTCCAGGAACGTTGTGAAATTGTGTTTCTATTTTTGTAGTTTGGAAGAAATAAATGTTTGAAGTCTGTTCCTTCTTTCTGAATAGCCCTATATTAGGAATTACCATTATGAGGGTCTCTTAGTAAATAAGTTTGGTCTGTATTCATCTTGCCTAATTTATGAGGTAAGATGAATACAGACCAAACTTATTTACTTCGTCGTTGGGTGTCTCACTAGTATTCTGTAAGTATAGATTGCAAATCAAAATCAGTTTTATTTCATAAATTAATGATGGGAAATAACTTTATGAGGTTTTCAAGTTAATAACTATTAATAGTGAGTCGTGAAATCTCACCTCATAACTCCGTGATCTTCAAACATGGTACTGCAGTTTCAAGAGGCATCCCTCTTGGCAACTTTGAAAATGAAGGTGTGGACTAAAATTCAATAGTCATAAAGATGGCTGAAGATGAGAGGGATACCTCTTGAAACTGCAGTACCATGCTTGAAGATCACGGAGTTATCAAGTGAGATTTCACGACTCACTCTTTATTAGTTATTAATCAGTTTTATTAATTGATGAACAGTATACAATTTAGAACTGATTTGGAATTATGTACCATATCACGTAAGATGAATTTTCTCATCTGGAGATATATTTTTAATCAGTTTTATCATAGTGTTACTCCTCCGCTCAAATGAGAGCCACTTGCACCTTGCTTTGAGCAGCTATTTCAGTTCTTAAGCATGTGACTGGTTTTTCAGCCACCTGTGCTGTTGACAGTTCAAAGTCAGAGCTCGAAGAACAAGTTCATATGGTATTTGGTTTCAGATGAGCCCACAAGTATAGTACAGTTAGCTCAGAACAAGGCAGAAGACCATTAAGTGTATATTGTGTTCCATATATTTTGATTGTATGGGAAAGGGATTAAACAACAATAGTCGTAGACATAAGCACACACAATTGCCAAGGATAACATACTGGTGCGTAGAATTAGAGGTCCGAATTCAAGTTCTGATTCAAGTGTTAATTTTTCTTTTCAAAATAATATTCTCCAGCATTGGAAAGTATTATTTTATTAAAATAATAAAACCATGTTTTATTTTGGGAAGTAACATTTTGAGGTTATTTTAATCAAGTTATTTTGAGTCTGTACTATCTTACCTCAATTTAATGTTGATTTGTTCTTGAACATGTTTCGATTGGTCTTCTAATTATCCTAAGCATGGCCAATGGGGATTAGGATGACTAGAAGACTAATCAAAACATGTTCAAGAACAAATCAATAATAAAACATGTTCATCTTATCATTGTTGCACTGTCCTTTCAAAGTCATCCTTTTGTTAGTATTGGGGACATTCCATACAAATTCAGCTAAAAAAAAAAAAATTTGAAAATTGACATCTTTAAAAGTTTAAATTTTTTTTTACAGTGAAACTTTATGATATACTGAATATCTGAACCGATTTTCAGGTCTTCGTTTGATGTAATGAAAGAGTAATAGAGCTGCTAAATTATCATATTGTTTTAAAAAGTTTATTTTATAAATAAATTTCTCGAAGTATAACTACTCCCTCAACTTGAGAAGATAGTCACATTATAGATGATTTTATGCTCTATTGCTTGAAAATTAGCATGCTATTATTTACGTTTATTTGAAGGACGTAAATGCAATTAATATGCAATTGACCTTCCCCACCAAAAATTTTATAAAATCAAAAAATACCAGATTATTATCTGATGACCAGTTAATTGTTTGTAATTAGTATTGAAGTGGAGGGATGGAAGGAAACTACCAAAAATAATTATTTTCCCTAAAATCTCCTATGTGTAGACTGCCTGCAATACCTTTCACATGAGTAAAGGTCGCTCACTCGTACAAACAATGATGGAGCTACTTAATAATAGTCCTTTGTGCACTTCCAAACATTTTTATTGTTATTATCTTCATTACATTATTTTTTTTATCATTATTACTATTATTACATCATCATCATCATCGTGGACTAGTGGTTACTCTGCATGCCTCAGATTCCAAGGTTTGCAGGTTCAAACTCGTTAGGAATCAGTGGAATTTTAAAGGCGTAACAATTCTGTATGTAGCTTTCCCTCAGAGGGAAGGAAATTCGTGAGTCTCGTGTCGTAGATTTACGAAGAAGAACCTCGCGCTTGAGATAAATTGCAACAAAATGACCTCACATGTTAGTGAGCGTCGTTAAATGTAACAATCTTTATTGATATCTCCTGTAGGTGTTTAATTTTGTGCTGTTTTTGGCTAATGTATAGTTTAATTTAAATTACTAAGCACTTACAAATTCAATCTTATAGGCGTATTAAAAATTATTTTCATGAGAGTAGTTTGTAATGTATTGTAATATTTAGTACTTGTACACTACACTAACATGTGATGTTGAATATTGCAAGGAATGTTAAGCTATCGATAATAATTTATAACAATTTTCATGCTATTGCAAGTAATATTTAAGAGGTATAAATATATTTTATTGGCTTGGCATCACTTGCTGATCTTGCATCCCCTACTCATGACATATCAAAGATGATATTAAAATGCACAATATAAGTTAAACTATTGTTATATGTGACACTTAAAATGACGAGGTGCACTAAACACACACTGATTTAAATTAACTGTCTAGTAAAAAAATCTGAACTTGAGAATTATTGTTTATATATAAGGGAGACTTGCTGAGTCTGCATTGTTATCGTTTGGTAGGAAGTGGTACGAGTATTAAAACATTCGGTTTTATTTGGAAGGATATCTTATAACAACACTATTTCGGCACAGCTTTCAGTGTGTTATACAGTACACTGGATAAAATATTATTTTAAGAATGCTATTAATAATTATAACGTAATAAAAATCTATACCAGTTTATTCAATTAATTATGTAAGAGTTTTTATTATAATATTAGATTTAAATTCAATCAATCATAGTGTTCTGCCCAAGAGCAGGTCTTTCACTGCAAACTCAACATCCTCCACTCTTTCCTTAACTCAGCCTTCCTTTTTGTATCTGCATACAAACCATTTATTTTAATATTGTCCAATCATACTTACTTAATACTTAATACAGGCTTTCCACTTTACAGCAGTTTGCCTTTGATTCCTGCTTTCCAGAGATTCCTATCTTCCCATTGTCCATCTTCATACCCCTCTTCATCATGGCATCATATATTCCCTCATACCATGCTCTTCTACTTTCTTCCCCTTCTCCTTCTGCCTGGTACCATCCAATCCAACACCTGTTTAGGCCACTGGTCTTCCGACATCCGTTGTACATGTCCATACCATTGTAGAGCTCTCTTTGTTATCCTATCGATAACAGTTTCTTGTGCATCCATTTCTTGTCTGATATATGTATTTCAAATGTGTCGAAGCCTGGATATTCTCATACTTCTCCGTAATCCATCCATTTCTGTCGCCAAGATTCTTTTCTGCATCCTTTCATTTATTGTCCAGCTTTCTGATCCATATGTAAGTATACTTTCTATTATTCCGATTGAGGGTCTTTCCACTTTTCAGCAGTTGCCCTTTTACCAGCCGGCTGCTGGCACTTCACATCCACATGTGCCAATCACAGAGGTAGATAATCAACAGCCAGTGTAGGGGTGACATGTGGTTAGCATGTCGAGTCCCCCAGCCGTTATAGCTGGTACCTCAACCTGGAGCAGCTACCCAATTGCCTCACGATACTGGGTGGGCACCGGTCCCATACTGGCCGAAATACCATGAGAAAATTTCTTCCCCCATGGAGACTCGAACCAGCACAAGTCCCGTAGCTCTGCGCCAAGGCTTCCTACCTTAACCGCTCGGCTATGGCGCGGGACACTTTCTATTATTGTCTGTATAATCCCTTTTTTTGTTTTTCTAGTCAAATTTCCATTCCATAAAAGACCATTCAGGGATCTAATCGCCTTCCTTGCACAATTTACTCTGTTAATATTACCTTTTTCACAAGTACCAGATTTATCTATTATAGATCCAAGATATTTAAATTCTTCAACATGTTTAATTATCATATTATTTATATGTAGGTCTTCTGAATTTCCTCCGATTACCATATATTCTGTTTTAATATAATTTATCTTCAGTCCACCTACCTCAAATGCATCGACCAACTTTCTAATCATATATTCTATATCTTCTTTATCTTGTCCTATTATAATCTGGTCATCAGCGAATAATAAATTGTGCAGTAAATGGCCATTAATGTTGATTCCCATTCCCCTACATGACTTATTCCATTTCATTAATACATCTTCTAAATATATCTTGATATTGTCAATCATCTGATGAGATTTATATTGTAATGAAAAATTTGTAACAAAATAAATAATTTGTTTAATAATTCACAGTAAACATAAGTAACAGAAGTCTTTACTTCTCGCTTCAGCGATTAAATTCCATAAATAAACATCTACTGCATAAGAATTAAAGTATCGCCACTTCTTATAAATTAACGATACTGTTCCATTAAGCATAACATATAACATCAGACATGCACTTTTGAAGGAAGTCTATAAATATTTTTCGTTGCGTATATTTACAGTCATTTTTTGTTTTGTGTGTAGCACACAATATGGATTACTTATACAAAAAGAAACTTATATTTTGTACTAACTGCCCACTTAATTACAAACATCACACATTAATCTTAATATATAAAAATCTCGTGTCACGTTGTTTGTCCACAATGGAATCCTAAACTACTGAACCGATTTTAATAAAATTTTGCACACTGTGTGCAGTTTGATCCAACTTGAGACTTAGGATAGTTTATAACTAAATTTATAGTTGCATTATTTTTTAATTGCAAAATTATTTGTTTATTATTTAACATAGAGTTCCATACGATTCTAGTAGATGGCGGTGTAATTATCTGTGAGTTCCATATGATTCTAACAGATGGCGGTGTAAGGTAATTGGTTTATTATTTAACAAAGAGAGATCCAGATGGCAGTGCTTTTTGTTGCAACTGTGAATTTCAATTGAATTACAAATATTGATTATTTCATAATTTAAGTGTGTTCAGTGTTTATTTTATTTTCAATATTATTAATTTTGTGTGTAAGTATTAGTTTTAAGTAATCTGGCTGAAAGACAGCAACGTGTGGCCGGGACTTCTAGTATATATATATATATTATGAAAGAAATTTTAAAACGTAATGTAGAGAGTGAAACTATGCATTAATAAGTGTATTCAGTAATTTTTTGGAGGATGGAATTTCCGATGTGCGGACAATCCACATTTAAAAGCTATCAAGAATGAATTTTTATATATATAAGTAGCGGAAAAACAGTAATGTGTTCATATAAGCAGAACAATAGAACTTTTCTAATGATTTAAATAATCTACTAGATTTAATGAGAGTTGAAAAAAATGCTGATGAAGCAGATCAGCTGTTTCAATAAGAACTACACGCGTGACCTTGGTTGTGAAGTGAAACAGCTGTTCTTTGATCCACCAGGTTTTAACGAAAATAGAATAAAAAACATATATATTGTCTGAACTATTTATCCCTCCAAAAAGTTAATTGCTGGAAATTAATCCTTATTACATGAGCAATATCCTGTATTTTTCGTTTTCATTTTTTGATGTGTACTGAAGTAAACCGTCATAAAATAGAAAATTGACACCAAAAATACAAATATCCTAATTATAAAAATAACATCCTTAAACATGATTATCACCTATATAAATACGTTTGAAACAAATTTTTGCTGTTTACTGTTTCAGAAATATTAATTAGTAAACGTTTTAATTTATCATATTTACGATAAATTTAGATCGTCATTACTATGAAAGTATACATTATAAAAATTATATTTTGATGTTAATATGTTGATAAATTTTGTTCCAACCTCGTTATTAGAGATGCACTAAAATACAAAAAAAATAAATTGCAAGTATTATTATATATGTGAAAAGAAAAATATACGCCTAGACTGGAGTTCTGAACCCAGCGACCTTTGACTCTCTATGTCAGTGCTCTTCCAAGTGAGCCGACCTAGGCCTCCAATCATAATGAGTATTGTTCGCTTCTACATAGTTAACTCCCTAAAACCTTAAATGCTACAAGCCGTTGCTACAATTTTGTCAACTGGCGGCTTCTTTATTAAGAAGACATTTTATTGGGAATTAAAACATTACCTATTTAAAGCCAGTAGTTGCTTCTTTCAATGTTAAAATTATTGCATTTTTAAACATCTTAATGAGGGACAAAAATATATTTGAAAAGAAAAGATCGAAAGTAGTAACCGGAAAAACAACTCATAGGCCAGGTGTGAACATCTCAATTATCTAGGATGTGCCATTTCATTTACTTATGATAATGATATAACTAATATACCAATAGCAACATTCCAGGGAATATGTGGTACGATAAAACGATCAACTAAATAACAAAACAACAAGAGAGACCCAATTGAAATTTATAAAATGTTGGCGTTTTCCCTAGTACCAGTTACTGCTCTATGGTTCAGAAGCCTGGATACATAAAAAACATTATTTGATCTAAGTAGGATAACGGCGGCAGAAATGAAATTTTGAGATCTGTTAAAGGGTGTACTATGGAAGACGGAATCAAGAACACAGAAATAAGACAGGAACTTGAAATATTTGCAATAACTGATAAAATGGATACATATAAACAAAAATGGAAGCAACACATAGACAGAATGAATGAAGATAGATATCCAAAACAAATAACAAAATACAAACCTAAAGGCACCCGAGATATGGGCAGACCTAGAAAGAGATGGGCTGAAGTCGGAACGGGTCAACAGACCTAATCCATTAATGCAGATGATGATGATGATGAAGAAATATTTTTTTGCTGTCCGATTTGATATGGATTATCCCTATTGGGTTTAATGTGAATAGTGATGCAAAAAATAATATATTTATCAAATTTGAAGCAGAAATTGTACACTTCATAAAAAAATTTTCTTCTCTGGACATGTTTTGGAGACTTCGTCCTCATTCTAAATTTTGCAGTTTCCATCTAGTTCAAAATGGATATGATTCCACATTTGGGATTTAGTTAAGAAACATGTAAATATCAATTTTTTTATGAGATAAAGTGTGACTCAGTTTAACATGATGAGCACATGTACGATCACCATCTTCATTTGACAAATTATCATAAGTAATGCCATGAGTAATTTCCAAATCATTGATAAATCGACAAGTCACTTCGTGACTCATGA
Source organism: Diploptera punctata (assembly GCA_030220185.1). Taxonomy (NCBI): domain Eukaryota; kingdom Metazoa; phylum Arthropoda; class Insecta; order Blattodea; family Blaberidae; genus Diploptera; species Diploptera punctata. The sequence continues at coordinate 110,999 of JASPKZ010003794.1, forward strand.
ATTTATCTAGAGGATTTGGAAATCAAGAGTGGCATATGTTAGGACTATTTAACAAATAAAATTAAGCTGTTTACTCAATAATCATTATTTAAATATAGTTATTTTAAAATATTTATATATTTAATGTAAATAGCAATGTTTGAAAACAAATGAGAAATGTTTGGTTATGTTTCATTTGTTCGTCCACTGCAACTTGATCATATTATTTATTGCCAAATAGGATCACAATATTGTAAGAATGCATCCTACTGGAGAAAGAATGAAACACATCAAACTATATATTATAACCAACATTACAGGTTAATAATTATTTTTTTAGGAAACAACTCAGTAAAATTATTACTTAAAAACACAATTATTGAACACAGAATTATTAAATGTGTAATTTGAAGGAATCTCTTCATTATTTGCTATATTGAACATGTTTGTTGGAGAGTTAGTCACTGCAAAATAATGCTCTGACCTGTTCAGGATAGTTTGGTAAACAGAATTCGATAAATAGTGAGGTGAAATATGACTGTTATTTGTTTAAAACAAAATTAATTTAAACGTGATTGGTCATTGACTCCCATTTGGGGCCTGAGTTTAATAGTCAACATTACAATATGCCTTCTTAACATATTTAGTATAAAAAGACATTTGAAACTTAATTATGCCATTTGGTACAGAATTTTTTTTGTTTCTCTCCTAGCATGGCATACTTGTAATCCATTTCTGAGTTTGGGGCTCCTGGAAGGCGTGCTTACGCTGCCCCGATGATATAAGAGTTGATGATGATGGTAATGATGCGCCAGGAGAGGCCTTCAACTAAGCTTAAGCTAATTAGGCAAATGTGATATTGTTGATAATGATGGCCAGATGGTTTCCTGACATTTACCTTACAGGTGAGGAAAAACCCCAAAAAAAATTTCACCCAGGAAACTTATCCTGACCAGGGATCAATCCCGGGCCCGTTGTGTGACAAGACAGCATGCTACCTCGAGACCACAGTGGTGGACATGGTACAGAATCTAGAAATTAGAAATTGTATATCATGACCCCCCCCCCTATTCTACCAGTTAGTTATATTGTATGGATGTGAAACATGGAGTCTTATTTTAAGGGCAGAAAGGATATTACGAGTATTTGAGAATAAAGTTCTTAGGAAAATTTTTGGACAGACAGGTGAATGGGGAAGACTGCATAACAGTGAATTACATGGTCTTTATAGGAAGCCAGATATAATGAGAACAGTTAAGTCTCGTAGACTGCGATGGCAGGGCATGTGGCATGGATGGGTAATGAAAGACATGCATGGAAGCTTCTTGTAGGAAAACCAGAGAGAAACCGCCCAGTTGGTAGACCAAGAATGAGGTGGGAGAATAACATTATGATTTGAGGGAAGTAGATTATACAGGGGATGATTGGAAAACATTGGCTCAGGATAGGGATATATGGAGAGCTTATGTCCGTGCAGCCATGAACCTATGGGTTTGATAGTGCCAGTAAGTTAGTTAGACCCCCCACTTTTGTCTCTGGCATTAGCCTTATACTTTTCAACACTGCCAGGTTCGAATATATGCTTATAGTCAGTGAATATGGAGGGTTGTTTCTGATCTCTGAAAACAAATGATTTTTAAGTTTTACCTTAAGAAAAGCCGTGTCTCGAGCATGCTCTAATTGATGGCTCTTCACCCGAGCTATGGTTTGGCATTGGAGTTTCCGCTATAGAAGACTCTTACGCAACACAGCCATGTCTAGAAGTTCCCACTCCTCTTTATATGCTTTCCAGAGACCGTCTATTGTTCGAGGACGACTGTTATCCAGTGCCCTTTTGAAGAGTCCAAAGACACAAAGTCCATCGGTGATGCATCAGGAGACTTCACTGGGATGTTGCTGAATGGAATAGCATGTATTCCAGTTTCCTGCTCCATTTCTCCAGGAACGCCAAGGTTGAATCCGAAGTGTGACTGGAGGCCTTGGCTTGGTGCACCCAGACTTGGTTTTTGTCTGTACCATAGAGAGCTGGGATTTCAGTCGGGTAAATTGGGGCGAGAACTTCTTCCTGGTAGTACTGGGAGTTGATTTTGGCCTTTTTAACTACTCTATGAATGGTCAGTTTTTCTTTGTAGCAATATCCCGCGATGACCATAAATCCATTGGAGAAACTTTCTCTGCATTCGGCATACCACTTTTGAAATTTTTTTTCACCCCTTTCTCTATAGTAAATTACTTGGGGTTTGTTGCAGGTCTCCTAGATAAACATATGCTTCATCAAGTGTGACCAAAATTTTACATTTTTCCCCTGCCATGTGCTTTTCATAGTTTCCTGCTGTTGGTGTGGCATTCGGCAATGTGACGTGGCAACAATTTATGAACCCTGCTTTTGTGGCGCTTCTCCATGTTTAAATCTTTGTTTATTGTGGTGTTATGTCCACCGCTGTGGTCTCGAGGAGGCGTGCTGCCTTGTCACGCAGCAGGCCCGGGTTCGATCCCCGGTCGGGGCAGTTTTTCTGGGTCAGGTTTTCATCGGGGTTTTTCCTCACCTGTAAGACAAATGTCAGGAAAACTTTAAGGCCCAAACGGTCCCCGAAATCATATGGCCATCATCATCATCATCATCCTTCACCGGTGAGGAAAGCAACGGGAAGCTACCACACCTACAACTCCCTAGTAAAGCTGCAAGCATAGCATGAAAATGCTATGATTGCAGTGAAGGACCTGTCTTCGGGCAGAATTACTATGGATGGATGGATTGTGGTGTTTACAGTTTTAAGGGATATTCCCAATCTGTTCGCAATCACCCTTTGTGTGGCAGGGTTACCACCAGAGATAAGGACCTTGACCTTTCTGATTACATCTGGGGTGCGGGTAGTAGCAGGTCGTGGATTTGCCCATTTTTTCCTTTTGGAATTAATCCCAAGCGACCCTTTCCCTTTTTATTAAGCACTGAGCTAATTCCACACTTTGACACCATAAAATTACATTTTTGCAAGCCTCAATAATTGCGGAATAACTATAATTAGCATCGGAAAGGGCAGTAATGTACCGTTCCCAAAACGGGTATATCTGATTAGGCATTATGAAAGCAACATGCGTGCGAGTGTAACAGAAGCAGCACACTGACTGGTTTGATCACCTTGCACACTCCTGTCCTGATGACTCACACTCCAATGTTACAAATTACTTGGCAAGTCGTTATCAGAGATTGGAAACAACCCTCTGTAGATGCATAACAAATTGGACCAATATGAGTGACTTAAGAACAATACAGAATGAGAATTTTCCAATATTATTTGTTTTATATGTGATATATTCTTCTGTTTCTGGAATCTTGATAACAAATTAAGAGTTGTCAATGTTGTTATGTTTCAGTGTCTACGGAAAGTAGCAAAGTTTGTTGTAGAACAAAATGAACGAGTGTATGCTCCTAGGGGCCTTCTCATTACAGATCCAACAGAGAGAGGACTTAGAGTTGTATCCTTTGTATTAAACTCATTTTACATTTTAAGTGAATCTTGCTATCATTCGTGCAAAAACAAAGTATTTACAGCATATAAGAAGTTTTATAAACAATTCAAGCTTTCAAATTCTCTTGTAATTTTATTTTTGTATTCTTTTTGTAAATCTTCTGTTATGGAGGGTTGCCTCATGTAAGCTCACATGGTTTGAATAGGTGTTTATATGTCTCATGCTTAATGTTCCATCAGTTCATCAGTGTGTGCCTGTAGACTTGTTGGATATTTTAAATATGAGGGAGAATCAAATATAAACAGGCCTTTGTTTACTGCGCATGCGTAGAGTGCGATATGAGTTGGAGGCTTTTACAGCAGGTGCAGTGGGGTCTCTGGAAGGGGACCGCGGTCTTGGGAGCTCGTTTTGTTTTGTTTATTCCTCAGTTGCTGTGGAGATGTCTGAGAGAGAGGTGTATCCAGCTGTTGTGCAACGAGTAATCATCAAGTTTCTCGTCAATGAAAATGTCAGTGCAGCTGAAATTCGCCGTCGGTTACTCCCACAGTTTGGGGAAAGAACCCTTTCATGGTCCAGAGTAAAACATTGGTGCTGCGAGTTTAATGAAGGACGTGAACGTATTGAAAACTTGGCCCACCCTCGCCGCCCACGCACCAGCATCAATCCAGAAAACATCTAAGCTGTTCAAGGCATCATTGAAGGGGATCGCCACATCACAGTGCTTGACATTTGTCGAGAACTTCTCATTAGCTATGGAAGTGTGCAATCAATCATTTGAGGGAAGCTGAAAATGAGAAAAGTGTCAGCTCGTTGGGTTCTGCGGTTGCTCACTGCAGAACAGAAAGCAGTGCCAGTTCAAATGTCTTGCATGCTCCTCACACGCTACGAAGAGGAAGGTGATGCTTTTCTGGACAGAATCATCACTTGTGATGACACATGGGTGCATCATTACACACCCAAATCAGAGAGGGCTGGTCTGGAGTGGAGGAAGAGTGGAGAGCAACCACCGGTGAAAGCCAAGTCACGACTATCTGCAGGGAAAGTTCTGGCCACAGTATTCTGGGACTCAAAAGGTGTCCTTCTGATTGATTTCCTTGAACAACAAGGATGTAATGGACCATTAATGCTGCCTACTACTGTGACCTTCCAGTCAAAACGGCACAGCAGTCCAATCAGAAATGTGTTGATTCTGCAGGACAATGCCAGACCACACACCGCAGCAGCAGCACAGTGAAAATTAGCCGAAATTCACTGGACTGCCCTTCCATATCCACCCTATAGCCCGGATCTCTCACCATGTGACTTCTTCATGATTGGTCCACTCAAAGAAGCTCTTGGAGGACATCGTTTCACAACCAACGAGGAGGTGAAAGACTTCGTGCGCAACTGGCTGCGCATCCATCCTCATACTTTCTTTGAAACTGGCATTAAAAAATTGCCTGTCCATTGGAGCAAATGCATAGCAAAGATGGGTGAATATGTAGAAAAGTAAGAAAAATGTTAATTTCAATTAATCTTAATGAATAAAAGTTTTGGAACAAAAGGCCTGTTTATATTTGATTCTCCCTCGTATATGTGTAGGAAATAACACTATGAGGTTTATTTTAATTATATTTGAGTTGTGTTTTTGACTCACCTCATATTTCTTGATTTTTATGCCGACCTAGGTTTCGTCGCTAATTTTGTGACATTCTCGATGCCACATAACTGCCATCTCGCTGTTGTCCCTCCTGTAAATTGATTTGTGCGCTTTCTATTGGCTGATTGATGAACTTCTAAATCAAACCCCTCTCTCAGTGAAAAGGAGAGGGTTTGATTTGGAAGTTCATCTGTCAGCCAACAGAAAGTGCAGAAATCAATTTACAGGAAGGACAACTGCAAGACAGCAGTTGTGTCGCTTTGAGAATGTTGCAAAGTTAGCGACAAAACCTAGGTCTGCATAAAAATCAAGAAGAATGAGGTGAGTCAAAAACACAACTCAAATATAATTAATTTGTTGGTATAGTCAGATGCAAATATTCTTTTTATAATGGGTTCAAAAATCGCTGTTTTGTGGCAGGGGTGAATTGTTGGACTTTCCAATGTCAGTTACACCCTTTCAGTGATATTAAAAAGTTGTAAAAAGAAGTAAGTTGTGTGTGTGGGCCATCACAGCTGCACAACATTGGAATCCCATCTAAGGCTCAAACTGCAACAAAAAAAATTAACAAAAAAAGTGCATCCAACACAACCAAAGGAAATGATAGTCAAGGTGGGGGCATCAGTGGTGCAAAAAAATCATCTAACATTGAGAAGCATTGACAGATATATTAGAACATCTAAAGGGATTTCTTAGTTTTTATTATTCATTTCATACATCTCAATGATGGATAAATTAAAAAAAAAACTCCAAGCGTGACAGGCCTAGAAGGCCCTTGGCCTACCATCTGGCTGCTGGCCTCACATCCACTGTGTGAATCACAGAGGTAGACGATGATCTAGCCAGTATAGGGGTGGCATACAGTCAGCATGTCGGGTCCCCCAGCCCTTATAGCTGGTCTTCTCAACCTGGAGTCGCTACTTATTATAGCAACCCAAATGCCTCACGTTGCTGGGTGAGCACTGGTCCCATACTGGCCGAAATTCCATGAGAAAATTTCTTCCACCATGGGGATTCGAACCAGCGCAAGACCCGTAGCTCTGCATGGATAAATTATATTTGAGGAGAAAATTATATGCTCAGACTGGGGTTTGAACCCAGGACCTTTCATACACTAGGCAAATGCGTACAGAGTTGCTCAGATAACTCACTTGTAGAGCATTTGCCTAATGTGTGAAAGGTCCTGGGTTCAAACCTCGGTCTGAGTGTATAATTTTTCTCTTCAAATATAATCTAAAGGGATTGTTTATAGAATATTCCACAAAAATTTGGGTCTAGAACAGTGCCATAAAGCACACAGATAAATCTTGAAAGAAAGAAAAAAAATTCCTCAGAAAGCTTCACCAATACAAAAAAAAAATTGTATGAAATTGGCAGGTGAAAAGTGGCAAAGGGTGGTTTCTTTGGATGAAACATGGATTTATGTCGATGAAATGTAGAAACTCCATGCTATCACTACCGTTCACTGGTCCATGAGACAGGAAAAAAAGAAAAAGTATTCCAAGGTGTTTATGATGAATACAGGTTACTGCACTGGGGGGTTGATTTAACATTTACAGAGTTGGCAAGAAATATAAATTAAATTAGCTTATTACCAAAAGAATATCAGGATCTAGTTTTTATAAAGAGATTCCCTGAATGTATAGTGAAGATCCACCAAATGTTTGGATCCACAAGGTTAAAAGATCCACTCACACTGCTAATTCATCTCAAATCTACTACCAGTAAAAAGCTGTGGAAATGGATATTAACTTGATAAGATTTAGGACAAATCCTGTAAAGTTGCCAGATTCCTCACAATGGGTTTTTGCACTCCATGAATCAGTAGCATCCTTTCAAGGAAGCAGAAATTATCAACAAATTTATTGGTGTTGGAGTTTGCAAGCTTAGCTTGTCTTGATAGCCATTAAATTGTGTATAGGTAGAGACAGATTTTAGAAAAGAAATGGGAATATAATGGTACTGTACATCAACTATATGTAGACTTCAAACAAGCATATGACTCAATTAAGAGGGAGAAGTTATATAGTATCCTGCTGGAGTTCGGAGTTCCTAAAAAGTTAGTTAGACTTATATGAATGTGTCTAAATGGCACAAAGAGTAAGGTGCGTGTAGGCAAACAGTTTTCGGATACTTTTGAAATCCAGAGTGGGTTGAGGCAAGGAGATGCACTATCTCCTCTACTATTTAATTATCTACTAGAGCATGCCATTAAATCTTTAGAGAATGAGGAAGGCTTACAACTCAATGGTATTAATAAGCTGTTAGTTTATGCTGATGGTGTAGTATTGTTGGCCGATAGCGAGGAGATACTAAAGGACAACACGCACACACTATTGAGTAACACTAAGGAATTAGGACTGGAAGTAAATATCAATAAAACTAAATATATGGTCGCACGTAGAAATCCATTATATAATGGAAATGGACAGCTAATGATAAATGAGGGACATTTTGAGGAAGTGGCTGAATTCAAATACCTAGGAACAGTAAATCACAAATAGGAATGGGATGCACAAGGAAATTAAACATAGGCTCAATTCTGGAAGTGCATGTTATGCATTGCAGAGACTCTTGACTTCCCAACTCATTTCAAAAATCATTAAACTGAAAATATATAAAACTATTATTCTACCAGTTATATTATATGGGTGCGAAACATGGACTCTTACTTTAAGGGAGGAAAGGAGTTTACAAGTATTTGAGAATAAAGTACTTAGGAAAATTTTTTGGTCCAAAGAGAGATGAACAAACAGGTGAATGGAGAAGACTACATAACAACTACATGGTCTTTATAGGAAGCCAGATATAATAAGAACAGTTAAGTCTCGTAGACTGTGATGGGCAGGACATGTTGCACAAATGGGGAATGAAAGACTTGCATGGAAGCTTCTTGTAGGAAAGCCAGAGGGAAAAAGCCCAGTTGGTAGACCAAGAATGAGGTGTGAGAATAATACTATGATTTGAGGGAAGTAGATTATACAGGGGATGATTGGAAAACATTGGCTCAGGATAGGGATGTATGGAGATCTTATGTCTGTGCGGCTATGAACCTATGGGTTCGATAGTACCAATTAGTTAGTTAGTCCCCTCAGGGGTCCTCATCTAGGGGATATGTGGATGGCGACCACAAGGTGCCCAAGCTGAGCAAAACATTTCTTCCACTTACTTGTGTTTTGCACTCTTTTAACTTTACTATCTAACCTCTCCTGGTTAACTCTTGTTTTTTTCGACCCCGACGCTATTAGGGCATCCGAGGGCTAGGGAGTCTTTCCTTTCTTCCATTTCTTCTTTCCTTTATTTTCTTTTCTTCTCCAGAAAAGCCTGACCAGAGGCTATAAGATGGCAGCCCCATCACTGGTCTTGCCTTCCTTTGGCCAGCAACCAATCGAAGGGACTATTATTATGCTTTCAAGTCTTATACGAGAATTTCCCGGTTATGAAACGCTGGAGGGAAAATTTTCTATAGGATCGTAACAGGCCTTGGCCTAATACTTGGAAAGAAGAAGTTAGTTAGTTAGTTAGTTATAGGTAGAGCTTGTTATGTGTTAAAGCATGTAGGCATTATCACCAGAATATAGTCATCAATTGAGAACCAAAATTCTTCTTCTTCTTCTCCACTTTATGGGTAGGCAAATTGCCTGTTCTGCCTCACAGTGTTTCTCTCCATCTTTTCACTGTCCTTCCTATATTGCTTGATCCTTTTGGCTTGTAGTTAAATGCTGCTTTTGGTAATCTTGTTACGTTCGTTCTTTCTACATGTATAAACCATTTAACTCTATTCATAGATAAATATGGCCATATTGGAAGTAACATGAGGTTGTTAATTCAATGAATGAATGAGTCACTTATTATCTTACCTCATATTTCATGTTTTTTTAAACACAGGAACTGCAGTTTTCAAGAGGATATCCCTCTCATTTTCAACTGATATTGTGACTACCGGATTTTCATTGGAATTTTCATCTATAACATTGCCATCTGGTGTTAATTTGATGAACTTTGAGATTAGGTTCTGTTCATGGGAATTTCAGAATTCACAGATCTGAATTTGTTCTTCTGTTTAAAAAACATGAAATATGTTTAAAAAACATGAAATATGAGGTAAAATAAGAAGTGACTCATTTATTCATTTATCTCTGTATGCTCTGTTTTTTTCATTCAATGGATATATATTTAATTCTGTTCTTATGTCTTCACTCTTTATTCAATCCAAACTTGTGCAGCCTTTTGTTCTTCTAGGAAGTTCATTTCTACAATTCCACATTTTTTTTTTTTTGGTCATTGCCCATGTTTTAGTCCACTACTTTGATCTCGAGGTAGCGTGCTGCTTTGTCACGCAGCGGGCCCGGGTTTGATCCCTGGTCAGGCAAACTTTAAGGCCCAAATGGTCCCCGAAATCATATGGCCATAATCATTCTTATCATTATCATCATCATCATCATCCTTCACCGGTGTGGAAAGCAACGGGAAGCTACCACACCTACAATTCCCTAGTAAAGCTGCAAAGCATAAAATGAAAATGCTATGATTGCAGTGAAAGATCTGCCCTTGGCAGAATTACTATGGATGGATGGATGGATGGATGGATGGACCCATGTTTTGCTCCCATAAAGTAAAGGAGGAACTACCAATGTTTTATAAAAACAACCAAAATATGAAGGATAACTAGGGTTTTTAATTTTTTTTTTGAAAACTATAAAAAAAAACTGAACGTTTATTTAATATATGTAGGAAATAACAGTATGAGGTTTCTTTTAATTATTAATGAGTAGGTTATTTTAACTCACATCATATTGCTTGATTTTTATGCAGACCAGGTTTTGTCGCACAAAAGTTATGAAACTTAGTCTGCATAAAAATCAAGAAATATGATGTGAGTCAAAATAACCAACTCAATAATTAAACTGAATATTTTATAATATTGTCATTAACATATACCAAAACTCCAAGATTGACAAATCTAGAAAGCTCTTGGCTAAATAGTTAGCTGCTAGCCTCACAGTCACATGTGCCAATCACTGTTGGACAATCATCCTCTCAGCATAGGTATGACATTTGATCAGCATTTCGAGTACCACAGATGTTTGGCTACAGTACAGGACCACATACAACACATATTCATGCTTGGATAAATTTACTGTGACACTTCAGTCCATTAGAAAAAATAGCAACCCTACATGAAGGACACACGGAAAAAATCACTTTCCATAAAACGTAGAAAACTGAAATTAAGTATTATGAGTTAGGATATTAAATAGAATAAGAATCAAATGAATCGTGAATTCTTCTTACCTCATGCATCTGTGTTAAAAAACATAGATGTATGAGGTAAGAAGAATTCACGATTCATTTGATTCTTAATAAGAAAACCTCATAATGTAAGAATTCCCAAATTTGTTATATTAATATTAAATAGAAAACTGCCTTTCAATTACATGACATACCTGCTTTTATAAAATAAAGTAAGTTAAAATGTACCTATTGTTTATTTTTTCTTTCACTCACCTCATACTTCCTCTCATACCCGGTTTTCGTCACATCATTTGTGACATTCTCAATGCTGTGTCACGTTCACAACTGACGTCCAACAGCCTTCTATCCTGCAGACTGACCTCCGCGCCATCTGATGGCTGACCGACGAACTTCCAAATCAATCCCCTCTCCTTATAACTGGGTATTTCAAAATTCATAGTTGTGTTTTCATTCTTGCATATGTAAATTTTTTCCCAAATTGTGAGTTCCTTCGGTTTTTCCAATTGTTCAAGTAATTTTGTGACGAAACCCAGGTCTGAGAGGAGTTATGAAGTATGAGGTGAGTGAAAGAAAAAGTAAACAATATTAAAAAACCTCATAGTGTTATTTCCTATCTACATAACTTAATAAAATGTACCGTCTTAGGTCAGAGCCGTCGTCCTCAACTTATAAAATATGTATGCTTTTTTATCTGAAGGCCTTTCAGAATCTCAATTCCGTCTTCAGCAGGTCTTTCTTTACTACATTACTTGATGTTCTCAGTGCTGGTCCTAATGTAGTGTTGTCGTAACTAAAGCTACATTAGGACCTGCACCGAGAACATCAAGTAATGTAGCGAAGAAAGACCTGCTAAAGATGGAATGGAGATTCTGATACCTTCAGACAAAAAAAATCCATATTTTTATAAGTTGAGGACGACGGCTCTGACCTAAGAAGGTACATTTTAACTTATTTTATTTTATGACTATCCACCTCAACTGTTTTAACAATGAATTTTATTAGTATTGATACCTGCTTTACCTATATGCCAAAATAAACATTTGACTAAACTATTTCCTATACTGTTTCACACTTCTAAATAATAGTCCTTTCCATGGAGAATATAATGGCACCTCAAACTCAATTTCAACAGAAAAAGTGACTTACCTCTTCTTTCCCTGTACTCTTCATGTATGTCTTTCCAGGTATCTTTGATCTCTACTTTGTTTTTCTATATATCTTAACTCCCTAAAGTCTTAATGGGAACACTACAATGTTGCCACATATATTTCCTTATAGTTGATTCAGATTGAAATTTCAATATTAAATGAACCAGCTGCTACACGGACGTGACTTTCTCTTTCTGAATCTACAGAAGAATTTTTTTATGTGAAGTACCATATGTATGTTAACCTACATTAAAGAAAGTGAGAGACAACTATGTGGTGTTTGTTGAAGTTATATTACTCCAAGTAATGCTAACACCTGTTTCAGGAGATGGTCTCAATTACTCCCTTATAGCACAGTAAATGTTTTTAATGAGGTCAAGAAATTAAATTTTATGGGAGCTTTTAGCAAAATATAAATAATTGTATATTGATATTAAAGGAGAGTTTTATATTTTTCCTTCCAAAGTGTACATACCCTATTTATATGTTTATAACTGCATGAATGTTCTTATTACTCATGTGAATGTCGAGTGAATCACTTTACGTATATTTTTTTTATTGGCATTCTGATGTTAAGGGAATCATTTTGCAACAATATATTTAGAAGCATTTGTGACAAAGCTTATTTTAAAAAAATACAGTTTTCTATAATTAAAACATTTTGTCTGTTCATTCTTACCTCTTATAGCTGTTTTTGTCAAACATGGTTGGTTGGTTGGTATCTAATGTCGAGCACTTGATAATGAAATCATTCACTCTCTTGCACTCCAATATTTAGCAGAAAGGCTGGTCTCTTCTACAAAAGCTGGACAACGGAGGAGATGGTTTCTTTCCATATCTTCATTTAAATTGCAAAAAGGGCATTTAGGTGAATCTGTTATGCCAATTCTGTGTAGGTGTTTATTCAAGCAGTCATGTCCCGTTAGCAGTCTGAATTTTTGTCAAACATTGAAACACTATAAATTTCAAAAAATTTTCAAAAGCCTTAATAGGATAATTAAAACCAATAAAAATGAAAGAATTGAAAATGAAAACAAATCAGGAATTTATCAGATCAAATGCAGGGATTGTGACATAATTTATATTGGAGAAACAAAAAGAAATTTGAAAACAAGGGTGAAAGAACATCTTAGAAACATCAAAAATGGAAAAGTGGAAAAGTCAGCAGTAGCTGCTCATGCTTGGTCTGAAAAACATTTAATTGAATCAAAAGCCAGTCTAATTAAACAAATAGACAAACAAAAGGAACTCACGGTTTGGGAAAAGATCCACATTCAGAAAAACAAAGGAAAACTTATGAACTTCAAAATTCCTGCAAATTTTGACCTAATCCAGAGGTTAATTGGTCCACCAACAGAGGGAAGAAGAAGAGTTTCTTCCAATCGACATAACATCAATCGCCAAAAAAGTACTGACGGTGAGACCGTTATGGTCTCAAAATTGCAATAGTTAGAAGATTTTTATGAGGAGAGGTAAGAAACATATGTTCGACAAAAACAACTATAAGAGTTAAGAATGAACAGACCTTTTCAGAATTTTTCAGTCTGTAATCGCTGACGATGGGGCTAAGAAGCCTTGAAACATATGTTCGACAAAAACATCTATAAGAGGTTAGAATGAACAGACAAAATGTTTTAATTACTAAACAAACCTCTTGATGTTACTTCCTATTGTATTTTAAAATAAATTCTTTATTTATATTGAAATTCGCTCATTTTTCATTTGCATCATTATACTTGTAATTTAACTAATAATAAACATTGAATCATTAAATTATTGCTTATAAGGCTTTTAATATCTTTAATTTTATAAAAATTAATTCAATGAGTCATATCTCACCTCATATTTTGTGTTCTACAAGCTCGGAAATTACACTTTTCAAGAGGAATCCCTCCCATCTTCAGCCATCATGAAGACTGTCAAATTTCAGTCTACATCAAGCATATCCAACCTTTTTTTTGGAAAAGGACCATTGTCATTAAGGTGAATTGGTTTGTGGGCCACATTACCCGATTTTTTACCGTATTAAATAGGATCTAAGATAAACCAATTAATTTAAACATAAAATAGCTAATGTATTGTGATGTTATTTTTATTAAAATGTTAATCATATATTGGTTAAATTATTTTTAAAATTAAATTAAATATTTTTTTTCATGTATAATCTAATTCTAAAATCTAAATAGAACAATATTTTCTTACCATTACACTTAGAAGCCATAATTAACACTTATAAAACTCACAGAATTAATTATATTTTTCAAACCTCTCACTAACACTGACACTACAATGTAAGTAAACAACTGCTGCAAACTGGAAACTAACTTGAAATTTACAAAATATAATGATAATGAAACATCTGGCACACACTCACCTTTGAAAGTAGTAACCACACGGTCAACAATGCACGGAGACTTCAAAGCGATGCACGGTAGGTAGGATCATAAATAAAATGTGGGCTGGGCATATCTTAAAACGGGTGTGATTTCTCCACGTTTTAAGTAAGAGGATGAGTTGGATGAACTTTTGCAAACACATGTGTTAGAAACAGAAAAAGTTTTGCGATTTCAACTTTATCTTATACCAAATACAATTACTTATTTCATAAATTATATTAGACTATAACTTACAAATATCACTGCGGGCTGAATGTGACATAATAGAGCAAATATCATTGCGGGCCAAATGCTATGGGATCGAGGGCCGCTAGCGGAATGCGGGTTGGGCACACCTGGTCTACATCTTCAAAGTTGCCATCTGGTTCATCAAATCAACACCAGAAGGCAACTTTGAAGATGAAGATGTAGACTGAAATTTGACAGTTGTGATGTTGGCTGAAGATGGGAGGGATTCCTCTTGAAAACTGCAGTTTTTGTGTTTGAAGAACACGAAATATGAGGTGAGATATGACTCATTTAATAAATTTTTATTAACTGAAAGCCTCAATGTTATTTCCCATAATTTATGAATTAATTTCCTTTACTTTTAAAAGTGAGAAAAACAAATGTCTTATCTTTAGTGTGAATATATTCTTTACTGGTATTAAATCTTTACATTCTGAAAAAGTGACTCCTTAACCCGTCAGCGTGGAGGTACGTGACATGTACGCAGGTTGAATTCTTCACCAGATGCGGAGCGATGTGACGTATGCGCTAGCTACATGCACTGCTTTAAATTGTTATGATCTTTGTATTTACATTAACTATTTCCCGTTTATATAAATTTTATGTAGAAACTTCAAAGTTTATATTAGTGCATATATTAATCGATGACGGCCCGAGTAACAAGTAAAATAATTTTATATTTGCATTTATTCTTGCGACCTCCGACATTTTTCTTATATTTATAACTTGATAAAGAATTTATTAGAAAAATAAATTAGCCCTTTTTTTTTTGTAGATTAGCTTGTTTATCAAATTTAATCTATTTTCAAATCTCTTCATTTTTAATAATAATGTCGCAAAATTCAGTACATATAAAGGCCCAACAAAGTTATTTACGCTATAGTACAGTACCACAACAGTAAATTTCAGATATATATATTTCAGTTGACATACCCTTACATTATGGAAAGGTAGTTAGTCTACTATTGACTCAGTATTTAAAAGGTAAAGTGGTCCCACTAGAGGCCTTAGGAGCTCCTTGGAATATTAGGAGGTTGAGGCTCCCACTTTTTCTAGACTATCGGTACTTGGTGTAAGCCGGGTACTTATCTCTGCCTGGCAGCCCATAACAAGCATCTGGTACTCATTTCAGTTAGGAGCTGAGTCAACCCCAGGGTCGTAGTGCTGCCTGAAGATTTGGTTCAGTTTAAAAATCCTGACCCACCGGGACTCGAACCCTAGATTTTCCGGCTTGTAGCATGTTGATCTTTCAAATCCACACCTCCCGTGAAGCCATTATAGTCATATATCAACTAGTTTCACCTCGGAAACCAGAAGAAAGTAAAGTAAAGTAAAGTAAAGTAAAGTGATCCCACAACAGACCCGGAGGCCCATGGGGTAGTAGGAGGTTAAGGCTCCCACTTTTTCTAGACAATCGGCACTTTATGTCAGCCGGGTTGTCAGCCCTGCGTGACGGCCGTCTTTACCCCCAGAACAAGCGTCAGGTACTCATTTCCGTTAGAGGCTGAGTCGACCCCAGGGCCATAGTGCCGCCAGAGGGTTTGGGTCAGTTTAAAAATCCTGACCCCAACGGGACTTGAACCCTCGACCCTCCGGCTTGTAGCTCAGTGCCTTAACCACTACGCTACGGCGTGCCCCGAAGAAAGACGGAATGAAATTTAGGGTTGATAAAGATATTTTAGCACAACAGGTCTCATGTGTAGAAAGACGATTTTTTGAAGACACACGACCTAAAATAATGTTTCCAAAGTGTTAGAAAGACACATTTGGAGAAGGCTCCCCCCCCCTACAAGAAAGAAGATCAACTCATAAAAGCAATGTGTTTGTAATAAACATGAACAAAATAAACACAAGGGAAAAAAATACACTTATTGGTGCCCGAGTGTCAAACTGTTGGTTTACGCTTTGAAGATTTATCACACCAATTTTTGAAGTTCATTCTGTTCTTTTTTTGAAGACCCTTCTCTTTGTGTAAACATTTCATTGTGTTGTTAGGTAGAGCCGGTTCTCTGAATTCTTCATAGAATCTTCTTCTTCTACTACAAGGTTTAGGCTATGCAGCCTGTTCCAACAAAGTTAAAAGTGGAGTCCATCTTCTGCGTGGTCGGCCAACATCTCTTGTTCCTCTGAGATTATACAGGAAGGTTCTTTTTGGTATTCTTTCATTGTTCATTCTCATTAAGTGTTCTGTCCATTTCTTATTATTTTCACTGATTTTATCTTCAATTTTATATATATTTAATTCTTCTCGTATAGTTTCATTCCTTATTCTATCTGCTCTTGTGCATTCTTTCACATTACGTAAAAACAGCATTTCCGCAGTCTGTATCCTGCTTTTATCCCTTGATTTCATTATCCAATTTTCACTTCCATACAACAACAAAGGAACAGCCATTGTTTTATATAATTTAAGTTTTGTATCTTTCCTTGTTTTCCGACCTAAGGTTCTTTTTATGGTTCCACAAATAGCCTGAAATTTATTTACTTTATTTTCTATATCTTTATTTTCTCTATAAGTTATATCACATCCTAAATATTGGAAATGTGATACTTGTTCTATTATTTTGTTATCCAGTACAATTTTTGATCTAATTCCATATTTACCAATAAATGCTATTAATTTTGACTTATTTATTGATATTTTACAATTATATCTATTGGCTATTAATTTAAATTTATATGCTAACATTTGGAGCTCATTTTCAGATTCTGCTAAAAGTACAACATCGTCAGCGAATAATAAAGCATTTATTTTATCTTTATTATCAATTAATATTCCTTCATTAGTTAAAACCTTCTTCCATTCTTTTAGGATATCGTCCATATAAATATTAAATAATATATGTGAGAGTGAACACCCTTGTCATACTCCTTGGTTTATTTGAAAAAAAATTTCTTATTTTTAGTCAACTGAGGGTCAATACAAATATTTGTTCCATAGTACAAGCTCTTAACAGTTTCTATAATCTGAATAGGGAGGCCTTTTTCTTTTAGGATATTCCACAATATTTCCCTGTTTACTCGATCAAATACTTTATCTAAGTCTTCTTCTTCTTCTTCTTCCTTCCAAGTATTAGGCCAAGGCCTGTTACGATCCTATAGAAAATTTTCCCTTATGGGAAATTCTCGTATAAGACTTGAAAGCATAATAATAGTCCCTTCGATTGGTTGCTGGCCAAAAGTCTATGAATACAAATGTGTTTCTAGGTTTTTTTCTTGTCTTTTGTTTATTATCTGATTCAGGGCAAATACTCCATCGGTACAAGATCTTCCTTTTCGGAACCCATTTTGTTCTTCTGCTAGTGTTACTTCAGTAATTCATTGTATTCGTTTTGCTATTATTCTAGCATATATTTTATATCCACTATTTAGGAGGGTAATGCCTCTGTAATTAGATGGTTGGTTTCTTTCTCCTTTCTTGTAAATTAGTTTTACTATACCTTGCCTCCATGTTGCTGGTATATTATGATTCTCCCAACACATATTAAGAAAATTCAAGAATCTTAATTTAAAAAATATATCTGCATATTTAATTAGTTCTGAATTGTTGTCATCTGGTCCACTAGCTTTTCTATTATTTGTTAATTTGAGTGATTCTTCCAGTTCTTCCATTTGTATTTTATCTACTTTCAAATTCTCACATTTTGGTTCTTCTTCGTTTTCATTCTCGTTGTACCACAGGTCTCTGAAATATTCTATCCAATGTTCTTCTGATATTGATGTAGGTATATATGCAGCTTCTTTTTCTGATTTATTTAAATATTTAATTGTTCTATAAGCAGTCCATTGTCGTCCATGTAGAACATGTTCTAGATTAGATACATATCGATCCCAACTGTCTTAGTGGGATTTCCTAACAATTTTCTTTGCTTCCTTTCTTTTGTTATAATATATTCTTTTGTTTCTTCAGATTTCTTTTGTAAATATTGTAAATATGCTTTCTTCTTTTCCTCTATAACTGTTTTAATTTCGTCATTCCATATTCTCAATCCTCTCTTCTTACAATTTTTCCTTCTTAATCCTAGAACTTCATATGCTGCTTTCTTTAGAGCCCAATCGATGTTGCTCCATTCTTTCTATATTCTTATTTATTTCTCGCTGTAATATATATTGAGATAATCTATTTGCATACAACTTTCTTTTACTTCCTTCTTGTAATAATTCACTTTATATGTTTCTTCATTGTAAATTTTTCTTGTTGTTGGTTTCCTCCATCTTTCTAATAATTTTATAATACATGTCAAGAGAAAATGATCTGTTCCTACATCGAAACCTCTATATACTCTTACATCTGTGACCCAGAGATCAATTTTCTGTTTACCAAGAAATAATCAATAATTGATCTTAATCCTCTAGCCGACCAGGTGTACTTATGTATTTCTTTCTTTCTAAAATAGGTATTAGTAATTCTGTATCCATTAAATATTGCAAATTGTTGAAGTTCTTTTCCACTATCATTTTCTATTGTTTCTCCTTGTGTACCAATTATATCAGGTATAGGATGGCACCCTATTCTTCGATTAAAATCACTTCCAATAACTATATAATCATTTTTATTTATTTTATTCACTACTTTTTTAAGTTCTTTATAAAATTTTTCAATGTTTTCTTTTTTTTTCCCTTGTTCTGGTGCATATATATATATTGTCATATATCCTCTTTGTATTTTAAACCTGACAATAATTATTCTTTCTGATATAAAAGTATAGCTATGTATTTTCTTCCTCCAAATGGGGTCTATCATTATAGCTACTCCAGCTGATGCACGTTGTTGTCTTTCTACACCATGATATACAAGGACGTGATCTTCTATATCCTGTGTCCCTTTCAACTTTTTCTTTGTTTCTGTTAAGAGCATTATATTGCCTTTTTCTTTTTCATTTCATATAAAACTTCTGCCTGTTTATTATTTAACCCTCTTATATTCCATGTTGCCAATAGTAAATTATTCTTTATCATTGTCCTTTTCTTGCCTGGTCCATCATCAGTGTTTCCGTCCGGCTTTCTCCTTCGCTTTTTAGTAATAAAAGATTCATCTGGCCGCCTTACAAGGGCTGTGCAGATATAGTTGGGTGGTGGGATTGCCACCTTACAGCCTCCCAACTTGCTTCAGCTTTGTTTTTAGGGTGCTTTCCCTTAGGTAGATTGCCTTCTCTTTGGCTCTGGGCTACCTGCCCATTATAGCCGTCCAATCTGGAACAGACGCTATGCTGATTGGTTCACCCCGGGTATTTCATTTCCCCGGTACTACCTATATTTAGGAGGCATTCCCCTATCCACCACCTGGGGAGGCGCCCGATGCAATTCACTGTGCTACTTATGTGAGAAACTTACAAATAGGACCTATTTCAACTGTGGCACAACAATCATAAATAAGTCTACACATGCAGAGATGTTACGTGAGAACCATAATAAATTAAATTAATTAAATATTATATTTAGGGTTCACCATAAACAAATTGGAAAAACATTTAAATTACTCAAGATATTGCCATTTAAATGCATTATTGGAATACTGGCACTGAACGGCTGGATTTAAATACCTGTGAACACTCTCCTCCCGCAACAGGATATCGCTGGCCATTTAACTCAACCCACTCTGAAGGGTTAATTTTTACATAAGATAACCATTTGATTTTTTTTCTACTGCTCTTGTAGTTGTATATGAGATATATTTTTACAATTGTGAAACGTTATTTCTCAGCAACGAAATGAGACAGAAATACAATTTTTGTTATGTATGATCCACAAGGCACTGGAATTGCATAGCAACACGTTCATTGATCTTCACGTCTTTATAAACAACAATGGCGGCGAGATTATCATTCTATGAACGTAAGTGGATACTGAAGTGTTATTGGAAAGTGGAGAATGTTGTTGAAGTGCAACGACGTTGGATGGTTGAATTTGGGACACCAGCAAAAGTCCTGTAGCTCTGTGCCAAGGCCTCTTACCTTAACCACTCATCTGCGATGTGGGACGTAAATGAGATTTAGATCATATTAATAATGGCTTTAAACTATTTTATGATTCTATTGTTGTCTTAGAAACCAAGGCAGTTTAGACTGGTGTAATATTAATTTTAGATCTGTCTCAGTGGATGTATTGATTTTGCAATATGGAAAAAAAAAAACCTTGAACAGAATTTTTAGAACATAGTGTAAGTAAAAAATATTCTTGTTGCACAGATTTCCTTTACTGATCAGTAATGCCTCATCTTCTGTTACTTTATCATTGTCAGTGTTACTTCTACATTAAACAAATTTAAAGCAGTTACAATTATTACAAACCTTATGCTTTTGTGTTTTATACTTATTTAAAGTTTGTTATTTTTAACATAAATATGGAAACAAATTATTGAATATTTCTGATTTTGATGGTTTTTATACTGTGATTAGTTAAAGCACATAAATTAATTTCCATTTTTATTTTTTTTTATTTTAGAAAGAAAAATTACGTTCGAACTGGGAGTCAAACCCTGGACCTCTGACTCTGTATTTCAGTGCGGTAACCGTTATGCCATTCAAACTTCCGATAGGAACGTCAAATTTCTTTCTACTTACACAATTAATTCTCCTTTCATCTGAAGGCCGATAACCATCACTATCAATAACGCCATCTGACGACTTCTTTTCAAAGTATTTTATTGAGAATTTAAACATTAATTTTTAAGTGGTTAAAGCTACATATTTTGATGTTATATTTTAAATAACATGTTCCAGAATTGGATATAATTTTATTTTAGAAAGAAAAATTACGTTCCATTTTTATGTTAATACGTAACCAAAAAATGTATGACAGCATGCTAACACTATTATAACTGACAATTGATGTCTAATCCTATTTTGTTGTTTTAATTTAGGTTAACATATTAAAGAATGTAAGCATGAATCACTTAAGACCTTTCTTCTATTCCATAATACTTACCTTAAATTTAATAGGTTTCTTTCCTTACTTCCATAATTTCATGTTAGAAATACAGCATTTTTTAATTTGGAAAAAATAAGTGCCAATTATAATTTAAAAATTTCAAAGAATAAAACTAAAATTTTAACATTTAAAGGACTTGATACCATAAGAGCAAAAATAGTAATTGATGATAAAATTTTAGAGCAAATGAATAGTTTTAAATATCTAGATTTCAATTTATCATATGTTAAAATTGAAGATATTAATGACAAAATAAATAAATTTAATATAATGCATGGCACTATTAAAAGAACCCTTAAAAACACAAAAAAAAGAAACTAAAATGAAATTTTATAACATAATGACTGTTCCTGTATTGATGTATGGATCAGAATGTTGGATGATCAGTAAAAAACAAGAACAAAGATTGGAAGCAGCTGAGATGAGATTTTTAAGAAATATAGCAGGATATACTCTACTGGATAAGAAAAGAAAGGAACTAAATATTTTCAAACTTACTGACCAAATAATTAAATATAGGAACGCCTAGAAAGAACATGTTGATAGAATGCCAGAAGAAAGATTTCCAAAATTATTGCTAAATTATAAACCACATGGATGGATGCCCACACAGAAGATGGTCTGAACAATTTTAACAATTGTAGCTTTCATGAAACTGGAACAAGCCAACATCCCTAGATGATGATGATGAAATTACAGCATTCATTTCAACATTTTGATCAACTGGTCTTTGGCTATCATGCTCACCTTGGAACTGAAGTTAGGACATTCAAACATGGCAGTAATAATAGTTATTTAGACGACTAATTATAAATGCAGAGGTTTAGTAACGAGATGGTCAGGGAGTGTTCTATGAGCAACTAGTTACTAAACCTAATTTTGTAATGTGTTTACAATACTTTATCTACATTCAGAGTATTTTAGTATATGTTGTATATTTAATTAAATTTATTTATTCTTCTTCTTCCTTCCAAGTATTAGGCCAAGGCCTGTTACGATCCTATAGAAAATTTTCCCGCCAGCGTTTCATAGGACGGCCCAGTGATCTTCGTCCTCTTGGTATATAATTATAAACAGCTTTGGGGATCCGATTTGAACTCATTCTTTCTAGATGGTGTTTCCAATTTAGTTGGCACTGTTTAATATATTCCAAAATTGGCGTAGTCTTCAATTCTTTTAAGATATCGGTGTTCCTTTTCCGATCCTATCTGGTGTAACCCACTGCATCATTAGTTTGATCCTTCCGGGAAATTCTCGTATAAGACTTGAAAGCATAATAATAGTCCCTTCGATTGGTTGCTAGCCAAAGGAAGGCAAGACCAGCAGTGATGGGGCTGCCATCTTATAGCTTCTGGTCAGGCTTTTCTGGAGAAGAAAAGAAAATAAAGGAAAGAAGAAATGGAAGAAAGGAAAGACTCCATAGCCCTCGGATGCCCTAATGGCGTTGGGGTCGAAAAAACAAGAGTTAACCGAGAGAGATTAGATAGTAAAGTTAAAAGAGTGCAAAATACAAGTAAGTGGAAGAAATGTTTTGTACAGCTTGGGCACCTTGTGGTCGCCATCCACATATCCCCTAAATATGTTTAGAGAAAGAGTAATGTGGGCTTTGGAGGGGGAAAAAGGCGATAAATCAACAAAGATTGTTGTTATATTCTGTAATTTTGGGCGCTAGTTTCATATGTGAATTTAAAGTAAAAATTAGCGGGGAAAGTGATTTTCGCGGTTGATAAGGAGAAATTTTAAAAGCAGTCCAAGATCATCATCATCTTCCATCCACAGTCCAAGATACAACTAATTAATATAGTTCCAGAAAATCGAGGAAAGTTTATTTATACAGTTACACAAAATAATCATTAAAGTGTATTTTATGTTTTTATAGCACGTTTTGTTAGAATATGTTGTTGTTGTCTAATGTGCTGCATCTAACACTGAAGTCATTAGCAGTCTTGCTCTCCCATACTTTGAGGTCTTAGAATCTTCATGTTCGACAGCGATACAGTTGTTCAGATGACCTTCGTCAATTTCTTCAATTGGGTGATCGCATAAAATGCACATCGGTGAGAACATTGATTTTGTAAAGGCGTTTTGCCAGACAGTTGTCATTTTAAAATGTGCTACTTCTGTTTTTCTTGGTATGTCTGGTATATCAATATTTTTTATTAGGTATTCCCATTTTTTATGGCTGCTGTTTGAAGTTTATTTTCATTCATAATTTTGGATTTTAACTGTGTGTTTCATTGAGGAGTAATGCGTTGATTTAGATATAGCCTAGGCATCTGTTCAATGCGAGATCCTTTTTTTGCGAGGAAATTGGCTGTTTCATTACTGGCAATCCCAGAGTGGGAGGGTAGCCATTGGAGGACAATTTTTTTTACCACAGTTTCGTAGGTCAGTAATAATGTAGCATCCTTTGCAGTCAAAACGTTTTGGCCAGTAAATTGTCAAATTGTTAGAATAAAAAGTATAGGTTTTGTTGCCTAGTAACTATGGACTAAAGCGTCACTGATTGTTATAATCTTGTTGTAAGCCCATGTTTCCCTTAACAGAGATTTAGGCGCTCTCCCCCTACAGGAAAGAATTTGAACCATACTAATTTAGTTACACTTGTTTTCTTATAGGTGTCATTTGAGTGGCCCGTGGTCAGCGTTCCGCCTCATACAGACATCTAGGAAACCAAGGTAGTACTAGGATGGGAAAATTCGGTAAATTTTGCTTAGAGGCCTTTTCATTCAGGCTTAAGGATCTTTTACGAGCCTGAAAATCTTCAGACTCGGGACCCACGGCTTAAAGTCCCTCCCGGAGGACTTGCTCCTTGGATTTTTCCATCCTAAAAAAATCCATCGACCCCGGTCGGGTTTGAACCCGGTACCAGAGGCAAGGAGCATAACCACTAGTCCACCGCGAATTATTCGGGGAACCTAATATAATTGCATTCATAAAAATGGGCTACATTTAATAAGAATGAAGGAATCAAGACCAGCTAATAGAGTTCTAGGAGGATGTAAAGGCAGATGCCAGAGCTATTGGATGGATGTGGCAAGGAACAGGGACGAATGAAAAAAAACTTCTGTGGACAGCCAGGACCCTTGATAGATTGTCAAGCTAAAGATGGTGGTGATGATGAAACTGGTGCATAACAAGAATGTTTAAAATATGATATGCATGTATTGTTATAATCTAATATATAAAAGTGAATGTTTGTTTGTTTGTTCGTTCGTATTCTATGCGCGGCCATACTGTTGATCCGATTTTGATGGTTTTTTTTTTTGCAAAATGTTCAGGAGATTCCCGGGATGAACATAGGCTATAAGGGAGTTATGATATTCAAATCCTACACCTTTAAAAACGACACAATATAACAGTTATGGTTGATATCGTTCTCGCTGACAAGATATTAGTGTCTTTAAGTAATTTATTTTCCTCGCGGTCCGTGACTCTGGATAAAATATCAAAATTTTTCTCATTCCCACCAACTTTTGATCACCAACCACTGGCCACCCCCTAATCCAAGCTACTCTACCCGCCAGCCGAGGATCTGGACCCTCGGTGAAAATCAACACCAAGCCTGGCCACTATCAGAACAACTGGAAAGCCCATCTTCAACGAATGCCATCTCATAGAATTCCTAAAGCCAAGCTTCGTTACTGCCCCCAAGACAAAATGTTGCTGGGACTTCCAAAAGCACTGGATGGAAGATTCCTCTTTGAGACCGTAACAGGCCACATGGCCTAATACTTGCAAGGATGATGATGATTCTTACCACTTATGGTTGTTTTTGTTGAACATATGTTTCAACGCTTGTTAGCCCCATCTTCATCCATAGTAATTCTGCCCGAAGGCAGGTCCTTCACTGCAATCATAGCATTTTCATGCTATGCTTGCAGCTTTACTAGGGAATTGTAGGTGTGGTAGCTTCCCGTTGCTTTCCACACCGGTGATGGATGACGATGATGATGATAAGGATGATGATGGCCATAAGGTTTCGGGGACCGTTTGGGCCTTAAAGTATTCCTGACATTTGTCTTACAGGTGAGGAAAAACCCCGATAAAAACCTCACCCAGAAAAACTGCCCCGACCGGGGATCGAACCCGAGCTCGCTGCGTGACAAGGCAGCGCGCTACCTCGAGACCACAGCGGTGGACAAATTAAAACTAAACAAATTGACTCGGGCGATAATGTTCGAGTTTCGCATTGTGCAAATCCTGGGGCCTATCAGTTTAATATTTTATTTGTAGTTTTCCTTAGTATTCAACGCAAATATTGGGTTGGGATTTCATTACCACGATCTTCATAATCATTAATCGGTTTATGTATCACCGTTGGCTTGGTCAATAAGAGTGCTCGTCTTCCACTCTAGCGGTCTGGTTTCGATTCCCAGCGGAAGAGAGGATTTTAAATATTCACCTTGATTGTGGGTGATCTGTCTCCAGTTTTGGCTAACAATAGATAGATCCGTGATGGTGCTATAGATCTGGTCAGTGAACGCACTTGCATATCACGGACCTTCAATAATAGGGGTTTATCTCATCTCATCCCTGCACCTTGCATTGTCTGACACGAGTAAGTTTTCTTTATCAGAGAAACCGTAGGCATATATTTGGGTTTTAAAATAGCTGAAACATTTTTTTATTATCGCATATTAACCTAAGGAATTAGTCTTTAAATAACTTAGGCCTACACTTAACCCTGTATTTGTGAGATTTGTTGGGAGACTTTTTTCCTAACTTAAAAATTATACTAAGTCCCCCGGTACACCATATGAACCATAACATATACGCTTATTGAACTCGAAAATTGAATCCATGACCCTGGAGGCCCTCCACTGTGTAGGTCTCATTACACTGAGGAACAAAAAATACTTTTTTTTGTCTCAGAAAGAAAAATATGTGATTCTGATAGTATTTTTTCTCCTGAATTTAAATATGATATCGGTTTTTCTCCATCACGCAAGGTTTCCGAGAGAACAGGCATTTATAATTTCGAACTCTTTAATATTTTCTACATTCGCAACTACACAATATTCGAACATTCGGACTCACATAGAAAGTAAGAAATGACGATTTTCTGCTATATTTCGCCCATGGAGCATCCCTCTTGATGGTCCAACAATAATCGGCCAGCATATTAGGATTCCATTTGCCTTGATATCTCTTTTCCATAGCTGAAATCTCCTGATGAAAATGTTCCCCGTGCTCATCGCTTACTGCGCCAAGATTTTCCGGGAAGAAATCTAGGTTTATTAAAAATAATTATCTAAATCCATTAATTGAAATTGAAATAAAAAAAAACTGTGGGTGATAGAGAAATTCCGAATACATATTTGAAAACACGATAAGAAACTGCATTAAGTAAGTTACAGCTATTACTCATGGGACAAAAATCATGTTGACCAGTGTTATCTAATGTCTGATTCAGTTACTGCTCCATGCCTATTGGCGATCGGCATAGAACACTCACGTATAATTCCCATTCGGATGTAAGCCAAATCCTAAAAAAAAGAGAAAATAACAATAAATGATAATAATAACATTAACAATAATTATGATAATAATAATAATAATGGTGATGATGGTGATGGTAATTGTAATAATACATATAATTATAATAATAATAGTCTAATAATGAAAGTGGTAATTAATTTATAATCAATTAGAAATTAATATCTATATATATTTTCATAAGATACACGAATATAGGACAACTTCTTTTTCTCTTGGCTGTACGGTCCTCAAGAACTTTGGTCTCATTTATAACATCTGCCCATTATTTTTATTCCTAGCTTTCTGTCACCATCTTTTAACCTTCAGTTGTCTTAAATCTTCCTCAAACCTTTCCAACCATCTTAATTTCTGTCTTTCAACCTTTCTGATTTCCCTTCTAAAATCCTTCTTGCACTTCTTTCCTATTCCATCCGCAACACAGTATCATTCTTCTAATATCTCCTACTAGATTTAAATCTCTATAGCCTATAACTCTTTCAATTCTTGTTTCGTTCTAATTCTCCATGTATCGTGTTCCAGCACTGCTCCGTATATTTTCCTTAGTATTTCCCCTTCCCCATGTATTTAATATTAACTTATCTTTTTCTGATAATGCCCATGTTTCGTTTCCAAACATAACTATTGGTTTCAGTAAATGTAGGACTACACAACACTATAAATAAGCAGACTGATAGTAAGACATATTACACTGACTATTTAAACTTATGCCCCAATTGGGAGTCAATGACCAATCACATTTCAATGATTTTTTATTTACAATCAATAACAGTCGTGTTTCGCCTCGAATTTATCAACCGAAGTTTATCATATTAAAGAAAGCTTCTCCTTTTTAACATTCTGAATAGGTCATAGCATTATTTTGCAGTGACTGACTCTTTAAGAAATACGGCTATCAGATTGTATATATAGTGCATGAATGTGAGCAGATAGCGCATGCGGGAGATAATATAAAAACATTTATAGTATTTGATTATACTACAAAAAAGTTACCACTGTTTGCACATTCTTAAACGAATTACTTTCCAGGAAATGACGTTGCAGAAAGATATAATTGACATATTTACATCATAGGACATCAGAAATTAATTAATACCTATAATATTGGTTATACATTTTTTCCACTAAGGTACATTCTTACGATATTGCGATCCTTTGACAGTAAATAATATGATCTGGCTGCAGTGATGAACAAAAGAAGCAAATGAAGCGTACCAATCGTTTCTCATTTGTTTTCAAACATCGCCGTTTACATTAAATATATAAATAATTAAAAATAACTATAGTTAAGTAATGATTTGTGAGTAAACAGCTTAATTTTATTCGTTGAGTAGTCCTAAGAAATACCACTCTTGATTTCTAAATTCTCTAGATAATTTGAAAATTACTCGTGGCATTACTTATGAAAAACTCTAGATGTGATATGGTGTAGGTATTCGTAAACAGTAGAGTGGAGTGAAACGTGAATGTCATGACACCCAGAAGCAAGTTTTGAAGAACCCTGTAATCATAGTAGGCTATTATTAACTTGACTTGTTAATGCAGAGAGCTCCTCAATTATCTATTGGGAATGTATTATTTCTACTGTACATTTGCCGGATTCTTTAGGAGCGATTTTTTTTTTCCTTGCATCAAAATATTTTTAAGCCGGTTTGGATAATACGTAAGAAACACTCTTGCTGAACTCGAAGGTCATGGATTCAATTTTCGAGTTCAATAGGCGTATTTGTTATGGCTCATATGGTGTACCGGAAGAGTCTTAGTATCATTTTTAAGTTAGGGGGGGGGGGAAGTCTCTGCATAAATCTCTCAAAAACAGGGTTAAGTGTAGGCCTAAGTTATTTTAAGACGAAATCCTTAGGTTCTTTCCATCCATGGTAATTCTGCCCGAGGGCAGGTCTTTCGCTGCAATCATAGCATTTTCATGCTATGCTTTGCAGGTTTACTAGGGAATTAAAAGTGTGGTAGCTTCCCGTTGCTTTCCACACCGGTGAAGGATGACGATGATAGTGATAATGATGACCGGATGATTTTCTGAGACCGTTGGGCCCTAAGCTTCTTGACATTTATCCTAAAGTAAAGTAGAGTGATCCCGCTACAGGCCTCAGGAGGCCCTTGGGGTAGTAGGAGGTTAAGGCTCCCACTTTTCTGGACAATCGGCACTTGATGTCAGCCGGGTTGTCAGCCCTGCGTGACGGCCACCTTTACCCCCAGAACAAGCGTCTGGTACTCATTTCCGTTAGAGGATGAGTCGACCCCAGGGCCATGGTGCCGCCAGAAGGTTTGGGTCAGTTTAAAAATCCTGACCCACCGGGACTCGAACCCTCGACCTTCCGGCTTGTAGCGCAGTGCCTTAACCACTACGCTACGGCGTACCCCGACATTTGTCTTACAGGTGAGAAAAAATCCCGAAAAAACCTCACCCAGGAGCCTGACCCGACCGGGAATCGAACCCGGGCCCGCTGCGTGACAAGGCAGCACGCTTCCTCGAGACCACAGCGGTGGTCTTCCTTACGTTAATATACGATAATAAAAAAAGGTTTCAGCTATTTTAAAACCCAAATATATGCCTACGGTTTCTCTGATAAAGAAAACCTACTCGTGTCAGACATAATGCCAGGCGCAGGGATGAGATGAGATAAACCCCTATTATTGAAAGTCCGTAATATGCAAGTGTGTTCACTGACCAGATCTATAGCACCATCACGGGTCAAATGAAATGAGTGACACGAGAAGGAGAAGTGATGAAATATATATTTTTTGGAAGAGAAAAACGGGAGTAATTCCAGGAAAATATGCACATAAGTTTAATCGAGCATTACTCTAAGTTTTTTTCCGACTATTTAATTCATGCCCCAAATGGGAGTCAGTGACCAATCAGATTTCAATGAATTTTGATTTACAACCAATCACAGTCGTTTTTCACCTCGATTTTATCAGTTTAATTTTATCATATTAAAAACAAGCTCCTCCTTTTTAACATTCTGAATAGGTCAGAGCATATTTTGCAGTGACCGACTCCCTAAGAAATACGGCTACCAGATTGTATAGATAGTGCACGAATGTAAACAGATACTGCTTGTGGGATATAATAGAAAAAAACATTCGTAGTAATTGATTATACCACAATAAAAATAAATCACTCTTTGCACTTTCTTAAAAGTATTATTTCCCAGGAATTTTCGTTCCAGAAAAATATAATTTACATCATAGGACATCAGAAATTAATTAATAACCTATAATGTTGGTTATAAACAGTTTGATGTGTTTAATTTTTTCTCCACTAGAGTGCATTCTTACAATATTGCGATCCTTTGGCAACAAATAATATGATCTGGTTGCAGTGATGAACAAATGAAACAATAAACGTTTGTCATTTGTTTTAAAACATCGCCGTTTACATTAAATATATAAATATTTTAAAGTAAATATATTTAAATAATGATTTGCGAGTAAACAGCTTAATTTTATTCGTTAAATAGTCCTAACAAATGCCACTCTTGATTTCCAAATTCTCATAAGTAATGCCACGAGTGATTTCCAAATTATCGATAAATTCACGACTCACGAAGTGAGGAGCAATATTGCACCCTAGTGGAGAAAAATTGAAACATATCATTACAGATTAGTAATTAATCTCTAATGTCCTATGATGTAAGTATGTCAGTTATATTTTACTGCAACGTTATTTCCTGGGAAATAATACGTTTAAGAAAGTGCAAACAGTGGTTTCTCTTTTTTTTATGGTATAATCAATTGCTACGAATGTTTTTCTATTATATCTCACAAGCAGAATCTGGTTGAATTTGTGCACTATATATGCAATCTGGTAGCTACATGCAAAATACTACTACGACATAGCCTATTCAGAATGTTAAAAAGGAAGAGCTTGATTTTAAAATGATAAAATTAAATTTTTAAAATGTAGGTGAAAACCGACTGTGATTGGTTGTAAATAAAAAATCATTGAAATGTGATTGGTCATTGACTCCCATTTGTGGAATGAGTTAAATAGTCAGTTTAAGGGTTCGGTTTCACCAACAGAGGTAACTGTATTACGCCAGTTTATGCTATGCATTATACACGGGAAAACTGGCGTAATACAGTTACCTCTGTTGGTGAAACCGACCCTAAGACCTTACTTATTTACCTTCTTTTAACTGTCATCTTATTTTGAAGACCACTGGTTCGAAAGGCCACTATGTAAGCAAACGCTAGATTTATTCTTACATTAAAAAAAAATTCTAACCAAATCGCCTGCTGATTCCATAAAAAAACGTTTATTATTACAAAAAAAGCATATGATTCAATTAAGAGGGAGAAGTTATATAGTATCCTGCTGGAGTTCGGAATTCCTAAAAAGTTAGTTAGACTTATACGAATGTGTCTAAATGGCACAACGAGTAGGGTGCGTGTAGGCAAATAGTTTTCGGACATCTTTGAAATCCAGAATGGGTGAAGCAAGGAGATGCACTATCTCCTCTACTATTTAATTTTGTACTAGAGTATTCCATCAAATCTTTAGAGAATGAGGAAGGCTTACAACTCAATGGTATTAATAAGCTGTTAGTTTATGCTGATGATGTAGTAATATTGGCCGATAGCGAGGAGATACTAAAGGACAACACGCACACACTATTGAGTAACACTAAGGAATTAGGACTGGAAGTAAATATCAATAAAACAAAATATATGGTCACATGTAGAAATGCATTATATAATGGAAATGGACAGCTAATGACAAATGAGGGAAATTTTAAGGAAGTGGCTGAATTCAAATACCTAGGAACAATAATCACAAATAGGAATGAGATGCACAAAGAAATTAAACATAGGGTCAATTCTGGAAATGTGTGCTATTATGCATTGCAGAGACTCTTGATGTCCCAATTCCTTTCAAAAAACGTTAAACTGAAAATATATAAAACTATTATTCTACCAGTTATATTATATGGGTGCGAAACACGGACTCTTACTTTAAGAGAGGAAATGAGATTACGAGTATTTGAGAATAAAGTTGTTAGGAAAATTTTTGGACCAAAGAGAGATGAACAGGCAGGTGAATGGAGAAGACTACATAACAATGAACTACATGGGCTTTATAGGAAGCCAGATATAATGAGAACAGTTAAGTCTCGTAGAGTGCGATGGGCAGGAGATGTGGCACGAATGGGGAATGAAAGAGTTGCATGGAAGCTTATAGTAGGAAAACCAGAGGGAAAACGCCCAGTTGGTAGACCAAGAATGAGGTGGGAGAATAACATTAACTATGATTTGAGGGAAGTAGATTATACAGGGAATGATTGGAAGACATATGCTCAGGATAGGGATGTATGGAGAGCTTATGTCCGCGCGGCCATGAACCAACGGGTTCGATAGTGCCAGTGAGTAAGTAAGTAAGTAAGTATTATTTTATCTATGATTGTAATAAGCGTAGCCTCAATTTTATAAAAAATGTATGGTGTAATTTATTTTCTTCCGGTTACTCTGATATAAATCAGTATTATTACAGTTGAATCTTAACATTTTTACTTGATATTGGTGCTTTATTTTCTGATTCTATTGAAGTGTAATGAAGGATCAAGATTAACTTAAAAGTTGGCATTCGATGTTAGTTGATAAAACTAGTTTAATCCCATTTAACACTCATAACATGTTTTAAAAATACGTGACTTAAGTGTAACTAGCTGAATCAAATCATTTGAGAGGGTAATAAAAGTCATTGCCGTAAACTACCAATAAAATAAAATGAACATAAATAAAATGCTATTTTTATGCGTTAGGCCTATACGTAGATTAACGCATACCTTATTAAAGCATTCCTATATTTTATGAAACAAGCTATTTAAGACCAAGTTTTATGTAATTGCCGCGTGTGGTGCCGGATTGTAGAATAGCATCATGGGACCTCCCTCTGTCGTAAAAGGCGACTAATGGGAGCAGCGAACCGCTGTCCTTAACCCAATACTTCTTCACATCATAACCTTCCTATGCCCACTGGGGATTCTGGTAGCTCTTAACCCATTTGCTTCAAAAGACAAGGTATATTCGCCAGCAGTTAAATGACCTTCAACTCAGAAAACGAGGCATACTCGCTTATTAGTTATTCAAAATATCTCTGCAGGCGGAAGAATTACGAAGCTCTGTTTGTTGCTACACGTGACGTCATATAAGGCAGTGTATACTGTCAGCGTCCCACGTCCCATTCCCCTCTGCATTCATAGATAGCAGCGTCACGTGTTCTATTCCTGCATAAACACGACTGCAGTGCCCTCCGTCAACAACTGCACTTACTCCTTAAACGGGTAATAACTCTGTTATATATTTTGAATATTTTTACATCCTTTAGCAAGGTAATCTTATGTTAGCATTTATGAATAGTAGAGGAATGTGTTTTTGCCTTCAGCCTTATTGTGATCTCAAGTACCGTTATCTTTCGTTTGTTTTGAATGTCTGAAAATATACAATATAATTTACGGTAACTTAAATCCGGTTTCCGGGGAAATGCATTGAACATTTAAACCTGAAGCAAATGTGTTAATCTCCAGTTACCTTTCCTAAATGATCCATCTTACCCCAACTACCTACTATAGGACGGAAAATCGTAGGTCGAAGTATTCTATACTTGAGCCAATATTCGCTAAAGCAAATTTTTTAGAATCTTATTCCATATGACTCACAAATGTTAAAATTGATTAAAGTTCTAAAAGTATATTAAAATACAAAAAAAAAAACTGATCATAACCTGTAGGTATGCCAAGCTGCCTCGAACATCTACCAAATCTTTTTACTATTTTTCCACATGCGAAGTAAGGTAAACATTTCATCGCTAATTTTAAAGTTCTGGAAATATTTTTTACTTCCATTGACTTTCTAAAATAAACGAAAATTACAAATGTACAATTTAAAAAAAAAACTCTCAACTACTTCCAATATACTGCAGGCGACCCAAAAAAAAAAAAAAGTACAGAGTAGTGGCAGTGTGTAAATTAATCATTCTAGTGAAGAAGGTTAGCCTACAAAGCAAACTGGCTATAGTCCAAATAATCCAACTTTGGTCCATACAATTCGAATAAAGTTTCCGACGTGTGATGCGAATTTTTTTTCTAAGTCCGAAGTAGACAACACCGTCAACTCGAATACGCAGAGTACCTCGGTTCTCTATGCAGAGTCACAACTACCTACTGCTGGTCAGTGAACTAGGAGATGCATATATGCTTATCTAGATGTACTAATAAATACCTAGATATAAGACAGGAAGCCAAGACTCTCGGGAATTGGTTCGGACGAAGCCTGGTGCCCTCAAACGAGGTCATCTCAAATAGGGTATTGAACCCCAACAGAAGACTCGCTGGCCCTCCAGGTTGGGGGTTAGGCATGCGGCTGTAGACCCATTCTGTAAAACAGTCTTGTTTAGAAACCCAAATATGAAGCTCGGAAGGATTGGATTAAGAGACAAAGACCCTGGCAACCAAAAAGAATTAATGAAAGATGGATTGGACATATTAATAGAATGCCAAATGATAGGAAGGTGAAATAAATCTTCTGTTCACAACCTCAAAGAAACAGATTATGAAGAAGACCTAAGAATAGATGGTGGGATTGTGTGCGCCAGGATCTTGAAAGAATGTCAAATAAACCATTGGGAAATACTTTCTATGGAGCGGGATGTCTAGAGGAGGCGAAGGTCCTTATTGGATTGTAGTGCCATTTAAGAAGAAGACTAAGTTTTATCTAATGATCTACCGAATTTGTTTTATTTATAACTGACTAGCTAATACCCGGCGTGCGCTGCTACGCCTAAATAAATGAACATTAATATGTTTTTATGTTTAGTTGAATAAATAAAAGGAAAAATAATTATAAATTTATATTTTTAGATACCCCGCTCTGATTACCCGGTGTTGCCCCCGAATCTACTTACCGGTATCCCGATCTTCTTGACATAAATGAGCTGAAATACGAAAATAAATGTGTTTTATGTTTAGTTAAATAAGTAAGAGGAAACATTTATAACGTAATTATTTTTAGATACCCCGTGCTGTTTACCCGGCGTTGTCCGGGAATTTACCCATCCCGATCTTTTTGGAATGAATGAGCTGAAAGACAAAAATTAATATACTTCTTATGATTAGTTGAATAAGTAAAATGAAAAATAATTATAAATGTATATCGTAATTAGTTTAAGATTCCCCGTGCTGAATTACTCGGTGTTGCCCTGGAATCTACTTATCTCGATCTTCTTGGCATAAATGAGCTAAAAACACAATTCGTTATTGTGAGTTATCCGTAAAAGAATACCCGACATGTGCTACTATGCTTGCACAGGAATCTACATACTTGTCTCGATCTTCTTGGCATCAATGAAAGACAAACATGGTTATTGTGAGTTATCCGCAAGATATAGATATGCTGTCGCGGACTTTTTTGTAGAACGTTTTGAGATATTCAATTCTGTGTACATTAATTTTGTGTATTTTTTATGGTTTAGGTAGCGTAAGCCATTTAAGCGTTCGAGGAGCTACTTTTTTCACGTTTTCCACTACAAAGGGCGATTTTTAAGAGTGTAGGAGTTGAGTTTTACAACTCTCTTATAGCCTATGTTCATCCCGGGAATCTCCTGAACATTTTGGAAAAAGCCCCATCACAATCAGATCAACGGTATGGCCGCGCATAAAGTAAGAACAAACAGACAAACAATTTTTATATATTAGATTATCGTGTTATCCCTTGACTGCATGGTGGGTTTACAATCGGAATTTACGTACAAGACTGCTTTATTTAATTATGTGTGCTGTGACACATTAATTCCAACCAGTATTGTATTTTATTCTTCTCCTTCTTAGTCTAACCTCTCGCCTAATAGGAATGTTCATATGCCCCGCATCACCCGGGTCTTACAGTGGCACGATCTGTCGGTTCACACAGGGCATGAGGGAGGGGGTTTGAGTGATCAGCTCAATCAGAAAACCTCTTCCGAAAAAATACCAACATTTAAAACGAAATACATTATTTCCTCACACATTCAGTACTAAACATGGCGAATATTATGATAATTATGATGGACAGATAATGTTTGGGGACCGTTTAGACCTTTAAGGTTTTCTGACATTTGTCTAAGAAGTGAGAAAAACCATCTACCAGGAAACTTGTCCCGACCGGAGATCGAACCCGGGTCTGCTGGGTACGAAGCAACAAAACGACGCTAATCTGAGACCACAGCAGGGGAGGGGCATTCCATACGAAATCGGCAAAAAAATTGTGAAAAATGAACTCACATCTTTAAAAGTTTACCATTTTTTTACAGTGAAACTTTATGATGTACTGAATATCTGTACCGAATTTCAAGTCTTCGCTTGGTGTAATTAAATAGTAATAGAGCTGTCAATTTATCGTATTGTTTTAAATAGTCTCTTTTATAAAATACATTTCTCGAAGTATGGCTATTCCCTCAACTGGAAAAGATAGTCACATTATAGATGATTTTATGCTCTATCGCGTGAAAATTTGTATGTTAATATTTACGCTTTTCTGAAGGGCGTAAATGCTATTAATATGCAATTGACCTTCCTCACCAAAAAAAATATAAAATCAAAAAGTGCCACATTATTACCTGAACACCAGTTTATTTTTTTGTAATTAGTATTAAAGTGGAGTCTTGAAAGGAAACTACACAAAAATAATTATTTTTCCTAAAATCTCCTATGTGTAGACTGCCCGCAATACCTTTCGCGTGAGTGGAGATCGCTCGCTCGTACAAACAATGACGGAACTACTTGGTATAGTCCTTTGCGCACTAACAAATATTTTTATTGTTATTATCATCATTACATTATTTTTATTATCATTATAACAATTATTATATTATCATCATCATCATCATCGTGGACTAGTGGTTACTCTGCACGCCTCCGATTCCGAGGTTTGCGGGTTCAAACTCGATAGGAATCAATGGAATTTTAAAGGCATAACAATTCTGAATGCTATTTTGCTATTTTAATGCTATGTTTTGATGCATAAAAATGCTGTTGTACTCTTCTTACTGACCAGGAGAGTGGAAGCAACGTTAGAATTTTGATTTATCTTTTTTATCACTGCTAGCAGCGCCTTCTTAAGATTTTCCAAAACCTCAATTTCATATTTATCCTCTTCTTCACTTGAAGAGTCAAATTGGTGGAAAATTTTATTTTTAATTGCCTCAGTTACACTTTTATATTTATTTTTCACATATTTATTGTGAGACATTTTTGCTCTCTTAATGGGACTTTCCCCTATCAATTTAAATGATTAATTTAATGTTGGTATAGCCGATTCTTTAACGATGTCGGAACTACTATCGTTATTGCTACTAGGTTGTGTTACATCGGATTCCTCATTTTCAGTATTAGTTAATCTGTTAGGCTGTACATCCTCAACATTTCTCTTACCCTCTAAAATTAGCCTGCAATTACTACATATTTTTGCCGAGAGCCAGTGTTCTTGGGGTACCCCGAATTCCTCACAGATCCATGGAGGGATAGATCTGAATTTTTTTAAACTACTCTTATGTCGTCGTCCGAGTGGATTGAAACACTTTCCATTCACATAACACCAGTTAGGCTTATTCATAATAGACAGTGTAATTATATGTACAGTAATAAAATAAAACACTTCAATCTGCAAACTTGTTAGTTAAAAACGATAAAAGATTATTTTAAATTTGATTGTAATACTTAAAATAATGAGGTGACACACTAAACACGTACTGATTTAAATCAACTGTCTAGTAAATAATCTGAACTTGAGAATTGTTGATAGAGGAGCAGATGTTTTAAGAAGACGCGCTGATTCAGCTATTCATTTCATTCGTTTGTTAGGAAGTGATACGAGTATTAAAACATTCGGTTTTATTTGGAAGTGATATCTTGTAACAACACTATTTCGTCATAGTTTCCAGGGTACAATACAGTACACTCAATAAAAAATTATTTTAAGACTGAAATTAGTAATTATAACATAATAAAAATCTATACCAGTTTATTCAATTAATGGTGTAAGAGTTTTTATTATAATATTTCATTTAATTGCAATGAAAAATTTGTAACAAAATAAATAATTTGTTTTAAGGGAGGAAAGAAGATTACGAGTATTTGAGAATAAAGTTCTTAGGAAAATATTTTGATCAAAAGAGATGAACAGACAGGTGAACGGAGGAAACTACATAATAGTGAGCTACATGATATGTATAGAAAGCCAGATATAATAAGAACAGTTAAGTCTCGTAGGCTTCGATGGGCAGGTCATATGGTACGTATGGAGATGAAAGAGGTGCTTGGAAAATTCTGGTAGGAAAAACCGGAGGGAAAACGCCCAGTTGGAAGACTAAGAATGAGGTGGGAGAATAACATTATACATGATTTGAGGGAAGTAGATTATACAGAGGATAATTGGAAAACGTTAGCTCGGGATGGGATGTATGGAGAGCTTATGTCCGCGCTGCCATGAACCTACAGGTTCCACAGAGCCAGTGAGTTAGTTATAAATAATTTGTTTAATAATTCACAGTAAACGTAAGTAACAGAGCTCTTTACTTCTCACTTCAGCAATAAAATTTGATAAATAAATACCTACTGCGTAAGAATTAAAATATCGCCACTTTTAAATTTACGGTACTGTTCATTAAGCACAACATATAATAATTTATTCGATTTAATGGCAGTTGAAAAAGTCACTGATGAAGCTCTTTTAATAAAGTACGCGCGCGACCTTGGTCGTGAAATGAATCTGATGCGCCGTGGACCCGCGAGTTTTTTTACGAAAATAGAATAAAAAACATTTATATTGTCTGAACTATTCAACTCTCCAAAAGGGTAATTGCTGAAAATTAATCCTTATTACGTGAATAGTATCCTGTATTTTTTGCGTTTTCATTTTTTGATATGTACTGTAGTAAACCGCCATAAAACAGAAAATTGACACCGAAAATAAAAATATCCTAATTATAAAAATAACACCCTTAAACTACATTATATCACCTATATAAATATGTTTGAAACAAATTTTTGCTGTTTACTGTTTCAGAAATATTAGTTAGTAAACGTTTTAGTTTATCATATTTACGATAATTTTAGATCATCATAACTACGAACCTATAAATGATAAAAATTAAATTTCTGTATTAATACGTTTATAAATGTATTCACTATATTTAGGGATACATAAAATTAAAAAAATAAATTGCAAGCTTTTTTGCTGTCCGATTTGATATGGAATGTCCCGGGACTTGTATTATAATTTAAATAATTGAGTTACATGTTTTTGAAAATTGTTTTTTTTATAATAACACAATTTGCTTGATACGAGTAGTTGATGAATTTTAAAAAAA
Source organism: Diploptera punctata (assembly GCA_030220185.1). Taxonomy (NCBI): domain Eukaryota; kingdom Metazoa; phylum Arthropoda; class Insecta; order Blattodea; family Blaberidae; genus Diploptera; species Diploptera punctata. The sequence continues at coordinate 149,909 of JASPKZ010003794.1, forward strand.
ATACGCATTCATTATAAAAATAATAAAAATTACACTGGTCTACAAAAATGAAGTTTTTTTTCACAATAATAAAAATCATATATTCTAGAATTATTTTTCATGCTGAATTCAAATATCATTTCAGTTTTCCCCCATCAGGCAGGAATTTTGTGTGATATTCACTTGAATTTTTTATAATATGTAGTACTCATTCTGACTTACCTAGAAAGTCGTAGATAGTGATTTTCGGGCATATTTTGCACTTGGAACATCTCTCTTCTTGACCCAACAGTAGTTAGCCAGCATATTAGAACTCCATTTGCCTTTGTTCCTGTTTTCCATTGTAAAAATTTGCTGATGGAAACACTCACTGTGCTCATTGCCCAAGATTTTTCAGTAAGAAGTCTAAGTTAGAGTCCAAAAAGTGAATATTTAAAGACATGTTGCATCCCATAGCTTTATAAGAATGCAGAAAATCAGCCACTAGGTAGCAATAATGTTCTGTTTTATGGTTTCCATGGAAATTGCAACTTACATTTTTTTAAAGACTGACAGACTGCTTTTTCCAAGTAGATTTAACAGTCCTTCAAAATGTTCATCAGCCATTAATGAGTGTATTTCTGGTAATAAACATTCCTTCTTTCACTTTAGCATCACTGTCTTTGGGTAATTTTTATTTCAAGTGCAAGAATCCATCATAAAGTTTTTCCATAGCTTTGGCAACATTGTTCATTACTCCTAATTTAATACGCATTAGAGGTAAACATTTTTTTTTTTTCAGGATTCACTAAAGGGATGTGTGACACATTTTTCTGGCCAGGGATAAGAGATTCACGTTTAGTTCATGATTTTATAATGTAGTGAGGCTGACATATCACAATGCCACATTAACAGGTCTGATCATGTCAAAACATGAATGAACCCGCATAGTCTTACCTTCTGGTGCTTTAGCATGATATTATATATAATTTCCTTAAATACAGCTTGAATAAAATCGCTACATATAATGTAAAAGTTCCTCTGACAGGTCAAAGAGAATTCTAAAATCTGATTTTAAAAAGTAGCTGTTACAAAAAATCTGCGCCTGATGAAAAAAATTTGACTACGTTCCTGAATTCAGTATGAAAAATGCACTAGATTCACTAATCAGATTTCTTGTGAAGAAAACATTGTCAACCAGTGTTATATAAGCATGTAATATCTTTATAATACTGAAGTCAGAAATAATATTACTTTTTTTTTAATATAATTTGTTCGATTGTGTCAGCTACGCCAGTTTCACTAATTATAATTTCTCTAAGCAATAATATAATAATAATAATAAATTCCGAGCGCGACAGGCCTAGAAGGCCCTTGGCCTAACATCCAGCTGCTGGCCTCACATTCACATGTGTTAATCACAGAGGTAGACGACCATCGAGCCAGTATAAGGGTGACATATGGTCAGCATGTCTGGTTCCCCAGCCGTTATAGCTGGTCTTCTCAACCTGGAGCCGCTACTTATTGTAGCTACCCAAATGCCTCACGATGCTGGGTGGGCATCGGTCCCATACTGGCCGAAATTCCATGAGAAAATTTCTTTCCCCATGAAGACTCGAACTAGCGCAAGTCCCGTAGCTCTTTGCCAAGGCTTCTTGCCTTAACCACTCGGCTACGGCGCGGGACAATAATAATAATTAATAATAATAATAATAATAATAATAATAATAATAATAATAATAATATTTTTTTATTTAGAAATATTCCACAATACAGTGTTTCCCCTTCAACCCAAAATGATTCGTCGCCAGAGGTTCCTGTCTAAAGCATCTTCTTCCCTCATATCTCTAGCTTCCATACTTCTCTTCACTCCATCCATCCATCGTTCTCTAGGCCTGCCTCTTCCACTTCTTCCATTAGCTTTCCAATTAAGGATTTTCTTTGGTATTCTCACTTCTTCCATTCTTATGAGGTGTACATACCATTTCATATGTTTTTCTTCTATTTTTCATTTTTTTTTCAACTTGCATAATTTCCCTTATTGTGCTATTTATGACCTTATCCCTTCTTGAAATTCTTGTCAATCGCCTCCAAAAATCCATTTCTACTTCTAACAGCTTGTTGGCTTGTTTTCTACTTACTGTCCAGCTTTCGAACCCATATAATAAAATGCTTTGTAACAGAACTTGATTTTTTTTTTCGTTCTGTGCATTATATTTCTATTCCAAAGCACCGAGTTCAACATACCAGTGATCCTTCTTACGCCAGTTACACTTCTTTCAATTTCTGTAGTTGAATTCTCACTTTTATCTAAAATAGATCCTAAATAATAATAATGATAATACATTTTTTTTTAGAATTTTCCTCATCATTGAGGATTTTCTCCAACCAATCTTAGTAATTAACATGAACTAAAAATAAATAAATAAATATAAATGACTACGGACTTATAGACTATCAGTTTGCAACAAACATTCACAAATTTCCCTTGATTAAAATTCTCCATCGTTCTCTGTCCTCTGTGTCTTCATCTGTTACACCAAATTTCCTCATTTAATTTTGAATGTTATTCTTCCAGGTTGTTTTTGATCTTCCTTTTCTGTCTCTTCTTTCAATTTTCCATGCATAGACGGCGTTTGGTAATCTTCCATCCTGCTATCTTCTTACGTGTACATACAATTTTAGCCTTCTGTGTTCAATAATAATAATAATAATAATAATAATAATAATAATAATAATAATAATAATAATAATAATAATAATAATAATAATAATAATAATAATAATAATAATATAAAAGATTAGGAACTCTGTTATAAGAGAGAAAATGAAGATTGAAGACACTATTTTAGATTATATTACAACTCAGCAATTAAGATTGTGCGGACATGTCCAGCGAATGGAAGAGGATCGACTACAAAAATCTGTTTTGGAATGGAAACCTGAGGGAAGACGAGGCAGAGGAAGACCTAAAACCTCCTGGAGTCAGGGAATATGTCCATACATGAAGGAGAAACATCTACAACCAGGAGATTGGATGGATCGACAAAATTGGCTATTAGGAATCGGACGATGTCAATTAATCAACCGATGATCTATCTAATAATAATAATAATAATAATAATAATAATAATAATAATAATAATAATAATAATAGTAATAATAATAGTAATACTAGTAGGCCTAATAATAATAATAATAATAATAATAATAATAATAATAATAATAATAATAATAATAATAATAATAATAATAATAATAATAAAGCGTTAATAATGTAATAATTAAACTAGTATCACCAAGTAATACATCCACATTAAGCGTGAAGGTAATATTCAAACTAAAGTTAAAAGAAATATAAATTTAGAGTTATCTTGAATGATTCTGACGTAAGGCAGATCCTTATTTCCTATAGTAGAAAAGTAGAGGTCGGTGTGGAGTAATGAAACGTCATGTTACGCTATGTTAAGCAAGAATTTATGATGTGATCGTGTGTTTAAATCATGGTTGTATAATAAAAAGTCTACTGGAAACTAGAGTTTAACTAATTTAGAGTAGAGGTATGTGGAATCCTAAATAAGAGAACTAGTCAGTACAGTTTTCTATCTTGGAGATGAAGTTATGACAATTCCTGGAAAATTGAAGAAATGTGATCATATGTTCCGATATTACATTTGAATCTGACACACATATTGTAAACACGCAGAAGTTTGTTTGACAGTCCGTCCCTAATGTCGGTTACTAGCACGTCACAATAGTCAAAATGAGGTATCACTAATATTTTGACTAAAATACTTTTTTGTGCGATAGTGCGTTTTGTCGTACTTACCAGCAATGGCGACCATGATTGAAAGTTCAACTTCCTACATTTCGGGGTTGCCAACCTAAATAACTATACTGTAATATTACATATTACAAAACGCGTGCGGGAAGTAAAACCACTGCCCTATATGTATACTAAATTATATTATACATACAATTATATTATATTATATTATACATCATCATCATCATCATCATCATAGTACATTCACGAATTTAGGTCATTTGTTGACCTGTTTCGGCCTCAAGAGAAACACCATCCAGAAGTCTTTTGAGTGGACGTCCTGGTCTTCTTCTTCCTGCAGGTTGATATCTTAACATTAGTTTGGGTATTCTGTGATCTTCCATTCGATGAACATGTTGTATCCATCTTGACTTATACTATATTATACATACAATGTATATACAAAAATGTATATACAAAAATATCCAAAAGGTAGTGTTAATATACATTATACGAAACAAATTACCGGTACTGCATTTTAAATGAACTGAACTTTACTTGAAACAATATAAAACAATAAATAAGTACTTGCGGCCATTTTATAACTAATTGGTCTCGCGGCTTCCTGATATTTCAACTAATAAACATTGCCCACATTTTTAACGTACTTACAGCAATGGCGACCATGATTGAAAGTTCAACTTCCAACATTTCGGGGTTGCCAACCTAAATAATTATACTGTAATATTACATGTTACAAAATGCGTGTGGGAAGTAAAACCACTGCCCTCTATGTATACCACATACAATGTATATACAAAAATATCCAAAAGGTAGTGTTAATATAGCCTACATTATACGAAACAAATCGCTGCCTTTATTTTAAATTAACTGAACTTTATTTGAAACAATATAAAACAATAAATACGTACTTGCAGTCATTTTATAACTAACTGGTCTGGCGGCCTCCTCATATTTCAACGAAGAAACATTGCCCATACTGTCAAAGTTAGTCATTTGTTTATAATGAAAGCAAATATTTCCAACAAAGATGTTATTATTTTACTATTATTTACTCGTATTATTTTGAAAACACATTCGCGCAAAAAATAATGTACAACGCACGTTTTTGAAGTGTTTTACAGAATTTCGGAAATTAAAAACATCGCTATCCCTCGATTTTAAACATTTTTCTCGCTTCTGTAAAAACCACTTCCCAACCTCTCGTCGTAATATACAATTTAGAGGCGGTTTCACCAACAGGGGTAATTGTATTACGCCAGTTTTCCCCCTGTATAATATATCGCTTAAACTGGCGTAATACAGTTACCTCTGTTGGTGAAACTGACCCTGAGAGTTTAGGAAGACATTTTTTGATCGGTTTAGAGACCTCATATCAGGAATTTTAGTCATAGTGGAATCTTTGGTATAGCATTTAAACCAACCCCATTTATTTACTGTCATTGAAGCGTACAGGACCGTCGCCGTTATTAAAGTTATAGAAAAAAAGGGAGAGTTGACAATAATTGATACGTTTTGATTAAATATGGATAACATGTCCACATCAGTTTTAGTGCAAGACAAATCCTAGAAACGAAATGAGAATATTATATGATGCTATACAATTGTGTACATCAACTATACGTACATTTCAAAAAGACATGCGATTCATTAAGAGGGAAAAATTGTAGTGTGCCCTGCTAGAATTCTAATTCAGAAAACGTTAGACTTATTCGAATGCATATTAATGACATAGATTTAGGGCGCAGGTAGGAAAAAATATTTTAGATGCTTTTGAAAATTTACAGTACGTTAAAGCAAATATATGCTTTTAGTTTTAAATTTCGTACTATAGCATTGCATTGTATTGTAAGCCTATGTTTTCCCTTTACAGAGATCTCTCCCTACAGAGAAGAGTTTGAACCATACTAATTTAGTTACACTTGTTTTCATATAGATGTCATTTTGAGTGGTCCGTGGTCAGCGTTCCGCCTCATACTGACATCTAGGAAACCAAGGTAGTACTAGGACGGGAAAATTCGGTAAATTTTGCTTAGAGGCCTTTTCATTCAGGCTTAAGGATTTTTTACGAGCCTGAAAATCTTCAGACTCGGGACCCACGGCTTAAAGTCGCTCCCGGAGGACTTGCTCCTTGGATTTTTCCGTCCTAAAAAATCCATCGACCCTGGCCGGGTTTGAACCCGCGACCCTCGGGACCAGAGGCAAGGAGCGTAACCACTAAGTCCACCGCGGCCGACTCGTACTATAGCATGCAATCAAATTTTTAAAGGTTAAAAATGTCTTACAACTCAGTGATACTAATCTGTTGTTGGCATATGCTCATAACATTACACAATTGTGAGGAAATATTAAAATCCAATGCGCATTCTATTAAATAACACTAAGAAATTAGGGCTGGAAGTAAATATCAATATAATTATTTGGTCACACATAAGAATACGTTATTAAGTGACAATGAGGACATAACAAATGAGGGAAATTTTGTAGTGACGAAATTCAAGTACGGGTACCAAAAACAGAAATTGCAAGCAGGAATAAGATGCGGAAAGAAATTAAATGGTTACACAATTCTGCAAACAGGGACACTTGTCATCCCAAAATCTCTAAAAAAATTTAATTATAAAAAATATAAATTAGCGATTCTTTCATTTCTTTAAGAAAAAGGAAATATTTGCGAATGAAGTAATATCCTCAACTCGAGTCCAACTCAGGATCGGGTCGAAGATGAGCCGGGTAACGCAACATCACAGGGGCAGATGAACGAAATCAAACGAAATGGATGAGATGAGTATGGAGAAATTGTGGAATGAAATTGTGGCAGGGGTAAACGAGAGAAAACCCCGAGAAAAAACCTGCCCAAGCTCCGTTCCGTCCACCACGAAACCTACATTGAGTAACCGAGACTCGATCTAAGGACTCCAGCGGTGAGAGGCGAGCATTTAATCGCTTTGCGAATGAAGTATGTAGGAACATTTTGGACCAAAGAAAGTAGAACAGAGAGGTGAATGGTGAACACTGAATAATAATTAGTTCCATATTATTTGTAGGAAATTAGATGTAATCCATCCATCCATAGTAATTCAGCCCGAGGGCAGGCCTTTCACCTTTCATGCTATGCTTTGCATCTTTACTAGGGAATTACAGGTGTGGTAGCTTCCCGCACCGGTGACGGATGATGATGATGATGACCAGATGATTTTCGGGGACCTGACATTTGTCTTACAGGTGAGGAAAAACCCCGGAAAAGATCTCACCCAGGAGCCTGTCCCGACCGGGAATCGAACCCGGGCCCGCTGCGTGACAAGGAGCACGCTACCTCGAGACCACAACGGTGGACTTAGATGTAATATTGAAAGTTAAATCCCGTAGACTGCAATGAGCAGGACGTGTGTCACGAATGGGAAATGAAAAAAGGGCCATAAACTCCTTGTAGGAAAAAGAGAGGGCAAGGGCTCATGTGTAGACCAAAAATAAGGTAGGGGAATAATATTAACCATGAATTATACAGAGAATGATTAGAAAATATTAGGTCAGAATAAGGATGTAAGGATAGTTTATGTCTGGGTTCGATGGTGTTTGTGAGTAGATAGTTATTATATTTTATTTGCTATTTTTCTACGTTTTATAAATTGATTTGATTTACACAAGTTATTAATTGTCTGCTTGATAGCCTCTGCTTCTGAAAAAGATCGCAAGAGATTTGCTCTTTGTTTTTCGTATATAACATTTCTTCAATAGTCCTCCGCTGTGGTCTCGAGGTAGCGTGTTGCCTTTCACGCAGCGGGCCCGGGTTCGATTCACGGTCGGGACAGGCTCCTGGCTGAGGTTTTTTTTGGGGCCTTTTCTCACCTGTAAGACAAATGTCAAGAAGCTTAGCGCCCCACGGTCCGCAAAAATCATCAGGCCATTACCATAATCCTTAGCATCATCATCATCCTTCACCGGTGTGGAAACAGCGGGAAGCTACCACACATATAATTCCCCAGTAAAGCTGCAAAGCATAGCATGAAAATGCTATGATTGCAGTGAAAGACCTGCCCTCGGGCAGAATTACTATGGATGGATGCATTTCTTCAATGGCTATGAGAATTTTACAGGGTTTGAAATCAATATTTTTTTCAAGAAATCATGCTATAATCGTTATTTTTAATCAATGACTTTAAAAATCATACCTTACTTATCCATAAAAATAAACATCAATATTTGAGTTTTATGTCCACCGCTGTGGTCTCGAGGGAGCGTGCTGCCTTGTCACATAGCGGGCCCGAGTTCGATCCCCGCTCGGGACAAGTTTCCTGAGTGAAGTTTTTTCGGGGGGTTTTCTCGCCTGTAAGACAAATGTCAGGATACTTTAAGGCCCAAACAGTCCCTGATCATCATTACCATCAATATAATATTCACCTCATTAGATTAAGTTTAGGTTTAATGCCTCTCCTGGTGCATAATTACCCATCGTCATCACTCATCATATAATTGGGGCAGCGTAATCCCGCCTTCCTGGCGCCCCAACCTCAGAAGTGGATTACAATACGCCAATGTCAGGAGAGAATACCTGAAATGTCGAATGACGAACAGGTGGCATTGAACAAAGAAACAAAAAATTGAGTTTTATTGATTAAAGAAAAAATAATGGCCATTTTCTGAGCGATACTTTTTTTCAATTAAAATTTATGATTATTTCTTGATCGAAAACAATTTCACTCAAAAAATGAAAATCAGATTGAATAAAAATGTTTTTTTTCATGTTGTTTACATAAATGGTAATTCTGGTAATAAAATAATATTAAATTATTACTATTATACTTATATCTCCCTCTCTCTTCTTAATTCTAAGAATGATTGGGGTTGCTAAGTTAACAAACAAGTTTTTTTTTCGAGCATTGCTAACAAATCACCAATTATGTAAACAATTGAGAAAACAGTTTCTTCCTGATTGTCAGTGTGTTCACGTCGTTTAATCTAGAAGTCGATACTATGGAACGAAATAAAAACTCGCGCATCCTTGAAGCCTTCAACATAAATTCTGAAGAAAATACAAGTAAGTCAAAATATTGTAAAAAAATTATAATTTTTTACTATGTTTGTAACATGAAATGAAAAATATTATTACAACCAATGAGTGTAAATTTTGTCAAACTTTATATTTCACATTTTAAGAAATTCTGCTCACGAATGATCATTATTATTGATTGAAAATATTTTACACAGAAATAATTATTAAGATATGATTTTTTCAGCCATTGATCATAAAATAAAAATTACTCTCAATAAAATCCATAAAATGATTTTAAAAATTGCCACATAAAGATTTTGATGGGAATTAATTTTTATTTACTTATTTTTAATTATGTATTTCAAACCCTGGAATTTTATAATATTGTATCTAAACACCACCATTACGTCTTAATTTCGAAATTGAGAACAGTAGTTACGTGGCATTGGATTATCATAAAACAATAGAAAAACATGGAAAAAAATCTGAAAACATATTTGAATTTAGGATGGAGTTCACAAATAAGTCTTTGTGATTTTTTTTTTGTAGACCAGTGTTATGTCCACTGTACTATGGAAATCTTCCTGGTCGTATAAACTTAAAATTACCTATAGTCACTCATTTTCGTCCTAGCGCCGTGTGTTAAAAATTGCGGAGCTTAATGTCCATGGCCCCATTGGGCTTCATGGCCTGGTAAAGGAGTATCTTTATCATAAGTAATGCCACGAGTGATTTCCAAATTATCGATAAATTCACGACTCACGAAGTGAGGGATGATTTATCTAGAGAATTTGGAAATCAAGAGTGGCATTTGTTAGGACTATTTAACGAATAAAATCAAGCTGTTTACTCACAAATCATTATTTAAATATCCATCCATCAATAGTAATTCTGCCCGAGGGCAGGTCTTTCACTGCAATCATAGCATTTTCATGCTATGCTTTGCAGCTTTATTAGGGAATTATATGTGTGGTAGCTTCCCGTTGCTTTCCACACCGTGAAGGGTAATGATGAAAATGATAAGGATGATAATGATGTCCGGATGATTTTCGGGGACCGTTGGGCCCTAAGCTTCCTGACATTTGTGTTACAGATGAGGAAAACCTCCGAAAAACCTCACCCAGGAGCCTATCCAGACCGGGAATCGAACCCGGGCCCGCTGCGTGACAAGTTAGCACGCTACCTCGAGACCACGTCGGTGGACTATTTAAATATAGTTATTTTAAAATATTTATATATTTAATGTAAACGGCGATGTTTGAAAACAAATGACAAACGTTTGTTATGCTTCATTTGTTCACCACTGCAACCAGATCGTATTATTTATTGCCAAAGAATCGCAATTTTGTAAGAATGCACCCTAGTGGAGAAAAAATGAAACACATAAAACTGTTTATAACCAACATATTAATTAATTTATGATGTCCTATGATGTAAATATGTCAATTACATTTTTCTGGAACGTAAATTCCTGGAAAATAATACGTTTAAGAAAGTGCAAACACCGGTTTCTTTTTTTGTGGTATAATCAATTGCTACAAATGTGTTTATATTATATCCCGCAAGCACTATCTGATTACTTTCGTGCACTATATATACAATCTGGTAGCCACATGCATTCTAGAATTCTTACATCTTAATATATAAATATCTATATTCAACATATTTCTTAGATAGTCAGTTATTGCAAAATAATGCTATGACCTATTCAGAATGTTAAAAAGGAGGAGCTTGATTTTAAAGTTATAAAATTAAATTGATAAAATCGAGGTGAAAAAAGACTGTGATTGGCTGTAAATAAAAATTCATTGAAATGTGATTGGTCATAGACTCCCATTTGGGGCATGAGTTATGTTCAGTAATATATATTACAGTACTTTAAATATAATAGCATCAAGTTGAATTTTCATAAGTAATGCCACGAGTGATTTTTAATTTATCTAGAGAATTTGGAAATCAAGAGTGGCATTTGTTAGGACTATTTAACGAATAAAATTAAGCTGTTTACTCACAAATCGTTATTTAACTATAGTTATTTTAAAATATTTATATATTTAATGTAAACGGCGATGTTTGAAAACAAATGAGAAACGATAGGTACGCTTCATCTGCTTCTTTTGTTTATCACTGCAACCAGATCATACTATTTATTGCCAAAGGAACGCAATATTGTAAGAATGCTCTCTAGTGGAGAAAAAATGAAACACATCAAACTGTATATTAATTCATTTCTGAAGTCGTATGATGTAAATATGACAATTATATTTTTCTGGATTGTTACGTGGGAAAAAATACATTTAAGTAAGTGCAAACAGTGGTTTCTTTTTCTGGTGGTATAATAAATTGCTACAAATGTTTTATATTAACTCCTGCAAGCGCTATGTGCACTATATATACAATCAGGTAGCCGTATTTCTTATAGGCTCAGTCACTGCAAAATAATGGTCAGACCTGTTCAGAATATTAAAAAGGAGGAGATTTCTTTAATACGGTAATTATAATACTGATAAATATTTCGTGAAACACGACTCTGATTGGTTGTAAAACAGAAATCATTGAAACGTGATTGGTCATTGACTCCCATTTGGGGCATGAGTTAAATAGTCATTGCAATTATCCATTATATTCAGCCTTAGGTGAACTATTATTACGGTCAGATGTGTAATGGATATCTTCCGACACTTATATTCCAATAGATTTTTTTTCAAAGAGTAATTTAATAATATCAATTCGAATCATGCAGCCAGTCACTTGTCTAATTTTAAGGCAAAGCCAACATATTTGATTAATCGAAATCAATAGTTCTACGCTACAAACAAAACAGTGTGGATAACAGTTGCTTTTAACGTTCTTTGTAACTGTTAAAGTGATTTGAACTGTGATTAGAAGAAGGCTGTGGTTTGCCATAGCAACGGAAGTAAATAATCAGTATAGTTGTGTTTTTATAAGTGATTTTCAAGAATAAAGTTTTATTTGCGGGTTTTACTGATAATATGGTGAAAATAACAGAAGAGCTTGTGAGAAAACGGTCGGAACATAATGAAGGTGAAATATCAACACTGGAAGAATTGGCTCTTCACCAAGAAAACATTGAGAAATTAGAATATCTGGATAAGTGGTGCCGTGTTCTCAAAATATTACTTTTACAATCAAATTTGATTCCAAAAATAGAAAACGTTTCAAGATTAAAGAAACTAGAATATTTAAACCTAGCACTTAATAATATAGAAAAAGTGGAGAATCTGGAAGGTTGTGAATCGCTTCAGAAACTAGATCTTACTGTTAATTTTATTGGCCAACTTACTAGTATCGAATGTTTAAAAAATAACATTCATTTAGAAACATTATTCCTTACTGGCAATCCATGCACTGATTTTAATGGTTATCGAGAGTATGTTATTGCTACGCTCTTGCAACTGAAAAATCTTGATGGTAAAGAAATAGAAAGGTCCGAAAGAATAATTGCAATGCAGATATATAATGAAGTAAAGAAAAATATCCTTTACCAGGAAGGAGAATATAAAATTAAACGATTGGCGCAGAAAGAAAATGCCAAGAAAATGCTAGAAGAAGACGAACTCGAATATGCAGCTGGAAAAGATAAATCACAAGAAGAAAGAGAAAAGGAATTTTGGTCAAAAGTTAGTGACCATAGTCCTGAATCAAGACAACAAATAGCAGAACATATCCAAAGACAACAAGAAGAATTGAAGAGGTCTAAAAGTCCAGAAAAAGAACAGAAACGATCATATAAAACATTTAGTGATTATGGAAGACCTCTAAATGTGAATGAGGCAAAAATACCATTTGAACTTACCGAAAATGATGAAATGAATAGTTACATATTGGATATTGCTGTTTATAAATATTTAGATACATCTCTTTTGGAAGTTGACTTTCATCCAACCTATGCACGTGTGCTTATCAAAGGAAAAATTTTCCAAATTGTGTTCAATGAAGAAATCAAGATAGAGAATTCAACGGCAAAAAGATCTCAAACTACTGGACATCTAGTTTTGACCATGCCAAAGATAAATGGAGAAGTTGCATTTAAAGTGGAGAGAAAAAGCGTTCTTACTCGAATTACAGAAAATTCTAGAAATGTAAATACAAATTCATCACGTCGAGAACTTTTAGAAATTGGTAGACCTACATCAGATGATATGGATTTTAGCAAGATTGTTGAAAGAAATTCAAGGAACCGATATGAAGCTCTACGAAAGATGCAAGAAATTACAACAGAACATTTCATAGATAATCCAGAAGTGCCACCTCTTGAATAATGTTGCTGTTAGTGATATTGATGCGAGTGGTTTTACTGATAGTTTAGATTGTTGAGTGTCAGATTTGATCTTTTAATAGTTTTATTATTTTGAGATAGGACCTACTGAACGCCTTAAATAATAATCCGTCTAGAGTCTGTGAATGTAAGCCTATAATAATAATTGATGGCACATTTCAATTTTTATATGTATTTATGTGGTTTCTGCAATTTCAACTATTCAAAAAATTAAATCTTGCTACATGAGAATTTTAACTTTATTACAAAAACTTTTTCTCTCGTTTTTTTTAAATCTTAAAGTACTGAAACACTCTTTTTACGCTGCTGTAATTATTATTGTATTCAGAACAGAACATTTAGTTTACTATTGTATTCAGACCATATTGTGCAGAAAGGAATCAAATCGATAACCAACTGGCATTCTATGAAAGTTGGTCTCTTGGTTTACTCGTAGTGCTTGCCTCTGAGGTTCATATTTGACCGACCGAATTTGGTGAATTTCTTCAAGAGCCCTGGATTCCGTGCCATATATATATAAAAGCTGTGAATAAATTTTTTCGACTATTTTATGCTCAGTTAAATTCCAATATTAATTGAAAACTGTTTTTGCTATTAAAACGGTTATAAAGGCCTAAATACATACACATTACTTGGTATAAAATTACAGCTATATGCATGTAGACCTATGTATGCTTGAATTTATAAACCGAAATTTAATTTAACCGTGATTTTCAGTTGTAAGTTGCAGAATTGGTCCAGTCTTAATTCAATTAAAAACAAATTTAAAATTAAACCAAACCAAGACCTCTGTTATAAAGCCAAAGACAAAACATTGATTATTTTAGTAAAGAAACCAGATATTATTCTAGAAATTCCACGCAAAACTACAGTAGCAAAATTCAGACTGCTTACAGAACATGATTATTTGGCCAAACATTTATATAAAATAGGAATTTACACGAATCCAAATTGTCCTCTATGCAACAAAGATGAAATGAATGAAGAACATCTATAAACCTGTGAAGTATTACCCGTTGGATCCACCATAGAGAAATATTGGAGAGCAAGAACGCTAATGGCTTCATTGCCAAGGCCCAGCATTTGACAACAACAATAAAATTAATTCAAATTACAGGTATTAGGATTTAACTTATTATTTGCAGTAATCAGTTATAAATTATACTCAAAATAGGGTGAGACAGTAAAAAATCTTGGAGTATTTATGGATAAAAATTTAATTTGGATTAAACAAATAACATTGCAAAACTATCTTCACAATAATGCACTCATTAAACCGTATAAGAAATTGTTTACCGTTTGCTCTAAGGAAAATGTTAGTAGAAACACTTGCAATGCCCCATTTTGATTATTGGTGATACTCTTTTTACTGGCCTAAATACTGTTCTTACCCAAAGATTTCAACGTGTTCATAATTCTTTCATACGTTTTATTTGTGGTATACGCAGATTTGATCACGTTACACCATCCCTGGAACAATTGTCATAGCTTCGTCTGCAAGATCGTAGAACCATCCATTCCCTTTGCCTTCTCTATAACATATTATACACATCATTACCTTATTATTTATCACACCGCTTCACTAGACTCTCTGATACACATAAATTAGATACACGATCCCTTGAGCACAGTGTCCTTTATATCCCTCCTCATTACACTACCTATTATTCGAAATATTTTACAATTTATCTTGCTAGAACATGGAATTCCCTTCCACCCTATGTCAGAGACTGCCAAACTTTACCATCTTTCAGAAACAAACTGAAAATAAATTTACTAACAGAAACAACTCACTAATATTACTTTTTAAAAATTAATAATTTGTTTTTTCATTATTTAATAAAAATAGATTTAAGACTCGTCAATATATTTACCTAATGCCTTGTATAATAAGCGATAGATTAATTCATCATAGTTCATTACTTTCTTTGTATTTTTCTCTTTCTTTTCTTTTTATGTATAGTAGATTCGAGCTGTTATTTCTTTGTGTATTCATTCTATCATTAATTTAATTTTAATTGTATTTAATTTTATTGTATTATTAGACATTATTTTCATTATTATTCAATTTGACAGATAATTAATTGTTTAGTATGACTATTATTGTATTTTTTTTATTTATATGTAACATATGTTTGTCCTTGTGAGTGGAAGAGAATGCCACATGGCCTTAACTCCACCAGGCTAAATAAATATATTTCTATTTCTAAAATAATATACCTATACCTAAACATTAATTTGTATTAAGTTATGTAGATAGGAAATAACACTATGAGGTTTTTTAATATTGTTTATTTTTTATTATTTCACTCACCTCATACTTCATAATTCATAGCAGACCCTGGGTTTCTTCACATCTTTTGTGACATTCTCAATGCTGCGTCACGTTCACAAAAGATGTGAAGAAACCCAGGGTCTGCTATGAATTATGAAGTATGAGGTGAGTGAAATAATAAAAATAAACAATATTAATTTGTATGTTTGAAATTGATCCTAAAGTTAATTTGTGAAGTTATTTCAAAGAGGAGTGGGCCTAAGTATGAGGTAAATAGTATATGTACAGTATAAGCAAGTAAAAGTGTGCCACTATAAAAATAATGTGTTAGATGGATTTTGGAATGAATAAAACATTTTAGAAGGTGACATTAAACGTTTGGGTCATTCGAACTTTATTAAGTTGAAACTTCCAAGTAAAATCAAATGTAAAAAATGGTATTTTCAATAACGCACTCTTTAAATATATTCAGAAATTTTATTCGGACTGATCTCAAAAGATTTCTATGTAAACTCTCGTAATGCCGTATTTTGATTATTGCGACATCTTATTGACAGACATTATCGATGGACTTAGCACATAGGCCTACATTTCAACATATTCTTAACATATGCATCAGATATATTTTTAATATTCGTAAATATGACCATATTTTTTTATACTTCCGCGAACTATGCTGGCTACATCTTCATGATCGTAGAAAAATACTAATCTACTATTCAAAATTAAACATACTTTACACAAGCTACTTATTCTATCGCTTCCATATCCTTTTCTCCAGTCACACGATCTCGCCAGAACCTTTTACTTCACATCCCAAAACACATAACCTCCCATTATTCCAATTACTAGACGATATCTAGCGCTAGATTCTAGAACACAAGAAATCAGAGTCTGCCTTTAAAATAAATTTAAATATCTGTCTTTAATTGGCCATTCAGTGGATTAATTCATGATTTCTGATTTATTGCTTCTCTGATAATATTGATTTCAATCATAATTTTAGTTAATTCGCATAAATATTATTTATAATTGTGTATATGTTATGATCTTGTGTAAATATTTCCTGTATCTAATAGAATTTAATGATTTGGTGGAAGAGAAAGCCTTATGACCTTAATCTACCAGTTTAAATAAATTATTATTATTATTATTATTATTATTACTATTATTATTACCGTACTATTATTATTATTATTATTATTATTATTATTATAAACTTTAGGCACAGAAATATACGTAAACATTAAAAATCTATGTATAAATAAAGTCCACCGCTGTGGTCTCGAGGTAGCGTGCTGCATTGTCACACAGCGGGCCCGGGTTCGATCCCCGGTCGGGACAGATTTTCTGGGTGAGGTTTTTATCTGGGTTTTTCCTCACCTGTAAGACAAATGTCAAGGAAACTTTAAGGCCCAAACGGTCCCCAAAATCATATGGCCATCATCATCCTTATCATTATCTTCATCATCATCATCATCCTTCACCGGTGTGGAAAGCAACGGGAAGCTACCACACCTACAATTCCCTAGTAAAGCTGCAAAGCATAGCATGAAAATGCTATGATTGCAGTGAAACACCTGCCCTCGGGCAGAATTACTATGGATGGATATAAATAAAATTATTATTATTATTATTATTATTATTATTATTATTATTATTAAGTTTACAGTCATTTAATTATGATTTTAAAAAACTGTTAAACTATGAGAAAAAAAACTACAATGGTGAAGGTACGTACACCCTATAAAAAAAGAGTTATCTCTTGATTCTATCAAACGATCGGGGAACTTCGTGAGCACTCGCAGAAGCCTTATTCACATCAACACGTTTTCAGTAATTGTACTGTGTTGTTTGCTAGTTAACGCAGTGTGCACTCAAGTAACATAAAAGAGAGAGCTTGCCTTTATGTTTTTCCATGGTCGAGAGGTTTAAGACACAACATCTGCGTTCATAACCTCACGGGTTCGATTCCCGTTCTACTTTTTTTTTTTTTTACTGAATGTAAGAATAGCATTTCGCCTGTAATATAGTTTCATATTTAATTTTATATTTGAGTTTTATGGCTTTAATGCACACACAAAACACATAAATGAAAACCTTCTGATAATTAAATGAAGAAAGAGAATAATATCTTCTAAAATGAAAACTTTAACAAAAACAAAATCAATATCGGGTGTATGAATCCTCAGCATCTATTGCCACCCTCAATCTGCGGGACATTGATGCAATCAAATTTCTACGGGCACGTGGACGATCGGCTAGAGCATCCCAGGCGTCTTGAATTTGTGCCCATAAGACATCTTTCGTTTTTCGTGCATCTGCAGGCCAATTAGAGTTCATCTCTATTTTCATCTTAGCCCATACATTTTCGATTGGATTCAACCTGGTGAACAGCGAAATTTGATTTGCCTTCTCCTTTAACAATGAAATAAAATTTCGCTAAACACATTTCAGAAAGCGGCCACAGTTTCAACAATATCGATAATACAATGTAAATTATGGGGGCACGCCGTAGCGTAGTGGTTAAGGCACTGCGCTACAAGTCGGAAGGTCGAGAGTTCAAGTCCCGGTGGGGTTAAGATTTTTAAACTGACCAAAACCTTCTGGCGGTACTATGGCCCTGGGGTCGACTCAGCCTCTAATGGAAATGAGTACCAGACGCTTTTTCTGGGGTAAAGGCGGCCGTCACGCAGGGCTGACAACCCGGATGACATCAAGTGTCGATTGTCTAGAATAAGTGGGAGCCTTAACCTCCTACCAAAACCTTCTGGCGGTACTATGGCCCTGGGGTCGACTCAGCCTCTAATGGAAATGAGTACCAGACGTTTGTTCTGGGGTAAAGGCGGCCGTCACGCAGGGCTGACAACCCGGCTGACATCAAGTGTCGATGGTCTAGAAAAAGTGGGAGCCTTAACCTCCTACTACCCCAAGGGCCTCCCTAGGCCTGTTGTGGGATTACTTTACTTTAATGTAAATTATACACAGAGAAAACAACAGACACAAAATTAACATCTTATAATTAAATCGAAATTATCAAGAAGGCCAAGAGTACAAATATTCTCAACGAAAATGTGCCTAATAAGCAAAACCCTCTATTAGACATACAGTTAATTCAATACAACAACTCATCAGAATATGAAGCATGCATCGAAAGGTCTAGAGTGAAAACAACGAAAATTTTAGATAGTTGAGGAAGACGGTAGTATACAAGATAAAAATAAATAATAGTTTAAACAAACTGAAACAACACGCTTAATTAGAAAAACGAACTAAAAACTTGGGATAAAATTAAAGTGGTCAACAAAAAATTATCTCCAACACTTCTAAAATAAAACTAGTTACTTACTTACTCACTGGCACTATCGAACCCGTAGGTTTATGGCCGTGGGGACATAAGCTCTCCATACATACCTATCTTGAGCTAATGCTTTCCAATCATTCCCTGTATAATCTACTTCCCTCAAATCATAGTTAATGTTATTCTCCCACCTCATTCTTGGTCTACCAACTGGGCGTTTTCCCCCTGGCTTTCCTACAAGAAGCTTCCATGCAAGTCTTTCATTCCCCATACATGCAACATGTTCTGCCCTTCGCAGTCTACGAGACTTAACTGTTCTTATTATACATGCCTTCCTATAAAGACCATGTAATTCATTGTTATGTAGTCTTCTCCATTCACCTGTCTGTTCATCTCTCTTTGGTCGAAAAATTTTCCTAAGTACTTTATTCTCAAATACTTGTAATGTCCTTTACCCCCTTAAAGTAAGAGTCCATGTTTCGCACCCATATAATATAACTGGTAGAATAATAGTTTTATATATTTTCAGTTTAACGTTTTTTGAAAGGAGTTGAGACATCAAGAGTCTCTGCAATGCATAATAGCACGCATTAGAGTTATCTACAAAAAAATAATTTTAATATCAAAAGCGTGGGTTGCTCTATATCAATTAATATATTTGATGATAAATATATATTGGTAAAAGTAAAGTCTCTAAGAAGAAAATGTAAAAACCATAAAAAGTACCCCACGCTTTTTATGGTAAAATTATTTTTTTGTAGATAACTCTAGTTTTATTATAGATGTGTTGGAGATGATTTTTTTGTTGACCACTTTATTTTTTTCCCCAAGCGTGTTGGAAATTAAAATTATTTTTAATTTTTTAGTTCGGTTTTCTAATAAAGCGTGTTGTTTTAGTTTTTTAAACTATTATTTATTTTTTAGTTTGGTTTTCTAATAAAGCGTGTATTTAATTCATAAAACGTTTTAATACAAACATCACTAAAAAAACTGCGTAATTGAAGACGCGAACCTGCAATCTTTATTAACAGAAACAGTGACCGCGTGGTTTACCGCTGAGCTATCGGGACACGTAGAACTGACTTCACTTTATGCCACATAACAGAGTAGCTCAGGGACTGCACAATTATGACTAGTTTCCTAGTTTGTACTCAGCGCTGTGCCGAGTATGACTTAGAAGAAATGTGCGTTCAAGAGATGACTCATTTTTTTTGTCGAAGGGTGTACATGATAATGCTCTTCATTTGAAAACAGTTTATCTATTGATTAAAAATATAGGTAGTCTAAAACATTGGTCAATGAGCTGCAAAAATTATAGTTACACCAGTAACCTAATAGATGGTGATTATAATGTTAATAATAATAATAATAATAAAATAATAATAATAATAATAATAATACACACTGTTATAAATATCTAGGATTGGTCGTGTTTTCAGCAGCATGAGGGAAAAAGAATTGGACGATGAAGATTGGAATGACATAGAGATGTGGAGAATGACAGTAGATTAATTGGGCTCAGGAAGATGTTTTGAAATATTGTGAAACCTGCTAAATAAATCATAAATAATAATAACAATAATAATATAAACATAATAATAATAATAATAATAAATCAATTAAAATATTTTATTATTTGGAGAACATGAAAGTGGATTTATGATAAATAAAATCATTATTTTTTTTACCTTCAACGGATCTTTTTAGTTAATTACGCGTGTGAAAATATTTCCTTGAAGTTATTAGAGCATGTGTAAGAATGCAGTCTTACAAGTATTCGGGAAAGTTACTTATAACTGATTTAGATTGCATTATAGTAAATAAGTTCACCGCTGTGGTCTCGAGGTAGCGTGCTGTCTTGTCACGCAGCAGGCCCAGGTTCGATCCCCGGGGGGACAGTTTTTCTGGGTGAAGTTTTTATCGGGGTTTTTCCTCACCTGTAAGACATGTCAGGAAAACTTTAAGGCCCAAACGATCCCCGAAATCATATGGTCATCCTCATCATCTTCATCCTTATCGTCATCACCATCCTTCACCGGTGTGGAAAGCAACGGGAAGCTACCACACCTACAATTCCCTAGTAAAGCTGCAAAGCATAGCATGAAAATGCTATGATTGCAGTGAAAGACCTGCCCTCGGGCAGAATTACTATGGATGGATAAATAATTAACTAACGTTAACAGTGTGGGCAATGTTTATTAGTTGAAACAACAGGAGACCGTGAGACTGATTAGAATGATAAAATGGCACTAAATACGTATTTGTTTTATATTGTTTCAAATAAAGTTCAGTTCATTTAAAATGCAGTGATTTGTTTCGTATAATGTATATTAATACTACCTTTTTGATATATTTTGTATATACATTTTATGTAGTACACATAGAGGACAGTGGTTTTACTTCCCATACGCGTGTTTGTAATATGTAACATTACAGTACAGTTACTTTTTATTACAGTATAGTTATTTAGGTTGGCAACCCCCGAAATGTAGGAAGTTAAACTTTCAATCATGGTCGCCATTGTTGTAAGTACGACAAAACGCACTATCGCGTAAAAATGTTCATGAACAAATCCGTTTTAGGCCATGTGACCTGTGACGGTAAACCTAACGAAGATGGTCTTGATCTTTCCACCGATATATTGGTCTCCTTGGTCTCTACGTTCAGTTGGAGTATATTGGTATCCCAATTATGGATGTCTACTTTTTTTCTATTCTTCTCAGATGATTTTTTTCCATTCTTGTTGGTATCTTTGTACATCTTCATTTAAACTTGTTACTCAAAGTTTTTCTTTAATTATAGTGTTCCTATGGCGATATAAGAAGCGCATTTGGCTTACTCTAATTTTGTAAGAATTTATTTTATTTAAAATCCAAATTTCACATCCTTATTTTAGAACAGCCTTTGATGTGATGTTATGTAATCTCAGTTTTGTATCTGTCCTCATCTGTTTACCAAAATGTCTTCTTATTACCCTATACATTTTAATACATTTTATAATTTTGAATAAGTGTCACTCATATATTCTGCAAATACACTACCTATGAGAAATTAGACACTTGTTCTATAATTTTCCATTAATCTCAATTTTCACCTGTTGCATGTTTTTGCCACGCATTGCCATTGATTTATATTTTGAAGTAGAAATTTTCATATTATATTTTCTAGCAATTTTGAATAATTGATATTCTGCTATTTGTAAGCTGTCTTCGGAATCTGATAATATTATCTGATCATCAGCATACCATTTGATATGAACATATGAAAAATATTGTATAGGAGAAAATAGTATGAACATGTCTGCAGAATGGATACCAACAGATTGCCTGGGAAAAGTCTGAACTATCAACCAAGAGGAGGAAAAAGGGATCGGGGACGCCCACGAAAGAGATGGACACAGCAGCTATAATACTTGGAGCCGGAACGAACCAAAAAGGTTTAATCCTTGGAGGAAGAAGAAGAAGGAGAGGAGGAGGAGAAGAAGAAGAAAACTATTTAAAAATTTTAAAAATAGTTAATGCCCAGCGTGCGTTGCTACGCCTAAATAAATTAAATATTAAATGCTAATTAAATTATTTGGTATACATTATGACGAACGAAATAGGATGGTTGCTCGAGTAAATTTTTAATTTCGGATTTCAGGTAAACCCCCACTTATAACGGTCGGATTTCGCTGATATTTGGATAATATCTACTTCGGTTTATTTTAATAGGATATACTGAGTTTTGTTGTGAAACATAGAAAATTGTAACCGCTAGAGCGATTTTTAAATTTTGATTTCAGGTGAACTCCTATAGCTAATGGCTTTAGAGGCTCTAATTGTGAATCTAAACCATCTAGGGACCCATTCAAACACACACAAAGAACTTCATCAAAATCGGTCCAGTCGTTTAGCAGTTTTTAATTTCGGATTTCAGATAAACCTCCACATCTAATTGTTGGATTTCGCTCATTTTTGCACAATACGTATCTCGGTTTATTTTAATGGGATATACTGACTTTCGTTGTAAAACATCGAAAATTCAGACCGCTAGAGTGATTTTTAAATTTTAATTTAAGATGAACTCCTGCAATCGTGAATATAAATCATCCAGGGATCCATTCAAACACACACAAAAAAACTTCATCAAAATCGGTCTAGTCGTTTAGGAGGAGATGTAGATAGAACCCTTTGGTTCATGAAATTCAATTGTCACTGCGTTGCTCTAACATTAATTGAATGAGTCATTTCGAAAAGGGATCATCTACAGCTGATCAAATTTTACAAGAGAGGGAAAAAACTGATTCAGTTTGTCCAGAATAAAGCTATGAATCTGAAATTTCTACTGAATAATTTTCATGCCCATTTACGTTCGCTTACCGATTTACATGACCTTCTTGATTATGGTTTTCCCAAAAAAACTAATTACAATTTTCCGGAGATGATCCCTTTTCGAAATGAACGAAGAAACGTTTACAAACTTAAACACATTTCTTTGAAAAAAAAATATATTATTGCGAAATAACTACATACATTGAATAATACTGTATACATTTTATTACATTTCATCATTTGGAAGTGACTATAAAAAAAGTATATCCGAAAAATTTCATCATTGAACATCTTCGGCGTTCTCTACTACTTCAGCTGTAGTTGTAGGCCATTTGAATAAATTATCATAAAAATGTCGATGGATATCAGGAATGTAATGATGAAGTTTCTTTACATCCATTTTCTTGTGATTGATTGGTGCTTTGCTGATGTAAGCAGGGTGTGTTTTCACATCTGGTATTTGCAGTATTTCTGGGGCGCTTTGGTTTGAGCAAATTGAACTCTTGTTTCCCGAATGGTGTTAATGAATTTCCGGCCGATTACGGTTCTTGGCTTGTCACTTACTTACTTACTTACTTACTTACTTACTCACTGGCACTATCGAACCCGTAGGTTCATGGCCGCGCGGACATAAGCTCTCCATACATCCCTATCCTGAGCCAATGTTTTCCAATCATTCCCTGTATAATCTACTTCCCTCAAATCATAGTTAATGTTATTCTCCCACCTCATTCTTGGTCTACCAACTGGGCGCTTTCCTTCTGGACCTCCGGAAAATTTTACCCCAGATGAACCCATGTCCGCATTTCTTGACGGTTGTATTTTTACGGTGAAAGATCGTCACTCTTTCGCCCAAGGTACTTTTTTCGTCTGGCTTATCACCTTCGACCAGTCCGGCATGGGTAGCCCTATCGGCAGCAATGCTACCGCCGGCATAGCTCTCAGGATCATTTAAGCACGCAAGCCACTCCACCACGACAAGGTAAAGATACCACTATTACACAAAAATTCGTAAAATGTATTTATTGCAAAATAATGTTTTTGTTCTTTTGGAACACCTTTACCCATACTCTGTATACGGAGTGCCTTGCATTAAATAAATAATACATAAATAACGATTGTAGCATGGTTTTAATATTGTTTACTCTGATAACACAGAAAGACTGCAAGAGGATAGATATGCAGCGGAAGTCAAGATCACATTCGTGCGTCATTCCGTTCGAAAAGGGAACAACTCGGCGAGTTGATCCTTTTTCGAAATGACTACATGAAAGGAAAGTCAGAAAGTGGTAAAAGAATTGTGTATTTGATCTAATCTCACGCGGAATCGATGTAAGAACGTATGTAAACATGGAATAACGAAAAAAGTGAATTTCACAAAAAGTCGTAGATGATCCCTTTTCGAAATGACTGATTCAATTAGAGTTACACAAACAAAATGAAGTGAAATCTGAGCAGTAATTCTTGAACACACATTTCTCATCCAAGTAATACCTCAATTGCCCACTAGGTGTCCATATGATGCGATGAGCTAAACGCTTTCTCACTCGCTGACTTCTGAGGAAAATAAGAGTAAACTAAGGTAGCTTTATTTAAATTAATATTGGGAAGTAAACATTATGAAGTTTTATATCAGTAATAGTGAGTGGAGAACATATTTTTAACGACTCACCTCATATAATCTCAAATGTCTTTGATACCGGCGGTTTCAGACAATATCTTGTCTCTCTTCAGTCATGGCTTCACTGATGAAATTCTATGGTTGTTGATTTCTCTAATCCCAACCAAAGATGGCAGCACAAGAGGTGATGTCCTTAGAGAAATCAACAACCATAGAATTTCATCAGCGGAAGCCATGACTGAAGAGGGACAAGATATTGTCTGAAACCGCCGGTATCAAAGAAATTTGAAATTATATGAGGTGAGTCGTTAAAAATATGTTCTCCACTCACTATTAAGGTAGCTTTGTTAACTTTCTCAAGAGAGTACCCCACGGATGTACGCTTATAGTCATGCATGAGGTAAATAAAATACAGTTACATTATATTAGGTCAATTATATCCACTATCATACAGTTAACGTGTTATCTTGTACGTTATAATGGCGTATGATGCCCATTATTGTGAAAAGAGTTTGCTATTTTTTTCACCTACTAAATGACCTGTCAGAAAACAGGTATTTACGTCATATTTTATTACATCAATTGACACATGTAGTCACGATGCTGTGTGTCAACATGATATCGATCTCCGCATCGTTAAAATCATTTTAGAAAGATACATAGATCATCGGTTGATTAATGTCTTTGACATCGTCCGATTCCTTATAGCCAATTTTGTCGGTCCATCCAATCTCCTGGTTGTAGATGTTTCTCCTTCATGTATAAACATATTCCCTGACTCCAGGAGGTTTTAGGTCTTCTTCTGCCTCGTCTTCCCTCAGGTTTTCATTCCAAAACACATTTTAGTAGCCAATCCTCTTCCATTCGCTGGACATGTCCGTACCATCTTAATTGCTGAGTTTTAATATAATCTAAAATAGTGTCTTCAATCTTCATTTTCTTCCTTATAACTGAGTTCCTAATTTTTTCTCTTCTTGAAATTCTTGCTGCCCTTCGTATAAAATCCATTTCCGTTGCCAAAATATACTTATTTGTTTTTGTTGTTAATGGCCAAAGTTCTGCTCCATAAGTAATGATGCTTTTAACAATTGTATGATATATATTCATTTTATTTTGATTACTTATATTTTTATCCCACAATATTCCATTGAGGCAAGCAATTGCAAATTTTGCTTTATTATTTCTATTTCTTATTTCCTCTTCATAACTCCCATTCATTCCTAAATATGTGATCTCACTAAATCATTTTAAATATTCTATTTATTCATTTAGCCTGGTGGAGTTAAGGCCATATGGCCTTCTCTTCCACTCACCAGAGCACACGTATGTTATATAAGAAAGTAGCAATCATATTTAACTCTAATATTAACCCATTCGCCTCAACAGACGAGGTAGACTCGCCGGCAGCGGCAATTCAAATGAAATATTCAACTTATCCACTAAATTAACATTACTCACATTTATTTTGATCTCTATACTTCTCTTATTATATAATATCTTTCCATTTCCTATTCATAACCAAGAGAGAGAGAGAGAGAGAGAGAGAGAGAGAGAGAGAGAGGAGAGAGAGAGAGAGAGAGAGAGAGTAAACTTACTTCCCATTAACAATTTAACAACTCTTCCATTAATTAAGCTCTATAATTTCTCTACAAATGTCTTCTTCTTCTTCACGGTTTAGGCTTATTTACTAGCCTGTTCCGGCTCCAAATTGCTGCTCTTTCCATCTTTTCCTTGGTCTTCCTCGTGGTGAATAGTTGTATGCTGCTTTTGGTATTCTATTCTCAGTCATCCTTGCCAAGTGTTCTTTCCAGTTTGTTCTCTATTTCTCTATTGTTGTGTTTAATTCCTCTATTTTTAGTTGTCTTATTTCTGTGTTATGTTTTTTGTCTGTTTTTTGATATCCTACTATTGATATGAGGAATCTCATTTCAGCAGCTTGTATCCTGGCAGATTGTTGTGTTGTCACTGTCCATGTTTCGGATCCATAAGTAATAATAGGCACTGCCATTGTCTTGTATAATTTCATTATAGAGTCCTACAAATGTTATTACCCTAATATTAGCATCTTATCTCTTCAACTCTGAAGACGAGGCTCACTCGCTTAACTCTGCTGTTATATATTTTGCAATATTTTATACATCCCTTGGCAGGGTAAACTTTTGTTAACATTTGTGAATAGTAGAGAAATGTGTTTTTGCCACCCTTACGGTGATCTCAAGTACCGTTATCTTTTGTTTGTTTTGAATGTCTGAAAATAGACAATATAATTTACGGTAACTTAAATCCGGTTTCTGGGAAAATGCATTAAGCATTTAAACCTGAAGTGAATGGGTTAAATACTAAATGAAGATCTGATCAATAAGATTAAGATCGATAAAACAATAATATTAATTATAATTAAAATTAAAGACTAAAGCTTATAATAAAATATGTACAAGCAAGATAAATTAAATTGTTAGTAGACTGTCTCTATCTATTATACATAAAAAAAAGGAAAATAATAAGATACAGAGAACTAATTTGTCAGTTATACAATACAATATTAAGATTTTAATAGTTTTCCTCCGAATTTCTGGAATTCGATTTTCAGCTTACCAGATTTAATTCCATCGACTATCTTCTTTTCTTTGTCCATTACATTTATTCCATCTGTATTGAAATTATCATTCAGAAACTCTGACTTTTTTAAAGTCAGATGAGAAATCTCTGGCTACTATTGAAGTATATACTCGTATACCGGTATATTAACAGCTATTTTTGGGGCTGTGAAAGGTGATTTTGGAGAAGGATAAATTGTGAATTGTATGAATTATTAAAGGAACCCGATTTAGTGAAGTTTATAAAAATTAATAGATTGATCTGGGCTGGACATTTGATTCGTGTGGACAATAATAAAACTGTTAAAAAAATCTATATGGCACAGCCATTACATACCAAAAAAGTTGGAAGATCAAAATTAAGATGGAAGATTCTTGCAGGATATTAAAATTAGTAAAATTAGAAATTCGAAGAATTTAGCAGCAAATAGAGAACTCTGGAAGGACATTCTGAGGAAGGCTAGGGCCCAAAATGGGCTGACATGCCATATATGATGATGATGATGGCTACAACCAGATTCATTTGGGTATCTTGTCAGCTTGCAAATAGTTAATGGGATATATGGCTATTCTATGCCACATGTGAATATTTGATCGGAGAACAGATGACTGTTAGTGCCATGTTTGCCAATGTGATAACTAGAGTCCGGATGTTAGGCACTTAAAAAGTTCAAAATAGGCAGGTGGACGATTTTATATTTTTAATTTAGTTGTTCTAGTTAACAGTTTTGATTTTATTAAACTGAGATTCGTAAAATATACTTTGTTTCCTGTTAGTGTTCTGTGGTTTATTTCTTCTGTTATTAATCCCTTTCTATTTATCTTAGCTCTTATATATATATATATATATATATATATATATCCCGTCCAGGCATTTATTTTTCTTATCTTGTCATATATATATAGTAAAGTGATCCCGCAACAGGCCTCAGGAGACCCTTGGGGTAGTAGGAGGTTAAGGCTCCCACTTTTTCTAGACAATCGGCACTTTATGTCAGCCGGGTTGTCAGCCCTGCGTGACGGCCGCCTTTACCCCCAGAACTAGCGTCTGGTACTCATTTCAGTTAGAGGCTGAGTCGACCCCAGGGCCATAGTGCCACCAGAGGGTTTGGGTCAGTTTAAAAATCCTGACCCCAACGGGACTTGAACCCTCGACCCTCCGGCTTGTAGCTCAGTGCCATAACCACTACGCTACGGCGTGCCCCTATATATATATATATATATATATATATATATATATATATATATATCGTTAAGGTTGTTTGTTATTATTGTTATTATTATTATATTATTTTATTTAGAAATTTGTTTTAAAACATGCAAGATATTATCATTACAAAATTTTGTATAGGACTACACAAGACCTTTCAATGTCAAAATGTGATATTATTACGGAACTATCCAGCGTATAATGTACCATTGTAAAAAATGTCTTGTAACCTTGATTTCAAATACTCTGCATTTCTTACTAACAGCTAATTGTGTTTAAGAAATCTGATAAAGTATTTAAACATTGAAATAGCTATCTTATGCTTTAATTAGGATGAAAATGTTCATGTCTTATTTATGTTGGAAATGTTTCATTTATAATGACTGCATTAGCAGTGATTGAATAGCCTGGTAGATATTTTAGAAATTTGATAAGGAATTGATAATTTAGAGATAATGAGGTTAATTTTTAAAATGTAATGCGAGACAGAACAAACTTAATATGATTTTCATGTTTAATTAAGGGTCAGTGTGTAGGTTAGGTTAGTTGACCGGTATTTGAACTATAGATTGTGGAAATTATAAGTGGTACTGTATTTCTCTTTAAAAATTAAGAGAGTTCATTGAATATCCTTTAAAACTGGTTTAATCCAAACGCATTAAGGTTAGTTTGACATCTAACATAGGCAATAACTCGAAATTGGATTATATATATATATATATATATATATAATGTTTAATATGAATTAAACATAGTGTAGTAACTCATATTAGACCTAATAGCAATTAAAATTAAGTTTGATTGGTTAAAAAACTCTACACGTATTTTATAGAATATTTGAAGATTTGCCTGCGAATTTTCTGTGAATTGTTTGTAAAAAAAGTACGTAAAACATAAACTAGATTTTTCCGGCAGTTTCCTAGAAAGCATCTAATTGAATCCTTATTTTTTGCTAGTTCATCTTTTTAGTTCAGCTCAGTGAACGATTGTTTGAATCTAACAGAAATAGGCCTATAAACCAATTAACAAACTATTCTAAATAAAAGTAACAGAAATAGGTTTAGGGTGAGTTAAAATTTTAGGTTGGTATCAAATCTTTGGAGAATGAAGAAGGCCTACAACTCAATGGTATTAATAGGCTGTTAGTTTATGCTGAAGATGTAGTATTATTGAACGATAACGAGAAGATGCTAAGGGCCTCCACGCACACACTATTGAGTAACACTAAGAAATTGGGACTGGAAGTAAGCATCAATAAAACTAAACATGTGTTCACACATATAAATTCGTTATATAATGTAAATGGACAAATAATGACAAATGAAGGAAATTTTGAAGAAGTAGCTGATCTCAAGTATCTAGGAACAATAATTACAAATAGGAATGAGATGCACAAGATTAAACATGGGCTCAGTTCTGGAAATGCATGCTATTATGCGTTATAGGGACTCTTGTCCCAACTCCTCTCAAAAAAACGTTAAACTGAAAACATAAAACAGTTATTCTCCCAGTTATATTATTTGAATGCCAAACATGGACTCTTACTTTAACGGAGGAAAGAAGATTACGAATATTTGAGAATAAAGTTCTTAGGAAAAAATTTTTGGGCCGAAAAGAGATGAACAGACAGGCGAATGGAGAAAATTCCATAATAGTGAGCTACATAATATGTATAGGAAATCAGATATTATAAGAACAGTTAAGTCTCGTAGAATGCGATGGGCGGGGCATGTGGCACGTATGGGGGGATGAAAGAGGTGCATCGGAAGCTTTTTTGTAGGAAAACCAGAGGGAAAACGCCCAGTTGGTAGACTAAGAATGAGGTGGGAGAATAATATTATCCGTGATCTGAGGGAAGTAGATTATACAGGGGATGATTGGAAAACATTAGCTCAGGATAGGGATATATGGAGAGCTTATGTCCGCGCGGCCATGGACCTACGGGTTCGATACAGCCAGTGAATTAGTTAGGCTATGCGTTTGTTTAAAGTAAAACGGAAATACGTTGTAAAACAATCTTTCGTTCAGCTAAAGGCGTGTACTAGCGAAATGGAATGATCCATCTTAGACTTTTTTTCGGGAAATTACAATTTTCCCCCATCATCATCATCATCAACAACGATCACGGATTAAGCCTATGTGGCTTGTTCCAGTCTCGTAGATTCTCCGTTGTGGTCTCGAGGTACCGTGCTGCCTTGTCACGCAGCGGGCCTGGGTTCGACCCCCGCTCGGGACAGTTTTTCTATGTGAGGTTTTTATCTGAGTTTATCCTCACCTGTAAAACAAATGTCAGGAAAACTTTAAGGACCAAATGGTCCTCGAAATCATATGGCCATCGCAATCATCATCTTTCATATTCATCTTAGATTAAGCTTAGGATTAGGGAATCTCCTGGCGCAGGCGCCCCAACCTTAGAAGTGGGTTACACGTACGCCATGCCAGGAAAGAACACCAGGAATGTCGAAAGACAACCTGGGGCATTTGCAAAAAAAAAAAATCTCATTCAAAAAGTTGAATTTTTTCTAGATTATTTTATTTTATGTGAAAGTTTAAAAATATTTAGTTATTTTCTAATACCTTCACTTCTTTTATCTAGAGGTTTGCAGCCAGCTACACTTCTCAGAAATCTCATATCAGCTGCTTCTATGATCTTCTCTTTTCTCTTAGTTACAATCCAAAATTCACTACCATACAATAGTAAGGGGACTGCCACTGCTTTATAAAATTAGTTTTCTTTCCTGTCTTGTATTTTTAAATATTTTTTCCCCTTCGGGTTTGTTATGTCTAGTCGTAGAGCGTTCGTAGCAGGATCCGAAGTAGTTCGTCACCGTATCATCGTCGGCAAGTAAGAACATTCCACTCTGCAGACCTGGTTCGATTTCCAGCAGAGCTGTTTTGCTTTTGCATGTGTGTAAAAAGATCCATGGTGCGACAGATCTAGAAGGCCCTTGGCCTACCAGCCGGCTGCTGATCTCACATCCACATGTGTTAATCACAGAGGTAGACGATCATATAGCCAGTGTAGGGATGGCATGTTGTCAGCATGTCGGGGCCCCCAGCCGTTATGGCTAGTCTTCTCAACTTCAGTCGCTACTTATTGTAGCTACACAAATTCTTCACGATGCTGGGTGGGCACCGGTGCATACTGGAAGAAATTCCATGAGAAAATGTCTTCCTCCACGGGGACTCGAACCAGCGCAAGTCCCTTAGCATCTTGCCTTAACCATTCGGCTACGGCGGGGGACGAAAAGTCGCGATTACAGAAACTGCAAATATGGAATGGTAGTTTGTATGGGTATATAAGGAATACGTTCCAAGTTTGCAGAATAAAATAAAAATTAGCAAAGTAAAATCAATTAATGAGAGATTTTCAACAATTTGTATTAATTATTATTGTTAGGCTTAGGAAAGGGCTTAAAGAAGTTAGTAAATGTTCTTGTTTTGCAGCTTTAAAAATATATTTCAATCGCAAACGACTCGTCAACGCGTAAACGGTCAAGCATTTCTGTTTTTACTTTAAGCGGCAACACTGCTTTTTCCGCTTCGAAACTAATGTTCTTTCCTTTTAATCGACATTATAAATTGGCAACAACGCAGAAGAGGCACGTGATATTCAATCAAAATTATTACAATGAATGACAAGTTGAAATAATTAACCCTTAAATTGGCAAAAAACAAATTTCTTCTGTTAGATATTTGAATGTGGCGGACCGCAGTGAAAATGGAATCTTGCATAACTGTTATTATTATGATGTATATTCTATAATTGGTCATATATTTAAGTGTTTCTTTTTGTTCGTTTTCTTCTGATTTATTTAATATAATAAATTGATTAAACCAACTGATGTATCAAAAAAGATACATTATGAATTTAAGGGTTAAACAACATAGCGGCGCGTGAAATACGACGGCGGTGGCTTTATAACAACAAACTTTAGGCTTATTGACAATAAGGTTTGTTTTACTTTGATATTAATTTGTCCATTTAGTTTGAATCGCTCTTTGTGTAAAAGTCGCCTTGGCACGTGGCTACAGATGCGTTAATAAAGGATACTAATCCTTTTAATGTACCGACTGGATCCGCGAATAAAGGAGTTTTTAGCCGCGAATACAGGAACTGTGTCGCAATTTTTTAAACCGCGAATATTGAAAACGCGAAGAAGAAATAACGAGAATGACTTTTACTGTACCAAACTTCGTGCGAGAAGAAAACAAGAATTGAAGTCTACTAGAGCATTAAAAAAAATGTTCCTACTAAAATCCAGTTATCAGGTGACAAAGCCAATCCTAAGTGGTACAATTTTACCAATTAACTGATCCCGACCTTACGTTTATTATTCAAATATGATATGCTAAGTTGACAATGTGCACCTCAGGGGTCTATCTTTTTAGGGGGATATGTGGATGGCGACCACAAGGTGCCCAAGCTGGGCAAAACCATCTTCTGTCCACTTACTTGTGGTGTGCACTCTTTTGTCGTACTATCTAACCTTTCTCTGGTTAACGTCGTTGTTTGTTCGACACCCAAACGCTATTACGGAATCCGAGGGGCTAGGGAAGTCCTCCCTGGTTTCCATTTCTTCTTTCCATTATTTATATTCTTCGCCAGAAAATAGCCTAACCAGAGGCTAAACGGATGGGCCGCCCAATCACTGGTCTTGCCTTCCTTTGGCCAGCAAACAAGCCCGAAGGGACTATATTTATGCTTTACAAGTTTTACGTATACAAGAATTTCCCATAAGGAAAAATTTCTATAGGATCGTAACAAGCCTTGGCCTAATGCTTGGAAGGAAGAAGAAGAAAGAAGAAGAAGAAGCAGTTTTCATGTGAAAAATAAAAAAAAAGCTGCCGCTAAAGATAATTTTAAATTTCGGATTTCAAGTAATTCCCCACTCCTAGTGGTTTGATTTCGCTGATTTTTGGGAGAATACCGGCGCCTTTCTCGTTTTATTCTAATTACATATGCCGAGGTTCGTTGCAAAGAAACCAAAATTGCTGACGCTACCGTTAGAAAAACTTTTAAATTTTTTGCTCCAAGTTAACCGCCCCCTCCTCCTAATGGCTCGATTTTGTTGGTGAACGAAGTCGATCTTACTTTTATTAATACACATTTGCATTCCAAGTTTGGTTCCGAAAAAATGCTGCCGTATATCGATAAAAAAACTCACACACACATATACTGTATGATCGTTTTTTATGCATCGCAGTAATCAGGATCCATGACGATTAAAAAAGTTATTTATTTTCATAAGAGATGTTACTAGTGATTTCCAAATCATCGATAAATTCACGAGGCGCTTCGTGACTCGTGAATTTATATAAAGAATTTTGAAGTCAAGAGTGGCATTTCTTAGGAATATTTAACCAATACAATTAAGATGTTTACTAATTTTTTTAGAGGAATTAAACCCAATGGGTACAACTTGGACACTACACACACCCAGTCCCAAGGTTGAGATTTGTTTTAAAAATCCCTTGCCTCGCCGGGAATCGAACCCGGATCGCCGGAGTGGAAGGTAGGGACTCTACCGACTACGCCACAGCGACGGATCAAAAATCATTATTAAATATAGTTACCAGCATTTTAAAATGTTTATATAGATATTCAATAGTAGATTATATAAAATACAAGCAATTAAATTGGTATGGGCATGTACGACGAATTCAAGAAGAAAGGTTACACAGAAAAACATTGGAATGGTGTCGACCTGGAACAAGAAGGAAAGGAATACCTCAAAATTCGTGGTTGCAAGAAATAAGAACTAGAATGAGAACAAGACAACTGAAGGAAATGGAGTGGATAGATAGAGACGAGTGGAGAAGAAAAATAAAACTTTAGGCACAGAAAGATGTGTAAAAAGTGAAAATCTATATATAAATAAATAAATAAATAAATAAATTTAATGTAAACGGCGATGTTTGAAAACAAATGAGAAATGTGTGGCTATGTTTCCTCTAATCTGTGATTTTTCATGTGTTTATTCGATGCACTTGATCATATTATTTATTGCCAAATAGGATCGCAATAATATAAGCATGAACCCTGGGGGAGAAAAAATGAAACACATCAAACTGTATATTATAACCAACATTATAGGTTATTAATTAATTTTTTTGTAAGCAACTCAGTAAAATCATTATTTAAAAACACAATAATTGTACACACAATTATAAAATTAGTAGTTTTAAGGAATCTATTTATTATGTGTTATATTCAATGTATTTGTTGGAGAGTCAATCGCTGCAAAATAATGATCTGACCTGTTCAGAATATTAAAAGGAGCTTTCTTTATCACAAAAGCAGGAGCTGGTAAAGAGAATTCGATAAAGAGCGAAGTGAAACACGACTGTAATTGGTTGTAAAACGAAATTCATTGAAACGTAATTGGTAATTGATTCCCATTTGGGGCATGAGTTTAATAGTCATATATATTTCTTTCAATCTATGTAAAAAAATAATATTAAGAATAATAATAACAATAATAATGATAATGATAATAATAAATAAAAAATCGTAATGGTTTGTGAAATTTTCTAATCACTTTTTGGAAACTCATAGCTAATTCGAGAAATTTACAGATTACAAAATTGGCTACTGTCGCCACATTTACTCGATCGGTAAAAATAGTTCATGTTGTCATCAACGAATTCAACCTAATTACTATGATATTGATTTTGTATATACAGGGTGTTTCTAAATTAGACCGACATACTTTGGGAGCAGATAGCCTATCTTGAAGCATTTTTGTTGTTGTTAAGGAACCTATAGGCTGTGACGCTTCGTTTCAGTGCAAGAGGGGTCTTAGAGGAAGGGATGGAAGGAAGTAGGTATGTGCAAATTGTAAGTCATTTGTGTCACATAATTCTGTGTTAATCCAAATATTTTACAGACAAGCAGAAACAAAATGTAGGTCTATTTAATTATAAAAAAGAAAAAGAAAAAAACTCACTCCAGTGTTGCATTGTTAGGATGGATCCAGTTTATTGTCCCATCATAACAAGTGCTGGAACAACACACGTCCATTGACATCCAGACAAACAGTGCATCGACGTGCCATATTTTGTTGTACCCTTCCAAAGTTGCTAGGGGTTTCCCTTATTTCAGCTGCTGCGCTGATAATGCGTGCTATAAGATCTTCTTCTGAGTGAATATCGGTTTCATAAACCGTTGACTTCATGTAGCCCCACAAAAAGAAATCTAGGCAGGTCATGTCAGGCTAGCGTGCAGACCAGGCAATGGGCCCACCAATACCTATCCAACGAGAGCCAAATGTAGCTGTCAGATGACCAACGCAGATCATACCAATGGATTTAAACAAACTTGCTGTAATTGATACCGAATGCTAATGAGTTCCGGAAGTAAACAAACCCAGCGATAGTGGTAATGACAACCCCTCTTGGACTGAAAGGAGTGTTTATCCGTTTACTTCAATCCCTTCCTGTAAGATCCCTCTAGCACTGAAACGAAGCGTTGCAGGCCATAGGTTCCTTAACAAAATATGCTTCAACGAAGGTTATCTATCTGGTCCCAAACTTTGTCGGTCTAATTTAGAAACACCCTGTATAATTACAAAATAAAGTACTAATGGGAAAAATCAGTGTTCCTTATGGACCAACACTAGGTCGATTAGATTATATTTAAATATAATATCCATACACAAAATATCTAAACTGTTTTATGTTTGATGACTTTAAAAAAAAACTCTAAATGTTTTGTTGAATTTTTCATGGAGTGCAAAGAAAACTTACGCAGAACTTTAAGATTTGATAACAGTATTTCCTTCAGGAATATACAAACAAACACATAAATAAGAAGTTACTGGAGTCCAACTTAACACAAACATCGAACTTTATAAATATAAAATAACGTCATTGGGAGAATATTCACCGTTATCTTAAAGTGAGATTATAAATAAGGCAAACACAGCATTATTTTTTTGCTATTTTTATGCTACTAAAAGTCAGTTTACTGACTTCGTATCATAAAAATAAATCTTTATAGATAATTAGAGTAAGGTTTCTACATCATTTAACTGTTGCTTTTTTTTTCTTTCGTTTACAGTGTTCTTCCATTTTGTTTTACCTTTGTTAACCTTTTTTTTTATCTTATTCACACATACAAACACAAGACAGGACACACACCCAGGCCGAAGATGGAGATTTAAAATTCCCTACCACGCCGGGAATTGAACCCGGGACACCGGAGTGGAAGGTAGGGACTCTAGCGACTACGCCAAGGCGACGGACGTTGTTAAAATCTCCAATGCCATTACTAAATATTCGTTCAAAAGCTGAAAATATAACTGAATTATCTATTTTAAAAGTGGGTTCAGTTAAGAAAAGAAAAGTTTTTTAGTAATTTGTAAATACTGATGAGGCCTATGAAAAACAAACATGATCAATTGAAATATACCACCGCTGTTGTCTCGAGGTAGCGTGCTGCCTTGTCACGCAGCGGGCCCGGGTTCGATCCCCGGTCGGGACAGTTTTTCTGGGTGTGGTTTTTATCGGGGTTTTCCCTCACTATAAGACAAATGTCAGGAAAACTTTAAGGCCCACACGGCCCCCGAAATCATATGGCCATCATCATCATCACCACCCTTATCATCATCAGCCTTCACCGGTGTGGAAAGCAACGGGAAGCTACCACACCTACAATTCCCTAGTAAAGTTGCAAGCATAGCATGAAAATGCTATGATTACAGTGAAGGACCTGCCTTCGAGCAGAATTACTATGGATGGATCCCTAATAACATGAGCTAATTTTTAATTTTCAACATTTTATTTACATATCTCGTCCACCGCTGTGGTCTCGAGGTAGAGCGCTGTCTTTTCACGCAGATGGCCAGGGTTCGATCCCCGGTTGGCACAAGTTACTTGGGTGATTTTTTCGGTCACTGTAAGAGAAAATTTCAGGAAACGTTAAGGTCCAAATGGTCCCCGAACACCATCTGGGCATCATAATCATATTCGTCTCATTACAATTTAGGAACAAGATCACAAGACTCTTCTTTACTTTTGATACCACAGCACAGGACATGTCTACAATATAAATCTTACACAATATCTATGACTAGAGCATGGAACTCACCCCCCAGTCATGTCAGGGACTGCAATCACTATCAATATTTAATTAAATTCATACCATATTTTAATCTAAATTAACCGATATCTTAATTTCGACACAATGAAAACATTAACTGCATAATAACTATATTCAACATTTTGTAAATATTCATTTAGGAATCTTTACTTACTTTATTTTATTTTATGTTATTTCAATTTTATTATACTCCATGTTTTGTTAGTGTTAGGTAGTATTTGATCACATCACCATTGTTTTTTATTTAGTCTGTATTTTAATAACATTTTAAAATTGTAGTAAGTTTGTAATTTTTGAATAATTTTACTATTCGCTGGTTGAGTGTAACTTAACTCTGCCAGCTAAAATAAAGTATTATTATTATTGCTATTATTACTGTTATTGATCCATATTTGGTTCGTCTTCCGGGCTTATAGGCCGTGGTCTGGTTGTCTTCTTACTCGACGGCCTATAAGCCCGGAAGACGAACCAAATATGGATCAAGACGCCGGCCGTGAAAGCCTACAATTATATATTACTGTTATTATATATTATTACTTATTATTATTAATATTATTATTTTAAGTGTTATTATTTTTAGTATTATTATTTTTATTATTATTATTATTATTATTATTATTATTATTATTATTATTATTATTATTATTATTATTATTATTATTATAAGGTCACAAACAGCACAATAAGGGAAATTATGCAAGTTGAAAAAAACATGTTGGAAAAAATAGAAGAAAAACGTTTGAAATGATATGAATAGAATGGACACCTCATAAGAATGGAAGAAGAGAGAATACCAAAGAAGATCCTTAATTAAAAAGCTAATGGAAGAAGTGGAAGAGGCAGACCTAGAGAACGTTGGATGAATGGAGTAAGAAGTATGGAAGCTAGAGATCTGAGGGAAGAAGATGCTTTAGACAGGAACCTCTGGCGACAAGTCACTTTGGGTTGAAGGAGAAAGACTGCATAGTGAAATATTCCTAATTAAACATTATTATTATTATTATTATTATTATTATTATTATTATTATTATTATTATTATTAGATTAAGTTCAGTTTAAGGCCTCTCCTGGCGCATTATTATCACCATCATCACATTTTCATATCATCGGGGCAATGTAAACCTGCCTTCCAGGCGCCCCAACCTCAGAATTGGGTTACAAATACACCATGCCATGAGAAAATACCTGAAAGTCGTTATGACAACTTGGTGGCATTGATTTAAAAAACTTGCATATCTTCAGTATTTGATTTACCATAACCATTTCATTGCTGCTAGAGAGCGTATAAGTAAATTATTATCAACCTATACAATTTGAAAATAATATTAAAGCCTTGGATATCATCACAACAAATACAGAATTACCTGATCACGAACGAGTTTCCAGCTGTCGATAAGTGAAGTAATTTGATGGGATACGTGTAATATAGATAAGTAGAATGCCGAAGAAATAAAAAAAAAATACAAGTACCAGTCAATCTAGGCTATTTAGAAACAGCATAGATCTATTCAAAGAATATCAGATAACGGCTGTCTAATAAATTAGTATATTACAATATGAGGTTGGGAAGTGGTATTTACAGAATCGAGGAAAATGATTAAAAACCAAGCGATAGCGAGGTTTTTAATTTCCGAGATTCTGTAACACACTTCACAAA
This sequence comes from Diploptera punctata, assembly GCA_030220185.1. Classification (NCBI taxonomy): domain Eukaryota; kingdom Metazoa; phylum Arthropoda; class Insecta; order Blattodea; family Blaberidae; genus Diploptera; species Diploptera punctata. The sequence goes on from JASPKZ010003794.1 coordinate 189,024, forward strand.
CGTGCGTTGTGCATTATTTTTTGCGCGATGGTGTTTTCAAAATAATAAATAATAGTAAAATAATAACATTTTTGTTGGAAATATTTGCGTTCATTATAAACAATTGACTGACGTTAGCAGTCTGACCAATGTATATGTATTAATTAAATAAAAATAAAACGTAGTTTTATTTGATTTTCACATTTATTATATAATTCAGTGACAGCTGTTTCGGTACACTGTACCTTCTTCAGACATATTAACAAATTATGAATTGTGTTCCAACTGATCTAAGCAACAATACAACAATATTTATTTAAATTTTTTAATTTAACAAAGGGGATGTATATGTGCTAAAATCCGAAAATAATTGAGATTACAGCAGGCCTTGATATCAATCTCGCATAAAATGGCTGAAAGTGTAAATGATTGTAATCAAAACGACGAAATTGAAGAAGCGTGGGAAGTTGGGTGTGTTTCTTTACTGCCAGAGAAATCTAAATCAAGTTATGAAAAAAACATGCATTTCATTCTGAAAATGGTTGAAGAAGAAGAAGAATTGTAGTGTAAGTGAAAAAAGTATGGTTGCTTAGGTCTGTTTCGTGCTTAGGAGTGAAACATTAAAGTATCCAGCGAGTTTGTGGTCAGAATATTGAATGCTGATGACGAAGATAAATTTAAAAGAAGGTATCAATATTGCAGATTTTGTTACACTAGTTAGCTTCCTCAAAAAGAAGAATATTGGACGTAAAGCTAAAAGATCTAAAAGTTTTCAGTAGAATTGGTTAAGTCAACTTTCAATATTGTTTCAAATAAAGTTCAGTTCATTTAAAATGCAGTGGTTTCTTTCATATAATGTATATTAACACTACGTTTTGTATATACATAAAGGACAGAGGTTCTACTTCCCACACGTGGGTTGTAATATGTAATATAGTAGTATAGTCATTTAGGTTGGAAACCCCGAAATGTAGGAAGTTGAACTTTCAATCATGGTCGCCTTTGCTGGTAAGTATGACAAAACGCACTATCGCGCAAAAAAGTAATATACAAAGCAGAAATGCCCTGGAACGTTCAGAAAATACTTCGTAGCTGCATGGATACATTTTTGTTGTCGCAGAACAGATATGAATTCCCAAAATGTAAGAAGAAATTTCATGTGCTCTAATTTTTATTCTAGACGCAATTAAAGAAAACCAGAAGACATAATTTTGCCAAGTAAATAAACAGTAATAGTTTTTTCTTGATACGTTTATAAATAATTTTACGCGTTATTGCATCTCCGAGGTTCAATACAGCATTCTCTAAGGCTCTCCAATTGTTCCTATCCTCAACTAAATGAATACAGTACATATATTAAGTTTCCCTTCTCTAAGATATATTTGAAAATCGTTTCTCCTCCATGTCCAGATCTTTCTAATAGTCTTTGCCCTAAGGGATTCCCATCAAAATTTCGTAGAATATAGTAGGCGCTACTTGAAATTTTAGATATTCGAAGATTTCGTGCTATAAGGCCGTGGTCCATAACTGGCGTTTCTCCCAGATGTTTCTCCCTCAGCTACGGAGGACATCTTCAGTGGTGAGTTCTTCTAGGTGATCTTCCCTGGTCGGAAGTGGATAATACACAGCCGAGTTTCCGACCAGGGAACACCACCTAGAAGAACTCGTCACTGACGATGCCCTCCGTAGCCGATGAAGAAGCGCCTGAAAAAAAAATCATCAGTTATGGACCACAGCCTTACAGACCGAAATCTTCTAATACCATGGTTTCCGGCCGGGTAACTTGTAATTTTAAATTTTAATTGGTGCCAATCAAAATTGTGACGTTAGTCCGATAGCGAGAAGATACTAAAGGACAACACGCACACACTATTGAGTAACATTAAGAAATTAGGACTGGAAGTAAATATCATCATCATCATCATCACTCCAGGGATTAGGCAATTGCCCGTTCCGACTTCATATTGCATCAGCCCAACGTCTTCTAGGTCTTCCAACATCACGCCTTCCTCTTGCTTGATAGTTCCTGGCTAACAATGGATATCTCTCCTTACTCATTCCATCCATGTGATCAATCCATTTCTGTCTGTAATTCGTGACTTTATCCAATAAAGGCTGTACTTTCAATTCTTCTCTTATATCCTCATTTCTTATTCTATCAAGTCTTGTACATCCTTTTACTTGTCTTAGGAACCGCATCTCTGCCGTCTGTATTCTATCCTTCTGTCTTTTCACTGGAGCCCAAGTTTCACATCCATACAATATTGTGGGAACCGCCATAACATTATACATTTTTATCTTGGTTTCTTTTCTAATTTTATTTTTGAATGTTCTCTGTATTGTTCCACACACCATCTGAAATTTATTTATTTTGGAGTCAATATCTCTTTCCACATTGTAGCCAACATCACAGCCCAAATATTTGAAACTAGACACCTGTTCTATACTTTGATTTTCTAAAATAATTTTGGTTCTCACTGGATCTCTTCCTCTAAAAGCCATGGTCTTCGTTTTCCTTACAGAAATCTTTTGATCGTATAACTTACATATTTCATTTAATGCATGCATTGATTTCTGTAAGTCGTCTTCATTTTTTCTGTATTATGATTACATCGTCAGCAAATAGAAGATTATTTATGCACACTTTATTATCTATTCTTATTCCTGGATTTACTAAAAACTTTCCATTTATTTAAAATATCGTCTATATATATATTAAACAAAGTGGGTGATAAACTACATCCTTGTCGTAATCCAGTATTTGTTTTGATTGCATCTGTTCTTTTGAATCCAGTATCTATAATTATATTTGTGTCTTCATATAATTTCTTTATTGTTTCAACAAGGCACAGCGGGTATCCTTTCATTTCGTAATATTTCCCATAATTTTTGTCTGTTTACTCGATCGAAGGCCTTATCCAAATCTATAAATCCTATGTGAGTTTCTAAGTTATGTTCTCTTCTCTTTTCTATGAGTTGTTTCAGTGTAAAGACATTGTCTATACATGACCTTCCCTTTCTGAATCCACTTTGATTTTCACTTATTATTACTTCTGTTATGTTTCTCAATCTATTATTTATTATTTTCGTATATATCTTGTAGCCAGTATTCATTAAGCTAATCCCTCTGTAATTCTCGCAATTTCTTCGGTCTCCTCTTTTGAATATATTCTTCACAATTGCTGTTTTCCAAGTGGTTGGAATCCCATAGGTCTGCCAACATATATTAATTAGATGAAGTATTCGTAGTTTACACAATATTCCACTATATTTGATTAATTCCATATTTATATTATCTAATCCTGTTGCTTTCCTATTCTTAGTGGTTTTCAAAGCCATTTCTAATTCATTTATGTCTATTACATCAATATTTTTCCACCTTTTATTTCTTCCTCATTGTTCTCTTTTCCTTCAATTTCCTCCTTTTTCCAAAGTTTTTCATAATGTTGGATCCATTCTTGTTCTGGGATTATATTCAATCTGGCAGAATCTTTCTCAGTCTGATTTAGATGTTTCACTAATTTATAACCTATTTCTTGTCTTCCATACATATCATGTTCTACTGAGCTTATGAATTTATCCCATGACTCCTGATGGGCTTTTTCTTATAATGCTTTTAGCAATTCTCCTTTTCGTTTTATATTCTTCATAAGATTCTTCTGTTTTCAGTCGTAAGTATGTATGATATGCTTTGTGTTTTTCATTCACTGCATTTTGTATATTCGCATTCCAAGTTCTCAAGCCCTTCCTATTTCTTATTCTATTTTTCTTTCCTAATATCTCATTTGCTGTTTTATGTATTACATTTGATATATTTTCCCATTCAATATTTATGTCTTCTGATGTCGCTATCTCTGATATATATTTATTCATTCTGCTTTCATAATGTTGTCTAATACTTTGATCTTGTAATAAATATACTTTATATACTTCTTCTTGGTTTCTTTTGTTCTTCATGTTATTTTTCCGCCATTTAGCTATTATGTTTATTTTGCTTATCACGAGATAGTGATCAGAGTATATATCGCTGCCTCTATGTACTCTCACATCTTTTACCAAGGCTCCTAGCTTGTTGTTTACGATTAAATAGTCAATTATTGATCTTGAGTAAATATCAATAAAACTAAATATGTGGTCACACGTAGAAATGTATTATATTCGTATAATGGAAATGGACAGCTAATGACAAATGAGGGAAATTTTAAGGAAGTGGCTGAATTCAAATACCTTGGAACAATCATCACAAATAGGAATGATATGCACAAAGAAATTAAACATAGGCTCAATTCTGGAAATGCGTGCTATTATGCATTGCAGAGACTTTTGATGTCCCAACTCCTTTCAAAAAACGTTAAACTGAAAATATATAAAACTATTATTCTACCAGTTATATTATATGGGTGCGAAACATGGACTCTTACTTTAAGGGAGGAAATGAGATTACGAGTTTTGAGAATAAAGTTCTTAGGACAATTTTTGGACCAAAGAGAGATGAACAGACAGATATAATAAGAACAGTTAAGTCTCGTAGAGTACGATGAGCAGGACATGTTGCACGTATGGGGAATGAATGACATGCATGGAAGCTTTTTGTAGGAAAGCCAGAAGGAAAACGCCCAGTTGGTAGACCAAGAATGAGGTGGGAAAATAACATTAACTATGATTTGAGGGAAGTAGATTATACAGGAAATTATTGTAAAACATTAGCTCAGGATAGGGATGTATGGAGAGCTTATGTCCGCGCGGCTATGAACCTACGGGTTCGATAGTGCCAGTGAGTAAGTCCTGGTGGACTGTGGTTACAATGAATGTGTCTGCTTTTGAGTTTCGCGGGTTCAAAGACGACATAGATCTAAAATATTTTAAGGACATAGAAATTCTGAATACGTCTGCCTTCGGAAGGAAAACGAGACCGTATCGTAGATTTACGGCACGTGAAAGAACATTAAACCACCAATAAAAGCCTTCTTAGCAAAATTTATCGGCCTTTTCATACGCAGATTTGAATCGGCACGATGAAGGTTTGATCGTTTACATATAAAATACTAGTTAATAACCGATGTGCGCTGTTATGCCCAAATAAATTAAATGTGTGTTTATGTTTAGTAGAATAAGTAAAAAGAAAAATAATTATAAATTTATATCGTAATTATTTTTAGATAGCCCTTGCTGATTACACGGCGTTTCCCGGGTATCTATTTATCCCGATCTTCTTGGCATCAATGGGCTGAAAGATAAAAATGGTTATTGTGAGTTATCCGTAAAAGATAGACATGCTGTCGCGGACTATTCTTTTGTATTTTTGTTATATATTTTAATTCTGTAAACATTGGAAGGTTTTAGAATGCGTAAGCCATTTAAGCGTCCAAAAAGCTACTTTGAAAATACTTTACAACATGTGACAAGAACATTTTTTCTACGTTCCAAACATACACATTGCGCATACGCCAACAGACGCGAAGCGGTTTATACTATAGAATCACGGGATGCAGCCAACATATGCAAGATACTTGAACTCGCATTGCCAACGAACCTAAAAGTTAACCTAACTCAATTTAAGTGCTCTAAGCTGTGAAAGACCACCCTAAAAGCTAACCTAACGCAATTTAAGTATTATAACCTGTGAAAGACCGACCTAAAAGCTAACCTAACACAATGTAAGTACTCTAACCTGTGAAAGACCAACCTAAAAGCTAACCTAACGTAATTTAAGTACTCTAACCTGTGAAAGACCAACCTAAAAGCTAACCTAACGCAATTTAAGTACTCTAACCTGTGAAAGACCAACCTAAAAGCTAACCTAACGCAATTTAAGTACTCTAACCTGTGAAAGACCAACCTAAAAGCTAACCTAACGCAATTTTAGTACTCTAACCTGATTTTATTTAGTGTAAGTTAATTAGTACAGACTCTGTGTTGAAGCAATGGAACACAAAATATTCGTTAAAATCAATATGGCTGCTGCTTCTTCGCATAGTTCAATATCGTGAAAGGAAATATATTTAAACAATCGTTGAAAAGCATGCATGAATCACAGTAAATGGCGAAATAAATAATTTTTAAAATCATGCCATAAGAATAGAATTTGACGGAGTTTATGAAGTAATTTAAAAAGTCGTATCACATATTATAAAGTTTAGTCGCGATTTTTTTTAGTGTATCATGTTTTCATGTTTTTTTTAAGCTCTGGCCCTGTAATATGTTATATTGTCCCAGAAAAATATCTCTAAATGATGGGGAAAACCCCATTCAAATCGGTCAAGTAGTTTTTGAGCCCATGCAGACTCTCACTCATTTTTATAATTATATAAACTAGCTAATACCCGGCGTGCGCTGTTACGGCTAAATAAATTCAAATTAATGTGCTTTTATGTTTAGTTGAATAATTAAAAGGGACATTTTATATCGTAATTATTTTTAGATATCTCGTGCTGATTCCCTGTTTACAAAAATTAATGCAAGTTACTTCTTATAATTAGTTGAGTAAATAAAATGAAAAATAATTATAAATGTATATCGTAATTATTTTAAGATTCCCCGTATTGATTACCCGGTGTTGCCCGGGAATCTACTTATCCTTATCTTCTTGCCGTAAATGAGCTGAAATACAAAATTCGTTATTGTGAGTTATCCGTAAAAGAATGCCCGCCATGTGCTGCTGCTGTGCTTGCACAGGAATCTACGTACTTGTCTCGATCTTCTTGGCATCAATGAAAGACAAAAATAGTTATTATGAGTTATCCGTAAGAGATAAAGATATGCTGTCGCGGACTTTTTTGTAGAGCTTTTTGAGATATTCAATTCTGTGTACATTAATTTTGTGTATTTGTTATGGTTTAGGCAGCGTAAACAATTTAAGCGTCCAAAGAGCTACTTTTTTCCCCACGTTTTCCACTACAAAGGGCGATTTTTAAGGGTGTAGGAGTTGAGTATCACAACTCTCTTATAGCCTATGTTCATCCCGGGAATCTCCTGAACATTTTGCAAAAAGCCCCATCACAATCGGATCAACGGTATGGCCCCGCATAAAGTACGAACAAACAAACATTCGTTTATATATTTTAGATAAAAATAAATATGAAATTATTGTATTGTCACGGGTCCTCTACAAGAATGCAAAGTTTCAAGTCGATCCGATGATTTTAAGTGGGTGAAAATCGCGTTGAAAGATTCCGTTACATAGATAGATAGATAGATAGATACAGGTCAAGCTAATATAAAGCGTGTAATGAACTAATATTGTGACACAAGCTACTATTGTGTAATGTTGTCACCATGCACTTTTAACTTTTACTGTTTTTACACGCTTTATATTAGCTTGACCTGTATCTACATATCTATCTATCTATCTATCTATCTATCTATCTATCTATCTATCTATCTATCTATCTATCTATCTATCTATCTATCTATCTATCTATCTATCTATCTATCTATCTATCTATCTATCTATCTATCTATCTATCTATCTATCTATCTATCTATCTATCTATCTATCTATCTATCTATCTATCTATCTATCTATCTATCTATCTATCTATCTATCTATCTATCTATCTATCTATCTATCTATCTATCTATCTATCTATCTATCTATCTATCTATCTATCTATCTATCTATCTATCTATCTATCTATCTATCTATGTAACGGAATCTTTCAACGCGATTTTCACCCACTTAAAATCATTGGACCGACTTGAAACTTTGTATATTTGTAAAGGACCCGTGACAATACAATAATTTCATATATTTTTTCTAAAATCCTGGCCAGAATCATCAGAAAATAAAAAGTGTCTTTGTATCTATGTAACGGAATCTTTGAACACGATTTTCACCCACTTAGAAACACTAGATCGACTTGAAACTTTGTATACTTGTAAAGGACCCGTAACAATACAATAATTTCGTCTTTTGTTTCTAAAATCCTGGCCAGAATCATCAGAAAATAAAAAAATTAAAACAGGTATAATAGGTTGCGGACTTGTCGACTTTTTACTCAATCGTTGTAAGAGCTCGGTTGGTAGAGCGGTGAACTCTCGTGGTATATAATTTCAGTAATCCATAGGTCGCTAGTTCAAATCCGGTAGGAAGGATTTTTTTAGAAGAGTATTACTTTTAGCTCATACTACAATAGTATCGAATTTAAAGACATTTACATTTTTATCTTATTCTGTAAAATATTAAAACTAAAAAATAAATAATAGTTTTAAAAAACTGAAACAACACGCTTTATTAGAAAACCGAACTAAAAAAAATGAAAAATAATTTTAATTTCCAACACGCTTGGGATAAATAATTTTACCATCAAAAGCGTGGGGTGCTTTTTATGATTTTGACATTTTCTTCTTAGAGACTTTACTTTTACCAACATCTGTTTATTATCAAATATATTAATTGATAAAGAGCACCCCACGCTTTTGATGGTAAAATTATTTATCCCAAGCGTGTTGGAAATTAAAATTATTTTTCATTTTTTTAGTTCGGTTTTCAAATAAAGCGTGTTGTTTTAGTTTTTTAAAACTATTATTTATTAAGAATTAGATAGTCAGTGCATGTGAGAAATGTAGGAGTCATTTTGATTTAAACGTGTTTTTAACATTTTTCATAAATGTTTTACCTTCTGGGAATACTCAAACTAATCGTTTTCATTAAGTAGAGAACATAATAATCTTCTCATTAAAATGTTTTGCGCTCTCTTTGAAAGCTGTCATTTATGGTTAAATTTGCATGTAACTTCACGGATTAAGTAGGCTGCACGAGAGTCTAATTACGTCATTATCGGCTAGAACTCATTCTCTAAACATGCAGGTGTCCTAGGATTGTTGGATTAAATCAAGCCAAATGATTAGAGAAGTAAAATTTCATAGTTGAAAATACAATAGGAAGTAACAGTATGAGGATTTTACTTAATAAAAAGTTTGGTTTGTTTAATTCTTATCTCATATCGTTGTTTCTGTTAGACGTATGTTTCGAGGCATGTTTGCCTCATCTTCAGTAGTTACAGACTGATTTTTCCCAAGTTGTATCGGCCCAGGATCTCGACTTCTGCTACCTTCTTTGGACCACAGAAAGAGGTAGCAGAAGTCGAGATCCAGGCCGACAACTTGGGAAAAATCAATCTCTAACTACTGAAGATGAGGCAAACAAGTCTTGAAACATGTGTCTAACAGAAACAACGACATGAGGTAAGAATTAAACAGACCAAACTTGTTATTAAAATTTTGATATCTTGAAATAGGGAATCAAAGTCGGAAATACCCACTTCGGGCTCGAAGAATTAATCAGTCCCGGAAATCTACAGCGTACCGTGATCGTCTCTTGAACTTATGTTCGCGAGTTCAGACTCTTTTCGACGACCTAATAATACTGTGCATGACTTCCTTCGAAAAACAAATAAACCCTCGTGTCTAGAGTTGTAGATTTGCGGAAAGTGAAAGAATCTTCACTCCATGGTGCGACAGGCCTAGATAGTCATTGGTTAACAACTGGCTGCTGGCCTTACATCGATATATATTAATCATAGAAGTGGACGATAATTTAGCCAATATAGGGGTGACATATAGTCAGCATGCCGGGTCCATCAGCCGCTATAGCTTGTTTTGTTAACATGGAGTCGCTACTTATTGTATCTACCCAAATTCATAACGATACTGCGTGAGCACCAATCCCATACTGTCCGAATATCCGTCAGAAAATTTCTTATCCCATGGGGACTCAAACCAGCACATGTTCCATAGCTCTGCGCCAAGGCATCGTGCCTTAAGTAATCGGCTATGGCGCGGAACTATAGTAAAAGAATTTCAAGCCAGAAATAAGGAAGAAACTTGACAACTTTTTCGCGTCCAGCTTCGAATTGGAACGCTAATGATCTGAGATATCAAAGAATGTCCTTAAATAAAATATCACCTATCTTGAAATGTTAATGAACATAAGGAGATTTTTGTAATCTTTGTTCTTTATATAAGCAACTAATCAACTGTTAAAAGTGACGTTCAACAATTTCGCTATATGCAGTTCAATAGCAAAATGATTAATTTCCCCATTACATTCGTACTTCGAAAAATAATTAATACTGAGGTATCCCATCCAGTTCTTGTCTATATTTTATTTGGAGTACAGATTGTTCTTGTAAAATGACCATTGTGCTTGTCCACGAAAACAGGCAGATTTTCTGAGTGTCAATCATTACTATAGTCCAGCCGCTGAGTCTCCTGCCCTGACGTTTTCAAAACTGTGTTGCCGATATGGATATTCAGTGGGAGGGGCCGCTTTATGTATCACGCGGAATATAAAATCATGTCGGTTAGCAGAAATACTACCGACAACATCGCAGCAATTTCAAATCTTACTAGCGACGTCAAGAGCAGTGATTGGTTCTGGCAGACGTTCACTCCCACTTCAACTATTTCCTTATTAGCAGTAGAGGGCGAGTTTTTCCTTTATCCATCATACAACCTAAACGTCAGGGCCGGAGACTAGCGGCTGGACTGTATATACATAGATTTTATTCAGATTTTTCGGGAGTGTTATTTGGCTGTGTAAGGCTGTAATAGATTTCTATAGTGGAATGTAGGCTTTCACGGCCGGTAATCATGGTAATAAAAGATTCCGGGCTATGTGGCCGTGGTCTATAACTGGCGTTTCTTCCAGACGTTTCTCCCTCAACTGCGGAGGGCATCTTCAGTGGCGAGCGCTTACAGCTGTTGTTTCCCTGTCGTAGACTCGACTGCGAATGTTACAAATTCGCAGTCGAGTCTACGACAGGGAAACAACAGCTGTAAGCGCTCGCCACTGAAGATGCCCTCCGCAGTTGAGGGAGAAACGTCTGGAAGAAACGCCAGTTATAGACCACGGCCACATAGCCCGGAATCTGTTATTACCAATCGATTTCTATGTTTGTCGTTTCTGATAGCTTGAATGGTCTCGTTACATATCTGTTTATGGTGACTGATATTTATGTCAGTTGTGTCATGTCTATATTTCCGATATCCTGCGTCTCTTTCAGCCATCAAGTTAACGAATTTTAACAGTCATCCAGAGAGCAGGGTGTCGTTTCACGGGTTTAGTTTTCAGTGGGGCATGTCTATCATATATTGTAATATAAGATTATTTAGTGCCTCAACTTTTTCATCTACAGAATGCAGCGTCCATACTGTAGGCCATGGTAATTTCATAGCGTATTCAATTAATGCTGCATTGTTTACATGTTTTAGGTCTCTCTATGTGATAGTTTTACAAGCCAGTTTAGAACACTGCAGCGAATATGCTAAGAATATAATATCACATGCTGATATCCCAGGAGCTGGCAGTTGTCCGTGAGTCAGTTCTCTATCTGATCTGGATTATTACCGTATTTGCTCGCGAAATTTGCGTCATCGCGTATTATGCGCACCCTAATTTTAAGGGATTTTTTTTAACTTTATATTTTGCTCCATGTATTTTTCGCACACATTTTAGCTACGGTCTACATTTTCTTTTCAGTGTAGTATGGATTTTCCTTCTCTGAATTCCATTGCCAATTCCTACATTCCAACATAGGTAATTTATTATAGGTCATTTACTAGCAACTGAACTACCTGTTTCACAAATAAACACCAAGTCCCGCTACTTTAACAAGTCCGTCGCCGTGGAGTAGTCGGTAGAGTCCCTACCTTCCACTCCGGCGACCCGGGGTAGGGGATTTTAAACCTCCAACTTGGGCCTGGGTGTGTGTCCTGCCCTTGTGTCTATATGTGAGAATAAAAGAAAAGTTAATAAAAAAAAGATAAAACAAGAAGGAAAAACAGTATATACGAAAAAAAAAATGTTTGTCCTTGATAGAGACAAGTTTAGGAAAGTAAATACCGGTATTTCAGTTGACTTTCAACATTTCTAATGTGCACTTGCAATTCAAGATGGGAAAGAAAAATAACAACTACACAGCATCAAATAAATTTAAAGTGATAAGTTTCGCGGAAGATTTCGGTAATCGTGCGGCAGCAGAAAGAGTATTTGGAGTTCTCGAATCCAAAGTGCGTTATTGGAGGGAAAAAAAGACCGCTAAATAATGCAAGAAGTGACAGTAGGGCATTTCATGGCCCAAAAACTGGTAAATATCTGACTGTAGAAGATTAACTTTTAATTTATTTTGAACAATTGCGAAACGACGGTATCGCAGTTACACATGACATGCTATAATTACGTGCACGTGAAATTGCTAATTCTCACAATATGACGATTTACAGTATTTGTATTGATTCATATGTATAAAGATTGTTATTGTTTATAGATTTATTATTGCATGATTATTATTTGTACAATTCAAGATTACCTATAGTATTATGCTGTAAATGTATAAGAGATGACAAAATTACTGTATTGTTAATTAGTATACTTATCTACAATAATTGAAATAACTCGGAACAGGACCTCAAATTTTAAAAATCCGTATATTTACGCTCCCCAGTTTTTCAGTGGCCAAAGTAAATTATAAAATGCACAAATTACGTAAGCAAATACGGTAGTTGCTATGAAGTCGAGTAACATCTCGGCATATGATAGGTAGACTGTATGGGAAGGATAGCCATATCTAGGGCTCAGAAGTTAAGGACCTATAAACTACTTATAAAATACCTTTAAAATACTTAAAGATATCCTACGAAATACCTAAGAACTGAAAAAAGACGTAAAAAGACAATTCAAATTAAATAATAATTTTAATTTCAACTGCATTTTTAATGAATATAATTAAAACATTTAAAAAGTAGCTATAAAATCTAGTGAAATTCGACATACATTGCGAAAAAAAATGAAAATGATTCTTCTTTCACACCTTATTTTTGAATTCAACACAGTTTAAAAAAGAAATTCTGTGTTCATTAAAAAGAAAGTTCTTGGAGAATTTAGAATGAACGATTTTTCCCACCTAGAATTAATTTAGCAAATCCGCAGTAGATATCAGACTGTCAGTAGGCTGGTTAAAAATAACGGGATTTTTTGAGGGTTCAGTCATTTCTCGCAGAACAAAAGTTTTTGCAATATGAAAAGTCTTTAGAAAGTAAACCAAGATAGTGTATTTAAAAGAAGTTGGAATTGAGACTAAACTTTCCGGATTCTTGAATTATACAAATGGTATAAATGTGGTCAAAAGAAGGTTATTTATTTAATGCAGGGCACTTGAAATACAGATCATTTACCCAAATGACGGACCTTATTAACATATTTATAATAACTATACACAATAGAAACAATAACATAAAAACACTATAAGAATATAAACAGAATAATCTTAACTAGATTAAGAGGTTTGCATTGCGATCATTTTCCCTCTTGCCTCCCAGTAGCGTTGATGGAGTGTAGCAGTTGTTAGTGCAGAACAGTGGAGTAGGTGGGCAGAATCCATATTGGCACCAGTCCTACACAGCATACAGAGAGGATTGTTCAATATTCCCAGACGATGAAGGTGGGTAGCGAGACAGTCATGTCCTGTCGCAATCCGAAATTTTGCGACAGCTTCTTTTCGTTGCCAATCTGGTACTTCAGAAACAATTTTATTTCTCCATTGGCTTTCTTTTGTCCTTTCTAACAATGCCGAGATGGTATTCAGATTTTATCTTGGCGTGGATAGCAGTGGCAGATCTATAGTAAGGAATTTCTTTCATGGGTGCTTGTAGAATTTGAGTACCGTACCTCGTTTTGCAAGAAGATCTGCAGCTTCGTTTCCTACGATCCTACATTGTGATGGTATCCATTGTAGTGCAACTCGCTTTTGGAAGCAAATAAGGCTGTTGATGAATTTCCTGCACGTCAAAAGAAGGAAAAGTACAAAAACAGTCGTTAAGACCTAAAAAAGCTAAACAAAAAAATAAAGAACCAATATGCCAAAAAAGTAAAAAAAAAAAGACACATAAAACCCACCATTTCCTGGCTTACAATGACCCAAAATGTATTAATATTTATATATATTAATTTGGGCCTCATCAGACATGAAATAAAAAAGGATATTTCCTTAGCTTCCGATCCCTAGTCATATCACAAGCCTGGAACGCAGTCATCAGCTGTTGTGCAAGTCTGTTGTCAGTGTCTACCAGTGCCGATAGGAGCATTCCTCTAATGGAGCAATTCTTGCCAGCAAACATATCCTTTTATGTGAGATTGATTTATTAGTTAATTTATTTGAAATAAATAATTTAGTTAAATAGTTTCACCTACAACTTTACCAAGAAGGTGGGTGCCCGATTTATGAAAAAAAATCGTTATGGAACGTATAATTATCGCCCACATATTTAATAAAGCTGGGGATGAACTCAAATATCGGAACAGCGGCTAGCGGAGATGTCATTAAACCATCATCTTTCAACGAAACTTGACAATATTTATATTTCCATCTCTGTCACTCAGTCTGCGACGTTAAGTGGCCACACTCTCCCATAAGAACAATACTATTTTCTAGACATGAAAAACTCTGTAGTATATTTGTATTAAAGTCGCCCAAGACGATAACGTATCCATACTCTATTCGTGCGTTTTGTAAAGCGGATTCTTTTTCTGTTTTTTTTTTTAGGAGATTGGTACACGAGGCGAAGAAGGCATTTTTTAAGCTTCATATATTTCTATAAACATAATTTCAGGCGAAGACTCGTTGTTAGAAAAGTACACAATTAAAGCTTTAGATCTAATCTAAACCAATTATTATAAATCCTCAAATATGATGGAATCCCACACCAACTGATAAAAGCTATATATGATATTTATAAGGATAATTACATCCAAGTTAAGATTGAAAATAAAATCTCTGAATGGAGACCAATTAATTAAGGAGTTAGACAAGGATGTGATCTTTCACCAATGCTCTTCATAATATACATGAACTCAATTATTAAAGAATGGAGACTACAACCACATGACAGTATATCACTTAATACATTATATAATTTAGACACCCTATTATTTGCAGATGACATTGTGTTTATAGCGAATTCAGAAGATGACCTACCACTCTTTTCACCAAATTGCAATAAACTATAATATGGAAATCTCAACAGAAAAATCTAAAATCATGGCTTTCCTAGGAAAAGGCTCAGTTCACAGTAAAATTATTGATAATAAAATTAGAACAAACTAACACATTTAACTACCTCGGATACCAAGTTACATACGAAAAAGAAAAAGATTTTAGTAAAAAAATTATAAAACTTAACAGAGTAACAGGAATTATAAATAATATTTTCAAGCCAAACACAGTACAGCAACACACACGAACTATAATTTATAAAACACTGGCCAGACCCATATTATGTTACGGCAGTGAGGCCTGGACAATTCGCAGTATAGATAAACAAAGACTAACTGCGGCAGAAATGAAATTTATGAGACGTACTGCAGGTTGCTCAAGAACGAGATTCTCAGATAATTACAAACAGAATCAATCATGGAATATGTACAAAAATACAGAAACAACTGGAAATCTTATGTAAGAAGAATGAGCAGAACAAGAATACCACGTCAAATCTTAAATTACCAGCCACCAGGTAAGAGATCTTTGGGCAGACCCTTCGAACGTTAGATTGAGACCTCGACTACACGGTCATGTCTAAGGAAAGCATATCCATCCACGTTAATTAAAGTAGAAGTAATGGGGAGAGTTGCGGCAGTAAGTTGATGGCTGGAGCAATGTCCCTGAAGTCACTGTTTTAATCACTGTGAATTGTTGTAAATAGTGGATGCCCTGCCGCAGCAGCTAGTCGGATCCTGTTTCAGGGCGAGCGCCGAGACCCCCATCTATATAGGGTTCGGAAGGAGAATTGCGTGGGAGCAGACAACAACGAATAATGAAAATAACCCTATTTTATTCAATTAATGAAGCAAGCTCTCAAAACACACTCTATACATTGTGCACCGTTGACCCGGTGTTGACCCTCGATGACCAACTGTACGAGGACTCTCACTTCAAGCTTAAGAATGATTAATTTTACAGGAATTTCTAAGTCCCACGACTAGGAATCCCTTCTCGAGCACCGAACCCATGAAATCTCTGATACAAGTCTTCTCCCTACGAACTGTTGAGTACAAGTTAGTTAATTTGTGCTCGTGAGTTTCGTATCGAAGTCAGTACCCTTTATTCCCATATATTACACAACCAAGTTAACTGTTCACGGGCGGAGGGGAAGAGTTTTAGCGCTAGTGTCGCCGATCTACTGAATCTGTGGAAGGGATGTAGGAGAAAACTGTCCATCCGATCACGTATTGAAATTTTTCAACTTCAAATGTGGGGGAGAATCTCTAAACACGTGTGAAAGTTCTTAACATGGTTGTCAAATTAGTCATTTAAGCACGGAACGCTCTAGCGGTCGGATCATTTAAAATCACAGTATTTGTCGTCCCTCTGTTGCCAGCCTCACAATAAATCACAAGTGGCAACATATAATGAGAAGGGCAAGGAAGGGACAGCTCATTCCTGCTCCTAGACGTAACCCCAAAACTAACAGCGTTGTCAAGTTAGTCATTCTGTCACTGACCGCGCAGAACGACGGATCATTAAAATACATAGTATTTGTCAGCTCTCTACCTGCCAATCAAACAACATAATGCAAAGGACAGGAAGTGGCAACATAGTAAGGAATAGAAAGAGAAAGACAGTTAACATATTTTCCGCCTGCACAAAACACTTGGATGGGTAATATGTTCGTATACCCTAACTCTGATTTTGATTGGTTAGAATATTCAATCACATGTCTTCTAAGGGCGTAAGTATTTTATTTAAACTCCCTCCTAGATTTGTAATTTTATTCTCACAGCTAGGGAGCGCGTTTACCAGTTTGGGATTCCCGCGATTGTAAATTTTGGAGTTTGACGTTTTCTCCCAAACGTGATTTTTCAAGCTAGACCCAGCTTAAGGATTTCAGGTCTAATTTGAGGGGTTACATATTTATGAAATAAGACAGGAACTTGAAATATTTGCAATAACTGATAAAATAGATACATATAGACAAAAATGGAAGCAACACATAGACAGAATGAATGAAGATAGATTTCCAAAACAAATAACAAAATACAAACCTAAAGGCACCCGAGATGTGGGCAGACCTAGAAAGAGATGGGCTGAAGTCGGAACGGGTCAACAGACCTAATCCATGAATGCAGATGATGATGATGATTACATATTTATGACTTCTTGTTACTTACCGCTCTTTTGTGGAAACTAGTTACCAATATGATATTTATTTAATTAATTTTTAAACTATATTCAGTTCATTCCTTGTGTATTCATTAATCATATTTCTTAATCACTATACTAGATTAGGGCCGTATCTTATTCGCTACAGAGTACGCCATATTTCTGGTATGAGAACAAAAGTCATTCTAATTTCAACAACACGTGCCGTTA
The DNA here is from genome assembly GCA_030220185.1 of Diploptera punctata. NCBI lineage: Eukaryota > Metazoa > Arthropoda > Insecta > Blattodea > Blaberidae > Diploptera > Diploptera punctata. The sequence continues at coordinate 206,369 of JASPKZ010003794.1, forward strand.
TAATTAGTGCAATGAAGTGAATCACCTGCAAGGCGTTATGTGATCTTATATGTTCCAACACCACAAAAATTTGACAAAAAAAAACTAAGAAAGCCGTTATATTGTTACAGTTACTTCAACTGCCACCCAAATTTGAACGAAATATAATATTTCTAATACAATTTAATGTATGCAGAGACAACATCTTAAGATGGCACAATCCCGGATAATCTTACAGTGTGGTTCTAGGGATAAAAAAAAATCGTGTAGCCTATTAAACACAAACTTGTTAGATTTACAACCCTAGAACAAAAACTAAAATTACTTTTTAAATTTTGTTGTACATTTCGAAGACAGCGAAATTTAGTGACTCTCGGCATATGTATTAATCATTTCCAATGACTTCAGAGACGGAAGAAGAACAATATGTTCTCAACGGCAAAGAAGACGGAAGAGAAAACCAGCAAAAGGGAAGTGCAGTCTCTTTAACCATGTGGAGGTACCTGCTCTAGAGGAAGAAAACCTCCATCACAAATCACCTGGTCCTCCTGGAAGGGGGTTTGCGGACGGGTTGGTAACCCACCCAAGTAAAAAATATATTACTCATATCTCAGAGAATTCTGAGAGGGGAACAGGCCGGGGCCTACCATGAAGATGATGATGATGAAGATTTTATATATTATTCGAGTGTCCACCGCTGTGTTCTCGAGGTAGCGTGCTGCCTCGTCACGCAGCGGCCCCGGATTCGATCCTCGGTCGGGACAGTTTCCTGGATGAGGTTTTTATCGGGGTTTTTCCTCACCTGTAAGACAAATGTTAGGAAACTTTAAGGCCCAAACAGTCCCCGAACATCATATGGCCATCGCAATCATCATCATGCATATTCATCTTATATTAAGCTTAGGATTAGGGACTCTCCTGGCGCATCACTATCATCATCATGACCCATCATATCATCGGACAACATAACCCCGCCTACCAGGCGCCCCAATCTCAGAAGTTGATTACAATTCGCCCATGCCAGAAGATAACACCAGAAATGTCCAAAAGGACAACCTGGACAATTAAACACACACACACACACACACACACACATATATATATATATATATATATATATATATATATATATATTTATTTATTTATTTATTCGAGTTTTACTCTTATATTGCAATTGTCTTACAACAATATTTTAATAGCATCATTTATATTAGATTAGACTTATTTAGCCTGGTGGAGTTAAACCCATGTGGCCTTCTCTTCAACTCACCAGGACAAACATATATTAAATCAGAATATAACAATCTCAATTAACTCTAATATTAAATACTAAATAAAAATTTGATCAAGAAATATATCTATTATATTATGATCTATAATGCAACCAGTTAATGACTAATAATAAAATGTATATAAGCAAGACACATTAAATTGTCCCTGTCTAAATGTATATAAAAAGCGAAGAAAAATAATGAGATATAGAAAACTAATTTTACAATTATACAATATCTAAAACAAACCAAATGAAAATATTTGTTATTCTTAATATTATTTTCATAAATAATTCAATTTTTTAATTGTTAAAAGAATACTATCAGTGAGGTGTATAAGTTAGTTTGTTATTAAATAATTCTTTAGTTTGTTTTTAAGGATGCTATTATCACATAGAATCGTTAAATACAATAGGAATAATTGCAGATTTCTTCCTTTAGGATGTATAGAGTCCTATGTATATACCACATAGGCCTACGTCACTAAATAAAGACTTGCGTGCTCCCTTGGAGGAGGGTTTCTTGACTAGGCTTGATTGAGTTACGCTTATTTCCTTTCGAATGTCAGTGTGTGCCTCAATAAGACATCTAATAGACAATTAAGACATTATTTGGATGTTCAGAGGTACAAACTTAGGCTTGGCTTGAGACTTTTTACGAGCCCTATAATCTTTAGCCTTCGGATCCGCTGCTTGTAGTCCCTCCCGGAGGACTCGACCCCGCTCGGGATTGAACTCCCAACCCTCTGGACTAGATGCAAGGAACATATAACCACTAGACCACCGTGACCGACTCCTTTAGGATTTAATCAATATTTTACTGAAATAAAATTTCCAATCAAATTTGTAATATAAAGGACTCGATCAAATTAACAATTTAACATGTACCAATAGTTATCATGTGAGTTTATAATAATAATATAATAATAATAATAATAATAATAATAATAATAATATTTTTTTATTAGGAATATTTCACAATACAGTGTTACTCCTTCAACCCAAAGTGGTTTGTCGCCAGAGGTTCCTGTCTAAAGCATCTTCCTTCAAATCTCTAGCTTCCATATTTCTCCTCACTCTATCTATCGAACGTTCTCTAGGTCTGCCTCTTCCACTTCTTCCTTTAGCTTTCCAGTCAATGATCTTCTTTGGTATTCTCTCTTCTTCCATTCTTATGAGGTGTCCGTACTATTTCAAACGTTTATCTTAAATTTTTCCTAATGTTTTTTTCAACTTGCAAAATTTCTCTTATTGTCCTGTTTCTGACTTTATTCCTTCTTGAAATTCTTGTTGATCGCCTCCAAAAATTCATTTCTGCTGCTAATAGCTTCTTGGCTTGTTATCTACTTACTGTCCAGGTTTCGGATCCATTTAATAAAATCTTTTGTAAAAGAACTAGAAATATTTTCTTCGTTCTGTATATTATATTTCTATTCCAAACCACTGAGCTCAACATACCAATAATTAATTTTCCATCAGTTATTCTTCTTTCAATTTCTGTAGTTGAATTCTCATTTTTATCTAAAATAGATCCTAAATATTTAAAACATTTTAACATTACGTATTCTTCCTGAATTACATTTTAGCTCATTTGTTGTATCCAATGAAATATATTCTGTTTTTTATAATTTATCTGTAATCCCAATTTTTTGTATTCGATCTCTAATAATACTAATACTACTACTACTAATAATAATAATTTATAGGAAAGCGCCGAGTAGGTAGGCCAGAAGTGAGGTGGAAGAATAACATCCACGATTTGATTATTAAGAATCTATCTCACCATAACATGCCCTTAATTTAAATAAAGATACACATAATTCTGAACAATTTTAATAATTCTAGCTTTCATGAAACCGGAACGAACCAACAGGCTTAATTCCTGGATGATGATGATGATGATGATATACATAATTATTATACTACAGGTTGTATTTTATTACACAGATACTAGTTTCTCAACAAAATATGGTATAAAAGGGATTCGTTATGCATTAATAAACCAATACAACAACTTACCTATTGAATATCAACATTTCACGAATATTAAACATTTTTTCTAATTGTATTAAACATATTTTTTCTCATTGCTTTCTTAGTTAAATATTGTATTTATATATATAATTATGCATTTATAGTAGTTTATATTACTTAAACTTATGTCTGATTTTGTTTTCTTGTTTTTATTGTCAATTGTTTCATGGCCATTATTTTTTTATTTTTTGTATCCATCCATAGTATCCATAGTAATTCTGCCCGAAGGCAGGTCCTTCACTGCAATCATAGCATTTTCATGCTATGCTTGCAGCTTTACTAGGGAATTGTATAGGTGTGGTAGCTTGCCGTTGCTTTCCACACCGGTGAAGGATGATGATGATGATAATGGTAAGGATGATAATAATAAGGATGATGGCCATATGATTTCGGGGACCGTTTGGGCCTTAAAGTTTTCCTGACATTTGTTTTACAGGTGAGAAAAAACCCCGATAAAAACCTCACCCAGAAAAACTGCCCCGCCCGGGGATCGAACCCGGGCCCGCTGCGTGACAAGGCAGCACGCTACGTCGAGACCACAGCGGTGTACATTTTTTTTTTGTATATTGCCCCTTAATTTGAGCCATCTTGCTCTTTGGGATCTTTGAAGAAATAAATAAAATAAAATAATTACATACTCAATCTTTTTTATTAATATTAAGTTTAAAGTTTTACTTACATTATTTAATTGGAATAGAGCTCTCAGTACGTCAATTTCAGTACTAGATTTTGAAACTTGGTCATTGGTAAAGAGAAGCTTATGTATATTTTTTTTTATTCTAAAATGTTCATTTAAATCCCAGTGGCGTGTGGCATGTAAAAAAGTACCTATAATGTGAGAGTTAAATTTAGTAAATGTAATGGATTGTTCTATTAAATCCATTTGCCATTTCATCACGATTTCATCAATAAAGCATACATTAAAAATTGACGGCGAAATTGGATACCCTCGTCTTACACTATTTCAGTTCTGTTATGGCTATAGATTATTAAAAATCGTTTCAAGTTAGATGTAATTCCTGTTATCGATTTTTATTTTCTATATTCAGGTGCATTTTTCTTTCATTATAAATCATAATTTATTGCTTTAAAACAAGGTTTGGTCGAAGGGTTTTTCAGCATTATGGATGTTGGTAGGATATATTTTCTTTCTTTTCTTTGTTATTATTTGGCATTATGGTAATATACAATCAGCAACAAGATTTTCCTTTACTAACATCCGTTTTGACTTAAACTACAATCACATGTTCTTATTATAATAGTGAGTCGAGCTTTTATTTAGTTGCGTGACGTGGTATATTTGTAGCCTGTACTTAAACCTCTGTAATGAGAGCAATATTTCTATCTCCTGTTTTAAGTATTGGACATAATAATAATAATAATAATAATAATAATAATAATAATAATAATAATAATAATAATAATAATAAACAGTGTGAAGGTAATCATTTTTAAGATCTAGGGAGGGCTTAGCGTCGAATTTTGCAATAGAATTAGCAATCGGATACTCTATCTTAAATTAACAAGCAACGACCTTGTGGAGGAAACATGAAACTCTTCTCTTTAGCCCAGTACTTTCATCAGCCTCGCTGATGTTAGTGGCTTTATTTATTTACTGCACACTTTATCGCTTATGTATAAAACATAATGTAGATTGATTTTCTGAAAAATAATGGTATATTTATGAATTCTTAAAACAAACTACATATTGTATCATATTTTCTAAATAAATAGTACCTGAGACTCTTTAAATTTTAAGATCTAAATACAAAATCGAAACCTGAATTTTAAAAATTAATAATTTTATGTAGAGTAGTAGTATTCATATTTTCACAGCTATTGCCGACTTCCCGTTCCTAGTCGCCACCACTCTCGATCAGAAGTATCTTGAAGACCCTTATCATGTATCGTTTTTCTGACTATTTACATCCGCTTTTTTGCGATCTTCCATGTACTGCTTTTCATGATGGTGACCATTAGAAGATTTTTTGGGACCAATGTTGTTGGACATTCTCATTACTAGACATCGGATTCTTAGGTTCTACAAATATAAATTTAGGCACCTAAATTATGCTTTAAAAACTGTAAAATATATTCTAAAAATTCTATTTTAGTCCGTCGCTGTGGCGTAGTCGGTAGAGTCCCTACCTTCCACTCCGGCGACCCGGGTTCGATTCCCGGCGGGGTAAGGGATTTTCAAAATCTCAAATTTGGGACTTGGTGTGTGTAGTGTCCAAGTTGTACCCATTGGGATTATTTCCTAAAAAAAATCTATTTTAGGTTTGTAAATGCGTTTAACATAATATTTAATAGAAAAATTGAAGTAATGAATGTGAAATTGATAAAATGAATCAAAATAATTAACTTTATTAAATATATTTGTTGACTACAGTTCAAATAGGATCCCCAAAGCTGTTTATAATTATATACCAAGAGGACGAAGATCTCTGGGCCGTCCTATGAAACGCTGGAGAGAAATTTTTCTATAGTATCATAACAAGCCTTGGCCTAATACTTGGAAGGAAGGAAGAAGAAGAAAGACAAAGTAAAATCAATTTATTTTTATGTTTTATTTTTTATGCTGAAATAAAATTCTGAGTATTCCCTGAGTCTTATGAACGCTGTACTGGAACGAATAATGTAAATTTAATGTAAAAAAATACAATTTTAAATTTGAAAAACACAAATTTGGTATCAATGATAAAATAGGCACTTCTAGCCTGGGTAAAATGTTAAATGCAATTTAAGGTTTAAAAAATACAAAAAATATATTTGCCAGAGGGTAAAGTAGGCATTTTAGGCATAATAAACTCTTTCAGCTGGTATAACTTTTCATAAAATTGTATTCAGTTCACTGGTTTTTTATATTTTATTTTAGGGAAAAAAATATACATGGAACCTAAAGAAATCTGCTCTATCATCGTTTCATTCGCACTCTTTGTTCTTATTTCTTCTTTCCTGATTCTTTCCTGTCTTATTACATTTTCACTTCTCATATAATTTAATCCATTTATATTATTAAAAACTTCCTTTCATAGTCGCAATTTGGAGTCATTGCTTCACTATATTATCACAAGACAGTGTCAACTAGTGTTTTATCATAGTCATATATAAGTTTGTTTGTTTTTTTTTTGTAGCTGTAATTGTATCCCACAATACTGAGTTCAGGGCTCCCAATATATTTATTTTCAATTCTTATTTTGATATCTAACTAACTCACTGACACTGTCGAACCCGTAGGTTCATGGCCGCGCGGACGTAAGCTCTCCATACATCCTATCCTGAGCCAATGTTTTCCAGTCATCCCCTGTATAATCTACTTCCCTCAAATCATAGTTAATGTTCTTCTCCCACCTCATTCTTGGTCTACCAACTGGGCGTTTTCCCTCTGGTTTTCCTACAAGAAGCTTCCATGCAAAGTCTTTCATTCCCCATACGTACAACATGTCCTGCCCATCGCAGTCTACGAGACTTAACTGTTCTTATTATATCTGGCTTCCTATAAAGACCATGTAGTTCATTGTTATGTAGTCTTCTCCATTCACCTGTCAGTTCATCTCTCTTTGGTCCAAAAATGTTCCTAAGAACTTTATTTTCAAATACTCGTAATCTCCTTTCCTCCCTTAGAGTAAGAGTCCATGTTTCGCACCCATATAATGTAACTGTTAGGATAATAGTTTTATATATTTTCAGTTTAACGTTTTTTTTTTTAGAGTTGGGACATCAAAAGCCTCCGTAATGCATAATAGCACTCATTTCCAGAATTGAGCCTATGTTTAATTTCTTTGTGCATCTCATTCCTATTTGTGATTATTGTTCCTAGGTATTTGAATTCAGCCACTTCTCAAAATTTCCCTCATTTGTCATTTAGCTGTCTATTTTCATATTTGCCGAAAGAATTTCCTCTTTGGTAACGATGGTGATGAAAATCATATAAAACGTTAAGTTTTATAATTTTTTTAATTAACCCAATTATTTAAACTAGTTTATTTCTGTGGTTGAGATTTTCGTTAGTAGAAATTTAAAACTTTAATTGGAATTACCAATCAGATATTCGTATCATCATATCGGATATCAAAACGAACTCGTTGTATTGCTTATAGAAACTCTTAAGCATAAATTCTAGGTCATCCGCTTCCTAAGCAGAAATTACTTGATCTTCAGTAGACCTCGGGTTTTGTGCCTATTTTCTGCTGAAGTAATAAATAAAAACCAATTATATAAATATAACCTTTATGAACATTTATAACACTAGGAAGAGTTTAACAGTGCCTAAATTGCCTATTTTACCCATTGGAATCCATGTTGTGATTTGGACGTAAAATTGTCCTTCTAAATTAAATTTACGTAATTCGTTCCAGTTCAGCGTTGTCAGATCTCCAGAAATTTTTGGAGATCTTTGGAATTAACACAGCAGTAAATTTACTCTGTCAATAAATGTAACTTACGTAATAGGCCTATATATTGGTTATGACTTTCACGGCTATCGTTATCTAATAGGCCTATACAAAAATGTTTGTTTGTTTCTTCGTACTTTATGCGCGGTCATACCGTTGATTCGATTGTGATGTAGCTTTTTGCAAAATGTTCAGGAGATTCCCGGGATGAACATAGGCTATAAGAGAGTTGTGATACTCAACTCCTCCATCCTTAAAAATCGCCCTTTGTAGTGTAAAACGTGAAAAAAGTAGCTCTTTGGACGCTTAAATGGCTTACGCTGCCTAAAACATAACAAGTACTCAAAATTAATGTACACCGAATTGAATATCTCAAAAAGCTCTACAAAAAAGTCCACGACAGCATATGTTTATCTCTTACGGATAACTGACAATAACCATTTTTGTCTTTCATTGATGCCAAGAAGATCGAGACAAGTACGTAGATTCTTGTGCAAGCATAGCAAGCACATGGTGGATATTCTTTTACGGATAGCCTAACTCACAGTAACGAATTTTGTCTTTTAGCTCATTTATGCCAAGAAGATCGAGAAAAGTAGATTCCCCGACAACACCTGGTAATCAGCACGGTGGAATCTTAAAATAATTACGATATACATTTATAATTATTTTTCACTTTTCTTATTCAACTAATCATAAGAAGTAGGCCTACATTATTTTTTGTCTTTCATCTCATTTATGCCAAGAAGATCGGGATAAGTAGATTCCCGGACAACGCCGGGTAATCAGCACGGGGTACCTAAAAAAATATACATTTATAATTATTTTTCCTTCTACTTATTTAACTAAACATAAAATCACATTAATTTTAATTTATTTAGGCGTAGCAGCGCACGCCGGGTATTAGCTAGTGTATATTAAAATACCTTTTCGGAATTCTTGGCCGTGTCTTGTAGTATTGTCTTCTCCATGTTTTATCACCTTCTGAAGATGTCACCCACAGAAGGCGATGAAACGTCGAGAAGACAATACCACAAGACGCGGCCAAGAATTCCGAAAAGGTATTTTAATATACATACTTAATTAGATCAACTTTATTTAGTTTACTAATTACATAAATCTTATCTTACTATGTTAGGTGCCTAAATAAATAAATATATATATATATATATATATACGTAGGGCCTAAAGATCGGAGGTCCAATCATCAGATATAATTTTTATATATAGGCCTATGTTTAATATTTTCTAATGCAGTTTTCTATATTTAGTTGAATTTTTTTTTAATGTCAAATTGACACTCCCATATTTTTACAATTACAAAAAATAAAGAATTATTGATCCCTCAGTAGTAATAAACTTAATGAATTGATTTAAAACAGTTCTTAGCGATCATGGGAAACAAATTAAAGATATAAGGGAGTAAAAAATCGTGTGTAAATAAAATTATCAAGAAGAAATTTTATTTTTGAAAAACATTTATTACAAAAGATACCGTATTTAAAAGTGAAAATTGTATTTTTAATAGTTGTCATTTAAATTATTTTATTTTAATTCTAATTTTAAAAAACTAGTTTACGCGACTCTTTCGACATTATAATTATAATAAATATAATTACTATTATTAATGATTACCAGGCAAAATAAATTATTTTCTAAATATTTTTTGGCATTAATGAAAATATTTTATTTATTCATTCATTTATTAAGTCAAAAGAGTTCAAAATCAATATAACAGAAAAGAGAAATGTACAGTGATTAAATCCCTACTACATTCTTAAAGTGGTAAGCCTACGGATGTCGTCCCTCTCGCTGCGGGCATGGGCGTTTGCGGTCCTAGTTGACTGTTTCTTAACAACACTAATAGTTGTCAGCGTGAGACACGTATGCCTGAGGATAGTTAACCTTTTAATTCATTATTTGGATAGGTAGCAATATAAACAACGATATATAAACATAATATTGACATTTTTTTTTTTAGATTCTGATTGCTCTAACCTCGACTTCATCATTACCCATTGTAAGGTACATATATTAATTGGTGTTCCTCGTATAATTTATATAATTTCACTATTATTATTATTATCAATATTATTATTATTATTATTATTATTATTATTATTATTATTATTATTATTATTATTATTATTATTATTATCGTAAGTATTATTATTGTTATTATCGTATAAAATGTTGTTTGCATATGAAATTTAGATTGCAACATTAATAAATAAATACGATCACATTTCTCCATTATTCCACGAATTGTCATGGCTACATCTAAAAGAGAGAAGAAAATCACACTGTCCTTATTTAAGATCCTACATACCTCAATTCCCAATTATTTATCATCTCGTTTCCAGTATCTATTCTCAAACCATAACTTAAACACAAGATCACAACATAGTGTCTTTCTAATATACCGCAACATAGGACATCAAATCACTCCATGTCATATACTATCTTCACTTCTCGCAACTGGAATTCCCTACCACAAGAAATAAGGGGCTGCCGGACATTGGCATCTTTTAAAAGAAATCTGAATTTATATTTGCTCTAACCTCGACTTCATCATTACCCAGTGTAAGGTAAATATATTATTTGATGTTTTTCATATAATTCATCATATTTATACTATTATTATAATTATTATTATATTATTTTATTATTATTATTATTATTATTATTATTACTGTTATCGTATAAATGTTGTTTGTATACATGAAATTTACATTGCTACACTTAATGATGTATCTTTAACTGTTTATAATTAGTATAGTGTATATATATATATATATATATGTATCTGTCAAATATTTATTTGTATTTGTGCTGGTTGAGTGGAAGAGAAGGCCTAATGGCCTTAACTCTGCCAAAATAAATAAAGCATTATTATTATTATTATTATTATTATTATTATTTATTATTATTATATCTATATTGTCAAATATGTATTTGTAGGCCTATTTATGCTGGTTGAGTGGAAGAGAAGGCCTTATGGCCTTAACTCTGCCAGAATAAATAAAACATTATTATTATTATTATTATTATTATTATTATTATTATATCTATATTGTCAAATATTTATTTGTAGGCCTATTTATGCTGGTTGAGTGGAAGAGAAGGCCTTATGGCCTTAACTTTGACACAATAAATAAAACATTATTATTATTATTATTATTATTATTATTATTATTGTTCTTTGGAAATATCATTCCTAGTAATAATTATCAGAAGTGTTCGTCTTTCAGTACGGGAAGGAATTACGTAGTAATTATCTGTAATTATGGATCCAGATTCTGGGCATAGAAACGAATAGAATGTTTATGTAAGTCATGTTAAACATACACTGACAATTCTAGACACATCTCGCATGAATGGGCAGTCCCTCTCACCGCGATCTTCTTTGCTATTGGTTCTCCTGTATCTGACCCGTTTTATTCAACTACTATATGACAGAAACCACCACAACTACTAGTGCAAATAGCATGCATTGTACTTTTTACAGAAAATAGATATTTAAAAAGTCAATGAATTCCCTACTCTTCTTGACCTAAAGGTAAACCCAGCACAGTAGCTAATTAACCCATTGAAGTAAACTAGGAATTATTGCTCTTGATAATTTTTTTGGCCTTGATTTTAGCTTTGATATAAGGCAGTTTTTCTTACGCTTGTCTCAGTCTCTTGAATGGGTTTTGCCTGAGTGATTTAATTTTCTCAGTTCGGAATCTTCAGTGAATTTACCAACATGTTTAGAAATGTATTCACGTCCATCAGTACAGTGTTAATAATGCTAACATATTTCATTAATAAAGAGTTAGAAGGTTCTCCGACGTTAACACCAAGTTCGACAACTACATCAGTTGCTCCAGCAAAAGACATTTTGAAGAAAGCTACATACAATCAATCTGGAGATGTTTATTTAGATTCTGCTAGCAAAGATTGTTTTGCTACGAAAGATGTAATGTCTTGTATGAAGTATAAAGCTTTAAAATATATTCGTAATTTTGTATTTCCTAATCAAGGGAAAAGTTGGGAACAGGAGATCACACTGGTAGGACCACTCAAACTTGTGGCTTTGCCACAGAAAGATGAAGATAGTGAAACCGACCACTTGTTTGAAGAGTCGAAGCCGAGATCTACGGACAACGAAATGATGAAAATCATCAGGTTTACACTCAGAGAAATGGAAAGATTCGTTAGATCTTATGGTTTCGTGATCACCATACCTTCGTCTTCTTCTTCTTCTGCTGACGACATTTCAACACCAAGATTCATTGATGATGATTTCTTCAGTGGCACTCTCAAAGAAGGTTAGATTATTTAGTATGTAATTATTAGGGCAAGGCAATTAATGATTTTTCATATTTTTCTTATGAAGGTTAAAACATTGCTTGCATATATGAAAATGTACGACATTAAAAAACGGATTAAATAAAAGCAATTCGTTAGGGCACTTTTTGCATTTTCTTAACTTTATTAGGGATAGGTCTTTTTTTGGCAATTTTAGGTCATTTTGAGCATTTTTTACACTTTTCCGGAAGGTTGTGACATTATTTGTATTTGATTTAAGATTTGTATTATAATTCAGTATTTTTCCTTGTCAATACAATTTCTTGGAATTAAGTAGTTGCTTTGCTAATTACTACCCCTATTTTTCAAGGTATGTGCATAATGAACTTGCCCACTTCTAGGAATTTTATTCAATTTCTTAAAGCTTACGCTAGCTTCTACCCTTATTCTGTATGTTAACTGCAATTAAAAATTGTTGTAAAAGTGCACTGTGTAATTGAAATGGATTTTCTGCAATAAAAGGTACTGTAATATGTATTTTTTAATACTTTCTTATTAATATTTTTATGTTAAGTTAAATTTTATGTAATTCAGTAATCAAGTGAGTACTTAATCTAATAAATAGTATTTTTATTGGCAATTCTTAACTTTTTATTCGTGATTTTTTTATTTTATTGGTCACTTTTTTGCATTTTTTTAGGTCATAAATGCATTTTTTATTTAGCATTTTTTACGAATTTATAGGTCATTAAATGCCTTGCCCTAGTAATTATTAAATGTAGTTATATCATTATTAGGCATTGAAAGCAGAGATTTACTCGTATTTGTTAATTATTGATGGATTTTCTCTCGGGTAAAACACCTGTGGCATTAGCGTAAAGGTATATAAAGTCCTATTTTAGTTATTTTTATTTTGTGGATTAATATGTCAGAAATACAGGATTTTCCTTCCTCTATCATAAGGGTAAAGTTGTTAAGTGATAGCTAATTTCTTACGGTAGATATCTCTTGGTTAGAAGCAATTCAAATCTCAGATTATTAATAAAATATTTTAATATTAATAAGCTCTCGTGAAAAGTTATGTTTTCAGACTTTTGTATGTTTACCCTGCGGTCACAGAAATAATAATAATAATAATAATAATAATAATAATAATAATAATAATAATAATAATAATAATAATAATAATAATAACAATAATAACAATAATAATAACAATAACAATAATAATAATAATAATAACAATAATAACAATAATATCAATAATAATAATAATATCAATAATAATAATATCAATAATAATAATAATATCATAATAATATAATAAATCAATAATAATAATAATAATATCAATAATAATAATAATATAATATCAATATAATAATAATAATATCAATAATAATATCATAATAATATCAATAATAATAATAATATCAATAATAATAATAATAATAATAAAATAATAATATCAATAATAATAATAAATATCATAATAATAATAATATCAAGAATAATAATAATATCAATACTAATAATAATAATATCAATACTAATAATAATAATATCAATACTAATAATAATATCAATACTAATAATAATAATATCAATAATAATAATAATAATAATAATAATAATACAATAATAATAATATCAATAATAATAATAATATCATAATATAATATCATAATAATAATATCAATAATAATATCAATAATAATAATATCAATAATAATAATATCAATAATAATAATATCAATAATAATAATATCAATAATAATAATATCAATAATAATAATATCAATAATAATAATATCAATAATAATATAAATAATATACTAATAATCCATCCATAGTAATTCTGCCCGAAGGCAGGTCCCTCACTGCAATCAGAGCATTTTCAGGCTATGCTTGCAGCTTTACTAGGGAATTGTGTACGTGTGGTAGCTTCACGTTGCTTTCCACACTGGTGAAGGATGATGGTGATGATGATAATGGACATATGATTTCGGGGACCGTTTGGGCCTTAAAGGTTTCCTGACATTTGTCTTACAGGTGAGGAAAAACCCCGATAAAAACCTCACCCAGAAAAACTGCCCCGACCGGGGATCGAACCTGGGCCCGCTGCGTGACAAGGCAGCCCGCTACCTCGAGACCATAGCGGTGGATCATATTAATAATAATAATAATAATAATAATATAATAATAATAATAATAATAATAATAATAATAATAATAATAATAATAATAATAATAATAATAATATTATAATATTATTATTATTATTATTATTATTATTATTATTATTACTATACCTTTATTTTACCTCACAGATTAAAGACTTTATTTAAGGCCTTGTCTACGTCTCAATGATTAGATAAAATTTACAATAATTAATCTTATAAGTTAAATAAAATAAATGATTTCATAGAGGCCTAGAAAATAATTGCATACATAAAAAAAGACCGTCATGCAGCAACTGCGTAAATTAAGCGAATTCTGAGCAAGTCGAATTTATGTTCCATTTATATACATAAATTGTTAAATTGAGGAAATTTAATTTCTGATCGCAGATTGTCTAAAAGGACATGAACTGCATTGAAGATAAATCATTCATAACCTTAGGCCTAAGTTATTACCTGCGTGTTGTATAATTTGACAGTTTTAAATGACATCTATCGGTTCATTTTCTAATTACTTTATTAAAATATTAAAAAAATTAATTAAACTAATGTATCGTAAAGGATACATTGTCAATTTAAGAATTGATTAATTTACATGGTCGCCTATAACCTACATTCTGACGAACTAAACATGACGATTGCTAGAGTCAATTTTTAATTCAGGATTTCAGGTAAACCCGATTTCTATTGCTAGGTACGCGCTGGTTTTTGGAGAATATCTTCCTCTGCTTATTTTAATAGTAGGGCTTATATGGGATACTGAGTTTCATTGTCAAACATCGAAAATTGCGACCGCTATAGCGATTTTTAAATTTTCGTTTCAGGTGAATATCAAAGTATAAAATTATAAAATAGTTACCTAAAAGGTCCGTCTCCTCAACTTAAAAATTATTATCTACAGCGCTTACGGGACTAGTCCCGTCATCAGCAGAAGTATTATCTCTCGACCCCTGATTCAATATTGTTGTACTGAAAATCTGGTAGAGGGGATTACACGTACTGGGTGCGTTTTCATTTATCAGATGGTCGTTGTTAATTGCCTTCAAAATTTCCATCTCCTCGATAAACGTATTCCAAGAGATGGAAATTTTAAAGGCAAGTAACAACGACCACCTGATAAATGAAAACGCATACAGTACGTGTAATCCCCACTACCAGATTTTCAGTGAAACACCAGTATTGAATCAGGGGTCAATATATAATACTTCTGCTGATGACGGGACTAGTCCCGTAAACGCTGTAGATAATTAATAATTTTTAAGTTGAGGAGACGGACCTTTTAGGTAACTATTTTATAATTTCATACTTTAATTGTGTGACTAATACCTCAACGGAATTTTATTAATGTCGAACTCCTATATGATACATTTTTAATTAATTTTTAGGGCCTATATGCCAAGTTTGGTTTTGGCGAAACAACAATTAGAGAAGCTAGACTGTTAACGGATATACACATCTAGACCGTTAACAGACATACAAACACACTAACTCACTGGCACCATCGAACCCGTAGGTTCCTGGCTCACGCGGACATAAGCTCTCCATTCATCCCTAACCTGAGCTAATGTTTTCAAATCTTCCACTTCTACATCCTTCAAATCATGGATGCTCATTCTCCCACCTCATTGTTGGTCTACCAACTGGGCGTTTTTCCTCCGGTTTTCCTACAAGAATCTTCCATGCCCATCCTTCATTCGCCATTCTTTCCACATATCCTGCCCATTGCAGTCTTACGAGACTCAACTGTTTTTATTACAGCCTATCTGGCTCCCTATAGAGACCATGTAGTTCACTTATGTAGTTTTCTCCATTCACCTGTATGTTTATCTCTCTTTGGTCCAAAAATGTCCTTAAGAACTTTATTCTCAAATATTTGTAATCTCCTTTCCTCCCTTAAGGTTAGGGTCCATGTTTCGAATCCATATAATATAACTGGGAAAATAACAGTTTTATATATTTTAAGTTTAACGTTTTTTTTTAAAGAGTTGGGATGACAAAAGTCCCAGAATCGAATCTATGTTTAATTTCTTTGTGCATCTCATTCCTATTTGTAATCACACTGAGCAACAAAAAATAAACTTTTTTTTTTTTGTCTCAGAAAGAAAAATATGTGATTCTGATAGTACTTTTTCTCCTGAATTAAAATATGATATCGGGTTTTCTCCATCACGCAAGGTTTCCGAGAGACAGGAATTTATAACTTCAAACACTTTAATATTTTCTACATTCGTAACTACACAAAATTCGAACATTCGTACTCACCTAGAAAGTAAGAAATGACGATTTTCCGCCATATTTCGCCTGTGGAGCATCCCTCTTGATGGTCCAACAATAATCGGCCAGCATATTAGGATTCCATTTGCTTTGATATATTTTTTCCATAGCTGAAATCTCCTGATGAAAGTGTTCCCCGTGCTCATCGCTCAATGGACAAATGGACGAAAAAACGTTTATTAAAAAAATCATTATTTAAATCCATTAATTGAAATTGAAATAAAAAACTGTGGGTGATGGAGAAATTCCGAATACATATTTGAAAACACGATAAAAAAAACTGCATTAAGTACAACTATTGGTACTCATGATACAAAAATCATGTTGACCAGTGTAATTGGTTTTAGGTATTTTAATTCATTCCTATCTATCACTGGATAAATAAGAGAAAGCTAAGGTCTAGAAATTACAAAAATTATTCACAATCAGATGTGAATCTTGAGGAAGCTCTTAAAAAAATAGCAACCGAAGAAATTTTAATTCGGGCAGCTTCAGAGCAGATCAAATTAAGTCATTGTACACTTTATAATAAATTTGAAGGCTTTCATAAAATAAACTAGGTAGGCAATTTATACTAATAACACTGGTCAACATGATTTTGGTCTCATGAGTACCAATAGTTGTACTTAATGCAGTTTTTTATCGTGTTTTAAAATATGTATTCGGAATTTCTCCATCGCCCACAGTTTTTTTTTTATTTCAATTTCAATTATTGGATTTGAATACTTATTTTTTTAATAAACATTTTTTCGTCTATTTTGTAAAATAAAACCAAATGAGCTAACTCAAATGATTTCAGCTATGGAAAAGAGATATCAAGGCAAATGGAATCCTAATATGCTGGCCGATTATTGTTGAACCATCAAGAGGGATGCTCCACAGGCGAAATATAGCAGAAAATCGTCATTTCTTACTTTCTAGGCAAGTCCGAATGTTCGAATATTGTGTAGTTACGAATGTGGAAAATATTAAAGTGTTTGAAATTATAAAGACCTGTCTCTCGGAAACCTTGCCTGATGGAGTAAAACCAATATCATATTTTAATTCAGGAGAAAAAAAATACTATCAGAATCACATATTTTTCTTTCTGAGACAAAAAAAAAGTTTTGTTTTTGTTCCTCAGTGTAATTCATTCAGAGGAAAAATGTTGGTCTATATGTAAAGTGTGCTGATTTGGGTTTTCCCATCGGTATACTCTTCTTATGTTCATAAAACAATACTGGGATGATACAGGACAAACGTATTTTCTTTTTCAAAACAATTCACCAGAAAAAAAACATGGTTTACTCAAATGTTAAGGGCACCCGGTACTAATTTCCTTACAATTTGGTTTAAAAATATGTAACATACAAACATAATTTTTTCTGCTTATTTTTAAGTTATGTGCATGAAAACTAAGTTACTAATTAAATAAGTCTTCCTGAACATAATGACACTCTGGTTAACTTTTTAGACATATTTCTTCATGAGTAATTTAAAATAAAAAAAATGAAAATAAAAAATCCAATTTCTTAATAGTATTGTCTTCGTACAATTATCTCAAAAACGACTTATCTAATTGTTTCCAAAATTTAGTATGTTATTGTCCATAGTTCATTTGACAATAATAAGGTTTACGTGTTCAGTTATGAATTGTGATTTATTTTTTAAAGAAATTGAAGACCAAAAATTCTTTTTGTTAAAAATTTTGCATAATTTTTTATTTCAAATAATATCAATAGCAAAAAGGTAAATTTTCTTTATTATTATAGAGTTCTTTAAACTGCATATCCTATCTTTCATAGTTTCAGAGAAAAGTGTACAAAAATATGGAAAAAAGTAAGTTACAATAAAATGAAAAAAAAAAGTGCACATCATCAGAACAAAGAGACGCCATTCTTAAAGAACAATTTTTATGGGTTTAAATGTCCAAAATCGACAAAATATTACCTTCCAGGATGTTTTGAAGCAGAAAGAAAAAATCATTTTTTAACCCAAATAAGTACTGGGTGCCCTTAACTCTAACTCACTAACTAACTCACTGGCACTATCGAACCCGTAAGTGCATGGCCACGCGGACATAAGTTCTCCATACATCCCTATCATGAGACAATGTTTTCCAATCATCCCTAGTATAATCTACTTCCCTCAAATCATAGTTAATGTTATTCTCCCACCTAATTCTTGGTCTACTTACTGGGTGTTTTCCTTCGGGTTTTCCTACAAGAAGCTTCCATGCACATGTTTCATTCTCCATTCGTGCCACATGTCCTACCCATCGCAGTCTACGAGACTTAACTTTTCTCATTATATCTGGCTTCCTATAAAGACCATGTAGTTCACTGTTATGTAGTCTTCTCCATTCACCTGTCTGTTCATCTCTCCAAATACTCGTAATCTCCTTTCCTCCCTTAAAGCAAGAGTCCATCTTTCGCATCCGTTTAATATAAATGTTAGAATAATCTTAACCTATACATAGTAAATTCGGTGTCACGTTGCTTGTGCGCGATGGAATCCTTAAACTACATAACTGATTTTAATAAAATGTTGCACACGGTGTGCAGTTTGATCCAACTTGAGACCTACGATGTGTTTATAACTAAATTTATAGTCGCATTATTTTTATTGCAAATTATTTGTTTATTATATTTACTATTATTATTCTTATTATTATTAGTATTATGAGGATCTATTAGTTATTATTATTTATTATTATTATATTACTTATTATTATTGTAATTATTATTATATTATCTGAAGGGCGTTGAGGATTACAACTCCCCTATCAGCCTATGTTCATCCCCGGAATCTCCTGAACATTTTTCAAAAAGCCCCCCGATCTCAATCGGGATGAAATGACGGTATGGCAGAGCACGAAACGAATTGCCGAGAATATATTTATCCCGAGCTTACTTGGGATAAAGGAAAGACGAAAATGGTTATTGTGAGTTATCCGTAAGAGATAAACAGATGCTGTCGCCGAGTTTTTTGTAGAGGTTTGTTTTTAGATATTCAGTTTATATGTACAGTCATTTGTGCATTTGTTATGGTTTTAGGCGCAGCGTAAGCCATTTAAGCGTCGCAAACATGGGACTCTTTATTTCACGTTTCCTTCAATACCAAGGATGATTTTGAGGGGTGAAGGGGGTGAATACCAAACAATCCTCTTATAACCTATGTTCATCCCGGGAATGTCTCCTGACCATTTTGCCAAAAACCCCCATCAAAATTAGGATCAACGGTCTATGGCCGCGCCATAGAATACGAACAAACAAAAACAAACACAACATTGGTTTTTATAATTAGATTAGATTCACTTATGTAAAACAGGGGTTTTTTTTAAAGTATCCTTCATTTTAATTTCTGCAGAAAATATTATTACTGAAACATATTTATAATTTTTAATCATAACATGCCATCATTAATTAGATTGTGTTCTGCCAAAGTTATGGAATTGAAATTTTTACAGGAATGTGCGGTATTTTTGTACAAAAAATATTGAACACGAGTGAAGCATCTTCATCTAGTCGACAAGATCCGAGTAGTATTTCTGCTTAACTCATGTCTGTATATATAGGCCTACAAATATTATTATACAGCTGAATGATTGGAAAATATTAGCTCAGGATAGGAGATGTACGGAGAAGAGTTATGTATATTTTTTAATTTGCCCCAGGTTTGTCTTCAGACATTCCTGGCTTATTCTCTCTGGCAATGGCGTACTTGTAACCCACTTCTGAGGTTTCGGGAGCATGAGAAGGCCGGGGTACGTTGCCCCGATGATATGATGGGTTGATTTGGATGATGATTAATGGTGCGCCAGTATAGCGCCCCCTAATCCTAAGCTTAACCTAAGGATGAAATATGAAAGAGTGGAATGATTTGGCGATGGCCATATGACTTCAGGGGACAGTTTGGGGCCTTAAAGAGTTTCCTGACATTTGTCTTACAGGCTGAGAAAAAACGCCGATAAAAACCTCACCCAGAAAAACTGTCCCGACAGGGGATCGAACCCGGGGGGGGGGCCCGCTGCGTGAGCAAGGTAGCACGCTAACCGAGGGACCACAGGGAAAGAAGGTTATATATATATATATATAAATATACACATAACTAACTCACTGACCCTATCGAAATCCGTAGGTTCATGGCCATGCGGACATAACTTATCCGTACATTCCTATCCTGAGCTAATGTTTTCCAATCATTCCCTGTATAATCTAATTCCCTCAAATCATAGTTAATGTTATTCTCCCACTTCATTATTGGTCTACCGACTGGACTTTTCCCTCTGGTATTCCTACAAGAAGCTTCCATGCACGTCTTTCATTCCCCATTCGTGCCACATGTCTTGCCCATCGCAGTCTACGAGACTTAACTGTTCTTATTACATCGGGCTTCCCATAAAGACCATGTAGTTCACTGTTATGTAGTCTTCTCCATTCACCTAATTTTCTAAGAACTTTATTCTCAAATACTCGTAATCTCCTTCTCTCCCTTAAAGTAAGATTCCATGTTTATTTACATGCATACATACATACATAATACATACATACATACATACATACATACATAAATACATAAAGAAATAAAGACATAAAGACATACATAAAATAAAGAAGAAAGACAATAAAGAAATAACATAATACAGCATAAAGGACATAACATACATAAATAAAGAAAGACATACAACATACATACATACAACATACATAAATAATGCATACATACATCATACATACATACATACATACTACCGACATACATACATACATACATACATACATACATACATACATCTACATACTACATACATACAATAATATAACATACATACATCCTTACATAACAATACATACAATACATACAATACATAACTAAAGTAACATTACATAATACAACATACATACATACATACATACATACATACATACATACATACATAAACATACATACATACATACATACATACATACATACATACATACATACATACATACATACATACATACATACATACATACATACATACATACATACATACATATATATATATATATATATATATAGGCCTACATACATATTTACATACATGCATACATACATACATACGTACATACGTGCACACGTGCATACGTACATACGTGCATATATATCCATCCATAGTAATTCTGCCCGAAGGCAGGTATTTCACTTCAATCATAGAATTTTCATGCTATGCTTTGCAGCTTTACTAGGGAATTATAGGTGTGGTAGCTTCTTGTTGCTTTCCATACCGGGGGATGATGATGATGGTCAGATAATGATGTTCGGGGACCTTTTGAACCCCAAAGCTTCCTGACATTTGTCTTAAAGTAGAGGAAAAACCCCGGAGAAATAATTTCTCCCAGAAAGCTTGTTCCGACCGGGGATCGAACCCGGGCTCGCCGCGTGACATGGTAGCACTCTACCTCTAGACCACAATGGTAGACATATATAGTAAATTCAATATATGAAATGAAATATTTTTGTAGATAGTTTCACTTAATTTCAGACGTAATGAGCCATAATATGTACCGTAAAGTAGTTTTCTCTTAATTTTTGTAAACAAATAGGCCTATTATATGTGTGTTTGAATAATTGAATTGATATGCCTACGCATTTTTACGTTATATTTCTACATCATCATCATCTGCATTCATGGATTAGGTCTGTTGACCAGTTCCGACTTCAGCCCATCTCTTTCTAGGTCTGCCCACATCTCGGGTGCTCTCAGGTTTGTATTTTGTTATTTGTTTTGGATATCTATCTTCATTCATTCTGTCTATGTGTTGCTTCCATTTTTGTCTATATGTATCTATTTTATCAGTTATTGCAAATATTTCAAGTTCCTGTCTTATTTCTGTGTTCTTGATTCTGTCTTTCTTAGTGCACCCTTTAACAGATCTCAAAAATTTCATTTCTGCCGCCGTTATCCTACTTAGATCTTGTTTTTTATGTATCCAGGCTTCTGAACCATAGAGCAGTACCGGTACTGCCAATGTTTTATAAAATTTCAATTGGGTCTCTCTTGTTGTTTTGTTATTTAGTGATCGTTTTATCGTACCACATATTCCCTGGAATTTTGCTATTTTATTAGTTATATCATTATCATAATGTCCACCGCTGTGGTCTCGAGGTAGCGTGCTGCCTTGTCACGCAGCGGGCCCGGGTTCGATCCCCGGTCGGGGCAGTTTTTCTGGGTGAGGTTTTTATCGGGGTTTTTCCTCACCTGTAAGACAAATGTCAGGAAAACTTTAAGGCCCAAACGGTCCCCGAAATCATATGGCCATCATCCTTATCATTGTCATCATCATCATCATCATCCTTCACCGGTGTGGAAAGCAACGGGAAGCTACCACACCTACACAATTCCCTAGTAAAGCTGCAAGCATAGCATGAAAATGCTATGATTGCAGTGAAGGACCTGCCTTCGGGCAGAATTACTATGGATGGATTATCATAATTAAATGAAATGTCACATCCTAGATAATTAAGATGGTTCACCTGTTCTATGATTTTGTTTCCTATTACTATTTTGGATCTGATTTGATTTTTCCCTTGGAATGCCATTACCTTAGTTTTTTCTATGGATATTTTGAGATTATATTGTTCACATATATTATGTAGTTTAAAAATATTGCTTTGAAGTTCGTCTTCCGTATTTGCTATTATTACCTGGTCATCAGCATGTAATAATGTTTTCAAGTAGTGTGTTTTATCTAATTTTATTCCTTTATTTCTACATATTCGTCTAAAAATTACGTAAAAATTCATGTTAAGTTATACTTTTTTACAACATATAATCAAACGAAACCTCTAGGTATAATAGAGCTGTAGATTTTTAATAACATAATACTCTCAGAAGAAGATGGTAATGAGCTGCACGCACTATAGTCTCTCCTTATTATGTTTGTGTCTATCATTAACTTATTTCTGTAAGGTAGGCGTATATTTTGTTTATTGTATTCCATTGACATGCAAAATTATATATTTCTTCTTCTAAATTGCTTTCCTAAGGTGCGGAAGCAATTGTATTTTTAAATTACTTTGCTCTAGAATTAAGAAGAATCCTAATTACGACCAAATAACCTACTATCATTTTGTAGGGGAAAAAAGTTCAAATCTAAAGTAAAAGAGTAAATTTATATAGGTTACTCTAGCACAAATTAGAACAACTCTGTACTACATTAAAATAGTTTCTCATTTACCACTATATCATTCCACCCAATTTTCTCGTAGATATAAGGATATTCCATATTAAAAAATGTTATAAAATATATACATTTAGCTGATCTCCTTGCGAAGAAAGGTTCCCTGATAACATAATCACCAACACCCAAATCTATACCCCATCTGGCCATCAAAATTATATATTCACCTTGTTTAATTGACTAAGGATGTATGAGTTGCCTTTACTTACATACTCACTGGCACTATCGAACCCGTAAGTTCATGGTCGCGCGGACATAAGCTCTCCATGCATCCCTATCCTGAGCTAATGTTTTCCAATCATTCCCTGTATAATCTGCTTCCCTCAAATCTATATGTGTTGAAGATGATTTTTTTGTTGACCACTTTAATTTTATCCCAAGCGTGTTGGAAATTAAAATTATTTTTCATTTTTTAGTTCGGTTTTCTAATAAAGCGTGTTGTTTTAGTTTTTTAAAACTATTATTTATTTTATTTCATTCTTTTTATGCCAGGAGTTGCTACTTTCAGTGGCTACCTAAATTCCTCTCGACGCTAAATGGGCGCTGTGGTCGAATGCTGACCGCAATATTCCTTACAAAAAATTCCTCCCCCCTAGGGACTCGAAACAGCGTGCCAGATAAGCAAGTAGTAATTCTCTTTCCTAATTTTATAACGGCATGTGGTGATACCATCCAATTTATTTAATTATAAACAGTGAAATAAATGCATGTAATTAGTATCCTCAAAACTTAAAAATGAGGATAAATAATGCTAACTATGATAATCACCTTCATTACTTTTACAAATTTATGTATCCTATTACGGATATTATTGGATGTTTTCATAACCGCTGGTGCAAGAAATGCATAGTTAAGATTGTTCGTGATATGACACTACCTACATGAACTTAATGATTAGATCCGTATCCTATAAAATTAACGAGGTAGGGCAGTAAACTGATTTGCTTATTCTTTTATGTTAAGAACGCGTTTTTTTTTTTTTTTACCTTACATGATTAAAGTCATAAACAAGTTTATTAGTTATTTTTCAATTGAAACATATAAAACCGAGATAAACAGTTTGCTTCTGTTTTTATGATCTTAACTTTTACCTAATTAGTGACTGAGTGATTCCGTTACGTCCCGCTGCTGGGTCATGGGTGCTTACCTAGTGGGAACTTCCTTCATCATATCATTATCATCGTCACTGTAATGATCAGGCAATTGCCCATTCCGACTTCATAATGGATCAGCCCAACGTTTTCAAGGTCTTCCGACATCACGTCTTCCTCTAGCTTGATAATAATAATAATAATAATAATAATATTATTATTATTATTATTATTATTATTATTATTATGTTTTATTTATTCTGGCAGAGTTAAGGCCATAAGACCTCTTCCACTCAACCAGCACAAATACAAATAAATATTTGACAAATATAGATAAACACTATACTAATTATAAACAGTTAAAGATACATTCATCATCATCGTCCTTTCAAGTATTAGGCCCAGTGGCCGGTTACGGTCTCCCGCCATCTCCGAAAAGGTCGACCCACAGATCTTCTGCCTCGAGGAATGTAGTGAAGAATTTGTTTTGGTATTCTGTGACGATCCATGCGCTGAATATGGGCTAGCCAATTGTTTCTATATTCTTGGAGGTATTCGGATATAGGTAAGATGTTTAACTCTCTGGCTATTGTTGAATTTCTTTGATGGTCTAGAAGGCTATAACCTGCAGTTCGTCGCAGAAATTTCATATCCGTGGCTGTAATATGACGATCATCCTGAGTTCTGATGGTACAAGCTTCACTGCCATAACAGATTATGGGTCTAGCGAGAATTTTATAGATTTTCATTCTTGTGTGTGTCTGCACTTTTGATGGTTTAAAAACTTGGTTGATAATTCTTAAAGCTTTATTATAGTTTTGTATTTTAAAGGATATATCACATTCCTCATTATAAGTTAGATTATATCCTAAGTATTTAAATGAATTAACTTGCTCTAATATTGAATTCTGAATACAAATTTTACTTCTTACTGGGAATTTCCCTTGAAAGGCCATAACTTTAGATTTTGTTGTTGATATTTCCATGTTAAATCGTTGGGCTATTATATTAAGATGATGAGTGGAATATTGTAATTCATCTTCATTATTGCCGAAAAGAGCCTGATCATCTGCATACATTACATGTAGCAATGTATAACCTATTTTATGTACAAACAAACATTTTATACGATAATAACAATAATAATATTTACGATAATAATAATAATATTATTATTATATTATTATTATAAACATGATAAATTATACGAGAAACACCAATTAATATATGTATCTTACACTGGGTAATAATGAAGTCGAGGTTAGAGCAAATATAAATTTAGATTTCTTTTAAAAGATGCCAATGTCCGGCAGCCCCTTATTTCTTGTGGTAGGGAATTCCAGTTGCGAAAAGTGAAAATAGTATATGGCATGGAGTGATGTGATGTCCTATGTTGCGGTATATTAAGCAAGAGACTATGTTGTGATCTTGTGTTTAAGTTGTGGTTTGAGGATAGATACTGGAAACGATAACTTGATAATTGTTTGCTTATACTTAATGGTTAGCTCTCCAAACTCATTCCTTTCATGTAATCAATCCACTTTCGTCTATAATTCGTGACTTTATCCAATAAAGGCTGCACTTTTAATTCTTCTCTTATATCCTCATTTCTAATTCTATCAAGTTTTGTACATCCTTTAACTTGTATAGGCCTACCAACATAATTGGCATGAACACCTCCTTAGAATTCCAAACAATAGACTACGTCTGCAGCTATTCAACACAGAGCGAAGAGACTCAGACGACCTAAGAAGCGATTTCTATCCTGAAGCGGAACAGGCCAATGGCCTAATCCATGATTCATATTGATGATGATTTAACTTGTCTGAGAAACCTCAACAATGGAGAAAAACTAAAACCTAGTATTGAATGCACTTATTTAGGAACAACATTAGACCATTCAGGCGTTAACACAGTGGAAATTAAAAATAGAGTCGCACAAACAAAACAAGCAATAAATGATTTAAACTCTGTTTGGTGGAGGAAAAATATTACAAAAAATAGAAAATTACAAATATATCAAACCATAATTCAGAGCATTTTAACATATGGTGCTGAAGTCTGGCAAATTCCTACCAGGGAAATGAAAAGAATTTTAAGTACAGAAATGGATATTTTAAGAAGATCAGCTGGAAAATCTAGAATGGATAGAATACGAAATAAAGAAATAAGGGAAATTATGAGTGTACAAGAGCCGGTCATCATAGACATCATAGAAAAAAAAATTGCAGTGGTATGGTCATGTCAAAAGAATGCCAGAGCAAATATTGCCAAAAATTGTTATGGAATGGATCCCAATGGAAAGAAAGAAGAGAGGAAGACCGAAGAAAACTTGGATAGAAGGGGTACAAGCAGCTATGAATATCAGAGGAATGGAGGAAGATCAGATCAATGGATGGACAGAGAGGAATGGCGTTTGGTTTCCGGAAGACGGCGGCAGCTGCCATGATACCGGATGATGATGAGAATTCTCATATCTCCCATCTTGCCTGGATCGGTTTCCTTTTATGACAGTCTGACTGATTTCTATGAAGCTCTTCAGTAAGATGATATTTCTTAGTAGGTTACGAATGCTTTGAAGGACAAGGGAGGGCTGCTTCCTGTGAGCTTCTAAACATGCTCCTCTGGGTATCAACCCCCCAAGAGAGGGCTGCTTCTCCCGCTCTTCAGGCTTTGCAAGTTTAGCTCTGCTAATTACTTGCCGCCTTGTTGACTGTTGAATACTTGACGAATATGAGTACAGATGCCATTAAAATTTTAAGAAATATAAAACAGTACCTGATATCTCAGTCGTCCTCAATAATCAGCAGTGTTGTTTTGTAGGAGGCCTTTCCATAACTTAAGTATCATCTTCTGCTTTCAGTTTGGTACCAAATTACAAATTAGTACTGTACTAGCTTATATTACTTGTACAGTGACTATGTGGGAACCGAGACTAGGGAAAAGGAAAGTGGGAAGACAAAAAAGGCGTTGGAGTGAAGTGTTTAATTGTCATATAGGAACACTGTGGAATAGAATAGCACAAGACAGACAAAGATGGAAGCAATCCATAAAAAAGTTAAGTGATAGTCCCAAGGGCTAACCCGGGGATCTAACATAAGCCACCCTGCAGTCGCAGAAGGCCCTTGCCCGAAATGGGACGATTATGGGCTAATTCTTCTTCTAGCTTACATTAGGCTTACCTGCATCACAACAGATATTAAAAGCTGTGACCTCGACATAATAATAATAATAATAATAATAATAATAATAATAATAATAATAATAATATATTATTATTATTATTATTATTATTATTATTATTAATTATTTTAGTGGGGCACGCCGTAGCACAGTGGTTAAAGCACTGCGCTACAAGTCGGAAGGTCGAGGGTTCAACTCCCGGTGGGGGTCAGGATTTTTAAACTGACCTAAACTTTCTGGCGGCACTATGGCCCTGGGGTCGACTCAGCCTCTAACGGAAATGAGTATCAGACGCTTGTTTGGGGGTAAAGGCGGCCGTCACGCAGGGCTAACATCAAGTGCCGATTGTCTAGAAAAAGTAGGAGCCTTAACCTCCTACTACCCCAAGTGCCTCCCGAGGCCTATAGTGGGATTACTTTATTACTTTACTATTAATTATTGTAGTAGAGTAGGTATTACTCCATACCAATGACTTGCTGGTCGTGTACGTGTAACTCTGGCGGAAGGCGTGCCAATACTCACCCAGTCCAAGGCCGCCACTGAACGGTCCGGCCGAGCTACGAACACATTGTACATACAGATATATATACGTTATATCAAACCGTCAAGATGACCCATTATTAATGATTACAATTACCATGGTCTATAATCCAGAGAGGATCAATGGATTTGATCTATGTAAAATCCTGGCCGCACCAATTTAGGTTTGTAGTAGCAAAGGTGAAAATATAATCATTAGAGGACAGTGTGACTATTAAATTGCTTTGACAATGTGAATAGTAAACAGAGTAATCTGAAACAAAATGTATTTTACTTACCTGTAAGAATATACTTACTTACCTGTAAGAATATACTTACTTACCTGTAAGAATATACTTACTTACCTGCAAGAATATACTTACTTACCTGCAAAAATCCAGACGTATACCTAACAATATAATGTAGTTTTTTACACATATACATTTTTCGAACTTTATATATAAGTCCTTACAAAAAATTTTGGACCAAAGGGAGATGGGCAGACAGTTGAATGTAGAAAACTACATGACAGTGAACTACGTGATCTTATGGGAAATCAGATATAATACGAACAGTTAAATCTCACAGACTGCGATGAACAGGGCATGTGACATGAATAGGTTATAAAAGAGGGATATCCTTGTAGGAAACCTAAGGGAAAGTACCTAGTACGTAGGCCAAGAATGAGGTGGGAAAATAACTTTAACCATGATGTGAGGGTAGTAAATTATGCAGGAATGATTGGAAAACGTTGGCTCAGGATAGGAATGTATGGAGAGCTTATATCCGCACGGCCATAAACTTACGAATGCGATAGTTCCAGTGAGTTAGTTAGTTAAATGTGAGATTAATTCTCCAAAATTGTGAGTAGGCGCTATAGTTTATTTAACTTTGTGTCCTATCTGGAAATCTCTTTCTCAACGCAACTTTGTATTCTCGATTATTAAACAAACATTTTATCTTGTAATTAAAATGAAATATCTTTAACTCGTGTCCAACTCAGGGTCGTGTCGAGGGATAAGATGAGATGAATCACGTTATATAGAGGTCTGTGAATGACAAGGGTGCCGCCCGACCACTCCTGATGCACCATCTCAGGGACAGATGAATAAAATGAAACGAAAAGGATGAGATTAATATGGAGAAATGGTGGAATGAAATTGTGGCAGGGGAAAACGGAAGAAAATCCTGAGAAAAACCTTCCCAAGCTCCGTTTCGTCCACCACGAAACCCACATGGAGTAACCGAGACTCGATGTCGGGACCCCAGCGGCGAGGGGCGAGCGTCTAACCGCTTGTGCAAGGTTTTCTTTAATTTCACTCACATAAGTAGTTTCTAATAGAATATTCTGAAACTCTCTTTCTAATATCAATTTAAGAATAACGGATCCCTTTCTTTTTTTTTTGTCCACTTTTATAACCAGCTGAACTATATAGCTAATCGAATGGATCCTAAGTGCAGTCATGACATTGACCCTCGAGGCTGATCTTCTAGCAATCCATCTTTAAGTTAATAGAAAAGCATTTTTTTTATGTATTTGTTCAAACTACGTATTTCACTTGCTGAAACTAGATTATAATTTGTATTTGGAAACATGAACTAGTTCTAATAAACTCACAGGGCACTAATGAACCAGTAGGTTCAATGCCGCGCGGACACAAGCTCTCCATACGTCCCAACGTTGAACCAATGTTTTCCAATCTTCCTCTGTTTAACCTATTTCCCTCAAATCGTGGTTAATATTATTTTGCCACCTCATTCTTGGTCTACCAAATGGACGTTTTTCCTCTAGTTTTTTCCATACCCCTCTTTCATTCCCCATTCGTGCCACATGTCCTGCCATCATAGTCTACGTTACTTAACTGTTATTTCCTAATGATAATGTAGCTTGTGGACTTTCACAGGTGATTTTCATTATATATATGAATAGAATAATAAACGAATGCAGGAAAGCACAACGGGGATATATACCCATCAATAGGAACCTCAAACTCGATGCTATTCTTTTTGCAGACGATTTAGCTCTTCTGGCACTTTCCCAAAATGATTTGCAACGTTCAATTTATAATTTACAAAAAAATAGCTGCCAAATTTAATATGGAAATATCAATTAACAAAACTAAAATTATGGCATTTCATGGGAAGGACCCCATACAAAGTAAAATCTGTCTCCAGAATAAAATTTTAGAGAGATCTAATCAATTTAAATATATTGGATATTATCTCTCTATCTGGGATGAAAAGTATATCCCTGAAAAAAATTGCTAGTTATAATAAAAGTTTGGGAATTATTAATCAAGTTATGAAACCATCCATTGTACAAAAAACACCAGATTACGTTTATATAACACTTTGGCTAGACCAGTATTGACCTAGGGTAGTGAAGCATGTACACTAAAAAGACAACATGAAAGCAGAAAAACGGCTTGTGAAATGAGGTTCATGCGCAGAACAGCGGGTTACACCAGATGGGATCGGAAAAGGAACACCGATATCTTAAAAGAATTGAAGACTACGCCAATTTTGGAATATAATAAACAGTGCCAACTAAATTGGAAACACCATCTTGAAAGACTGAGTTCAAATCGGATCCCCAAAGCAGTTTATAATTATGTACCAAGAGGACGAAGATCACTGGGTCGTCCTATGAAATGCTGGAGGGAAAATTTTCTATAGGATCGTAACAGGCCTTGGCCTAATATTTGGAAGGAAGAAGATCATGTAGCTCACTCTTATGAAGTCTTCTCCATTCGCCTGTCTCTTAATCTCTCTTTGGTCCAAAAATGTTCCTATGAACTTTTTTTCTCAAATACTCGTAATCTCCTTCCCTCCCTTAAAGTAAGCGTCAATTTTTCGCATCCATGTAATAAAACTGGAAGAGTAACGGTTTTATATACCTTTAGTTTAAAGATTTTTGAGAGAGATTTGAAAGACAAGAGTCCCTGTAATGTATAATAGCACGCATTTCCAGAATTCAGTCTACATTTAATTTATTTGTGCATCTCATTCCTATTTGTAATTATTATTGTTTCTAGGTATTTGAATTTAGCCACTTCTTCAGAATCTCCCTCACTTATAATTAACTATCCATTTTTATTATATAACGTATTTCTATGTGTGCACATATATTTAGTGTTAAGGGATGTTTACTTTCAATAGTGTGTGGGTGTGTATTTGCCCTTAGTATCTCCCCTCTATCGTCTGATAATACTATTTCATCAGATAAACTAACAGCTTATTAATAACATTAGGTTGTAGGACTTCTTCATCCTATAAAGATTTTATGGCATGTTCTAGTATACAATTGAATAGTAGGGGAAATATAGAATTTCAATCATAAATTTATTTAAGGATTTTATAATCATCATAGTATCTTCAATAATCTGTATTTTTTTGTTCTAAATTTTATACTTCCTATGTATAAAAATGTTTTTCCTATTTATTGTGCCGCAAATGTAGGAAAAAAAGAAAAATATACGGCTCTTTTTTTGGATTATCTGGAACAGAAAAAACTACTATTTCTAATGATATCAATAGAAATTTAGTGGACAGTGCCTATTGAAATTATTTTAATATAGGCATACTGTAATGAACATAATTTCAAAATATGTGGTGATTTAAAAGTAGTTGCTCTTAGTAGATAGATTATGCGATGAAGGCTACACTGAATATGGATTTTTCTGTGAGTGGAGTAGTTAGGACAGAAATTTCAATCGTAAGATAAATATTTTGCTTCAAGGTATGTGGAAATGTTCATAAAATTTATAATAGACCCATACTTTTTGTTAATAGTTATATACAGTAAAAGATCCTTATTCGCGGTCTACTTATTCGCGTTTTTATTATTCGCGGGTTAAAAAATTGCGACACAGTTACTGTATTCGCGGCTATTTTTTTTATTCGCGGATCCCGTCGGTATATTAGAAGAATTAGTATCCTCTATTAACGCATTGGCAACTTTTTTTACTGCAGGTACGTGCCAAGGCGACTTTTACAAAGAGTGATTAAAACCAAATGGACAAATTAATATCAATGTATAACAAACCTTATTGTCACTAGGCCTAAAGTTCGTTGTTAAAAGCCACCGCCGCAATATTTCACGTGCCGCTGTGTTCGTTCCTAAATGCCGTCATCACCGGTGATTTATTGTTTCAACTTGTCATTAGTTGCAATAATTTTGATTGAATAACATGTGTCTCTTCTGCTGTGTTGCCAATTTATAATGTTGAGTTAAGTAAAAGAAAAGAAAATTAGTTCTGAAGCCGAAAAAAAGTAGTGTTTTGCCGCTTAAAGTAAAAATAGAAAAGACAAATATGAGAAAACTTTAAGGCCCAAACGGTCCCCGAACATCATCTGGCCATCGCAGTCATCATCATTCATATTCATCGTATATTAAGTTTAGGATTAAGGACTTTCCTGGCACACCACTATCATCATAATCATCGCCCATCATATCATCGGGGCAACGTAACCCCCCCTTCCAGGCGCCCCAACCTCAGAAGTGGGTATTTTGTGTCCCGCGCCGTAGCCGAGCGGTTAAGGTAGGAAGCCTTGCCGCAGAGCTACGGGACTTGCGCTGGTTCGAGTCTCCATGGGGGAAGAAATTTTCTCATGGTATTTCGGCCAGTATGGGACCGGTGCCCACCCAGCATCGTGAGGCAATTGGGTAGCTACAATAAATAGCGGCTCCAGGTTGAGGAACCAGCTATAACGGCTGGGGGACTCGACATGCTAACCACATGTCACCCCTACACTGGCTGTTGATCATCTACCTCTGTGATTGACACATGTGGATGTGAAGGGCCAGCAGCCGGCTGGTAAAAGGGCAAACGCTGAAAAGTGGAAAGACCCTCAATCGGAAGTATTTTGTTGAACTTCTTTAAGTGTAGGCCTATAATGCGATTTTTGTTGACTATATAACTCATGCCCCAAATGGGAGTCAATGACCAATCACGTTTCAATGATTTCTGTTTTACAACCAATCAGAGTCGTGTTTCACGAAATATTTATCAGTGTTATAATTACCGTATTAAAGAAAGCTCCTCCTTTTTAATATTCTGAACAGGTTTGACCATTATTTTGCAGTGACTGAGCCTGTAAGAAATACGGCTAACAGATTGTATATATAGTGCATGAATGTCGCATGCGGGAGTTAATATAAAAACATTTGTAGCAATTGATTATACCACCAAAAAAAAAAGAAACCACTGTTTGCACTTTCTTAAATGTATTTTTTTCCCAGGTAACAATCCAGAAAAATATAATTGTCATATTTACATCATACGACATCAGAAATGAATTAATATACAGTTTGATGTGTTTCATTTTTTCTCCACTAGAGAGCATTCTTACAATATTGCGTTCCTTTGGCAATAAATAGTATGATCTGGTTGCAGTGATAAACAAAAGAAGCAGATGAAGCGTACCTATCGTTTCTCATTTGTTTTCAAACATCGCCGTTTACATTAAATATATAAATATTTTAAAATAACTATAGTTAAATAATGATTTGTGAGTAAACAGCTTAATTTTATTCGTTAAATAGTCCTAACAAATGCCACTCTTGATTTCCAAATTCTCTAGATAAATTCACTCCTCACTTCGTGAGTCGTGAATTTATCGATAATTTGGAAATCACTCGTGGCATTACTTATGAAAACTTTTCAATCTTTTCATTTTCCGATATCATGGTTATCTGAAATCAGTAAGGAAAGTATTCGTACAACGCGTGAGTCTCCGTAATTAACTGTTTTTTTTCTTCCACATCCCCTCCACTGCATTAAGGGGGGACCCACACCCTTTGAGGGTTAAAACAATTAATTTTTCAATTTATTTTATTTCATATAGACTCAAACTTCATCTTTAAATTAGTGAAAGATTTTCATTGATATCTGTATTACTTTTCGAGTTATGTTTAAAAATGTGCAATGCTGTCACCTGAGTGAGCCCTTTAAATTCAGAAGGTACCTACATCTTCGGTAAATTTGTCGCTTATTTTCCGTAAGTTATTTTTTTTTCAATACGGTTTCCCTGGTAACTCCCAAAGTTTTCAAGATATTGAGATGCAATTTTGCATGTATATGTAGTTTACAGAGGTAAACAATATATACTACAGTCAGTAATGTACCTATTATATTCTATTTTTTTAATACTTTTAATGCACATTTTAACAAAAATGAGTATGCATCAATTTAAAATGAAAAATAAAATATTTATACTCTATATAATTAAACAATTGTAGAATATTTTGTAGCTACAACATTAACGAGTAAAATAAAACAAGAATCATTAAAATATATTGAAATTTAGGAAAATTATCAGGTAAACAGGCAAGACAATGCAAACCTTTCAGCTGATATTTTGAATATTTAATTAACCATAACGACTGAAGTTAGATTGTACTTAAGTACACAAACATGCTCATATTGTAATATAGATATCACGTACCAAATTTCATTTCTGTAACCAGCATTGTTGCTGAGAAAAAAAATTGAAATATGTCATATTTTTAATGGCTAAATGTGTAGGTCCCCCTTTAATACATGTTAATTTTACGACAGAAATTTACATTCAATGACCGAATCAAATTCACTAGTGTTGCAGGAAAAACGTTGTCAGACGACTCCTGAGATAAATAATATCCATCCATAGTAATTTTGCCCGAAGGCAGGTCCTTCACTGCAATCATAGCATTTTCATGCTATGTTTGCATCTTTACTAGGGAATTGTAGGTGTGGTTGCTTCCCGTTGCTTTCCACACCGGTGAAGGATGATGATGATGATGATAAGGATGATGATGGTGATGATGGCCATATGATTTCGGGGACCGTTTGGGCCTTAAAGGTTTCCTGATATTTGTCTTACAGGTGAGGAAAAACCCCGATAAAAACCTCACCCAGAATAACTGCCCCGACCGGGGATCGAACCCGGGCCCGCTGCGTGACAGCAGCACGCTACCTCGAGACCACAGCGGTGGACATAAATAATATAATAATAATAATAATAATAATTAATAATAATAATGATAATAATAATAATAATGTCTTGACTATTCAGTGTATAAATTGGGCGAGAGGGAAAAAAAAATCTTAAATAAAAACATAGAAGTGGTACCTAAAATTCTCATAAAAATTATTTTTTGTGAGAAAATTGATAAAAAAATCAGCTCATAAGAATGTAACTGAGCTGCAGAATAGAGGAGTACAAATCACAAGATCTTTGGCGATCCATTTTGAATAAAGTACTGTGCAAAGGTAGAGTAGCATGTGAGAAATGTTATGTAAACACAAGAAACAAGGAAAAAATGCAACTGCTCTTAAACATAAAAATATATACAAAAACTTATTGAAAAGTATGATGTTGGCAGATTAAATTAAATATATTATTTTCATGTCGAATGTTAGATACAAAGAATGGCTGGAGAAGAATGAAGAACCAGAACAACAGAATCTGTAAAACATGGAGGAGGATCCGTCTACGTGTGAGACTGCACGAGAGTATCGAGTATCTGAAAACTCCTCATAAACGAAGAGATTAATGACAATAAAGAATGCATTAAATTTCTGAAAAAAGAAACTTCACAACGGAATAAAAATATTAGTCTTCAAGAGGACTGGTTGTTTATAGAGGATAATGAGTCTAAAATTACTGCATATGATTCAAAAATGCGATTGTTTTTCAACACCTGAACGGTTTCATATACGGCACGTTGATATTAAACCTATCTAGAATTTGTGAAATATTCTGGCGAAAACACAAGGAGAAGAGTGGGGCCTAATTTCCAATAGAGATGAACTGAAACGATATTTGTTTGAGGATTTTAATATTACAGAAGTCAGAGGATGATTTACAAAGAGCCATTTACATGTTGAATAAATTAGGACTGTATTATAATCTCAAAGTCTCAACTTCAAAAACAAAAATTATGACTTTTCGGGGCAAAGTGCCAGTCAGAGCAAAAATAGTGATCAATAATGAAATAATAGAACAGATAGCACACTTTAACTATCTTGGTTTAGATATAACATATAGCTATGATTGGGATATACATAATAAATTAAACCGATATCAAATGTTGTGTGGCACCATAAGAAGAACCCTCCGAAAGACTCGAAGAGAAACTCAGCTCAGGTTTTATAAAATTATGGCTGTTCCTGTTCTATTGCATGAATCTGAATCTTGGGTACTTACAAAAAAGATATCTCACACATTCAAGCCACTGGAATGAAAATTTTAAGATCTGTAAAAGGATGTACACGCATGGATAGATTATACAATGAATCAATAAGAAATGAACTGGAGATATTTTCAATAGTCGATAAACTAGAAGAGCACAAATGCCAATGGAAAGAACATTTAGACAGAATGGACAATATAAGATTACCCAAAAAGATCAACACCTACAAACCATATGGGAAAAGATCTTTGGGACGACCAAGGAAACGATGGACTTGAGACCGGAACAGGTCACATTGACCTAATCCTGGAAAGGGAGAAGAAGAAGAAGAAGAAGATTTTAATATTATCTGAAGTTCAGAAATTAAATTTGTTCTACAAATATACATAGAAGACTTGAGGTGTCCATCAGAGCTGAAGGAAAAATCAACTAAAATTGTTCTTGAAGTATCGTTCATTTAATGTTCTCATAATTTATTGTGCGTACGGATACTTCCGTTCTTGAGCATGCATTTTTTATACTGAGGCGAAAGTTTATTTTTATAAATTTTATATATTTTTTAAAATAAAATAAAGACCAGTCTCATGGGCTAGTGGTCAGAGCTCTACAGTTTGTAGGGTGCCAGGTTCGATTCCCGGTTAGACCATAGGATTTCCTTCGTAAAGGAAATTATTCCTATGGTCGCCCATGGTCTGGATATACCTTAAACTTAGTTTTAAGGACTCTCCTGGTGCTTCATTACCATCACTTATCATCGGGGTAATTACGCCTTCCAGGGCCCCAACTAAGAAGTGGACTACAATTCCCCCAAACCAGGAGAGAATACCAGAAATGTCATAAAGACAACCTGCTAGTATTGGTAAAAGAAAAATGTTAAACTAGAACATTATGAGACAAAGTACTTGAATGCACTGTGTAAACCGCACTATTCCTTAAACATTTATCATCAGAAAGCGTTTTTTAAACTTAATAGTGTACGAATTCTGTCATCATTCTATATAAAGTATAAAACACTTAAAGTAAATTAAGTTTTCCAAACCAGCATTTTAAATTCACTTCCATCTAAAGAATGTAAATAAATATTATAAATAAAACTTTTTTGATTGAGCATTCCTGTAACTAGAGTGGCGCTATTAAATTTACGATTAGAAATCACAAAACGTAATTTATCTTATCAAACCAAATTCACTTAACAAGAGATATGAAAAACACTTCGCTCGATTAGGTGCTTCCATTACATGGACACCATATCACCATTATAACATGATTGTAACTGGAATAAAATTGCGTAAACCTGCAGCTCTTTTGCGGACAATGGAAAATTCCCAACGCCAGTCGCGCTCCTAACAGGACCTGTATGTACAGTGTTTATATAATTAGTTTATCGCTTTTGATCATTGTACAATAGTTGTATTGTTTCTAAAATGAGTTAAATTAACCATTACGTGAGTGAAATAATGAAAGCTTATCTTAATGTTATTAAACCGAAGATCTAAGTTCGTGGGTGGATAATAAACAATTCGGTTGCAGGGGGTTAAAAACTCAAATATCCCCTTGCAATATAAAACTTAAGTATAAACATATCTCTCTTTTCATATAGAGGTTAAAGAAATCGAGATTTAGATACTGTAGGAAAGTAGGCTCTACTATTAGCCAGGTCTAGATCGTTTCTACTATATGCCGACCAAGATCGATGGAATTTTTCGGATCAGGGAAAACCGATGGCGTGGCTTATTTAGGAGAAAATAGTTAATTTTTAATATCGCTATTTAACGTCTCAGAAAATAATGATCTCACTTCAGATTTTAAGATCGATAAGCCGATAAACTTTGGTCTTAAACTGTTTTAAGTTTTTTTTTCGTAAATACAAATTGTACATTTCTTCCGCCAGGAGTTTTACTCCTAAAAATCCATTTTGTTTCCAACTATTTAATGTCTCATATATAATTATGATCTCAATTCAAATTTTAGGAGTGATAAACCAATGAATTTTGTCTGAGGCCTCCTATTTTAAGTTTAAGGTTTTTTTTTTCATATTCGCACTTGAGACTTCTGAGTGATATATATATAGGCATATATATATATATATATATATATATTTTTTGCTTGGATGGCTTACCAGCCCAACCGCAAAACCCCCAACCTGGAGGACCAGAGTTTAATTTCGGATTTATTTTTGTCCTAGGCAGACTGCCTTACAAGGCTACAGAGCTCTGTCTGCCACGAACATCTGGTTTTATGGCGCCAGGAA
Organism: Diploptera punctata; assembly: GCA_030220185.1. Lineage (NCBI taxonomy): Eukaryota > Metazoa > Arthropoda > Insecta > Blattodea > Blaberidae > Diploptera > Diploptera punctata. The sequence continues at coordinate 245,224 of JASPKZ010003794.1, forward strand.
ACTTGTCATTCACCCTCCATCTTTCAGTAAAAACAGTCCCACCACGTGAAGGTAGATGAAAGGATTTGGTAGATAGATGCTATGTTTTGCGCTGACTATTTGGAGCCTTTTGTAGAGTCTGAGAGCTCATCCTCAGATCCGCCCCAGTCATTCTCTACCCTTTAGGGAGAACCCTCCTAAAGACTCGAAGAGAAACTCAGCTCAGGTTTTATAAAATAATGGCTGTTCCTGTTCTTTTATATGGATCTGAATCTTGGGTACTTACAAAAAAAAAAGATATCTCACACATTCAACCGCTGAAATGAAATTTTTAAGATCCGTAAATGGATGAACACGTATGGATGGATTACACAGTGAATCAATAAGAAATGAACTGGAGATATTTTCAATAGTCGATAAACTAGACGAGCATAAATACCAATGGAAAGAATATTTAGACAGAATGGACAATACAAAATTACCCAAAAAGAAGAACACCTACAAACCACATGGAAAAAAAAAATCTTTGGGACGGCCATGGAAACGATGGACTTGAGACCGGAACAGGTCGTATTGACCTAATCCTGGAAAGGAAGAAGAAGAAGAAGAAGAAGTTTTTATTTTATTTTTTGTTTATCGTAAAACTGCACGTTCCTTCCGCCAGGAGTTTTACAGCTAAAAATCGATATTGATTGCAACAGGATATTAACCCGCAAATCTTGGATGGAGAGACGACTAGACACTAGGATTAAAGCCGACCAAACTTATTCCTTTCGCGGACCAAAGGAAGATACATCAAGGCGACGCGGGCCATCGGTCCTATTATATCTGTTGCGAATTATTATTATTATTATTACTATTATTGTTATCATTATTATTTTTAGAAGAAACACGATAAGAAGCAGTGTAAGTAACATTAAATGAAAGTTTAAGATTAAATTGTGAATGCCATGAAAACAAGGAATTAAAATGGTATGGTCATGTAAAAAGTATGACGGAAGACAGATCCCCAACAAGAATACTTGAATGGGTGCCACTTGGTAGAAGAAGAAGAGGAGGAGAAGGAGGAGGACGGCCAAACGTGGATTGGTGGTCTTTTGAGCAGCATGAGTGAAACATAATTTGAGACTGAAACGACAGAGATGTGGTGGAAAATGACAATAGATTAATTTGGCGCAGGAAAATGTGAAATGCCGGTATGTGAATCCTGCTAAATATAAAAATAAATAAATAAATAATAATTATTATTGTTATTATTATTACTATTATTGTTATCATTATTATTATTAACGTGTGTTGTTTTGCTTTTCTTATGTCGTTATAACATATTAAAGTAAAGTGTTCCCACTACAGGCCTCAGGAGACCCTTGGGGTAGTAGGATGTTAAGGCTCCCACTTTTTCTAGACAATCGGCATTTGATGTCAGCCGGGTTGTCAGCCCTGCGTGACGGCCGCCTTTACCCCCAGAACAAGCATCTGGTACTCATTTCAGTTAGAGCCTGAGTCGACCCCAGGGCCATGGTGCCACCAGAAGGTTTGGGTCAGTTTAAAAATCCTGACCCCACCGGGACTTGAACCCTCGACCTTCCGGTTTATAGCGCACTGCCTTAACCACTACGCTATGGCGGAATCAGAAGTTATTGTTTCATTACTGATAGACTAATATTAATGGCTTACCCTAAGCATATTTTAATTTATTAAAACGCAACAAGCCTACAGGGGCCGAAAAGAACGTGATGGAGGGTCTTATTCGGCCCGCAGGCCGTAGTTTGGTTCGCCCCTGACGATAATTACTTCGGAAGGGAAGTTTAAATTGTCGGTTCTAATTTACAAAGATGTATAAATATAAAAAAGACAATCGGATGGGCCTACTGTAAAAGCTTTTCGCTGGCAATTTTTTCAGCGTGAGAATTGGATACAAAGTTAACAATACATATTACAAACAGACTATATTAAAATTACTAAGGTTTTACATATTCTTAAGTGAAAAAATGCATGGTCCAAAATTTGATAAATATTTTCCTATGTGAACTTAATTATGATAAAATATTGTATGTAACCTCAAAAGAATTTAATGACTTGAGAAATTATAGCCATTGCCTCCAAAACTGCAGGTCTGCTAATCGAAGTATTTTAAAGTACCTGTAATAACCATATTTAAAACCAGGCTGGTATTAAACGTTAAACATATCCCTAAATAGATTTTGGGTTGTATCGTACTCAAAATCTGGATTATTGTGACTATTTAACTCGTGCCCCAAATGGGAGGCAATGACCAATCACGTTTCAATAAATTTTGATTTACAACCAATGACAGTCGTGTTTCATCTCGCTCTCTATTGATTTCTCTTTACCAGCTCCTGCTTTTGTGATAAAGAAAGCACCACCTTTTTAATATTCTGAACAGATCAGAGCATTATTTTGCAGTGGATGACTTTCCATCAAATACATTGAATATAGCAAACAATGAACAGATTCCTTCGAACTACACATTTGATAATTGTGTATTCAGTAATTTTGTTTTTAATAAATGATTTTACTGAATTGTTTACTAAAAAATAAATTAATAACCTATAATGTTGGTTACAATATACAGTTTGATGTATTTTTTTCTCCACAAGGGTGCATTCTTACAATATTGCGATTCTATTTGACAATGAATATGATTAAGTTGTAGTGAATTAACAAATTAAATATAACCACACATTCCTGATTTATTTTCAGACATCACCGTTTACATTAAATATGTAAATATTTTAAAATACTGGTAACTATATTTAAATAATGATTTTTGAGTAAACAAAATGCCACTCTTGTTTCCAAATCATCGATAATTTCACGAGTTACGAAGTGACGACTTATGACAATTTTGTAATTCCTTGTTTTTTCAACGATAACCGTAAACATTGAAAACCCATTATTGTGGTTTATATTTTGTTCTTGCAATATGCCTAAATGTATATATGTATATATATATATATATATATATATATATATTATATATATATACATATATATAGTGTGTCTGTTTTTTTAACTTAATTTGTACGATGTTATGTATCATCCGCAAAGCGCCATTTAAAAAAAAAAAAAAGAGATTTTGATGCCATCTGTTGCACTGGCTCATGAAGTAAGCGTACGCAGTCGCATTTAACACCAATTCTTTAAACATAGCCTTATTATCAAAGAAAATGTTAACGCCATCAGTCCTATCTGAGATTCTGTGTTTTGCAACAAACGGGTATGAAACCAGATCTTCATAAATGGTAATATAAATGTTGCATCATGCAGCTAAGCGCCAAATGTTCCAGCTCTTAGATTTTTGTCAAACAAGGAAAATAACATAATATCGAATATTGTAAGTTTGGCGCTAAGATAAATAGTAAGGATAGACAAACTTTAAACGTATTTTTCTCGAAACTTACATAATGGCGCATAGCCGGTTGATGCATAACGCAGTCCATTTATATTCTACCATAAAACGATATAATTTGGTAGTTGGCCTATAATGATCATACATTCATAAATAATAACTCTCTATTTGACAACTCTGACACCCATAAGGTTTAGGATAAAATTGTACAAATTTGTAATGATTTGTTGAATGTTGGTGAATTGGAAAGTGCCGATAAAGTTTAAACCTGAAAAAAAAAATGTTATTAATTTTTAATCATATGATGCCAATTCGGAATTCCATCGACTTGAAGAACAGCAAGTTCTTATTTTGTGAATAACTGTTCCATACCAATTTTAAATGTGATATGCGTGTAGCTGAAGGTATCAGTTGTTCTAATGTTACAACTCGTTTGAGATTAAATCAGATATATGCGTGAAAAAATGTAATACCATCTTCATGTAAACTATACCCACAGAATGCAATCTAAAACGCAATGTCTAAATTTACGGTTAACTAGGTCGATGGACCAGAGCTATCGTATTCCAGTTTGGATTTCCGCATTTAAATATTCATCATCATCATCATCATCGTTTTCTTCTTCAAGGTATGGACCTATTGACCCGTTCCGCTCCCCGCTGCACAATATGTTACAGGTCGTCCTTCTAACGCCGTTTCTGTCTTCGTACATTTCTTCGGCTTTGAGTTTTATAATGAAGTATCTGTTTCGATAAACAATTATTTGACATTCTTTGTACGTGTTCAAACCATTTACATTTATTTCTGTATATTCTCTCGTTTATAATATATATTTGTAATTTATTTCTGATATCTTGACTTATCTTTTGCTCTTTTTGAATATTCATTATTATTATTATTATTATTATTATTATTATTATTATTATTATTATTATTATTATTATCATCATCATCATCATCATTATTATTATTGTTATTATTGTTATTATTATTATTATTATTATTATTATTATTATTATTATTATTATTATTATTATTACCATCATCATCACGCAGTGGTATATAGTTGGTTAAGGCAAAAGCTGGAAGGTCGAGGGCCGAGATCCGATGGGGTCAGGATTTTTAAACTGCTTAACCTTCTGGCGACATCATGACCCTGGAGTCGACTCAGCCTCTAACAAAAATCAATACAATATTATGTTGTAGGAGTAAAGACGACTATCATACAAGGCTGATATCTCGTGCCGAATGTCTGGAGCCTTAACCTCTCAATACCCCTAAGTGCGGTCACTTCATAATAGAAACATGGCAACATCCTTCTTATCATGTTGTCAAGCATTTAACAGTCCAATTCCTTCAAACTTGGCCTTTCCTAAAGTTAATGTTTAATGTAAAATTTGAGCAAAAAATAAATTTTTATGTATCTAATATTACATGTTTTAAGGAAATCTTATGTAGGCTTACATATTTTACATAATATTGTACATAAATATGAATATATTTTTCTTGTTCCTTTTATGTGATAGACCTAGCGGCCTGTTACGGTCTCAATCCAACGTTTGAAGGGTCTGGTGGCTGATAATTTAAGATTTGACGTGGTATTCTTGTTCTGCTCATTCTTCTTACATGAGATTTCCAGTTGTTTTTTGTATTTTTGTACATATTTCATGATTGATTCTGCTTGTAATTCTTTGAGAATCTCAGAATTCCTTTTATGGTCTGTTCTTGAGTAACCTGCAGTATGTCTCGTAAATTTAATTTCTGCCGCAGTCTTTGTTCATCTACACTGCGAATTGTCAGGCCTCACTGCCGTAACATAATATGGGTCTGGCCAGTGTTTTATAAACTCTAGTTCGTGTGTGTTGCTGTACTGTGTTTGGCTTGAAAATATTATTTATAATTCCTGCTAGTCTGTTAAATTTTATAATTTTTTGACTAAAATCTGATTCCTCTTCGTATGTAACTTGGTATCCGAGGTAGTTAAATGTGTTACATTGTTCTAATATTTTATTATCAATAATTTTACTGCGAACTGAGTCTTTTCCCAGGAAAGCCATGATTTTAGATTTTTCTGTTGAGATTTCCATGTTATAGTTTATTGCAATTTGGTGAAAAGAGTGAAGTGAACGTTGTAGGTCATCTTCTGAATTCGCTATAAACAAATTGTAATCTGCAAATAATAATTATAATCTATTGAATGGTATACTGCCATGTGGTTGTAATCTCCATTATATGTATATATCTTTCATGTTAATATTACATAAAACTCCTAGCCTTAGTAATAACATATTTTCCCCCTGCGTCCTTCTCATTATTATTTATTGTCCCTAAAATAATGTTAATCTAAAGTTTAGTCCAGTTGTCTAATAACACTGGTCAACATAATTTTTGTCTCATGAGTACCAATAGTTGTAATTAATGCAGTTTTTTATCGTGTTTTCAAATATGTATTCGGAATTTCTCCATCACCCACAGTTTTTTTTATTTCAATTTCAATTAATGGATTTAAATAATTGTTTTTTAATAAACGTTTTTTTGTACATTTGTCCATTGTAAAATAAAACCAAATGAGCTAACTCAAGAGATTTCAGCTATGTAAAAGAGATCACAAGGCAAGTGGAATCCTAATATGCTGGCCGATTATTGTTGGACCATCAAGAGGGATGCTCCACAGGCGAAATATAGCAAAAAATAGTCATTTCTTATTTTCTAGGCGAGACCGAATGTTCGAATATTGTGCAGTTACGAATGTAGAAAATATTAATATGTTTGAAATTATAAATTCCTGTCTCTCGGTAACCTTGCGTCATGGAGAAAAACCAATATCATATTTGAATTCAGGAGAAAAAATACTATCAGAATCACATATTTTTCTTTCTGAGACAAAAAAAAACTTTATTTTTTGTTGCTCAGTGTTATTCTATTAATGAGACAATGCCCATTCTGATGGCTAATTTACATCCTTCGATTGCCTATAGGCTAATATGGTCTAAAAGAATGTATCAATATTTGGAAAGGAGATATCTGAAAACTCGATAAAAAATGAAATGTTCTTAATATCTTCTGAAGTACAATTAATTATTTGCGGTCATTACGTATTTGCATTTTATAGTTATCGTGAGCTGCTCATTCTCATGTAATAGCTCTTTATTGTGAGAAATGCAGCTCCTCATTCCTCTGCATACACATAGGCCTATTTAACAAAGAAAAGACTCAGCAATTAACGATCGTAATGAGTACAACCAGTTTCGCGGAAACCGGCTGCATTTCTCTTAAGTTAATACGACTAGGAGACAATTGATATGTTCTTTCTTTATTTTCTTAGTTTAATCTTCCCCTTTTTATGTACTTATTAGCTAATACCCGGCGTGCGCTGCTACGCCTAAATAAATGAAAATTGATATGCTTTTATGTTTAGTTGAATAAGTAGAAGGAAAAATAATTATAAAAATGTACACTTTTTAGATACCCCGTGCTGATTACCCGGCGTTGCCCGGGAATCTACTTATCCCGATTTTTCTGACACAAATGAGCTGAAATACGGAAATTAACGTTTTATGTTTAGTTAAATAAGTAAGACGAAAATTTATATCATAATTATCGTGCTGTTTACCCGGCGTTGTTCGGGAATCTACTCATCCCGATCTTCTTGGTATAAATGAGCTGAAAGACGAAAATTATTGTACTTTTTATGATTAGTTGAATAAGTAAAATGAAAAATAATTATAAATTATATCATAATTATTTTAAGATTCCCCGTGCCGATTACCAGGTGTTGCCAAAAAAACGGGAATCTACTATAATCTCGATCGTCCTCATAGGCCTAAATGACAGCCTAAAAGACAAAATTCGTTATTGTGAGTTATCCGTAAAAGAATACCCGTCACGTGCCGCTAAGCTTGCACAGGAATCTACGAACTTGTCTCGACCTTCTTGGCATCAATGAAAGACAAAAATGGTTATTGTGAGTTATCCGTAAGAGATAAACATATGCTGTCGAGGACTTTTTTGTAGACCTTTTTGAGATATTCAATTCTGTGTACATTGATTTTGTGTATTTGTTATGGTTTAGGCAGCGTGAGAATTTTAAGCGTTCAAAGAGCTACTTTTTTCACGTTTTCCGCTACAAAGGGCGATTTTTAAGTGCGTAGGAGTTGAGTATTGCAACTCTATTATAGCCTATGTTCATCCCGGGAATCTCCTGAACTTTTTGCAAAAACCGGATCAACGGTATAGCCGCGCATAAAGTACAAACAAACAAACAAACAAACAAACAAACAAACAAACAAACATTCATTTTTATATATTAGATAAGTGTCCCACGTTTTGCGGTTCTTATGGGACACTGACCTATCAGGATAGGATATTTAAACTTTGGACTACTCATGTCTACTATTTTCACCAATAGATTAATATCCCGTAACACTAAATTAAAAAATGAACCCGCATATACAAAACAATAGTTTGCCCAGTTATCGTATATGGAGCAGAAACTAGGGTTGATACGACAAAAACTAAACAAATAATAAGCACATGTGAAATGAAGATTTTAAGAACTATTCAAGGGAAAACATTATTTGATAGGGTACACAATACAGACATTGGAGACAAATCAAGACATAACCAAATTTATTGTAGACAGACGAAAATATTGGAAAGATCGTATAGATAAAATAAAGCCAATACACGTACAAAAAGAGCTAATGAAGATAGACCAATGAACGAAAGAAGAGCAAGAGAAAGACCAGCCAAGAGATGGATAGATAGTGGATGCATATTCAATACGTCTTCTTCCGAGCAGTAATTTGGGAAATAAGCAGGATGGAAATCTTACAAATAAGGAAAAAAGAAGAAGACTAAATTAAATGATACTGCCTGTTGTTACGTATGGTTCAGAGACATGGTCCCCAACTCTTGCCGAGGTTAATGCCCTTAGATCTTTTAAAGAAGAATATTGAGGAACATTTGTCGACCTTTGAAGGAGAATGAAAACACGTGGAGAATTTGTCGTAACCAGGAACTGAATGTTCTAACGAATTGTAAGATATAGTCAGATTTATAAAATCTCAAAGGCTAAGATGATTGGGCAATCTTATAAGAATGGATGATAATCGAATCCCAAGGAAAATGTGGAAGGGAAGACGTTACTCGAGAAAAATGAAGAGAAGTCTTAGAACTAGATGAATGGATGGTGTGGAAGAGCATATTGCGGCTATGAGGATCCGAAGATGAAAAACTATGGCAGAGAAAATAAATGTTTGGAGACGCCTAGTGGAGGAGGCGAAGACTCACATCGAGCTGTAGTGCCCAATGGAGAAAAAGAAGAAGAACTATTTTAACCGCACAAGGACATGGAAGGCCTCTCCGGTTGAGTGATAAACTCATTACCAGGATCACTTCTGATATAACATGAACCTTTAAGGCAAAACACAGCATTCATTCATACATGCATACTACATGCATACTAAACAAAATAAATATGACGAGGTAATTATGGTGACCTGGGAAAGAAAAATATTAAGGAAGATACATGGAGCAGTACAGGAACAAGATATATGGAGAATTAGAACGAACCAGGAATTGAAAGAATGATATAGGAATTTATATCTGGTAGGAGATATTCGCAGAAAGAGACTAGAATGGGTAGGAGTGTTGCGGATGAAGCAAGAAAGAGGTACAAGAAAGATTTTAGAATGGAAACCGGGAGGAAGAAGAAAGGTTGGAAGACAGGAACTAAGATGGTTAAAATAAGGTTGTGGAAGACTTAAGACAACTGAAGGTGAAAAGATGGAGATAGAATGCTAGTAATAGAGAAGAATGGGCAGTTGTTATGAAGCAGGCCAAGGTTCTTAGAGGTCCGTAGAGCCAGAGAAAGAAAAATAATTATGACGGCCAAATAGTGTTCGGCCACTATTAGGGCATTAACATTCCCCGTTATTATCTAACAGGTGAGAAAAACCTCACCCTGGAAACTTGTCCCGACCTGGGCTCGAATCCGGGTCCACTGCGTTCTAAGCAAAGATATTACCCCGAGCCACAGCAGTGGAAGCTCCAACGATTCTTACAAGGGAACTGTCAACTATTGCATGCTGAAATCTACCTTGACATTTCTTTCGAGAAACGTTGTGATGTACCAAGACCGAGCCCAAAAACTTTTCTGCCGTTTTTAACTGGAAGGCACAAAAATCCAGCGCCAAATATCTCATTTAACTATAGGGAAGTAATAACTCTGGAATTGGTAGATTGGATAACTTCCACTACCTGCCGTCCGTGCCGCCTCACTCCACTCCGCTCTTACTAAAGCAGGGAGTTAATCTGCTCCGTACAGTGGGTTGACATTGCTGGAATAGGTAGATTGGATAACTCCCACTGCCTGCCGTCCGCGCCGCTTCACTCCACTCCGCAATTACTCAAGCAGGGAGTTAATCTGCTCCGTACAGTGGGTTGACATTGCTGGAATTGGTAGATTGGATAACTCCCACTACCTGCCGTCCACTCCGCCTCACTCCACTCCGCTCTTACTCAAGGAGGGAGTTCATCTACTCCGTACAGTGGGTTGACATTGGTGGATTCTGGATTCGATTTCTGCGACTTGCAGTTAAAAACGGCCGGTAATTTTATGGACACGCCCTTGGTACATCACAACGCTTCTTTGGAAGAAATTTCAAGGTATGTTTCGACATGTAATGGTTGACAGTTCCCTTGATAGAATATAATATATATATATTCCCAAATGCCCCAGGTTTGTCTTTCGACATTCCTGGTTTCTCTCCTGGCGTGGCGTACTTGTAACCCACTTCTGAGGTTGTGGCGCCTGGAAGGCGGGGTTACGTTGCCCCGATGATATGATGGGTGATAATAATGGTGCGCCAGGAGAGTCCCTAATTCTAAGCTTAATCTAAGATGAAAATGAATGTTGATGATTGCGATGGCCATATGATTTCGGGGACCGTTTGGGCCTTAAAGTTTTCCTGACATTTGTCTTACAGGTGAGGAAAAACCCCGATAAAAACCTCACCCAGAAAACTGTCCCGACCGGGGATCGAACGCGGGCCCGCTGTGTGACAAGGCACCACAGGGGTGGACAAAAAAAATATAAATGTTATTTGTACGATTTTTTCATGTTATAATATTTACATTATGCTATCTTTATATGTTGTAATATTTTAGAACATCCTGTATGTCATGAATGTTAGACGAGTTTCCGGAATATGGTATATGTATTAAATGTACGTGACACCTTTCCCGTCATCTCCAGATTTTTTTAAGAGCCCCACCACCATCCCCCTTGGTTTCCTCGGGCTTAATGCCCATATCCCCAGGTCTGCTCTTGTCCCTATTTATTATCTAGCGTGATTTCTTTATTTAATGCATTATACTTTTACAGAGTGCGGCTAGTTGAAACTTAATCTAAGGTTTTATTTGATTTTCATATTTATTATAATTCACATATGAGAGCATATAACAGAAATTTATAATATTCAAAATATGCTAACCACTTATTCCAATTTAATCATTGTTTCGATCCAAATTTTGAAATTGTACATGTTTGTGATAAGGGTAAGAAGTTAGATCTTTTGGAGGCTGTAGAAATAAATACATTTAAAAGTAGTAACAAACTGTTAAATTTTCAACTTAATTTGAATTTATCCCGTTTGTTAAATTAAAAAATTTAAATAAATATTGTTGTATTGTTGCTTAGATCAGTTGGAACACAATTCATAATTTGTTAACATGTCTGAAGAAGGTACAGTGTACCGAAACAGCTGTCACTGAATTATATAATAAATATGAAAATCAAATAAAACTACGTTTTATTTTTATTTAATTAATAACGTGGCTTTTCATCAAGTAAACACCAACTCAATTGATTATTTAATCTAAGGCGTTTAGAGTTGTTATATTACATTATAGTTTCTTAATCTAATTTTGTTTATTGTACAATGTAATAATAATATACATAAGAGGGAAGTATTAATTTTATATCTACTAAACCTTAATATTACAATTTATCAAGTATACATATTGATATATTCCGTCATCTCCAGGCTATCACACACTCATATAAATGTATAGATACATAATTAAACTAGTTCTCTCCGGACGCTACCCTACCATCCGGCTGCTGGCCTCACATCCACATGTGTCAATCACAGAGATAGATGATCATCAGTCAGTGTAGGGTGACATCTGGTCAGTATGTCGAGTTCCCCATCCGTTATAGCTGACTTTCTCAACCTGGAGACGCTACTTATTGTAGCTACCCAAATGTCTCACGATGCTGGGTGGGCACCGGTCCCATACTGGCTGAAATATCATGAGAAAATGTCTTCCCCCATGGAGACTCGAACCAGCGCAAGTCCCGTAGCTCTGCGCCAAGGCTTCCTGCCCTAACCACTTGGCTACGGCGTGCGACAATTAAACTAGTTCCAAGAATATATTTGTATTTGTACGTATATTTGTAAAGGTAAAGTTATCCCATTACAGGCCATAGGAAACACTTGGGGTAGTAGGAAGTTAAGGTTCCCACTTTATCTAGACAATTGGCACTTGATGTCAGCCGGTTGTCAACCCTGCGTGACGGCCGCCTTTACCCCCAAAGCAAGCGTCTGGTACTCATTTACATTATTAGGCTGAGTCGACCGCAGGACCATGGTGCCACCAGAAGAAGTTTAAAAATCTTGACCCCACCGGGACTCGAACCCTCGACCTTCCGGTTTGTAGCGCACTGCCTTAACCACTACGCTACAGCGTGCCCCCGTACGTATGTTTGTAGCTCAAAATAATTTTATTGGAACAGAGCTCTCACTCCAATCAAAATTGTCAAGGAAGGTCTGGGACATTGCCTCAACTCTGCACCTACAAATGAGCTCTTCAGCATTAACATGGGTTGTGCCCACTTTTGAGGGGCACGCCGTAGCGTAGTGGTTAAGGCACTGAGCTACAAGCCGGAGGGTCGAGGGTTCAAGTCCCGTTGGGGTCAGGATTTTTAAACTGACCCAAACCCTCTGGCGGCACTATGGCCCTGGGGTCGACTCAGCCTCTAACGGAAATGAGTACCAGACGCTTGTTCTGGGGGTAAAGGCGGCCGTCACGCAGGGCTGACAACCCGGCTGACATAAAGTGCCGATTGTCTAGAAAAAGTGGGAGCCTTAACCTCCTACTACCCCAAGGGCCTCCGGGTCTGTTGTGGGATCACTTTACTTTACTTGTGCCCACTTTTGATTCATTTAACAAGGGAGCACATCTACCGATTATTCAAGAGTATATATATATATATATATATATATATATTTTATTTTTTTTACCAGCCTTACGGGTTAGTGGTCAGTGTTTCTGACAACAGTTCATGAGGTTCCAGGTTCGATTCCCGGTCAGACCATAGGAATTTTTCCTTAAAGGGAATTATTCCTGTGGTTGCCCAGGGTCTGGAATTTAAGTTTAAGTTGAGGACTCTCCTGGCGCTTAATTAACATTTATTATCCATCATATCATCGGGGTAACGTAACTCCGTCTACCAGGTGCCCCAACCTTAGAAATGGAATACAATTCCGCCAACGCCGAGGGAGAAAACCAGATATGTCGTAAAATACACCCTAGTGGCATTGGGTAAAAAATAATTATATTTTCTAGTGTTACCAAGTGTCTATTAAAACAAATAAAATATATGTTCTTCGTATGCTATTTAAAATAAATTATTTTAACCAGTATTTACATAGAAGAAAATGTTGTGTTCGCGAAATGTGACAATGGACATGGCCCATTTTAATACTCAAGGGATCAATCTAAAGATTAGAAAAATAACTTATATATGTTTAAGGTTAGATTGATTGAAAAGGGTAATTAGTGCTCATTTTATGTTGAACAAGTGAATCCGGTTTGAATCGATTGAAATGTAATTTATATAAAATTACATGTCTCATTTTTTTTACAATAGGAATATCAGGAATGAATCGCTGAAATTCCAGTTTTATCTTACGATATAATTGTTTACCTGGATTAATGGGTCGTTTCTTAACTTTTTACAGACCGAGAGTGCAATTAAAACCTTATATCACTTGTTTGCGCGACTGCGTTATGCACTTGAACTTGATTTGTGCTGCATTTTTTTCTATCATTCTCTAATCTAATCACCGTTTTATTACGAAACTTAAAGATGTGTTTCGCAATCCGATATGTTTATGATTTGCTTCAGGTTCCGAGAATTTCGGGTAATTATTTTCTCTTTAATTCCTCAATTACGGGCCATATGACATAAGTGGCTAGCCTCTCTTCATCATATATGGTATGACAGCCCATTTTGGGCCCTACCTAGCCTTCCTCAGAATGCCCTTCCGGACTTCTCTATTTGCTACTAAACTCTTTCAATTTCTAATTTTACTAATTCTTAATATCCTGCAAGACGTCATCCTAACTAACCAACTAACTCATTGGCACTATCGAACCCTTAGATCCACGGCCGCGCGGACATAAGCTCTCCATACATCCCTATCCTGAGCTATTGTTTTCCAATCATTCCCTGTATAATCTACTCCCCTCAAATCGTAGTTAATGTTATTCTCCCACCTCATTCTTGGTCTACCAACTGGGCGTTTTCCCTCTGGCTTCCCTACAAGAAGCTTCCATGCACGTCTTTCATTCCTCATTCGTGCCACATGTCCTACCTATCGCAGTCTATGAGACTTTACTGTTGTTATTATATCTGGCTTCCTATAAAGACCATGTAGCTCATAGTTATGTAAGTCTTCTCGATTCATCTGTCTGTTTATCTCTCTTTGGTCCAAAAATTTTTCTAAGAATTTAGCTAGCCTCTCGTAATCTCCTTTCCTCCCTTAAAGTAAGAGTCCATGTTTCGCATCCATATATTATAACTGGTAGAATAATAGATATATATTTTTTCAGTTTAATTTTTTTGAAAGACGTCAAGAGTCTCTGTAATGCATAATGGCATGCATTTCCATAATTGAGCCTATGTTTAATTTCTTTGTGCATCTCATTACTATTTGTGATTATTGTTCCTTGGTATTTGAATTCAGCCACTTCCTCAGAATTTCCTTCATTTGTCATTTCCATTATATAATGTATTTCTACGTGTGACCATATATTTAGTTCCATTGATATTTACTTCCAGTCCCAATTTCTTAGTGTTGCTCAATAGTGTGTGCGTGTTGGCCTTTAGTATCTCCTCGCTATTGCCCAATAGTACCACATCATCAGCATAAACTAACAGCTTATTAATGCCATTGAGTTGTAGGCCTTCTTCATCCTCTAAAGTTCTGATGGCATGCTCTAGTACAAAATTATTTGTGGATTTCAAAAGTATCCAAAAACTGTTTGCCTACACTTACTCTACTCTTTGTGCCATTTAGACACATTCGTATAAGTCTAACTAACTTTTTAGGAATTCCAAACTCCAGCAAGACACCATCCTCCCATCCTAATTTTGATCTTCCAACTTTTCTGGTTTGTAATGGTTGTGCCATATAGATCATTTTAACAGTTTTATTATTGTCCATACGTATCAAAAGTCCAGCCCAGGCCAATCTATTAATTTGTATATACTTCACTAAACCGGGTTCATTATATATATTTCCAAATGCCCCAGGTTATTTCGAAATTTCTGGTGTTCTCTCCTGGCATGACGAACTTGTAACCATTTCTGAGCTTGGGGCGCCTGGAAGGCGGGGTTACGTTGCCCCGATGATATGAGAGTTTATGATGATGGTAATGATGCACCAGGAGAGGTCTTAAACTAAACTTAAACTGATTAGGCGAATATGATATTATTGATAATGATGGCGAGATAGTGTTCGGGGACCGTTTGGGCCTTAAAGTTTCCTGATATTTATCTTATAGGTGAAGAAAACCCCCGAAAAAACCTCACCCAGAACTTTATTCTCAAATACTCGTAATCGTATTTCCTCCCATAAAGTAAGAGTTCATGTTTCACATCCATATAATATAACTGGGAGAATAATAGTTTTATGTATTTTCAGTTTAACGTTTTTTGTGAGGAGGTAAAATTAGATAATCCTATAAGTTACACCAGCCACCCTCAGAAATTATCCCATTAATACTATAAAAGGAGGCTGAGTGTGGCTTAGGGACAGTTTGAACGTTAACAAGTAAAGAAAAATCTCCATCCTTCCTCATCCCATGGTCAGGTAATCTACCTGGTACCCTATAAATAATCCGATTGAGGGTCTTTCCACTTTTCAGCGGTTGCCCTTTTACCAGCCGGCTGCTGGCCCTTCACATCCACATGTGTCAATCACAGAGGTAGATGATCAACAGCCAGTGTAGGGGTGACATGTGGTTAGCATGTCGAGTCCCCCAGCCGTTATAGCTGGTCCTATAAATAATAACAAATCAATAATTATTGTTATATTAATTTTCATCAGTGAATGGATCTAATTTTATATTCTGTTCTATTATCAATTATATATATTTTTTTTCTCCCTCCCCCCAGTCAAGTCATCCAAACAACTGCTGGATTTGAATTTCATTATCATTAATCATTTAACTACATTTTGTGAGTCCACCGCTGTGGTCTCGAGGTAGCGTGCTACCTTGTCACGCAGCGGGCCCGGGTTCGATCCCGGGTCGGGGTTTTTCCTCACCTGTAAGACAAATGTCAGGAAAACTTTAAGGCCCAAACGGTCCCCGAAATCATATGGTCATCTTCCTTACCATTATCATTATCATCATCCTTCACCGGTGTGGCAAGCAACGGGAAGCTACAACACCTACACAATTCCCTAGTGAAGCTGCAAGCATAGCATGAAAATGCTATGATTGCAGTGAAGGACCTGCCTTCGGGCAGAATTACTATGGATGGATATTTTGTGATATGAGAGACAAGATTTTGAGCTCACTTCGAATGAGGATCCATCCATAGTAATTCATGCTATGCTTTGCAGCTTTAATAGGGAATTATAGGTGTGGTAGCTTCCCGTTGCTTTTCACACCGGTGAAGGATGATGATGATGATAATGATAAGGATAATGATGATGGCCATATGATTTCGGGGACCGTTTGGGTCTTAGAGTTTTCGTGACACTTGTCTTAAAGGTGAGGAAAAACCCCGATAAAAACCTCACCCAGAAAAACTGCCCCGACCGGGGATCGAACCCGGGCCCGCTGCGTGACAAGGCAGCACGCTACTCGAGACCACAGCGGTGGACTTAAACGATGATGTGTCCTCAAATTTTACCTCGGCCAGGATTGAACTTGCAAACCTCTGATCCGAAAGTAAGACCCGACTTAGTTTAGAGGGAGTAAAAATAATACCTGTATTTGTTCCTTTTATAGGGTAAATTCAGCTTACTCCGTGATACTAAGTAACTCCGTGATAGTTGGTATTTCCTGTATCACGGCATTCTTTCTGCTCGTGGTAACTTAAAAAATTATCAGTAGATGGCAGGAACGTGTAGTTCCACAATGACAGCGATCTGCACACTCTGGCTGTTCTGTGAGAGTGTATATTACTTTACTTTGTCAGTTTTGCTTTGAAAGCTTGTGGTGTCTGTTGTCTTTGTACTGGTACAGTGTATTTATTTTTTAATTTGTTACACGTTATTATTAGACTTCTATATTTTTGAACAGAAATTGGTAAGTGTTTAATAGATGTTATTTTAAAATTTCAATCTTATTGAGTAAATACTTCATTTGATATAGTCTTAACAATGGCGTCACATTTCTTAGCTTTTTTAATCTTTATTAGGTGACTCGACACTATGGCACCAATTAATAAGAAGCAAGACAAGAGATCTTACGCATCTCAAACCATTAAAGATATGATTTAGCTCTAAGAACCCCAGAAAATGTATCTTTAAATAGGGCAGCCATGGCTATAAGAGCCCATCTCGAGGACTTTTATGACAAAGTGGAGTCTTTGTTGAACAGTCTCGGCATCTCTGACAACCCATCACGGCTTTGGAACTGTGACGAGACAGGGTTAAGCTATGTTTTGAGAAGTGGTAAAATCGTGTGCCGTGTGAGTAAGAAATGTGTTTACCAACAAAGTTTTGGAGAGAAGGGCCAAACTACCACTCTCTTATGTTGCATCAGTGCCTCCGGAATGGACATCCCACCAATGATAATTTTTAAAGTTGTCAGGATGAACGACAGGCTGGCTGAGACACAGATCCCTTCTTTGATTCGCCTCTAATTTTTTTCTGGAATGGTTCCAGCATTTTATTGACTCCATACCACCATGACCCGTGGTCTTATTCATGGACTCACATGCCAGTCATGTCACCCCAGACGTCTGGTCTTTGGCAGAAGTTAATGATATCCACATTGTGACATTTCCGTCACACACGACGCACCTTCTTCAACCACTCGACGTCAGAGTTTACAGATAACTGAAGGAAGCCTGGAGGAAAGAACTATCAAAATTCATGGTTCAGAACCCAGGTCAGAAACCTGACCGATACAACTTCAACAAGTTCCTAGCTGTAGCGTATCGTGCGGCATTCCGGGCCACAACAGTGTAACAGCTTCTCGAAAACTGGGATATTCCAGGAGCTAACACCAACTAGTGTTAATGAAGTGCTGTCATTACCGGTCAGCAAGGTGACCCCGAAGAAATCAACAGGTGACCCAACAACAAAGGTGTTATCACCAAAGGGAGAAGCCTCAACTTCGAAAATTGGCCAGAAAAAGAATCCACAAAATAAAAAGGAAGACGTTTGTGGATCATGTGGGGGACTCTTTTTGGAAGATACAAAGAAGAAAAATGGCGCCAAATGGATTCAGTGCCAGTTTTGTCTTGTTTGGTACCATGAAAAGTGCCAGAATGTAATAAGTGTGCTTCATTTCATGTGTGATGGCTGTGAGGAATCAGATGATAGTGATTAAAAACCAAACAGTTGACTATCACGGAGTTACTTCTATAGTATCACGGACTAACCTGAATATCACGGAGAAACCTGTTTTGTGTACAATTATTTTGGATTAATTTATTTTGTTTAAACAATAAAAAATACCAAGTTTACACATGAATGTTTTGATGCACGATCATTTCTCTGCATGTTTTCAATGCCAACGCTTTAAAATTCATGAAATTAGAACACATAATGTTTAAAAAACCTTAGTATCACGGAGTAAGCTTAATTTACCCTATATGTATATACTCCATAGTCCCCTATGGGAACCACGAGTGCTCCCTAGCGGGAGTTTATTAACAAAGCTATTTTAGTTACACTTATTTACCTACAGATATCAACAAGTGGCATGTGGTTAGCACGTCGCCTCAATGAGACATCTAGTAGGCAAATACAAGTATTGATTGGATGGATGAAGATCGGTTAAATTTTGCATAGAGGTCAGGGTTGCGGTTCTTTTACGAGTCTGAAAATCTTCAGAATCAGGACTCTAGGCTTAAAATCCTTCTCGGAGGATTTATCCCTTAGGTTTTTCTATCCTAAAAATCCATCAACTCTGGCCGGATTTGAATCCGCAACCCTCGGGACTAGAGACAAGGAATGTAACCACTAGACCATGCGGACGACTGTTCCTTTTATATTTAGCTAAATAATCTAATATATAAAAATGAATGTTTGTTTGTTTCTTTCTTTGTTCGTACTTTATGCGCGGCCATACCATTGATCCGATTGTGTTTTTTTTTTGCAAAATGTTCAGGAGATTCCCGGTATGAACATAGGCTATAAGAGAGTTGAGATACTCAACTCCTACATCCTTAAATACACCCTTTGTAGTGGACAACGTGAAAAAGTCCCTTTTTTTTTACTCTTAAATGGCTTACGCTGCCTAAACCATAACAAAAACACAAAATTGATGTACACAGAATTGAATATCTCAAAAAAAAAAAAAAAAAGTTCCCGACCGCATATGTTTATCTTTTACAGATAACACACAATAGCCATTTTTGGCTTTCATTGATACCAAGGAGATCGGGATAAGTAGATTCCCGGGCAAGCATGTGCTGCCATACCTTTCATAAAATTGTCATGGGGATTTTTTGCAATATGTTCAAAATTTTCCCGAGAAGGTTATAGGTTATAAGAGAGTTTTAATGCTCAAGCTCTTCACCCTTAAAAATCACCTTCTGTTGTGAAAAAAAAGTTGCTTTTTGTAAGCTTAAATGGTTTACGCTGCCTAAACCATAACAAATACACAACATTATTGTACACAGGATTGAATATCTCAAAAAAACTCTACAGAAAAGTCCGCGACAGCATATATTTATCTTTTAAGGATAACTCACAATAACTATTTTTGTCTTTCATTGATACCAAGAAGATCGGGATAAGTAGATTCCCGGGCAAGCATAGCAACACACGGCGGGTATTCTTTTAAGGATAGCCCAAAATAACGAAGTTTGTCTTTCACCTCATTTATGCCAAGTACATCGTGATGCGTACATTCCCGGGCAACGCCGGATAATCAGCACGGGATATCTAAAAATAATTATATAAATTTATATTTATTTTTCCTTTTACTTATTCAACTAAATGCAAAAACAAATTATCATTTATTTAGGTGTAGCAGCACACGCCGGGTATTAGCTAGTATGAAATAAAATAAATATTAAAATCATATCTAGTAAAAAACATAACTCAATTTTTTATAATTGAGATAATATTTTGCTAATTTAAGTTAAATTTTATCACCTCACCTCATATTCTTCTTCTTCTTCTTCTTCTTCTTCTTCTTCTTCTCAGAAGTCTAAGAAAAAGAAGAATATGAGGTAAGGTAATAACGTTTTCGATGTTTTTATTATTGATTTAACACTTCTCACTGAATGATAAATTATATTTGAAGAGAAAAGTTACACGCTCAGACTGGGGTTTGAACCCAAGAGACCTAATAATTCGGCGCTCGGGAATTAACAATGTAGAAGAGAAAAATTTGCGTTTAGATTGGAGTTTCTCAGGTAGCTCAGTGGTAGAGCATTGGCCTAGAAAGCCGGTCCTGGGTTCAAATCCCAGTCTCAGCATATTTTTATATTTAAATATAATTTATCATTCAGTGAGAAGTGTTAAATCAATAATAAAAACATCGATATAAGACCTACTGGCTTCATAAATTAGTGTTTGAATTTCCAATAAATGTCTTCTTAAATAAGAAGCCGTCATTTGCGTGATCGAGTAAATACTCGTAGCATTCGGCGTTCGAGAATCAACAATGTAATGTATAAGAGAAAAAATTGTGTTTAGAATGGAGTTTCTCAGGTAGAACATTGGCCTAAAAAGCCAAAGGTCCTGGGTTCAAACCCCGGTCTGAGCGTATAATTTTTCTCTTCAAATATAGTACAATTTTACTTAAATAAATAGTACCTTATACTGTTAATTACTAAAAAAAAAGTTAATATTTTGCTTCTTTCAGTTGCAGCCCGAGGAAAGAAGAAGACACTTATGTTCTTGCTGCCTCTCATCTCGTTCTTCCATCTGAAAGCTCTTCTGGTTCCAGTCCTGCTAGCAGTGTTATTCATCAAGAAATTATTGGTGCTGGGTGTGATTTTCCTGCCAAGTCTGCTCTCTATGGTGAAATTTTGCAAGCCATCGCACCACCATCACATGCCTTGGTTCTCAGAACCTGAGCCTGCCTACGAATACCATGAATACACTCCTCACTACGGTAAGGAGTACGCCAGTCGCCGCAGGAGTAGGCAGATCAAGCCACAAGATGCTTCTGACCTCGCTTACCAGGCCCACATCCCCAACTACGTTAACAAACACGCTTAACTGAAAGAGAGCTAAGGTGATTATATCCAGTATTCAGGCCTTCGAAAATTTTCAATTTTCAAATCACTGTAAATTATGCTCTCCAAAATTATTTATTTCAACTATTCTGAATGTTTTCCTATAACATGGTCTTTATTCATAGATTGCATTGCTTAAAAAGTGAAAAGTCAATATCCTAGTAATATCTTAATTACCTGTTAGATGTCTCATTGAGCCAGTGTGTTGACCATATGCCATTCATGACATATATGGGCAAATAATGTAACTAAAAATTAACTTGGTCTAGTAACTCCTAACAAAGGAGACGCTATCACTTGACAATGAGCTACGCCTTTATTTATTTATTTATTATTTTAAAAAGAGATAAATAGATATTAATGGAAAATTATCCACCGCTGTGATCTCGAGGTAGCATGCTGCCTCGTCACGCAGCGGGCCCGGGTTCGATCCCCGGTCGGGACAGTTTTCTAGGTGAGGTTTTTATGGGGGTTTTTCCTCACCTGTAAGACAAATGTCAGGAAAACTTTAAGGCTCAAACGGTCCCCGAAATCATATGGCCATCGCAATCATCATCATTCATATTCATCTTAGATTAAGCTTAGGATTAGGGACTCTCCTGGCGCAGCACTATCATCATCATCACCCATCATATCATCGGGGCAACGTAACCCCGCCTTCCAGGCGCCCCAACCTCAGAAGTGGGTTGCAAGTATGCCATGCCAGGAGAGAACACCAGGAATATCGAAAGATAACCTGGGGCATTTGAAGAGAAAAATATATAATTTTCTCTTCAAATATAATTTGTCCATCAGTGAGAAGTATTAAATTAATAATTCATTCATCCACAGTAATTCTGCCCAAAGGCAGGTCCTTCACTGCAATCATAGCATTTTCATGCTATGCTTGTAGCTTTAATGGGAATTGTAGGTGTGGTAGCTTCCCGTTGCTTTCCATACCGGTGAAGGATGATGATGATGATGATAATGATAAGGATGATGATGGCCATATGATTTCGGGGACCGTTTGGGCATTAAAGTTTTCCTGACATTTGCCTTATAGGTGAGGAAAAACCCCGATAAAAACCTCGCCCAGAAAAACTGCCCCGACCGGGGATCGAACCCAGGCCTACTGCGTGACAAGGAGCATGCTACCTCGAGACCACAGCGGTGGAAAAATTAATAATAAAAACATCAAATTAATGAAAAAGTTAAACTCTAAGGCTGGTATTTAAGAACCAAGCTCTCTAGGCTATGTCATCTCCATCTTCCATAACCTGAGGCTCTCATTTTTCAATTGTGTTCTCGGAAACTTTTTTAATAAATATCTTGTTAGTGCATGATGTTGAATAGAGTGAGCCAGTTAGAATAGGTTCTACATGTCCCACAGAATTAACCACAGAGAGACGGGCTGAGAGTTGCTCTTTGCAGAAAGCTTGGTTCTTGAATACCAGCTTAATCTTGCAGGCTCCAATGGGCAAGATATGTGTAATGAATGGGGAATGAAAGAGGGGCATGGAAACTTCTTGTAGGAAAGCCAGAGGGAAAATGCCCAATAGGTAGGCCAAGAATGAAGTGGGAGAATAACATTAACCATTATTTAAGGGAGATAATAATAACAGGAAATGACTGGAAAATATTAGCTCAGGATAGAGGTATATGGAGAGCTTTAAGTCCTTGCAGTCGTGCATCTCTATGTCTGATAGTGCCAGTGAGTTAGTTAGTTACAACTAAACTCTATAAACTCCAGTCAACTTGATTGAAATTTTTATTTTGCTTTCATCAGCCAACGAGATGAAACTATACTTTATCTGCTCTTAGAGTGATCTTAACATAAATAAATGCCAATTGTATCCTTCCGCCATTTGTGCCACAATTATTGTCACATTGACAGGGAGCACGTGTGAAATATATAAGACATGTGATTGTTGAATGGGGTAGAGTACAAGAAAGCTGGTGAGATTTTTCACTGAACTTTTGAAATACATTTAAAATAACTGTTTTTTTTTACCACTAATCAATGGTTTTGCCAGACATGTTTTAAAATTTTAGATAGCGACACAGCAACAAAAGACTCCATACTTTCAGCCAGTTTGTTGCCTCAGAATTGACTGCATCATTTATATGTAATAAACTATTTTAATGGTAATAAAAGATTCCGGGCTATGTGGCCGTGGTCTATAACTGGCGTTTCTTCCAGACGTTTCTCCCTCAACTGCGGAGGGCATCTTCAGTGGCAAGCGTAACTATTTTAAGTTGTAAATCAATGGTAAAGAGAAACATTTTTTTCTGAACCGGGAATCGAACTCCGAACCTTAAGCTTTCTGTGCTAATGCTCTGTTCACTGAGCTAATTCAGGTTTCATTCCCATCCAAACAGAAATCCTTCCTTTACCTTACTCTACTGGCCCCACATTCAATTGTAATGAATTATCATTCACAAATACACAATGAATGGCTTCTACCTGAACAAGACATGAAGGGACTCCACACAGCTATAGCATAATTTATTAAATTAATGTTGAGAAGCTAAAGCTATTACTATGATAGAAATAAGTAAATTAATAAACACAATTAAATTATTGTAATTCAATGGTAAAGAGATGGGAATGAAGCCTCAATTAGCTCAGTGGACAGAGCATTAGCTCGGAAAGCTAAAGGTTCGGGGTTCGATTCCCGGTTCAGGCAAAAAAATGTTTCTCTTTACCATTGATTTACAATAATTTAATTGTGTTCATTAATTTACTTATTTCTATCATAGTTTTAGCTTCTCAATATTAATTTAATATTTTAAGTTGTATTTATTGATTAGGTACATTTTAGAATATTTTCTATGTTCTGAATATTATTATTTTCATTCATGAAGAATAACAAGTATATTTAAAGGACATGTTTTTAATTCAATGAAGAAAATATGGTATACAAGAAAATAAATAAATTTAAAAGACAAAAATTAATTAATGAAAGCACACTTACAAAACAAACAAAAGAAAAAATAAAATTCAGAAAATTCACTTACCATCCATTGAAATACAAGTTTCAAAAAATTTTCAAAAAGTTTAATATAAGATTGGCACCGAAGAATGAATACAACTTAAATAGGATAATTAAAACCATAAAAGTGAAAAAATTGAAGAAGAAAACAAATCAGGAATTTATCAGATCAAATGCAGGGATTATGACAAAATTTATGTAGAAAAACAAAAAGAAATTTGAAAACAAGGGTCAAAGAACATCTTAGAAATGTGAAAAATGGAGAAATGGAAAAGTCAGCAGTAGCTGCTCATGCTTGGTCCGAAAAACATATAATTAAATCAAAAGCTAGTCTAATTAAACAAATTGATAAACAAAAGGAACTCACAGTTTGGGAAAAAAATCCACATTCAGAAAATCAAGAAAGAAACTCTTATGAACTTTGAAATTCCTGCAGATTTTGATCTGATCCAGAGGTTCATTGGTCCACCAACAGAGGGAAGGAGAAGTGGTTCTTCTGATTGACATAACATCAATCGGCATAAGTGTTGCCAAGATCCCGAAATCACAATCTACTTAGAAGATTAATTATGAGGAGAGATATGAAACATTTTAATTTATCTTAAATTAACAGCAGTTACATCAATAACCAGCAAGCGGCATGACAACTTGCCAAATAGCATCTATCTTGCACAGGAAGTTTACTGCTTTACTGCGAGCCTGCATGCTACCTTCCTGGCATACCACTAAAGTTTTGAAAGTTCACCCTGCGTTATCAATGAGCTTGAATGAAACTAACATTAATTGGCGTTTGATCAAAATGAGAGTGGGAAGTAACACTTTGAGGTATTTTCAATTTATAAATGAGTTGGAGAAGTTCCATGTTTTTACGAAGCCGGTTTCAAAGGTAATTTTACCTTCATCTTCAGTCAAACTCCATCTGTTGCAATTCTGCCATTAACATCATCTTCTGAACTGCCATCTGGTGCCAATTTTATGAACTTGGAGATTATGTTTTGCTCGCCGGGAACTTCAAAATTCATGTTTCTATATTTATTCTTCTGAATGTATTTCTTTTTCCAAACTGTTAATTCCAAATGCTTTTCTAAATGTTTTAAAAGTTTAGTTTCTCTTCCAATTTTGTGTTTCTCTATCAAACTATGAGAATTACAAAATTGGAAGAGAAACTAAACTTTCAAAACATTTAAAGAAGCCTTTGGAATTAACAGTTTAGGAAAATATATACATTCAGAAGAATAAATATAGAACCCATGAATTTTAAAGTTCCTGGCAAGCAAAATTTAATGTCCAAGTTCATAAAATCGGCAACAGATGGCAATTTGGAAGATGGTGTTAACAACAAAATTTCAATAGCTGGAGTTTGACTGAAGATGAAGGTAAAATGGCCTTTGAAACTGGTATGAAAACACGAAACTTTATGAGGTGAGATATAAAAAAAATTATCCAACTCATTTATAAATTATTTGGTGTATTATTAAAAGAGCAATATGTATACCAGATATATAAAATTAAAACTTACATTCCAATTTGTAATAATTAAATAATATGGTGGTATGATGTTATATGAAGAGTATAAGGAAAAAACAGGTAAGTCATATTTCATTGAAATCGAGAAAAAACACTTTTAATTATACATTGTGCATATATTTTTATCTGTATGCCAATATCTGAAGTTCAATAACCCCATGAGTAAACTGTAAATTTTACACTGTTTCAAACTTCTACTAAAACCTTAGTTTTAAATCTCAATCAGATTTCACTGTTTCTCAGTTCAAGCAGCTATTAACTTATATTATTTTGAGTCTGTTTATCTTACCTCATCCAGGGTTTACAACATCAATCCAACTGTCTGGGCAAGATGCCAGGATGATTGAGATCAATTGAAACATGTTCAAGAATAAATCAACATTAATATTGAGTTTATATATTAAATTTCGGAATTTTTAACATTATGAGGTTCAATTCATAAGAGTTAAAAGAATCGTGATTTCTTCTTACCTCATACTTCTATGTTTTTTAAACACAGCACTGCAGTATCAGCGACCCATTGTCACCATTTTCAGCTGTTTTCACGACTGTCAATTTTTTTCTTTTTCCAGTAATTATCCAAACTGCCATCTGGTGTTCTTTTGAAGGAATTATTTTCTAAATGAACTGCCATCTGGTGTTCTTTTGAATGAATCATTTTCTAAACTGCCATCTATTGTATTTTTGAAGAACTTTGTAATCAAGCTCGGTTTGTCTGGAATCTCAAAGTTCATGGTTCTAGTATAGTTTGTTTGAATATATATTTTTTCCCAAACTGTTAAATCCAAAGGTTTGGATAGATGTTTCAAAAGTTTTGCTTCTTTTTCAATTCTATGATG
This sequence comes from Diploptera punctata, assembly GCA_030220185.1. NCBI lineage: Eukaryota > Metazoa > Arthropoda > Insecta > Blattodea > Blaberidae > Diploptera > Diploptera punctata. The sequence goes on from JASPKZ010003794.1 coordinate 271,642, forward strand.
CTCTAATAAACTGTGTGCTGCTATAGCTGATTTTTCAATTTCTCCATTCTTTATGTTTCTGAAGTGTTCTTTTTTACGAGTTTCCAAGTTCCTTTTTGTTTTTCCTATACATATCCTGTTCCAATCTTTGCAATCAATTTGATAAATTTCAGATTTTTTGTTGTCTGGGGTGTTAACTTTATTATTAGTTAACAGAAGATTACCCTTTGAATTTAACAGTTTGGGAAAATATATATATTCACAAAAATCATACTAAAGCTACGAACTTTGAGATTCCAGACAAACCGAGCTTGATTACAAAGTTCTTCAAAAATACAATAGATGGCAGTTTAGAAAATGATTCATTCAAAAGAACACCAGATGGCAGTTTAGAAAATAATTCCTTCAAAAGAACACCAGATGGCAGTTTGGATAATTACCGGAAAAGGAAAAAATTGACAGTCATGAAAACAGCTGAAGATGGTGACAATGGGTCACTGATACTGCAGTGCTGTGTTTAAAAAATCATAGAAGTATGAGGTAAGAAGAAATTGCTATTCTTTTAATTCTTATTAATATTGAGGTAAGATAAACAGACTCAAAATAATATAATTAAAAGAACCTCAAAATATTACTTCCTAAAATAAAACAACTATTAACACTTTGAGTCCTGCAGTGGTATTAGTAAATCCGCCAGCACAGGCATGCCAAGAGATTTAATTTCCTCCGGCTTCAGCATCATTTAAATGCTGTGGTACTAGTACCACCGCCGGACTCAAAGTGTTAAGTTGTTTTCGTGAGGCTGAGTGGGATAAGCTACATGATCTTTATTCATTCATAGTGTTCTGCTCAAGAGCATGTCTTTCACTGCAAACTCAGCATTCTCCACTCTTTCCTTAACTCAGCTTTCCTTTGTATCTGCATACAAACCATTTATTTTAATATTGTATATCATCTGATGTCTTTTTCTGCCTCTAACTCTCTTTCCGTTGACCATTCCTTCTAGAACATCTTTCAGCAGGCAGTTTCTTCTTAGCCAGTGGCCAATCCAATTTCTTTTCCTCTTCTTTATGAGTTCCAGCATTGTTCTTCTTTCACCCACTCTGTCTAGCACATCTTTATTTCTTACTTTGTCCATTTTATACGTTCCATTCTTCTCCATATCCACATCTCAAAAGCTTCCAGTCACTTTTCCTCATTCCATCGTAATGTCCAAGTCTCTGCACCATATAATGCTATACTCCACACAAAGTGCTTCACTAGCCTCTTCCTTAATTCTTTTGCCATAGGTCCACAGAAAATGCTTCTCTTCTTGTTGAAAGCTTCTTTTGCCATTGCTATCCTCTGCTTTACTTCTTGACTGCAGTTCATATGATCTTTATAAGAAACCAGATATAATAAAAACAGTTAAGTCTTGTAGACTGTGACAGGCAGGACATGTGGCACAAATGGGAATGAAAAAGGGGTATAGAAAATAAGGCATTTAAATTCTGGCAACTGGGAAGTGATGAAGTTTTAAAAATCCTGTATGATAAAGTTTAATATGAGAGTTGGGGCATAAGTCATGGCAACTATTTTTTGTGACAATTTGAGTGTGGATGAAAAATCTAAAATATACATATGAAAGAACAAGGGATAAATAAAATTTAAGGAATTTACCAACATGCCAACATTTTGCTCCTCATGTTTATTAAGATAATTGTCGTATCAATACAGTTTTCATGTTCCAGAATCATTATATCACACATTTTTATTTTTTAACTCTTTTTTTAACTCTCTTCCTCACTCACTAACTCACTCTATCTCATTCTACAGGCCCTCAAAGTAGTCTCTTGCAACGTTTACAACATGCTGCCAATGATGTGGGAGGCCCCGAATACCATCTGCTTCACCATTTTCTTCACCATGTGTGAATCTGGTCATCTGTTGCTGAACAGCATTTGTAATGTCCATTTGTGTCCCAAACCATAAAAAAAAGAGAGTGAAAAAATAAAAAGGTGCGATGTAATGATTCTGGAACATGAAAACTGTATTGATATGACAATTACCTTAATAAAGATGAGGAGCAAAATGTTGGCATGTTGTTAAATTCCTTAAATTTCATTTATCCCTTGTTCTTTCATATGTATATTTTAGATTTTTCACCCACGCTCAAATTGTCACGAAAAAAAATAATTGCCATGACTTATGCTCCAACCCTCATATAATTAAATTATATTTTATTATTTGTGTTATTATTATCATTATTTATTATTGTTTATTATTATTATTATTATTATTATTAATTATTGTTATGATTACTATTATTATTAATATTATTATTAATACGAGTATTATTATTATTAATATGAGTATTATTATTATTATTATTAATATTATTATTATATAGTGTGAGACCGCTGTGATCTCGAGGTAGCGTGCTGCCTTGTCACGCAGTGGGCCCGTGTTCGATCCCCGGTCGGGGCAGTTTTTCTGGGTGAGGTTTTTATCGGAGTTTTTCCTCACCTGTAAGACAAATGTCAGGAAAACTTTAAGGCCCAAGCGGTCCCCGAAATCATATGGCCATCATCTTTATCATCATCATCATCATCCTTATCATTATCATCAACATCATCCTTCACCAGTATGGAAAGCCACGGGAAGCTACCACACCTACACAATTCCCTAGTAAAGCTGCAAGCATAGCATGAAAATACTATGATTGCAGTGAAGGACCTGCCTTCGGGCAGAATTACGATGGATGGATTATTATTATTATTATTATTAATATTAATATTATTAATATTATTATTATTTTTATTATTTTTATTATTTTTTTATTTTATTATTATTATTATTATTATTATTATTATGTTATCATTATTATATTACAGATGATCATCAGAGCTACAATGCTGACCAAGGACAAGTTGTTGATAAACATAAAATTGCACAATTTTGGTCTGACTATGGACATGATAATGGTAAAAAAACTGCTGTGGACACACCCATTTGGAATACTTTACATGAATCATCACAGTACTGGACAGAAGGACAATACAGTTCTACAGAGAAAACTTCTTGGAATATTGGAGAAGATGCATCTGAAAACTGGACACACAAACAAGAGAATGACTTTGCAGAACCTCCTGATGACAAAAAAGTATCAAACAAACAAGTAGATAAAACTAAGTCGCACTGGAGACGGAATAATGGAAATTCTAGAATAAAACAAAACCCAAAATATGCTTGGACTTTGATAAGACCAACAAGAAGGGAACGGAACCATAATAACGTAGACAGAACAAAACAAATTTCATTTATGAGAAGACCAGAAATAAGTGATGTAGACAGAATTTGGGATGAAGATAACATAGACACACAGGAAGAAGCTTTACATTCAGAGACTGTATGGAACACACACGAATATAAAAATAAAAATTGGAATAGTTTTCGAAGTACAAGAAGTTATGGAGATGAACGGTCTTTTTCATCTGAAGAAGGTAATAATGAAAAGTATAATCCTGTAACTAAAAGTAGCAAAACTGACATTAGAAATTCTAAAATGTTCTTTACTGGCACTACTTTGGAATCAAATAGAGAAACAAATACATTAATCAGTACAATTAGTGCAGATGAATTTAAGATAAGGGACCGTTTAGAAAAAAATCATGAAAACTCTGAGAACAATGCAAATAAGAAAAGAAAATGTGATGATGAATAATTGTATTTTTTTTGACAAACTACTGACTATAAATATTGGCATTGTATAAATTATGGGAACAATCCTTATTAATATTAAGATTCTTGTGGTTATGGTATATCCCAAGTACAGGGAATCCATTTTAAGTGGAAACCTTTTTACAGTGTTGCAGCGGCTCTCACTTTTGAAGAAGTATTTTAGTGAGTTCTTCATTATTTTCCACGTTGGGCGCAATTTTGAAGAAGTAATTCTTTTCCCATGTTATGACGATGTTTTGAAGCAGCTAACTCTCTTCATGCCTGATGTTGTAGTAACATTTTGAAGGAATAGTGTCCCAAAATAATAAATAAGAATTACTGGTTCAGGTTGGGTTTCATTTTCGGTAGAGCTGGATTCTCTTCTCAAGGTCGAAGTTGGTACACAAGATAGGAAACACTTTAAAAATCACTAATAACTGATTCTTGTAGAAATAGTTGTAAATTTATTTACTATTTAATTTCCCAGCAGATCAAGTAAATATAGGTGGTATTATTCTTTACCGTCAATTAAAATTAAATTCTCTTCTTTTCTTGAATCAAATATCACATTTTATCAGGAGAGCTGTTATTGCTTCTATCTTTGATGAAAGTTATATGCTGACTGACTAGTGTAATTCTGTTATAATTTTAAAGAACATTATTACATCACATGATTTTATATTTAAATTCTATTGGTTAATGGTCCATTAAATACCAGGTTTAAATTTGATTGGTTAAATCAATCAGAATTTAGTATACTTTTATTTAAAAATATTAAGTTAAGCGGGTGTTCCTATTACAGTTATAACAGGAAGCTTTATATTTCAGACAACAATGACTTAAGACACAATTTTAAAAGCATTATTTAGAAAGACTGTTATATAATACAATTTCTTTAATTGTTACTGAGACATTTTTATTCAACAATGAACAACAATTAATTATTTAGATGTTTTTCTTTATTTAAGTTATATTTAAATATTAAAAGAATTTTAAAGTATAAAATTATTAACTTAAACTTTCATATTTATTATGATATTAAAATCCTGCTATACTTTTCCCTCTCTATTATGGCACTGGCAGGGAGTGTGTTCCATTACTATCGGCAAATGAAGACAGAAGCTACAAAATACAAATAAGTCAACTAATTTAGATTATTATAAAAAATAGGCCTACACATAGAGAAAAATTATATGCTCAGACTGGGGCTTGAACCCGGGACCCTTGGTTATCTAGACCAAGTGCTTTACCAACTGAGCTACCGGAGCAAGTACCGATCTAAAAGCAAATATTTCTCTATATACGTTGTAATTCCCACCCACCAATTGCTATGAAGCCTTTGCTTCTATCTTTGCAAATGGCAGCTCCTATATTAACCCATTGGAGACACGTTTAAAGTGCCTAGCATGTTCACTGGGAACCCATTTAAATCTCCGCGCCGCTACTCCGGCTGCGCTGGACTTTAAATACACATACTCTGTTCTATCACTTATGATTTCAGATATTTTGTTTACCCCTGAATTTTCTTTTAGTATCTTGTACTTTTACGAATAGCAAAGGAATGTGGCCTACCTGCTACCCTCTTTTGTGCATTGTAAACCGTTATGTTTTGTTATTTTCAAGGCTGTGAAAGTTGACAAACAATTCAGAAACCATCTTTTTGTAAAAGTTCTCGGACATTGCCTTGAAAGTAAACACAAATCATATGTTCAAACAAGACCGAAAAAAATAACAAACGCAATATAATACTGTACATAATAAAAATAAATATATGAAATAAAATAAGCATAGACCTATACATTATAAAATCAGGAAAAGTTCTTCGTATATTCTTTAATTATCATAGTTATATATCGACCTGTAAATTATAAAATACTATAGATAAAAACTGGACGAAACTCACCTAATATTTCTACCATCAGTAGCATGCACGGTTACGTTGTCACTGTATATTATTTCATCGTCCGAATCTTCGTTCCATAATAATTCACTACAATCACTGTCACATAATATTTCATCCACTACTTCACTTAGTTTCTCAAAAGCAATACGTTCTCTCCTATTTACGCACATATTGCAAGAAAAAAAAATAATTTTAAAACTATGAATTTTAACAAATAAGCACTGAATTTATATTCACTTATATTTTACCGTAATAAATGCCTACAACTATAGTCTACTATTCTATAAATAATAACTAAAATAAACTATACAATACACTAGGCCTATACATATTTACTTTACATAAACAAACAACACATTTTACTGATGGTGAACCGAAAATGTAAACCACTAAAGAAACCTAACGTCTTACAGTGGGGGTTATAACACAACAACGAGTCTACCTCGTTGTGGGGCTGTTTGGACTTTCTACCTGCTCACGAGGGAGACTCGTTAAAAGTCTCCAATGGGTTAAGAAGACATATTTGGGAATTATACATTACATTATAAATGCCAGTACGGCTTCTTTCGATGTTTTTATTATTCATTTCATACATCTCAATGATGGATAAATCATATTTAAAGAGAAAAAGTATACGCTAATCATTGAGATGTATGAAATGAATAATAAAAACATCTACACATAGAGGTTTATTATTCACCATTTATTTGAGATACTGCTGAAAATGGTCCTGTTGAAAAAATTAGCTGTGTATCCAAAATTCCATTATATACACTTCCAAAAAACCAATTACAGAACCTTATTCTTGCGGCAAAATCTGCCTGTTTAAGTTCCTGCACAAACCATTGTTTATAAGGTCCAAATTTCAGCAGTCTGGTCTCTTTATGGGCTGACCCCTTGGATATGTTAGTTTCCTGCGCCAAACGTTTTACTGATTTTCTAGAACTTACTTCTAAAAGCACCCGAATATCATCAAGTTTCTTGACTGTTAAAGCATGCCTTTCACGCTTCTTCAGTATGTCACAAACTGAACCTGTTGTATGCCACTTCTTCATCAACTTCAAATGGCACAATTTTGTAGGAATCGTACAATCAGGATATTTTTGAGAAAATCTCCAAATGTGCCTTCTATGGATATTTCTCAATAAGTAACATTCCATCAAATAAATTCGCTGTTTAGCCATATACTTCATTTTTTATTACTTTCTTATGTGACACACGACAACAAGCGACATGCGTCCCACTACAACACACTGAAGCAACTAACTGCTGGGATGTTGTGTACAATTTGTCTCCCACACTGTGATCATAATGTTCACAGTGGTGGTGGTGGCAGAATGATGCGAGGTTTCCTCTTAAAATGGATTCCCTCTAAATGAGGTGACAACATGCCTGTCTAGGGCTGAATTCCTATACCTGGGAAGTGGATTTTTTTTTTCATTGAACCTTTGGTCCATTCCACTTTTATGGACATAAATTTGTTAAGAGCATAGGGCTGTACATCTTATTTTCTTTCCCATGCCATTGGGTAAGAATTGTGGATCCTTTATTCACACTCCCCATGAATTGTACTTTTATCTATTTTTAATTAGACTCATGGCAACCAGATTCTCACATTCAAAAACCAGATATGAATGATTTTTGTATTTTTTATTATATAATTACTATTGAAATAAAAAAGTAAAGTGATCCCACAACAGGCCTGGAGGTCCTTGGGGTAGTAGGAGGTTAAGGCTCCCACTTTTTCTAGACAATCGGCACTTTATGTCAGGCACGCCATAGCGTAGTGGTTAAGGCACTGAGCTACAAGCCGGAGGGTGGAGGGTTCAAGTCCCATTGGGGTCAGGATTTTTAAACTGACCCAAACCCTCTGGCGGCACTGTGGCCCTGGGGTCGACTCAGCCTCTAGCAGAAATGAGTACCAGATGCTTGTTCTAGGGGTAAAGGCGGCCGTCACGCAGGGCTGACAACCCGGCTGACATAAAGTGCCGAATGTCTAGAAAAAAAGTGGGAGCCTTAACCTCCTACTACCCCAAGGGTCTCCGGGCCTGTTGTGGGATCACTTTACTTTACTCACTTTACTTTACTATTGAAATAATAATAATAGGCTAAATTATTACCCATTTTCATACACATATTATATTATTAAAAATTATATTATATAACATGCAAATACATTTTTTACTGTAAACACATAAAAAGAAAGGACATTAAGGAATAGAACATACTCTAAGGCGAAATGTCGTTACTGTTTTCACATTTCACAATAATTGAAAGCTTATGTCTGATGATTATATTTTTAAAAAATCCAAAGAACTTTTTATTTTTTTTGGGGGGGGGGCACTGATACAACTTGAGTAAAATCAAAATTTTTCCCAGTAAAATAAAGACTAAATATATTTTAATAATACCCTCTTTCTTGAGATAAAATAATGTGAAAATTAGTAATTATTATTCTAATATTTATAGTATAACCTTTATAACTTTTCTCTTTTATATATGGATGTGCAAATAAGCAGTTATATGGTTTAATATTGTAAGTCAGAACACAGCTATTAACCAATAATATTTTTGCATGATGGATATCAAATTAACAAAGATTTTACTAAAATATATTATTAATAAAATTAATAAAAGCCAATTTTTTAATCCCTTTCTGAAGATAGAATCAGAATATTGGGATAATTTTTAAAATATCACAGCTCCTTCATGAAACTAAATACAAATATTGCAAAATAATCTTGTTTTCCTTAAACGTTGTGATGGTGATTTGGAAAGTTGGTTGGTTGGTATCTAATGTTGAGCACTTGATAATGAAATCATTCGCTCTCTTGCACTCCAATATTTAGCAGAAAGGCTGGTCTCTTCTACAAAAGTTGGATAGCGGAGGAAATGGTTTCTTTCCATATCTTCATTTAAATTGCAAAAAGGGAAAGTAAGTTTCTGTATTTTTCTTTCTCAGAAAACAGTCTATTGTAGGAATGTTTTTACATACCAGTGAAAAGTTTACCTTTCAATTATTATTCAACATAATTTTTGTTTACATTCAAACATTTGTCATAACACTTCACAAGCTTCAAAATTCTTTCTACGTAAAACTCTGTCACCTGTAACTGTAGTGACCCATTGTTGCTCTCCTTAAGCTCCTCATCTGTTTATAACTGCTGTGCTGCAAGCCATTTCTTCATGTTTGGGAAAAGGTGAAAGTCGCTCGGAGCCAAGTCAGGACTATATGGTGGATGATTAAAACTTCCCACTGGAACCATTTTAAGAGGGTTTGCTGCTCTTTTTCTAGTGGTTTTTTTGGGCTTTGACAGAATTTTCAGCACCCAATGAGCACAAAACTTGTGATAGTGTAACATTTATGTCACCACTTCGACAGAACAGTCCAACTGATATGCAGAAATTTCTCTGAGAGTTCAGAAATTGTGAAATAGCTATTCTGTCTGACCACTTCAATCACTATTTCAACAAGTTCATCATTCACAACAAATGAGCAGTCACTTTGTTCTTCATTTTGGATGCTAGTGCATCCATGTCGAAATTCGCGACACCAATGTCAAATAACACTGCCACTCATAATGAATGCCCCCAAACACTACAGTAATCTCACAATGAATTGCCGCTGCTGTCAATTTATTTGCCCACAAAAAAACCATATTACTCCACATATCTCACACTTGGCAGGAGCTTCTATTGTTGCAGACATTTTAAACACCTGTCTTAATGAGAAAAAAGTTGAATGCAATCACACAATTATAGTGCTGAGAGTGTACTGAACTCAGATATTCAGTAGAACAAAGATGTTGATTCTACCATCACTCATTCCCATGAAGAACGAGACCGGAACTTAATTTCTGAATCACCCTTCTATAATAAGAAAATTAAAAATACTACCAATAATATGACAGTTGTGACAATTTTATTCCAGAAATATTGCAGTGATGTATTGTGGGACTTCACTCTTTTATTTAGTATAACAATGACTATGACCTGAAAAATTTAATAATTAATGCAAAACAGTGACATGTCCTATGTTTCCCATGGATTTCTGGTAATTTAGATTTATGACTTTTTTATTTGGCTCTAGATATTCATATATTAAACTAATAAAACAAATAATGTTGCTAAAGAGGCTGGAATTTCAAATCTTGTAACTACAAAATACAGTAGACTTATTGAATTTTTGTGGTTAATATTATTTTGTATAAAATTCTAAAAAAAAAATAAAAATAATAATAACAATACTAATAATAATAGTAATAATAAGTTATTGTAAATATTATTATTAGCCTTTATAATAATTTCTTTGGGTATCCATGTTTACAATTATTGGTTATGCAAATAAAGGTAAATGGTGGAAGCTGGAAGAAGGAAATTAAGTAATAACTTATATCAAATTAGTGTAAGTCAGTACTAGTAAGGGTACCAAATAATACTACATGCTAATATATGTACATATAATATACAGTGATGAGAGATTATTGTAGAATAATAAAATAAATACAAAGACTGTATTCAGGAAAACAATTTAGAAATATATGTAATAGAAGCAGTATTAGATATTCATAAAATAATTCTAAAAGTAAAACTAAAATTGAAAGATATGATGTTATATTTCTTAATCAATAGATTTTTTAATGATACCAAATACTTTTTGGTAAGATGCTTTGCAAAGTTTTGATTTTTATGCATTTCCTCATTTTTTACATATTTAACTTATAGGAAAGTCACTTTTCATCTTCATATATTCATAAATTGATATTTATTTAAATTATGTAGGTAGGAAATAACACTATGAGGTTTATTTTAATTAATTTGAGTTGTATTTTGACTCACCTCATATTTCTTGATTTCTATGCAGACCCGAGTTTCGTCAGTGCCTTTGTGACATTTTCGATGTAACACCAGGATGAACCGCAGGATGGCAGTTGTGATTGTGGTGTTGCATCGAAAACATCACAAAGGCAGTGACAAAACTCGAGTCTGCATAGAAATTAAGAAATATGAGGTGAGTCAAAATGCAACTCAAATTAATTAATGATATTTATTATTTATTTATTATTTATTTATCATTCCACTAGAAAGAAGCTATAATTCCTATGTACAGTGGACTCTTTCTTAATTCAAACCCCAACGGGGATTCTAAAAATTTTGAATTATCCGAAATTCAAATTAAGAGCCTGTGATATTTTTTATCGGAAATAGGTTTTACATTGATAGAATACTCAGGCAATAAATACCTCTACTATACCAATACAACATAACAATGAAAGCAATATCTCATACCAAAATAAAAAAAAACAAGTAAAACATACAGTAAAAACATAAATAATGTAAAAAAGTACAGTAATATAATTATGTACCTTGTTCACTAATTGTTAAGTCTGTTGGTTTTTATTTTCTGCAGTATTCAAATTCTAAGAAGTGTGATAAATTATTAAGATGTAAGGCATTTGAATCTTCTTAGATTTTCAATTAGAATTTTCATTTTTATGACTACCGATATCATATTGCAAAATAAAAATATTATGTAATTTTGACATTTGGGCCCTTCTAAACATTTAATCCTTTAGGTGTCATGAGCCGATTAGTGCTCCTGTCCATTACCTGCCAGACAATATACTTAAACTACTTGCAAAGCCGATCACATCGGCAGATGCAATTTAAATCTCTGACACAAGAGATTTTACCAGTGGCATGCAGAGGGTTATATATATTAAATTATTTTCAATCTGATCATCTTACCTCAATATTGAGGTAAGATAATCAAACTGAAAATAATTTAATTAAAAGAACCTCAATTTCCTAAAATTAAATATTATTTAAATATATATTTTTAAATTAAATCATATACACCTTATGTTTGAACAATGTTTTTTTATAGTATTTTAATGCACATTAATCATATTAATAATAATTATAACAACATTTTCCTTTTAATTGATATTGTAATAAATTCCAGTGTACATGTACAAACTGCTTTCATAATATCATTTGTACTTAATGTAATTTTATGTAATTTCTAATTATTTCAAGTACATTAATATATTACATTAGCAATATTTGATTTATTTACCATAAATAATATAGGGCTATTCAGAAAGAAGAAACAGACTTTAAACATTTATTAATTCCAAACTACAAAAGTAGAAACACAATTCCAAAGTTCCTGGAAAGAGAAAAATCTGAAGTTGTGATCACGGCCGCATTGGTCTTAAAGTTATACATACATGCATATGGATGGATGAATAGATAGATATATAGATAAGATAGACTTAGTGAAGTAAAGTGTTCCTCTTAGAAGGTCTTAGACCTCCCGGATCACCAGATCTAACCCTGCGTGATTTTTATCTGTGGGGTTACATAAAAGACTGTATTTTTATCCCCCCCTATGCCTGACACTCTTGAAAATCTGTGACATCAAATTGTTGAAGCTGTGAATTCAATAACTAGAGACCTGCTGATTCGTGTGTGGCAAGAAATGAGTTACCATTTTGATATTTGTCGTGTAACACATGGTGCTCATATTGAATGCATAAAATAGTGAAATTTGAACTTTTCTCTTTCCAGGAACATTGAAATTAATTTTCTATTTTTTGTAGTTTGGAAGAAATAAATTTTGAAGTCTGTTCATTCTTTCTGAATAGCCCTGTATATCCTTTTCCTCTCCTCTCTTGTATCAATAAGCAGAAAAAAATATTGTAATCAATGGTATGTGATGCATAATGTACACGTGGGTCCATATTGAGATTTTAAATACCGGTACCATCTAGCATGAATCACTTATGTCCACTCCTTTTACCTCTAAACTGTATAATAAACCATTAACTATTTTCACAATGAAAGAAATGATTTCTAATGTATTGAAAACATGTCTCTCTATTTCTATAATGGCATAGCCCATTGTTGAGACATAGTCTCTCCTTTGTTAGAAGTTACTAGATCAAGTTAATTTTTAGTTACCTCATTTGCTCATAGATGTCATGAATTGCATGCAGTCAACACACCGATTCAGTGAGACGTTTAACAGGAAACTAAAGAATTAAATGAATCGTGATTTCTACTTACCTCATACTTCTATGTTTTTTAAACACAGCACTGCAGTATCAGTGACCATCATAACCATCCTTGGCTGTTTTCACGACTGTCAATTTTTTCTTTTGCCAGTAATTATCAAACTGCCATCTGGTGTTCTTTTGAAGGAATTATTTTCTAAACTGCCATCTGGTGTTCTTTTGAAGGAATCGTTTTCTAAATTGCCATCTGTTGTATTTTTTAAGAACTTCGTAATCAAGCTCAGTTTGTCTGGAATCTCAAAGTTTATGGTTCTAGTATGGTTTTTTTGAATATATATTTTTTCCCAAACTGTTAAATCCAAAGGTTTGGATAGATGTTTCAAAAGGAAACTAAAGTTTTACTAGGACATTGAGGTCGGGAAATTTTGCTTACAGGCCTTTTTATTCAGGCTTAAGGATCTTTTACGAACCTGAAAATCTTCAGACTCAGGACCCACGACTTAAAGTCCCTCCCAGAGGACTTGCTCCTTGGATTTTTCCACCCTAAAAAATTCCATCAAACTCAGCTAGGTTTGAACCTGCAACCCTCGGAACCAATACCATCAACTGTTATCACAATGAAAGAAGTGGCTTCTGATGTATTTAATGCAACATATGGAGGAGAAATAAATGTAGTACAAGATTATTAGCAAGTATTCCATGGCATTTACCTCACCTCCTGGATAAAGTATCAGGTAATCTGTAATGAAAAGTGTAGATTAATTGAAAGAAGTTGTAATCTTGTTACTACTTCCTCAGTGATGGCAGAAAAGCAAGTTAAGAATCAAGCTTTTGCTGGCTCACCCAATGTGTAACATGAAAGTAGTTTAAAAATAGAATTGGTTAACTGGTACTTTATTTAACAATGTTATTTAACAACTCACATTATTAGTCTCGCAGTTGAAATAGCTTTTTAGTTTGAAAAAGGATCCTCTTAGCTATCCGAGATATTGAGTTTGTCAACAATAGGATATCTTATATAATTCTAAAAGGTAAACAACATGATTTAGTAATCGTAAATGTACATGGTCCCACAGAAGATAAGGGTGACAAAATCAAGGATGAAGAAATAGAATGCATATTTGATAGCCTTTCATGATATCATATGAAAATTGTCTTAGAAGATTTTAATGCAAAAGTGTGGCAGGAAGATATATTCAGGCCAACAATAGGCAAATTCAAGGGAGAATGCTCAATTGGTAGATCAAGAATGAGGTGGAAGAATAACATTATCCATGATTTGAGAAAAGTAGATTATACGGGGGATGATTGGAAAACATTAGCTCAGAATAGGGATCTATAGAGAGCTTATGTCTATATGGACATGAACCTATGGGTTCAATAGAGCCAGTGAGTTAGTTAGTTCAAATATAAATATGAGCATAACTAGAAGAGGCCATGTGAATAATCCAAACAATTGTGTTTATGTATTATGTGAATACTATGTGATAAAGTAGGAAAACAAAAAATATGGTTGGTTGGTATCTAATGTCGAGCACTTGATAATGAAATCATTCGCTCTCTTGCACTCCAATATTTAGCAGAAAGGCTGGTCTCTTCTACAAAAGCTGGACAATGGAGGAGATGGTTTCTTTCCATATCTTCATTTAAATTGCAAAAAGGGCATTTAGGTGAATCTGTTATGCCAATTCTGTGTAGGTGTTTATTCATGCAGTCATGTCCCGTTAGCAGTCTGAATGTTGCTACTGCAGATTTTCTTTGTAATGTAGTAATGTCATAAGCTTGTAGATTTTCCCATTCCTTTCCAGATGTTTTGTTGGTGTATTCTTCTCTAAGTTTATTGATGTATTTTTTTGAGATAATTCTTTTGATAGGGTGAAAGGAAACTGGAGTAGAAGTTGGGTTTGAAACAATTTTGCTACCCTTCTTGGCCAGAAAATCGGCTATTTCATTGCCTGTCACTCCACAATGGGCCAGAATCCATTGAAGTACAACTTTTTTATGTAGACGGGATAACTGTTTTATCATTTTGTGACATTCGATAATTTTGATGCTTTTGGGTGTTGTATCTCGTGTTATAGCAAGAAGAAAACAGAAATATTACATTGTTCATAAAGAGTTTGTACCAGGCCTATTACACTGATCAACATGATTTTTGTCTCGTGAGTACCAGTAGTTGTACTTAATGCAGTTTTTATCATGTTTTCAAATATGTATTTGGAATTTCTCCATCACCCACAGTTTTTTTATATAAATTTCAATTAATGGATTTAAATAATTATTTTTTAATAAATTTTTTTTTGTCCATTTGTCCATTGTAAAATAAAACCAAATGAGCTATCTCAGGAGATTTCAGCTATGGAAAAGAGATATCAAGGCAAATGGAATCCTAATATGCTGGCCGATTATTGTTGGACCATCAAGAGGGATGCTCCACAGGCGAAATATAGCAGAAAATCGTCGTTTCTTACTTCCTAGGTGAGTCTGAATGTTCGAATATTGTGTAGTTACGAATGTAGAAAATATTAAAGTGTTTGAGAAGAACCGATATCATATTTGAATTCAGGAGAAAAAATACTATCAGAATCACATATTTTTCTTTCTGAACAAAAAAAAAGTTTCTTTTATTGTTGCTCAGTGTTAGGAGATCAGTACTAATATTTTGATCCACGTGTGTAAAACTTATACAGAAAATTTAAGGCAATGGAATAACAGAGTTTGTTCATCTCTTCCACTTGGAGTTCCAATGACAGGTTAATATATTTGGCTTGAAAGAGTCTTTTACCTTTATTTTTAAATCACACCATGTTCCAAAATGATGGACAGGGTTTCAAGTAGTTGGTATAGCTTTACAAACGAAATTGGATACGTGATTATTTACAATAATGAAAAAAAAGTGTGAAAGTTTCATATCCTGTTTGCAGTAATTTGTTTCTTGTCATTATTACATCACAATGTTAATTTTGTAAAAATGGCGATTCCTGTACAAAAGTCAATCTTTGTGTTGCAATTTGTGAGATCTGGTTCTATTGTTGCAATGCAGCGAGCTTTCCGATGGCAATTTGGAAATAATCCTCCGACAGATAAGAGTATCCGTCGATGGTATAGACAGTTAGAAACAACTGGATATATCTGTAAAAGGAAATGTCCAGGGTGTTAATGAACACCAAATCAAAGAATTGAGAATGTCAGAGCAGTTTTCATATGCAGTTCACAAAAATCTGTGCAGCGTGCTAGTTGTGAACTGCAGATGCCTACTACGACATTGTGGAGAGTTCTACGAAAGCGGCTTCATATGCGACCTTACCATTTGCAGTTAGTGCAAGCCCTAAAACTAACCTATGCTGACCAAGCTTTGGCAGGAATTCGACTATCAGCTACATGTGTGCTGTGTAACAAAAGTTTCTCATATTGAACACTTATAAGATATGTTATTAAAACTCTAAGAGTTTCTCTTTAATCCCATGTAAGTTTTCTCCTTACATATATTATGTAAGGAAAATTAAACAACTTTGAAACCCCGTCCATCATTTTGGAACACCGTGTATTTATTATTTTTATAGAGTTTAAGCCTTTTTTTGTTTAGATATTACAAATAAGAGGACAAGAAAAATAAATCCCATAGACTTGCACTTTAAGGGAGGAAAGGAGATTACGAGTATTTGAGAATAAAGTTCTTAGGAAAATTTTTGGACCAAAGAGAGATGAACAGACAGGTGAATGGAGAAGACTACATAACAGTGAACTATGTGGTCTTTATAGGAAGACAACTATAAAAAGAACAGTTACATCTCATAGACTGCGATGGGCAGAACATGTGGCACGAATGGGAATGAAAGACTTGTATAGAAGCTTCTTATAGGAAAACCAGAGGGAAAATGCCCAGTTGATAGACCAAGAATGGGGTGGGAGAATAACATTAACAATGACTTGAGGGAAGTAGATTATACAGAGAATGATTGGAAAACATTAGCTCAGGATAGGGATGTTTGGAGAGCTTATGTCTGTGTGACCATGAACCTATGGGTTCTATAGTGCCAGTAAGTTAGTTAGAAAAATAAATCAATTAATATTTAAATCAGCCTCATGGGCTAGTGGTCAGGGTTTCTGACTACTGTTCATGAGGTCCCAGGTTGGATTTCCTGTCAAAGCAGAGGATTTTTTTTTAAGGGAATCATTCCTGTGGTTGCCCATGGTCTGGGATTTAGGTTAAGATTTCTCCTCACACTTCATTATCATTTATTACCCATCATATCATCGGGGTAACATAACTTCTTGAGCCACCCAAGCTTATTTGTATCATGGGCCAAATGGAATAAACATCAAAGTGACATGGGCCAAGGGCCCTATTATAGCTGTTGTGGATTATTATTATTATTATTATTATTATTAATGTTATTATTAGCATTATTATTATTATTATTATTATTATTATTATCATTATCATCATTATTATTTTTTTCTTGTTATTGCTGTTTTTGTTTTTTGTTGTTTTTTTATTGTTTTGTTTTTTTTTTTTTGTTTTTTGTTGTTTTTTTTGTTGTTTGTTGTTTTTCGTTGTTTTTGTTGTTGTTTTTGTGTTGTTTCTGTTTTTTGTTTTTGTTGTTGTTTATCACTTGCTACATTTCCTGTTATGTCATTATAACATATTTCACAAATTCTTGTTCCATTACTGATAGACTAATATTATAGGCCTACCCTTAGCATATTTTAATTTATTAGAATGCTATATGACTACAGGGGCTGGGTAGAAAGTGATGGAGGGCTGTAGCTTGGGTGTCCCTATACTACTCAAACTCCATTTAGTACCATACCCAAGATTCATAATACAATACACATTTCCTGCAATACTTAGCCACTGAGAGGAGAGTTAAGCTATACTAACAGTATTTGAGAGATAAGTTCATGTTATTGTACAAGAGAAAATTAATTTCTTTCACCTCTTCAGTATATTTATAGCTCTAAGATAAGGGACTTTGGAAACCGGAGATGATAAGTTTTAGAAATAGATTCTACCCTTAACGCCCTGTGCCATAACCGAGGAGTTTAAACAATCATGTCCAGATGAGGAACTATGGGATATGTGTTGGTTCGAGTCATTATGAGGGAAGAAATTTTCTTATGGAATTTCAGTCAGCAGACCTATGGAACATGTGCCCACCTAGCATTGTCAGGAATTTGGGTAGCTAGTATAATTAGTGGCTTCAGGTTGAGAAAACAGATATAACAGCCAGGAGACCTGACATGGTGACCATATGTCACACCTAAATTTTCAGGATCACATTCATGATTAACACATGTGACTGTGAGGCCAACAGCCAGCTGGTATGCCAAAGGACTATAATGACTGGATCACCTATGTGTTTATTACATATAAATGTGAGGCCAGCTGATATGCCAAAGGCTTTCTAGGCCTGTTGAGCCATGGAGTTTTTTTTTTTTTTTTTTTCCATCTTTAATGCAATAATCTGACAACTTGTACCAGTAAGTGTTAAATCAGGATATAAAATTATTTCACATTATTACACATTAAGTAATCCATGCAGTAACTGAGTCATACAACAAGACTGTACTAAAATGGCAAAATTTCAATAGTGTGTTAAATACAGAATTGTGTATTATCTATATGCAGTATTCATAAACTAACATCATCTTTTTCTACTTCTTCTACACTGCAGGGATTAGGCAATACTGCCTGTTGCGACTTCAAAACGTATCTGACAATCGTTTTCTTGGTCTTCCCTAATGCCTTCTTCCCTTAGGCCTACAGTACAACACTCTTCTTGGATCATCTCCTCTGGCATTCTATCAACATGTTGTTTCCATTCATTTCTACAGTTTGTAATTTTTCTTCCAAATAATTTATTTCTAGCACTTCCTTTATTTTTTCATTTGAGATTTTATCTAAAAGGGTATATTATTTTACTGTTCTTAAAAATTCCATTTCAGTAGCCTATATCTTGTTTTTATCAGCTTTCGTCAACCAAAAGCTATTATTGTTTTCGAAATTAGGTAATCACATTTGTCATTTATGGCCTTAAATAGTGTACTACTCATATTCACGAAAATATACAATTTATTGCTACACTGATAATTTTTTCCTTTATCAAAATATATTGTAATGTTCTGTTCATAGACATTGTTTAGTATTCATATATAAGCGACATTTTTAATGAATAATAAGAATTGTAATAATTTTAATTCGAATATCCCGCCGGATGTTGAAGAATACAGGGGATTTTATTGGGATTTTTTTTTTGTCAGTTAATTCTGTTGGTCACAGTGGTAATATCATGATTATAATCATGTCTGCTTTAGTGTTTAGTTAATATTAATTCGTGATCTGACGTTTTAAATTTTTTTAGTAGAAAATGTTTATTAAAATTTCATGAATTGTATTTATTTTAGTAAATTAATATTTATGGTGTAGCCATCGAGTACAAAGTAAGGAACTTAGTCGTAAATGACATCGAGTTAAATCCGACATGTATATCTTTAGTGAAAACATAACCTAAATAGAAAGCTATGTTGTTTTCAAATATTTAGACATTTCAAAATATAAATACACTGTATCAAAATATTAATACAATGTGGAGAATTCGCGGTAGAACACAGATGACTATAATTGTAATGACAATTGCCACATTGATCTTGATTTTATATAGAATGTCCACAAATGATGTTGCAGCTACAAACATTACAAAGGAAAGTCAAGTTCAGTTAGATGACAGTGGGTATTCTACAGTGCCAGAAAACATTGATCAATTTGCAAAAAGAAGAGCAATGGAATCAAATATTTTGAATGATATTAAAGGGCACAGGAAATATGAGGATCGTAATCAAAGAATAATGTTTCCAAATGGACTGGGTTTGCATACAAACGAAAATGAAGTCATCCATACAGATAATATGAAACAAAATTCAGATGGCACTTGGAATAATGGTTTACCCACCTTCAAGGGTGCTCGTATTGTTCACTTGGATCTTAAAGGTGCTCCTCCAAGAGTTTCATATTATGAAGAATTTTTTCCTTTAATACGTAACTTGGGGGCAACAGGCGTTCTGATTGAGTATGAAGATATGTTCCCCTTTAATGGACCTCTATTACAAGATCTACCTGCTTACAATGCATATTCTATATCTGACATTAAAAGAATCTTACATTTAGCTGCTAGTAATGATCTTCAGGTTATTCCATTAATTCAGACATTTGGTCATTTAGAATTTCTTCTCAAGTTGCAGAGATTTATGGAATTACGTGAAGTTCAAAAATATCCACAGGTGAGCTGAATAATTGTGGCTAAGTACATTTACTTTAAAGGTTGGATTGATAATTTTTAATTTCTGTTTTTGGAAAAAAAATTCAGTTTACCTTTCCTAATAAATTTTGTAAGTCCCACAGAATAACAGTGTGCGTGTACATGTGCAAAAGTGTATAAAGTTTATAGAATTGTCGCTAGATGGAACCACATATCCTACAGAAAGTTTATATAGTTGTCACTAGATGTAACCATATAGCTGTAAAATTGATATTACCAACCTTTACAATAAATTACCAAATGTTTATTAGAACTGGACGTACACCAACTTTCCCCTTTCTAACCTAACAAAATAAATTATTTGCATATTATTTAATGAAATGTACACTAGTTTGATGTACACTAACTTGTCCCATCGGATCTAACAAAATAAAGTGAGTGAAGATCCATTTCTTAAAATATATTTTTGAATGCTGGTCAAGGCTATTGATTTTTCAGTTTATTGTTGTGAATTATAGCTTTTCTTCTGTATTTACTATTATTTTTAATATTTTAAACTTTTTCAAACAATTTTTATAACATTATTTGACAAATTTTAAGTATTTAGTTAAATATGCAAATCACAACATTATGACACTGTTAGACAATATTGTGATGCTGACTGCTGTTTTCTCCACAGAGTATATTACTTAGTCTTTGATCACTCTTTTGGGCTTTCGCTGGTTAGAATGGCTTTAGGAACTGATAAGTAAGTGTACACCCATTTTTAATAAACATTTGGTAATTTTAATCTTCTTGTTATCTTGTAAGCCCTTGCTTCCCTCAACGAGATTTAGGTGCTCTTCCCCTACAGGGAAGAAATTGAACCATACTAATTTAGTTACACTTGTTTTCGTGTTGATGTCATTGGAGTGGCCTGTGGTCAGCGTTCTGCCTCATACTGACATCTAGGAAACCAAGGTAGTACTAGGATGGAAAAATTCGGTAAATTTTGCATAGATGACTTTTTATTCAGGCTTAAAGATCTTTTATGAGCCTGAAAATCTTCAGATTCAGGACCCACAGCTTAAAGTCCCTCCCATCCTGAAAAACCCCATCAATCCCAGCCAGGTTTGAACTCGGGACCAGAGGCAAGGAGCATAACTGCTAGTCCACTGCGGCCGATGGGGATTTTAATCTTATTAATATATTTCTTTAACATAAATTTGGGGATTTATTGCAAAGATTGGACATTTAAATTTCATAGCGACGTGCTGCCATCTAGCGTAAGCTGTATAAACTTTAGTACGATATCGTTAATAATCGATATGTGGCAAGGATGATAATCGATATGTAGTTTCATGAAGGGTTATCGCTGGCTCTATAAACTCTGGCACGTGTGCACTGTTGTTTCTATAGGACTTTGAAAATATATCAGGTAAGTTGAAGTGATGAATCCCCATTGGTCAATTTGATTTCACAGATATCTCCACCATTTAGCAGAAGTTTCGGAAAAAACTGCACTTAAACTTGCATGAAATATTTTGAAAGTCCTATAGAACAGTGCGCATGCGCCAGAGTTTATAGAGCCAGCGATAACCCACAATCGAACCACATATTGATTATCATCCTTGATTACTATCGATTTCATACTATTAAAAAATCTTATGCTAGATGGCAGCATGTCGCTATGAAACATAAATGACCAATCTTTACAATAAATCCCCAAATCTATGTTAAAAATATATTAATAATATTAAAATTACCAAACGTTTATTAAAAATGGGTGTACACTTACTTACCACTCCCTAACGCCCAGAGATAACCCACTAAGCTAATGCCGATCCAACCAGCGATAGAAAAATCATAGACTAAGTAATATACTCTGTGGATAAAATAGCAGTTAGCATCACAATATTGTCTCACAGTGTCATAATATTGTGATTTGTGTATTTAAATAAATACTTCAAAATTGTCTAATAATGTTATAAAAATTGTTTGAAAAAGTTTAAAATATTAAATAGTGTTAGTATATACAGAAGAAAAGCTATAGTTTACAATAATAAACTGAAAAATCAAGCATAGGTAGAAATGCAGTTGAGCCGAAGTTTCTTTAAGTGTTCGTATATGTCATGATTCTGCAAAACTTACAAGAAATCATTGCATACATAGATAACTACCATTTTAATACTTGTAAAAATGTTATAAGTATCATTGTAAAACGTTTAAAATAGTACAAAATGTTAGTAAAGATAGAAGAAATATATAGAGCAGTAGTATTATAAGAATATAATATGGAAAATCAAGTGGAAGGTAATCTAAAGTTGAACCCTGATCTTTTTTTTTCTACTTCTCAATGTTGAAATTATTTTATAATACAAAATATGGTTATTGTGATACAATTGACTACATATAATGGCCACAGGTTACAAACTATTTCAATTCTAATTAATTATCTTTAAGATTCTTTTTTTTTTTTATTACCTTGGATTACATCTCATGTGTCAATCTAATGTAAGTTGAATAATCCGGCTATTGTATTGTAAATGTTACAGGAATAATGTTGGATTGGACCATAGATTCAAACTATATACCCACAGGTTACAAATTGTATCAATTGTTATTGATTCATCTTCTTTTACATCACTGATCAATTCTAATGGTAACATGTTTTTTCTTCATTTGCAACATAACTGACACTGTAATTTTTTTTATGTATGCCTATATCTTAAATTACAGTAGATGTCTAGAGTTAAGATACATTTAATTAGATTTGATTAGGTTGAATTAGGGCTATTAGATTAGCTACATTTAATTTATGATATGTTATTGTTTATTTTTATTATTATATGATTCTTAATTTTGGTTATGTTTGCTTTAATGGTGAAATTGGAGACAATATGACCAGCCATTAAAATAAATATTACCATAAGTTGACAATTATTATTGTTTCATAATAATTAGTTTCCGTGTCTAAATATACTCCTACGAATATTAATTGCATAAAAAAAGTCTACTACGTATGTACTTCCTGTTATTCCCAGTGTCATGCCGCAATGATTATTTTGCCATACAATCATGTTCTTAAAAAATGGTTGCTAAAATCAGTATTACCCCAAACTTGTACTTTTCCTGCGGTGAATCCCTTTCACATATCTCTCTATTGCATAATTATTTAATTTAAATATATACAAGACTTGATAGAATAAGAAATGAGGATATAAGAGAAGAATTGAAAGTACAGCCTTTATTGGATAAGGTCACGAATTACAGACAGAAATGGATTGATTATATGGATGGAATGAGTAAGGAGAGATATCCATTGTTAGCAAGAAATTATCAAGCAAGAGGAAGACGTGATGTTGGAAGACCTAGAATACGTTGGGCTGATGCATTATGAAGTCGGAACGGGCAATTGCCTAATCCCTGGAGTGATGATGATGATGAAATATATATAAACTGGAACGGATATATTTCCTCCACCGTCTTAGTTAATTAATCATAATTAATATTTAAATTAGTTCATTAAATATTGCTTATTGTACCATTATTTACTTATGGCTCAACTGCACTTCTACTAGCACTTGATTTTTCAGTTATATTGTTGTAAACTGTAGCTCTTCTTTTGTATTTACTAACATTATTTGATATTTTAAACTTTTTTAACAATTTTTATAACATTATTAGACGATTTTGAAGTAAAAGTGATCCCACAACAGGCCCGGAGGCCCTTGGGGTAGTAGGAGGTTAAGGCTCCCACTTTTTCTAGACAATCGGCACTTTATGTCAGCCGGGTTGTCAGCCCTGCGTGACGGCCGCCTTTACCCCCAGAACAAGCATCTGGTACTCATTTCCGTTAGAGGCTGAGTCGACCCCAGGGCCATAGTGCCGCCAGAGGGTTTGGGTCAGTTTAAAAATCCTGACCCCAACGGGACTTGAACCCTCGACCCTCCGGCTTGTAGTTCAGTGCCTTAACCACTACGCTACGGCGTGCCCCAAAGTAAAGTGATCCCACAACAGACCCGGAGGCCCTTGGGGTAGTAGGAGGTTAAGGCTCCCACTTTTTCTAGACAATCAGCACTTTTATGTCAGCTGGGTTGTCAGCCCTGCGTGACGGCCGCCTTTACCCCAGAACAAGCGTCTGGTACTCATTTCCGTTAGAGGCTGAGTCGACCCCAGGGCCGATTTTGAAGTATTTATTTAAATATGCAAATCATAATATTATGACACTGTTAGACAATATTGTGATGCTAACTGTTATTTTCTCCATAGAGTATATTACTTAGTCTATTATTTTTCTATCGCTGTTTTGGGTTATTGCTGGTTGAATCAGTGTTAGGGAGTGATAAATAAGTGTACACCCATTTTTAATTAACGTTTGGTAATTTTAATATTATTAATTTTTTTTTTTTTTTTTTTAGTCCACCGCTGTGGTCTCGGGGTAGCGTGCTGCCTTGTCACGCAGCGGGCCCGGGTTCGATCCCTGGTCGGGACAGTTTTTCTGGGTGAGGTTTTTTATCGGGGTTTTTCCTCACTTGTAAGACAAATGTCAGGAAAACTTTAAGGCCCAAACGGTCCCCGAAATGGCCATCGCAATCATCATCATTCATATTCATCTTAGGTTAAGCTTAGGATTAGGGACTCTCCTGGCGCACCATTATCATCATCATCATCACCCATCATATCATCGGGGCAACGTAACCCCTCCTTCCAGGCGCCCCAATCTCAGAAGTGGGTTACAAGTATGCCATGCCAGGAGAGAAACCAGGAATGTCAAAAGACAAACCTGGGGCATTTGGAAAAAAAAAGAAAAATTAACATAGATTTGGGGATTTATTGCAAATATTGGTGATTTAAATTTCATAGTGACGGATAGTAATCGAGGATGATTATCAATATGTGGTTCGATTGTGGATTATCGCTGGCTCTATAAACTCTGGCACATGCGCACTGTTGTTCTATAGGACTACGAAAATATTTCACGCTGGTTTAAGTGCTATTTTTTCAAACTTATCAATGGTCTACATAAATCTTATACTAAATGATCTGCTGTACTTAACTTAAATTGTAATTATCTCACCTTTGTTATTTAAACTGTATTTTAAGATCCAATTTTGAAAATAAAAGGGTTCCATCATTCATAGTTATCTTTATAATATTTGGGCTTATAACATGAATTTAGGTTATATTTATGTCCAATATTTAGAAAATGCTATTTTTTGTACTTTTTCTGATCAAGTTACATATTCTGTTTTTCTTGATCACATATACTCTAATAGGATAGTTGACAATAATTAAAAGTTAAACCCAAAGCCTAACCTCAATTTCTTAGACATGATGCTTGGCAATTAACTATGTCTTCTTTCTTCTTCATCCAACCAAGTCTCAGGCCTATAAGCCTGTTATGATCTCACTGATGAATTTTGTATCCAGTGTTTCCTTGGATGGCCCAGAGATCTCTTCCCTGTTGGACAATAACGAAGCATGGCATAAGAGTAAAATTTGCATTTAGATGAGTAGGTAGCTCAGGTGGTTAGAGCATTTGCATAGAGAGCCAAAGGTCCTGGATTCAAACCCTGGTCTGGGCAATTTAGACTCACCTGATATTTTATTTTTTTCAATCTTCTTTATCTAAAGTAACTAAATTATTCCCTTTGGAGAAAATTACATTTTAGAAAGTTTGTTAATCAAGTAATAATGAAAATAAGATGCAAAATACCAAAAGGAAATCTACGCACCAGAGGAAGGCAGAAAACAAGAAACAACAGAATTTTACCAACAACTACAAAAGATAATAGACCAAACAAACAAAAACGATTACTTAATCATAGCAGGAGATGCAAATGCACGTATAGGGAAAACACCAATTACAAATGTAACGGGAAACAGTGGAGAAGAAACGCTAAATCATAATGGGAGAACGTTATTAAATTTCGCATACTTTAACCAATTGGGAATAACGAAGAATTACTTCAGACATAAGGAAGTATATAAATATAAGAGAAGCGAGAGAGGATTATGCTCTGTAATAGATTATATTATGGTTAATCAAAAAATGAAAAATCTAGTCAGAGACACAAAAGTCTTCAGAGGAAGTGATATCCATAGTGACCATTACCTATTGATTAGTAAAATAGATATACAAAATAAATGGTATAGAAATTGGAATAAAGAATTAAAGAAGAAGGAAGAAAACAAACAAGAAATTTATAAAATAAAATTATTAGAAGAATCGATACAATATTTATACAAAATAAGGCTAGAAGAATGCGGAAAGGCCAAAAAAAGGAAATTGAAGAAGAATGGAATAGTATAAAAGGACTCATACATAAAACAGCAAAAGAAGTATTAGGAACAAAGAAAGTAGGAGGAAGAAACAAAGAACTAAAAAAATGGGATCCAGAAATTGGTAAGATATAAAAAGGAGGCCTACTTAAAATACTTAAACAACAAGAATGACCAAAACAGAATAGAATATAATAGAATAAGAGCATCAGTAAAAAAGATGTACCAGAAAATTAAATAGAGAACATTGGGATAAATACATAGCAGAAATGGAACACAATTTACACGGAAGACAAGATAAAGTATATACATTTATAAGAAGCCTTAATTCTGAAGTAAAAGACAAAACAAATCTGCTAACTATACAAGATACAGAATTAGAAAATTATTATAAAAAAGCTGTGGACGGACAAACAAAATAAAGAAGAAATAACACTCGTAGAAACAAACGAACAGTATGCAGAAGTAGATGAATTAGAGGTGCAAGAAATGATAGAAATATTAAATAAATGTAAAAATAATAAAGCATGCGGGATAGACAATATAAACATAGAATTGATAAAAAATGCCCCAAAGAATTTTCAAGAAAGATTATTAAAATTCTATAACAAGTGGTGGAAACAAAATATAATACCAGAAGAGTGGACAATTGGAAAAATAATCTCAATATTTAAAAAAGGCGATGAAAAAATCCAGAAAACTATAGAGACATAAGCTTACTATGTGCAGCATACAAAATGTATGCAAACATTATCAACCAAAGATTAACAACTATAGTAGACGCAATAATATCAGAAGAGCAGACAGGTTTTAGGAAAGGAAGAAGCTGCACAGACAACGTATTCACTTTGAAACAAATAATAGAGAAGCGAAAAGAATTCAACTTAGAGACGCACATCCTCTTTATAGATTATAAGAAGGCCTTTGATAAAGTGTCTAGACCAGAATTATGAAACATATTAAGTGAAAAAGGAATTTCACTACACTTGATAGCAGTAATTAAGAAAATGTATGAGGAAACAAAAATAAAAATAAATCAAAGGGAACCAATACATATAACAGGAGGAGTTAGACAAGGTTGTCCACTATCAACCACTCTTTTTAACATTTATTTTGATGACATGATAAGATCATGGAAGCAAATGACGACTGGGGGAATTAACTTAGGAAATATAGTAATAAAAACAGTAGCCTGATGACCAGATTTTAATAGCAAAAACAGAGGACGAACTACAAAGAATGCTATATAACTAAATGAAATATCATAAAAAAATACAACATGGAAATATCTTCACAAAAATAAAAAAACAATGGCCTTCAAGGGCGCTCATCCAGTTCGGACAAAGATAATATTAGAAAATAAACCAATAGAACAAGTAGTAACATATAACTTCCTAGGTTGCGAAATATCATACACAGCAGAAACAGATATAAATAACAAACTAAATAAGTTTAATTATATAACAGGAACACTAAAAAGAACTTTGAAAAATAAAGCCAGGAAAGACTCTATAATGAAATTATACAAGACAATGGCAGTGCCTATTATTACTTATGGATCCAGAACATGGACAGTGACAACACAACAATCTGCCAGAATACAAGCTGCTGAAATGAAGTTCCTCAGACCAATAGCAGGATATCAAAGAACAGACAAAAAAACATAACACAGAAATAAGACAACAACTAAAAGTAGAGGAATTAAACACAACAATAGAGAAATACAGAACAAACTGGAAAGAACACTTGGCAAGGATGACTGAGAATAGAATACCAAAAGCAGCATACAGCTATTCACCACGAGGAAGAAGAGGTTTGGGAAGACCAAGGAAAAGATGGAAACAGCAGCAATTTGGAGCTGGAACAGGCTGGTAAATAAGCCTAAACCGCAATGAAGAAGAAGAAAGTTTGTTGTTTTGTGGGTGTAAATAGTATATTCTGCAATAGGTTAATAAAAAACAGAGAAGTGAGCTTATATTGTGGGAATTTTGCAAGAAATATGCATTCTTTAATATGCAAGTAATTTTTCGTTCATAACATTATTTCTCTTTCAGAGAAATTGTGTTCTTGAATTTTTCACAAAAAAAAATATAAAATCACATAGTATCGACGTATCAGTTTCAGGAAGTGGAAGTTCATCTTCACTTTCACTTTGTGAATCTTCTAATTCACGAATCAGTTTATCACCTGAATCATAATTATACAAAATATTCACTAATTCTTCTTCAGTGAGACATTTTTCTTTTGCCATGGTTTCACTCACATACAAAGAACAGCGCGATAACGAGAAACAAATACGACTGCATTGGAGACTGGAGACAAGTTTGGGTGAACGAATTACAAGTGGATTCATCAAGGTTAAACGTATCAAACGGGAATAGAAAATGTACATTTACATGCCATCTATGATCTCCAAGACATACTAAGCCAACACAATATTTAGGCACCGAATATAAATGCGGTTTGTTCGTGCCTGCTCTAAAGTAAGTTAACTGACCGACGGCTGCATGCACGATAGTCTCCTTAAACGCCTTAACTGGTTTACAGTACTGAATGTGTTAATATAAGTTCTGATTGAATCTAAGGTACAATCCTGTTAATCATTTTAAATGAGGCTGTGTGATCCTCAGGACTAGATTAGATATGAAACAGTGAAATAAAAAAAAATCACCATTCATTTGCTATAGGATTTGAACGCAGGTCTTTATTAGATCATTTTCTCATTTGGTCAGATTATAAATTTGATGTATTCTATTATATATTCATATAAGAATTTTATTTACAGGTGATATGTCCAACACACAATTCAACTTTTGAATTGTTAACTGCAATGATAGATCAGATAGTTGCATTGCACCCTGGTATAAAATACCTTCATATAGGTTGTGACGAAGTTTATTATCTAGGTGAATGTGTAAGATGTGGATTAATGATGGTTGATCATCAGTGGAGCAAAAAACAACTGTTTCTGCATCATGTTAGCCGCCTAGCTAAGTATGTCGTATTTATGTAAAATTGTTGACTTTCACGGCAGGTATTTTGATTAATGTATTGTATGTCTTTCGGGCTGAATGGCCATGGTCTAGTTTTATTAACACTCAATGTTTTGTCTGCTACTGCGGTAGACATCCTCAGGAGATTCTGCGTGTTTTTTGACCTCTTAACTCTTCAAATGTCGGCTGCAGACTGGCTATGTGTTAGAAATCGTGTCCTTATTTATAGTTGAGTATTGTGTGGTGATGTTTTCTACACGGTCCGTTACTTTGGAGCTATTTTTCTGATTGGTTGTCACTAGCTCCAAAGTAACGGACCGTGTAGAAAACATCACCATACAATACTCAACTATAAATAAGGACACGATTTCCAACATACAGTCAGTCTGCAGCCGACATTTGAAGAGTTAAGAGGTCAAAGAACACGCAGAATCTCCTGAGGATGTCTACCACAGTAGTAGACGAAACGTCGAGTGTTAATAAAACCAGACCATGGCCATTTAGCCCAAAAGACATAAAATATGTCATATTTGTTACAAAAATTATTATTAATATTGCATATGTGTCTAATGCCTACCCATTGAACTTTCTGCCCTTTGGATTTTGCAAGAATGGGTAAATGAAATTGGTATGATCTCTTTTTGATTTAAGCAGTATTTCATCAGACCGTGTTATATAGCAGGGGTCACCAATTAGGTTTCATGAAGGTCCATTTTCAAAGTAGTAAATTCAATCAAAGTCCGGAACCACAGTTGATTAAACATACGAAGCTTTTATTAAGGAATTAATATTATAAGGAAATTATTTAAATTATGTTGTGGGTATGAATTGCATAAATTAAATTAAATACACAGTAAATACTAAAAGGATACAGCACAGTAGTACACAGTTATTAATTCTAAATAAGTTTATGATAAACTTAACATATGGTCAGAGTAATATTTAAATATCTCACCTCAAAAATTTCGTGTTTTCATGATATCATGTTTCAAACAGAATCCCGTTCATCTTCAGTCAAATCTCAAACCATAAGCAGTACTGCCAACCGAGCCAACAATAATACAATCATAACATGAAATTTAGTAAACTGGTTTCATTCAATGTTTAACTGGTTTTAAAAATTTGTATTAATTCAATATTTAACCAGTCTGGAAACTGAAGCCCAAGGGTCTGGATCCAGACCGCTGTCCGCCAATTGGTGACCCCTGTTTTATAGAATCAATGCTAATAAAATTCATATCAAACTCCATTGAGGTGAAGCATCATAAGATAAAATTAACCTGTTGCAGGTGCCATCATCCTCAACTTTCTTAAAATAATGTATTTAAAATATTGTTTGGAGGCCTTTCGGAAGATAACTTCTATCATCAGCAGGATGAATATGTGCTACTAGTTCTTGTATCTGAGACATTGTAGGCTACTGAATTGCTATTAATGATGCATCAAGACCATCAACGTCTTAGATACAACAACTAGTAGCAAATACTCATTCTGCTGATGATGGAAGCTATCTTCTGGAAGGCCTCCAAATATTTTAAGTACATTATTTTAAGAAAGTTGAGGACAACACCTGCCAACAGGAACAATTTAAATTTCATCTCATGTTATATAGATTGATGATTTTTTTTTTCACAATGCCACCAGGTTGTCTTTTATGACATTTCTGGCATTATTTCCTGGCCTTGGCGGAATTGTAACCTATTTCTTAGGTTAGGGCACCTGGAAGGTGGAGTTACATTACCCCGATGATATGATAAGTGATAAATGATAATGAAGTGCCAGGGAAATCTAGATTCTAGATCATGGGCAACCATAGGAATAATTAGCTTTAAGGGAATATGTATTATAGCTCAAAATGTGTAAAAGTATGTAATTTAAAACTTTGGAGTAAGGGTCCTTTTAGCTTTTCTTATACCTACATATATGGGAACAGAATATGTAATTACATAAAGTTTAGCCTCTAGTCATCACTTAGCATGTAATTAGGAAACTAAATCTTATTCCATACTTTCTATTATAATTCATTGTTTTGTTTTACAGATACATAAGAGAAAAACATCGTGAAATTGTTCCTCTAACATGGGATGATGAGTTTAGAGATCTGAGTGCATCTGAACTAGTAGAATGGGGTATTCCGAAATTATTGGAACCTGTTGTGTGGAAATATACACCTGATGTAGTCAACAGTATTGCATCTGAGGTATGGTGCCTTATAATAATAAATAGGATCTTCTTGGTGATGATAACATTGTATTACACATTATTAAAAAGACCCAACTAAAATGTTAAAATATTCATTGCATTTTGATAGCAAGGCTATCATTAACAAGACTAGTTATTGATTGAATAGAAACAGTATAAAATGTGTAAACACAGTATACAATGATGATCTTGCAGAAGATTTCCAGGCTGTTGGCCGTGGTCTTGAGGCTTGTAGTTCCCCAACATTTCGCCAGAGACTGCGTCCGGCGCCAACAGCCTGGAAATCTTCTGCAAGATCATCATAGTAACTCCGGCCGTGAAAGCCTAAGTCAATATAACGGTATACAATGTTTTATTTTAGGAAGTAATATTTTGAGGTTCTTTTAATTATATTATTTTGAGTCTGTTTATCTTACCTCAATATTAATGTTGATTTGTTCTTGAACATGTTTTGATTAGATCTTAATCATCCTCAGCATCTTGCCCAGACTGGCTGGATTTATGTTGTAAACCCTGGATGTCGATGTCAGCTCCCTCCTGTGGTTGGCCAAAGAATCTCCAAACGAGGTCATGTTCCATCAGTATTTCGAAATTCATAATTCTGTTTTTGTTCTTCTGAATATATTTTTTCCCCAAATAGTCAGCTCTATTTGGGGATAAAATCTATATTCAGAAGAACAAAAACAGAATTATGAGTTTCGAAATACCGACGGAATGTGACCTCGTTTGGAGGTTCTTTTACCAACCACAGGAGGAAGCTGACATCGACATTCAGGGTTTACAATATAAATCCAACCAGTCTGGGCAAGATGCTGAGGATGATTAAGATCTAATCAAAACATGTTCAAGAACAAATCAACATTAATATTGAGGTAAGATACACAGACTCAAAATAACAGTATACAATATTTTATTCTGTTTTTATTCAATTGATCTAAACACGTTGACTACTTTAACATTTTAGTTCGGTGATTTGGGTTTTATTGATAATGCGTAATATTAGTGTCTATAGATTAATATTTCAATAGGAAGTATCACTATCAGGTTCATTTTAATACATTTTTGAGTCAGTTATACATCTTATTAATAAATTACAATAGGAAGTAACATTATGAGGTTCTTCCTAATAAATAAGGTGAGTCTGTTGTCATATTACCTCATAAAACGTTATGTTCTTTTGAACTTGTTTTAATACCTAGATTTCAAATTTAATTTATCCTTAAATTAATTAATCAATTGAGTTGGTGTTTACTTGATGAAAATCCATATTTATTAATTAAATAAAAATAAAACGTAGTTTTATTTGATTTTCATATTTATTATATAATTCAGTGACAGCTGTTTCGGTACACCGTACCTTCTTCAGACATGTTAACAAATTAATACTTAAATTAATTGTTTTTTTTTACCCCCTAGAGGTGGAAAATATTATTCCTATATTCCATGAAAGTATCACGAAAATTAAGAAAAAATATATTGAATCTTAACAATAATACATTTTAAAGTGAGAGCTCTGTGAAAGTTTGTTTTCTTACTAACATAGCTAGAGAGAAAAATTTGTACCTGACCTGGGCATTGAATTTAATATCTGCAGCTTTATGGACTACTGCTCTCCTATTGAGCTACTCTAGACACATCTCTTGGATTAAGCTCAAATTCTTCTCTCTGTTAATCCCTAAATCTCCCATAGTAGCAAAACTGTTTTTACAAGATTCAATTGAGATGCTTCAAGTATGTGAAGCCATTATTACAGTTTTTACAGTTGTAACTCCTAATTATTAAATAAGGACAGGAGAAGTGCATAAAGCTCGAGATCTTGGGTTCAAATCCTGGCTCAGGTACACCTTTCTCCTCTAGTCTACAGCCAGCCGACAGCTAGTCTGAAATCATTAATTTCCATATTGCCTTATTCTTTGTGACATAGTTGGTTCTGAAAAGAATTAAAGATTAAATAAAAATAAAACTTAAAGTTTTATATGATTTTCATATTTATTAAAATACAAATTTGTTACAACTATTTCAGTACTTTGTACCTTCTTCAGACGAATTTTATCATTATTACAAAATATTTATTAATTTATTAACAAAATTCATTTGTTATCGTGATAAAATTTGTCTGAGGAAGGTACAAAGTAATAATAATAATAATAATAATAATAATAATAATAATAGCTTTATTTTACCTGGCAGAGTTAAGGCCTTAAGGCCTTGTCTACCACTCAACCAGGTTTAAAAAAAAAATACAAACAAAAAATAGTCTTAAATCTAAATTACAATATATATATATATATATATATATATATATATATATATATATATATATATAAACGATTACAAGTTATGAATACAATACAATTAATATTTATAATGTATTTTGATTTACTCTAAATTTAACGAATTAAATATATATATAATATGTACAAGATATATAAAAAAACGAGGAAAAGATTAATGACATAGTATAAAATTAAATAAATAGAGAAAAATTAATTATTAGACAACAGGTAACTGTATAAGCGTGACTTAAAGGTGCCAAGTGTGCGGCAACCCCTGATATCTTGAGGAAGGAGATTCCAGGAGCGGGCAGAGCAGAGGCTACTGTGAAGGAAGTAGAATAGGAGGAAGTGCTATGAAGAGGAATTGTTAGCAGACTGCTATCTTGTGACCTAGTGTCAATATTGTGGTAGGAGGATAACTTCTCAAATCTGGACGCCAGGTAAGTAGGAATGTAGGAATTCAGAAGCTTGAAAAGTAGCGAAAGAGAGTGCAATTTACGTCTGTCAGTAAGACGGAGCCAAGAGAGGTTATTAAAGTGTTCGGAAATATGGTCATAACGGCGGATATTGAAAATGAATCGAATGCAAGCATTATGAACACGCTGCAGTCTCTGCGACAAGGCATAGTTTAGATCATTATATATAATGTCACAATAATCGAAGTGTGGTAACACAAGATTCTGCACTAGGATTTGTTTTAACGAAACTGGGAGAAAATTCTTTAAACGTCTAAGATAATGTAAGATGGAGAAAGTCTTTTTACATATGTGTTTCACTTGTGTTTGCCAGGTTAAATTTGCGTCTAGATGTAGTCCAAGATCTATTACTGAAGAAGAATAAGGGATAATTATATTATTTATAGTAATGTTTGGTAGTGTAGATATGTCAAAGGTTGTAAGCAGTCTTTGTTGTCCCATTAGAATTACTTGTGACTTGTTAGGATTTAGATTTAGACCGATACTTGAAGACCAGTTAAAGATGGATATGAGATCGTCATTCATTTTCATCAAGCTGTTATAGAGAGAATGAGGAGGTGAATGTAGGTAAATTTGGAGATCATCAGCATAGAGGTGATAACGGCAGTGCTTTAGTACAGTTGGCAAATCATTTATGTAGATTGAGAAAAGAAGAGGTCCGAGAACACTGCCCTGGGGGACTCCAGCCGGCACGTTACGCCAAGACGAAGATCTAGAGTTTAATGAAACGTATTGTTGACGACCGTGCAGGTATGAGTCGAACCAGGATACAGCGCTGTCAGACAAATGTAGGTGCTTGAGCTTTATCATAAGTAAGTCGTGGTCTACTGTGTCAAAAGCTTTGCTGAAGTCAAGTAAGGTTAAAGGAGTCAATTGACGTCTGTCCACGGCTTCACGAATATCTTCGGTAATTTTTAGCAAAGCTGTGGTTGTGCTATGACCAGATCTAAAGCCGGATTGATAAGGATCAAGGAGGTGATTTTCTTGGAGATAATCAGTCATTTGCTTATGTACAATATATTCCAGGGCTTTAGATAATGTCGGAAGGATGCTAATCGGTCGGAAGTCATTACAGTTAGTAGGTGTACTTATTTTTGGTATAGGCCGAACTCTAGACTGTTTCCATACAATAGGGAAGATAGAAGTTATAAGGGAAGCATTGAAAATATGAGTCACTGTGGGTAGTATAATGTCAATGATTTTATTTAGCATTAAAATGCTGATGTTATCTGTTCCTTGCGCATTGGATTTAATCCGCTTGAGTGCTTTTTTAACGTCTATAGGCGAAATGTCGTAAAAGTAAAATTTATCTCTTCCTATATGTGGGGATGGGGATAAGTCTTTAAGAGTGTCTATTTTAGTCTTGTTGTCTGGAGTGTGTCATGGGTATTGAGGTAAAATGTTCATTTAAGTCATCTACAGAAATGTCTATAGAGTCAGTTGAGGGATTCAACTGTCTAAGTCCCATTGCACGGAGATTTCGCCAAGTGTCCCGTGCACTTATTTCAGGTCCGATTATACTGTGGGCGTGTCGTAGTTTGACATTACGTATAGTTTGTGTAGTTGTGTTTCTAAGTTGTTTGTACAGTTGCCAGTTCTCGTCATTTTTATGTCGTCTGTATGTTCGGTATGCTTTGTCTCGTTTTGACATAAGTTCACGTATTGAATCATTCATCCAGGGAGCAGGGGAGCGGGAAAATCGTCGGGTTTTTATTATGTGATGTATGTAGTATCATATAGTGGTTAGTATCAAGTGTTATTAAATGTGTCTACTTTTTCCTAAAATGAATCTGTAGAGATCCAGATTTGAATACAAGGGCTAGTTATAAAGAGTCTGAGTGTAGTTTAGTATAGTCTATGTTTTGTACAAATTATGTACGTAATCAAATGTTAGAGTGTCTTTTAGGACAGTGGAGTGAGTATTCTACGAATACAATGTCATGAGCAGATATGCCGGGAGCAGGAATTTGTCCATATGACAGTACTTTCTGTGGATGTGTAGTCACTATTAAGTCCAGTAGAGTGTCGGTATTAGCAGTATGATGTGTTGCAGAGAAAGGAACAATTGTCATATTTAAGCTGTATGGCTGGTGAGTCAGTCTGAAGAAGATTTGTATTAAAATCGCCTGCGACAATAACGTGTTCATAATGAGGTAATGAATCGTTCAGAGCGTTTTCTAGATCCGAAAGGTGCCTTATTTTTGGAGGTTTGTATACAATGCATAAGAGACATTTTTTTTAGACTGGCTTGAATTTCTACGAATAAGAACTCGGGGCGAGCGGAATATACAGAAGGGGACTTGTGGACAATTCTTGGATTAAGCTCATTTGATATAAAGGCACAAACTCCTCCACCTCTTTTATCTATTCTGTCATTCTGAGCAATGTATATCCGTCTAGGTGAACAAGGGACGAAGGTATGGAAGGGGTCAGCCAGGTTTCCGAAATTAAAATGGCACTCAGTCCAAGAGATGAAAATATGGTTTCAAACTCATCAAAGTGGGACAGAATGCTTTGTGAATTTACGTGAGCGATTTTAAGTGATGATTTATCAATAGAAAATGCATTCTTAAGTAGACTAGTAGTATTTGTTGTTGGAGGGGATGGTTGGGATTGAGGAATGTTGCTACCTGCGTTAAAAGTTGTCTGCACAATAAGAGGGTGATTGGAGAAGGTGAGTGAGTCAGAGGTTACAAACAAGTCTTCATTTGTCAGCTCAATGTTGCCAATAGCAGAAAGTAAAAATAAACTATGTACTGTAATAACTCTAATAAAATTAAAATAATTTAGCTAAACAAAGAACTTAAAAAATTAAAATAAAACAAGTAAGTTGTCCTAAATAATAAACTTAAAACTTACCTAAATTAGAAATAAATTAACAATATAATTGTTAGCAAAGAAAAGACAAAGTAAACATATTTTACACTCAGGTCCTATCTAGTTGATATCCGTAGAAGATCTAATTTTGCGTTTTTCGCCATTTACTTTAGCTATGACGGCACCATCCATTGTCCATACATTTTGAATACCGTATTTTTGTATACTCTCTTGTAGCAGGCGATAGCGACACTTCGTTAGGTCCTCGCGAACAGTGACCCCACTTCCTTTCAACTTTTTCTGCTTAGAAAAACTTCACTGCGCTTGCGGTAACTAACAAATTTCACTATTATAGCCCGCGGTCTTCAGCATTACTAACACCAACACGGTGACTTCTGTCAATGTCAGTCACTGATAAATCGACACCGATTTTTTGGCCACCTCGATGGCTTTCTGGTCAGTGTCCTCTCCGGCCTCTTCTTTTACACCAAAAATCCTGAGGCATTGACGTCTCTGGTATTGTTCTAAGTCGTCTATTTTATTTTCCAACACCTCAATCTTTCTGTCTTTTTCATCGAGGGTCTTTTTCAGATCCTCAATTACTTTAGTGTTGTCCTGGATGGTCTTCTGCAGTTCCGCCACTACCTGGTCCCGCAACATGGACACAAACACCTGCAGAGTGCCGGGATCCTGTAGCGCCTCTTTCACCACACGTTTCACAGCTTCCTCCGTAGAACTTGTCGAATCGTTGTTAGAATACGTGTGTTTTTACCCATGTTGTTAAATGTACACACTTTTGACACTAACTAATATAAATTTAAACTTAATCTCACTACGAATATACAACTTTAGCTATGAAATAACGAAGGCACCTGCTGAAAAATAACTTAAAACCTGGAGCGTAACTTGTGCGTGTTAGTAGCTAGCCGCCAAGTACTGAAACAGCTGTAACAAATTTATATTTTAGTAAATATGAAAACTTTTAGTTTTATTTTTATTTAATTAACATAAAAATGGATTTTCATCAAGTAAACGCCAAATCAATTGATTAAGAATTAAAGATGATAATGTTATGTATGTTTTAGGTGTGGAATAAGTATGCAGCTGTTTTCCCAGCAGTATGGATTGCAAGTGCCTTTAAAGGAGCTACAGGTTCTGATAAATATATTACAGATATCAGTAAGTAAATTATAATTATATTTAAATTAATATTGGGAAGTAAACATTATGAGGTTATATCATTAAGAGTGAGTGGAGAACATATTTTTATCAACTCACCTCATATGAGGTGAGTGGAGAACATATTTTTATCGACTCACCTCATATGTGGTGAGTGGAGAACATATTTTTATCGACTCACCTCGTATGAGGTGAGGTGAGTAGATAAAAATATGTTCTCCACTTACTATTAAATTATAATTACTTTGTTTTTTATTTTGATTTTAACTATTTAGTAAATTATGATAATATGCTGCATCAGGAGAGCTTAATTAAGTTTTGGGCACTACTCAATTCACAATAGTAGCACTATTTTGAGGAAACGGGTTTAATACCCTCTGATCATAAAATGTACAATTTTATGCGTAAAACTGATACAGAAGAGGAGTTGATCTATTAAATTTAAAATATTAAGCTTTACTGCTTACAAAGGTAGTGTAATATTCTCATTAAAAATACTTCAATAGAAGTTGACCATTGGCCATTGATAGCGACATCTATCTGCCCTTGGATGATTTGACAATTGTATATGAATAAAGAAATGTTAATTTAATATAATAAATTTAGGAATTTTTAACATTATGAGGTTTTATTGAACAAGAATCAAATGAATCGTGAATTCTTCTTACCTCATACTTCTATGTTTTTTAAACACAGCACCGCAGTATCGGCGACCATCGTCAGCTGTTTTCATGACTCAATTTTTTCTTCTTTTGCCGGTAATTATCCAAACTGCCATCTGGTGTTCATTTTAAGAAGTCATTTTCTATTGGTGAAATTAAATGTTTCTTACCTCTCCTCATCTATATTTTCTAAGTTGATCGCGATGTCGATCGACATAACACCAGTCGCCAACAAAGTTCTGATGATGAGACAGTTATAGTCTCGAAATCGCGATCAACTTAGAAAATATAGATGAGGAGAGGTAAGAAACATTTAATTTCACCATAAATTAAACCTCATAGTGATTAATTCATATAAAAGTTAAATATAAGTCATTTTCTAAACTGCCATCTGGTGTATTTTTGAAGAACTTTGTAATCAAGCTTGGTTCTTCCGGAATCTCGAAGTTCATAGTTCTAGTATGTTTTTTTTTTTTTAATATATCTTTTCCCAAACTGTTAAATCCAAAGGTTTAGATAGATTAAATTTGAAGAGAAAAATTTTTTCGCCTAGACCGGGACTCGAACCCGGGACCCTTGGCTTTCCGGGCCAAGTGCTCTACCAACTGAGCTACCGAGGCGAGTTATGATCTAGACGCAAATTTTTCTCTTATATACGTTGTAATTCCCTATCACCAAATGCTTTTTGAAACCATTGTTTCTATCTTTGCAAATGGCGGCTTCTTAGTTAAGAAGACATTTATTGGAAATTTAACATTACTTTAAAAGCCAGTAAGGCCTCTAATGATGTTTTATTATTAATTTAACATTTCTCAATGAAAGATAAATTAAATTTGAAGAGAAAAATTTTTAGATAGATGTTTCAAAAGTTTTGCTTCTTTTTCAATTCTATGATTTTCTAATAAACTATGAAATAAAGAAATGTTAACATTTGTATCGTAGCTTGAATGTTGTAATGGATAGCATACTCTTATGGAGAATTATAGGTCCAGGGTTCAAGTCCTGGTTCAAGCATTAATTTTTCTTTTCAAAATAATAATGGCCAGTAAAGTAAAATGTTAAATTAAAAATGTCACATCAAAGTATTAAGCTCTATCACTTAAAAAAAAAGGTAGTGTAAAATTCTCATTAAAAATATTTCAATAGAAGCCGACCATTGGCCATCGGTAGTAACGTCTGTCTGTCTTCAGACAATTTGAAAATTGTATACAAATAAAGAAATGTTAATGTTTGTATCGCAGCTTGAATGGTGTAATGGATAGCATACTCGTACATAGAATGAGAGATCCAAGGTTCAAGTCTGGTTAAAGCATTAATTTTTCTTTTCAAAATATTAATGTCCAGTAATGGAAAATGTTAAATTTAAAATATCACATCAAAATTATTTATGGATAATTTAAACAATTATAAAAGAAATCTGAGCATCAGAATGAAAGAGCAACTTAGAAATGTAAAATATGGGAAAATAGAAAAATTGGTGTGGGTGCTCATGTGTGGACAGAAAATCATAGAATTGAAGAGAAATCAAAATTGACAATCTACATCTGGAAAAAATAGAGACAAAATAATGAGTTTCCTGGCGAAAAAGATTTAATTATTTAAATATCTTGGATATTATCTCTCTATCTGGGATGAAAAGGATATCCCTGAAAAAATTACTAGTTATAATAAAAGTTTGGGAATTATTAATCAAGTTATGAAACCATCCCTTGTACAAAAGAACACCAGATTACGTTTATATAACACTTTGGATAGACCAGTGTTGACCTTAGGTAGTGAAGCATGGACACAAAAAAAAACATGAAAACAGAATAACGGTTTGTGAAATGAGATTCATGCGCAGAACAGCGGGTTACACCAGATGGGATTGGAAAAGGAACACCGATATCTTAAAAGAATTGAAGACTACACCCAATTTTGGAATATATTAAACAGTACCAACTAAATTGGAAACACCATATTGAAAGAATGAGTTCAAATCGGATCCCCAAAGCTGTTTATAATTCTGTGGCACCATGCATGAAACCAATAACCCTCATTTAAGTAGTTCTGAGAAAATGAAGATTCATGCATGGAGGTTTCCTATCTGAAGTGAACCTCCAATGTGTTGTCCATCTCTGGATCTTCTGTTTAACTAATTGTACAACAATCAAAATTTGAGGGATGATAAATGACAGCTCCAATATTACATTAATGATATTAACTCTTTTTTTTTAAATTTGAGGGTTATGGGTTTTATGCATGGTGCCACAGAATTATATACCAAGAGGTTGAAGATCTCTGGGCCGTCCTATGAAATGCTGGAGAGAAAATTTTCTATAGGATCTTAACAGGCCTTGGCCTAATACTTGGAAGGAAGAAGAAGAAGAAGAAGAAAAGATTTAATTGTAAAGTTCATTTGTCCACTACATGACTTCCAGTGGTCATCACAGCGGTTGATTACTGGCTGAGAATTGCCCACCAAAACATGTTCCAGGAGATAACACAATATATATGAAGTGAGGTGTATAATTTGCATTCATAATATAATTGTAATAATTTAATAAATTGTAGTATCAAATTTATTTTATTTTAGGTTATCATTTGGAGAATCATCACTCATGGATGGATATAATCTCTCTATATTCTAGTCAATTGAAATTTAAGGGAATTTTTATCACTGGTTGGCAACGTTATGATCATTTCTCAGTGCTGTGTGAACTTCTGCCAATTGGTATTCCATCTCTGGCTTCTGCTCTGGCTTACATCCAATCTGAAAATAGAGGTATGCAATATTTAACAATTGGTTTTAGCTATTATTACATTTTTACATTGGTGAGATGCTAGGTGCCCTGTAATATTTAGAGCATTATGTACTTGATTATGCAAGAATGAAAATTCTTACTTAATACAGGCTTTCCACTTTTCAGCAGTTTGCCTTTGATTCCTGCTTTCCAGAGATTCCTATCTTCCCATTGTCCATCTTCCATACCCCTCTTCATCATGGCATCATATATTCCCTCATACCATGCTCTTCTACTTCTTCCCCTTCTCCTTCTGCCTGGTACCATCCAATCCAACACCTGTTTAGGCCACTGGCCTTCCGGCATCCGTTGTACATGTCCATACCATTGTAGAGCTCTCTTTGTTATCCTATCGATAACAGTTTCCTTGTGCATCCATTTCTTGTCTGATATATGTATTTTGAACATGTAGTAGCCTGGATATTCTCATACTTCTCCCTAATCCGTCACATTCTGTCGCCAAGATTATTTTCTGCATCCTTTCATTTATTGTCTCAGCTTTCTGATCCATATTGTAAGTATACTTTTCTATTATTGTCTGTATAATCTCTTTTTTTGTTTTTCTGGTCAAATTTCTATTCCACAAAAGACCATTCAGGGATCTAGTCGCCTTCCTTGCACAATTTACAATCTGTTAATATCATCTTTTTCACAAGTACCAGATTTATCTATTATAGATCCAAGATATTTAAATTCTTCAACACGTTTTAATTATCATATTATTTATTTGTAGGTCTTCTGAATTTTCCTCCGATTACCATATATTCCTGTTTTATATATAATGTATCTTCAGTCCACCTACCTCAAATGCATCGACCAACTTTCTGATCATATATTCTATATCTTCTTTATCTTGTCCTATTATAATCTGGTCATCAGTGAATAATAAATTGTGCAGTAAATGGCCATTAATGTTGATTCCCATTCCCCTACATGACTTATTCCATTTCATTAATACACCTTCTAAATATATCTTGAACAATGTTGGTGACATCCCGCATCCTTGTCTTAATCCTTTTGTTATAAGAATGAAAATACAACTATGAATTTTGAAATACGCGGTTATAAGGAGAGAGGACTGATTTGGAAGTTCGTCGGTTAGCCATCAGATGGCGCGGAGGTCAGTTTGCAGGATAGAAGGCAGTCGAACGTCAGTTGTGAATGTGACACAGCATTGAGAATGTCACAAATGATGTGACGAAACCCTGGGTTTGCGAAGAGTTATAAAGTATGAGGTGAGTGAAATAAAAAATAAACAACATTATGTACTTGAGTCTGTAAATGCTTTCAGCTGTATACATCTCAACTAATACTTACTACAGTAAAAAAAATAAAAACAGTGTATACAGGATATGGTATAAAGAACTGATCTGTATCTGAGGAGGAACATTTGAGGTGCATTTTTGCAAAACCAGATATCTGCTGCAGATCATTTTTGAGATGGAAAAACTTTAGTTTGATTTCCACCATAAATTTTCAAAGTCCTACAGAAGAACAGTGCACATGCAGAAACGTTTATAGTTATTGCTACATGGAACATGCAACTGTGAAATTGATATGACAAATCTTCACAATAAATTTCCAAACATTACAAATGGATGTACACAAACTTCCCCCTTCCTACCCTAACAAAATAAATTACATGCATGATAAAACCAACCTCATCTCATATAAATCTTCTAAGTAGATCGCAATTTCGAGACCATAATGGTCTCATCTTCAGTACAATCTTGGCGACTGATGTTATGTCGATCGGAAGAAACACTTCTTCTTTCTGTTGGTAGACCGATGAACCTCTGGATCAGGTCATGATTCGCAGGAATTTCAAAGTTCATAAGTTTTCCTTTGTTTTTCTGAATGTGGATGTTTTCCCAAAGCAGAACTTATGAACTTCAAAATTCCCATGAATCCTGACCTGATCCAGAGGTTCATCGGTCCACCAACAGAGGGAAGAAGAAGTGTTTCTTCCGATCGACATAACATCGGTTGCCAAGATTGTACTGAAGATGAGACCATTATGGTCTCGAAATCGCGATATACTTAGAAGATTTATATGAGGAGAGGTGAAACATTTGATTTTATCATAAATTAAACCTCATAGTGATTAATTCCTATAAAAGTTCAAATTACATGCATATTTAATATTTAAAGGGAATGTCGCTATGAGGTTTATTTAAAATAATATGAGTTAGAAAATATGCGACTCACCTCATATTTGTAGTTTTTTGGAGACCCTGGGTTTCAACACTCCTACGTGTCATTGTCAATTCTTTCTAACTGACAGAAAGAATTAGAAAGAATTGACAATGACACGTAGAGTGTCGAAACCCAGGGTCTTCAAAAAACTAAAAACATGAAGTGAGTCGTGTATTTTCTAACTCATTATTTACATGCATATTATTTAATGAAGTGTACACTAACTTATCCCATCGGAACCTAACATAATGAAATTAATTTCTTAAATATGGTGTGGAATTAATTGTGAATGTTAGTAACACCGATTTTTCTGACATCTTGTGGAAGTTACATGGAGCATTCGTGCATGCACACTGCAGTTCTGTGGAACTTTGAAGAAATCATCGTGTATGTAGATAAATATTTAATAATTGTAAAAAAATGTTATAAGTATCATTGTAAAATGTTTAAAATAGTATAAAATGTTAGTAAAGACAGACCCTCAGGGGTCTCCATCTAGGGGATATGTGGATGGCGACCACAAGGTGCCCAAGCTGAGCAAAACATTGCTTCCACTTACTTGTGTTTTACTCCTTACTTTTATCTTTAACCGATCTTGTATTTCTTCCTTTTCTAGTACCAGATCCCTCTGGTATTAGAGTATTCGAGGCCGAAGGCATTTCTGTCTTTTAACCTCGTGGGCACTCACCTTGAATGCCCACATAAGCTGCATGTTCAAATGCAGCACTATTGCAACTATAGCATAAGTATGCAATGGATTTGTGTCATCAGCTAAGGCTGGATATACATGATGAAAAAGTATATAGTTAGTAAAGACAGAAGAAGTACATAGAGCAACAGAATTACAAGAATATAATATAGAAAATCAAGTGGAAATTAATCTAAAGTTGAGCCCAAGCAA
Organism: Diploptera punctata; assembly: GCA_030220185.1. Lineage (NCBI taxonomy): Eukaryota > Metazoa > Arthropoda > Insecta > Blattodea > Blaberidae > Diploptera > Diploptera punctata. Next base: position 316,250 of record JASPKZ010003794.1, read on the forward strand.
TTTATTAATACACTACAGTGGTATACTTAGACCAATATATCTTTGCCACTACAGCGCTGACATTGTTCTTAGAAAATTACACGTCTATACTCTCACCATTTCACTGCACTTCCCTCCCACTACATCAAATGGCAGCTATGGTAACTTATCAAGTAGGGATGTTGCCAAACTTCCCCCAGTGTCATAGCTCTTGAATATTGAATAATGCAAGGTTGGAGTTGAATTGACAACACTGGAGTGCAAGTGAAAGATAGAGAGAGAGAGAGAGAGAGATAGGAATGCAAGGTGGGAAATGATTTACTGAGGCAGAAAAGGAAGTAGGCTTTAGTTTGCATATCTTACAGGGGCACAGATCCATTGGGTAGACAATACCAGTTGGACAATTTTTTTTTGTAACCAAGATTCTAAATATTTTACATTTAAAACCAGCATGCATGCCCCATCATAAATTATAAGATGACAATTTCTTAAGGCTTTTGCAAAATCAGATAAAAAAAAGAAAAAACACATCAATCGGACAATGTTTTTATTATTCATTTCATACATCTCAATGATGAATAAATCATATATAAGAAAAGAATTTGCATTTAGATTGGAACTCACCCAGATAGCTCAGTCAGTAGAGCATTGACCTAGAAAGCCAAAAATCCTGGGTTCGATTCCCAGTCTGATCATATAATGACATCATTTGGTCACCGAGACAGAAGTGAGTCAGTTGTATATTGGCAGCGGTATAGTGAGCAGAGAGAGAGCTACAGTGAGCGGACTCATTAGAGATTGTAAAATAATTGTGTGTGAAGTAAATATTACAACAAGAATAATTTATTACAGTAAATTGTGAGTTAACTTTAACTGATAATTTGTAGAATCAAATAAAGTTAAAGTGAAACATTTACAATCACCTGTGTTGATTACACTGGTCAACATGATTTTTGTCTCATGAGTACCAATAGTTGTACTTAATGCAGTTTTTTATTGTGTTTTCAAATATATATTCAGAATTTTTCCATCGCCCACCGTTTTTTTATATTTCAATTTCAATTAATGGATTTAAATAATTATTTTTTAATAAACTTTTTTTATCCATTTGCCCATTGTAAAATAAAACCAAATGAGCTACCTCAAATGGTTTCAGCTATGGAAAAGAGATATCAAGGTAAATGGAATCCTGGCTGATTATTGTTGGACCATCAAGAGGGATGCTCCACAGTCAAAAAAATAGCAGAAAATCATCATTTCTTACTTTCTAGTTGAGTCCGAATATTCAAAGATTGTGTAATTACGAATGTAGAAAATATTAAAGTGTTTGAAATTATAAATTCCTGTCTCTCGGAAACCTTGTATGATGGAGAAAAACCAATATCATATTTGAATTCAGGAGAAAAATTCTATCAGATCACATATTTTTCTTTCTGAGACAAAAAAAAAGTTTATTTTTTGTTGCTCAGTGTTATTTGCACCAAAATCGACTGAAGAGACCCTATGGCCATCTACTACAGTATTATGACTGAATTAAAGTACCATCCATCTATTCATTAATCTTGGAGCAAATTTTCTATTGATAAAGGCTAATAATATGACAATTTTTGTAGATACAAAGTTTTTTTAATATGTTATTTACTCAAAAATCATACTTTCATAGTTAAATATGCGAAATAACATTATGAGGTTCTTAATTTGTAAATTAATGAGTCTTTTTTTCACATCTTACCTCATATTTTATGTTTCTTTAAACACGGAAACTAGTTTTCAAGAGAAGGATCTCTTTCATTTTCAACCGACATTATGACTACCGGATTTTCGTTGGAATCTCCATCAATAACATTGCCATCTGGTGTTGATTTGATGAACTTTGAGATGAGTTCATCAAAGTTCATCAAATCAACACCAGGGGGTAACATTCTTGATGGAGATTCCGATTCCAACGAAAATCCGGTAGTCATAATGTCGGTTGAAAATGAGAGAGATCCTTCTCTTGAAAACTAGTTCCTGTGTTTAAAGAAACATAAAATATGAGGTAAAATGTGAAAAAATGACTCATTAATTTATATTATACTTTGTCAACCTCATACTGACCCTTATAGAAATGCTGAGAATATGACAATCCTATTTGACGGTGTAACATTCAGAATTTAGAAAGAAAATACTGGATTAATATGAAATAATAGCAACAAAAAATGTCTTATTTTAAAATGTGTTTATTATTTTTAATAGTATCGTGTGAAGTGGAATTAATGATTATTTGCAGGAATGACAGTGGTGCCAAGACATGTTCTAGATTTGCTAAAATGTGATGGATCATTACCAATGAGTCCAGGTTCTGGTAGAACGAGATGTAACTTCCCAGGAGCTGAAATATTAGAAGCCGTGGAGCGTCTTTATTTACTACAAATGAATGTAGACCGTATGTTAGCAGATTCAACTCTTAAAGGCTGGATGACGTCATATAATATAGAACATGGATTTTCTAGCCCTTCACATGTATGTATATTTTGATGACAAACATTGATGTTAATAATATCTATATATGAATCAAGTTAATTGTATTTTAATGCTTGCTGATTTTACTACTTGCCAAGTTAAATTTGCATGTGGATGCTAGGAATGTGCTGATGTTTCTATTCCTTCCTTTTACCATGTTGCCGCTTACTGTCCCCTGTGTTGTGTTTTTTGACTGGAAGGAGAGAGCTAGCAAGTATTGCACTTTTTATATGTAACATTTTCCAATACTGTTATTTTAACACAGTTTCAATAATGGATCATATTATAATGATATTGTGAAAAGAAAAATTAATGTATGAACCAGGAATCGAACCGTGGACATCTAGTTCTCCAGACTAGTGTGCAGCCCACTACACCATTCTAGACTTGGCACAAACATTAACAATTCATTCCACATATACAAATCTATAATTCCCATTTCCTCCGCTGCCAGGTAGATGTCACTACCATCACCAACGGCCGTGGTGGTCGTTTAGAAGTATCTATATTTGAGAATTTTACACCACCACTTTTATAAGCAGGAAACGTTTACTGCTTATAAAAGTGGTGGTGTAAAATTCTCAAATATAGATACTTCTGAACGAAGCCGGCCGTTGACGATTGTAGTGACACCTACCTGGCAGCGGAGGAAACGAGAATTATAGATTTGTATATGTGGAATGAATTGTTAATGTTTGTGCCAAGTCTAGAATGGTGTAGTGGACTGCACACTAGTCTGGAGAACTAGAGGTCCACAGTTCGATTCCTGGTTCAGACATTAATTTTTCTTTTCACAATATCATTATAATACTTTTTATATGGTCTGAAATTTCAGTATTCGTTGACCAAATTAATATTCTGGCAACTTAATTGCTATTGGGGTCATATGTAGAAATGGGCTGTTCCTTCTTTGCATTTCTCATTACATGTTGCCACTTCTGGGTCCCTGTGATATGTTGTAGGGCTGACAAATAGAGAGAGATGACAAATACTGTGATTTTAAATGATCTGACACCTTCAATATTATTGACCGAATTACTAATTTCTTTTTAGATCTTTCACACATGTTTAGGGATTCTCCACCCACACTTGAAGTTCAGACATTTTCAGTACTTAACTTTTTTTAGGAATTAACACTATAAGACATTGAAATTCATTGGAGAACATTTTTTGGCAACTCACCTCATAAATTTCATGTTTTTCACGATACTGCAGTTTCAAACGTAATCATGTTCATCTTCAGCCATAACTCCGACTAGACTCCAGAGTGATGGCTGAAGTTGAATGTGATTAAGTTTGAAGCTTCAGTATCATGAAAAACGTGAAATTTTGTCAGGTGAGTTGTCAAAAAATGTTCTCCAATGAATTTCAATGATTATACCTCATAATGTTTACTTCCCAACATTAATCAACATTTTTGAAATTCATATTAAAGCACCGTTGAGGTCATGTAATAAGATGTTAATTATATAATTTTTACCTGGTAAGTCAGTCGTCCTCAACTAAATTACTAAACTTCAAGTTATTCTAATATGGAGGCCTTTCGAAAACAATGTTTCATCTTCTGCATTTTAACTGGAACTGATGGCATTATATAAATTGTATAACAGATTTATATCTGCGGTTATTTTCTCGTTGAGTTTTATTCCTTGCTTCTTTTAGAATCTCTATGTCTTCAAGGAGCTGATCCTGTTGTTATTATACTCTCTGTGTAGTATTGACATAGAGTTATTGATTTTTTCAAATATACTAGAAACAGGTCATCAATTTACTGGTGACCCTAGAGTTGTTGTAAAGTTCATTTTGCCAATAAATGCCTATTTCAGCTTACAATGCCTATAAATGCCTTTTGCCATTTTTCTGGAAATTAACTTAGTATTTCAATGAAATTAGTTGAAATGTTCAAACTTCCCCCTCAATGCACTCCCGTTAGGCGAAATAACAAGTACTGCCTATTGCATTTTTCCACCTCATGCACTCCCATTAAGCGAAATAGCCCTAAGCTATGTCCCATTGTATTATACTCCGGCTCTAAGGCCTCTATACTACAGCTTTGCTTCTTTTCGATACAAACATTGCTGAGTGACACAAAAGGGTAGATGGCTCAAGCTTTCTTTCTCTGTCTCACACCTGGTCCTCAAACATTTAAGTGAGTGGCAATATAATTTTTGATGTTGGTAACACTGAATTCACAGTCTGTAGTCCTCGTTCACAGACAGGTGCTTCAAAGACAAAGTGGTGCGACAAGTACATGTGGCTTATTTTTTTAAACTTTTAGAACAGTTGTTTTATGATGCCTAAAGAACAGACAACAGTAAAAGACAAACTGACCAATTTCGTGAAAGAATTTGGTGCAGAAATATCCTCAAGTGACGGTTCAATATTGTTTTGCAAAGTGTGTAAAACTTCAGTGAATTGCGCGAAGAAATGTCATGTTTCACAGCACGTACACACTGCAAAACAAAAGTATGCTCTTTGTAAAAAAGGCAAAACAAGTTCCAAAATCATCTCTGATATCTTCATACGCTATTGATAGCTTATGTTATGTTCTTCAAGTAAAGCTGTAAAAAATTACGTTGTAGTCCATTTTTTGTAAGAACCTATTTTCAATTTTTAGTGCCTATATTAATGATTTTTAGTGCCTTTTTGCCTGCCTATTTTCAAAATTTTAAGTGCCTAACATCCGGACTCTAGTTATCACTTTACCTCATACTCTGTCTAAATAATTACTTCTTCTTCCTTCCAAGTATTAGGCCAAGGCCTGTTACGATCCTATAGAAAATTTTCCCTCCAGCATTTTATAGGATGGCCCAGTGATCTTCATCCTCTTGGTATATAATTATAAACAGCTTTGGGGATCCGATTTGAACTCATTCTTCCTAGATGGTGTTTCCAATTTAGTTGGTACTGTTTAATATATTCCAAAATTGGTGTAGTCTTCAATTCTTTTAAGATATCGGTGTTCCTTTTCCGATCCCATCTGGTGTAACCTGCTGTTCTGCGCATGAATCTCATTTCACAAGCCGATATTCTGCTTTCATGTTGTCTTTTTAGTGTCCATGCTTCACTACCATAGGTCAACACTGGTCTAGCCAAAGTGTTATATAAACGTACTCTGGTGTTTTTTTGTACAAGGGATGGTTTCATAACTTGATTAATAATTCCCAAACTTTTATTATAACTAGCAATTTTTTCAGGGATATCCTTTTCATCCCAGATAGAGAGATAATATCCAAGATATTTAAATTGATTAGATCTCTCTAAAATTTTATTCTGGAGGCAGATTTTACTTTGTATGGGGTCCTTCCCATGAAATGCCATAATTTTAGTTTTGTTAATTGATATTTCCATATTAAATTTGGCACCTATTTTTTGTAAATCATAAATTGATCATTGCAAATAATTTTGGGAAAGTGCCAGAAGAGCTAAATCGTCTGCAAAAAGAATAGCATCGAGTTTGAGGTTCCTATTGATAGGTATATATCCTCGTTATGTTTTCTTCCATTCATTAATTAAATAAAAATAAAATGTAGTTTTATTTGATTTACATATTTATTATATAATTCAGTGACAGCTGTTTCGGTACACTGTACCTTCTTCAGACATGTTAACAAATTATGAATTGTGTTCCAACTGATCTAAGCAACAATACAATATTTATTTAAATTTTTAAATTTAACAAAGGGGATTCATTCAAATCAAGTTGAGAATTTAACAGTTTTTTACTACTTTTAAATTTATTAATTTCTACAGCCTCCAAAAGATCTAACTTCTTACCCTTATCACAAATATGTAAAATTTCAAAATTTGGATCGAAACATTGATTAAATTGGAATAGGTGGTTAGCATATTTTGAATTTTCTAAATTTTGTTATATGCTCTCATGTGTTCCTTTATCCGAGAGATAAAAGGTCTACCAGTTTGTCCTATATAGACATTGTCACATGTGGGGGTCAAGGTTGTTCGCCTCCACGCAGTGTCCCCTGGGAGCAGATTTTGATATTTTGCTGCAAAATGAACATCAATTATAGGCGCAAGAAGCACCAGTACAAAATGAAAACTGCTCTTATTAGAGCAAAAGAAAGAAATACATTCAACATCCTACAGTGGAATGCAGGAGGATTATCTACTGCAAAAGTATCAGAATTGATGAGTGAAGTAGTAATCATAGACATAGATATTTTTATAATTAATGAAGCTAATATTAGCCCACAAAATGAACAATTTATCAACACACCTGGATACAACCAAACTATCTTATATAAATCCAGACAAATAGCCAGTGGAATCCTAGTAGGGAGTAAAACAACCCTCACCACAAATTTTGTAATTATCAAGCAAATGAATGAGTATGATACATCTGAAATCATAGAGATTGAAGTATGGAAACAGAATTACCACACTAACATCTATGGAATATACAGTCCTCCTAATAACAAACATTTGAATCTAGATATATTAGACCTCACACGTAATAACACTGTAATAGTGGGAGACTTCAATGCAGCTTCCCCAAATTGGGGCTATACTTACAAAAATGCATCAGGTAAAGCCGTAGAAGAATTTCTAGCATCAAACTCTGTAGAAATACTATACAAACAACAAGATCCACCAACATACCTCCATTATAATGGACACGGAACAAATCCTGACCTATTCATTATTTCATCAAATCTTTCAAATGTTGCAACTCGCACAGTAGAAGATATGGGGACGGAGCATAGAGCAGTCATCACAAAGATCAAATGGACACACACCTTTGCATCCAGACAAACCAGAATCACATGGAACTTCAAAAAAGCAAATTGGAATAAGTACACAATAGAAACAGAAGCAGACACCAAACAATCAAAAATCAAAACAAAACCAAAAGATGAACTAAGAAACATAACCAACATAATACTACACCGAGCAAAGACTAACATACCAAGGGGGAGGATTAAAAGATACAAACCCTTTTGGAACACACAACTTCAGGCAATAAAAATAGAAAGAAAACAGATTAAGAAAAACAGCTGAAAGAACAAAAAATCCACAAGACGTACAACACTGGAGAAAACAAAGTGCCATTCTCAAAAGAGAAATTATTAAGCAAAAAAGAACTAGCTTCCACAACTTTATAAGCAAAGCAGGGTTTGCACCAAAAGGTAGATCAGTATACACTTTTATCAAAAAAGTTAACAATAATAATGCCAACCGAAACAAACCCCCAATAAAAATAGAAAATAAGCCTATTACCGATGATAAAATAATTGCAAATAAATTTAACCACCACTATGCCAACGAACACAAACTCAACAAATATGCAAAGGACAACCAAAAAGCAATCAAAATCGAAATTGCCAAAAGCAACCTAATCAATCACATGAAACCACATGACATATTTAATAAAAAGTTCTCTATACAAGAGCTGGAAGAGGCAATAAACAAGACCAAAACAGGAAAACAAGCCGGACCAGACAGAATATTTCCAGAATTTATAACACATCTGGGACCTTCAATGAAAAGAAGACTACTCAACTTCTACAACAATGTTTGGCAACAACAGTACAGCATACCAGCAGAATGGAAAAAAGCCATTGTAATACCTATTCAAAAACCTAATAAACCAGCAGAAGACATAAATAGCTACCGCCCAATATCTTTAACATCCGTACTAGCCAAGATAATGGAAAGAATGGTTACGGCTAGATTAAATTGGTATCTGGAAACACAACACCTTCTGACTCCAGAACAGGCAGGTTTTAGACCAAAACTTTCAACAAGTCACCAATTGGTTAAATTCACCCAAGAGATCAAGGATGCCTTCAACAGAAGAGAGAGTGTCCTAGCAGTATTTGTAGACCTACAAGCAGCCTATGACAAAGTGTGGCGCACCAACCTTATTTGGAAGCTACAAAAAATGGGAATAACAGGCCATATGTTACACTGGATTAAATCCTTTGTAACACAAAGATGGATAGCTTCCAAGTATAACAACCTCCAATCAAATTACGTCCAAACCAAAACAGGACTGCCACAAGGCGCTGTCTCAAGCACCACCCTCTTCAATAGTTACATCAATGACCTCCCTAAAGGAAATCAAAAACTAATCAGCACATCAAATGTGCACTATTTGCAGATGATTTAGTCATATGGACGAAGGCCAACAATTCAGCCAGAAACCACAAAGAACAGCTGCAGAAGTATATGGACAATGCCATAAAAAGGCTACAACACTGGTGCACAATTAACAACATGGAAATCAGCATGTCAAAAACATTTTACCAGTACTTCTCACTAAGACACACAAGTGAATCCTTCAACATACCAATCAACAATAGCCCGATAACCAAATCCAATTGCACAAAATACTTAGGAGTCCATCTAGATAATAAACTAAACTGGGAGCATCATGTCAACAAGATCGAAGAAAAGCGAACAAAAACTCATACATACTGAAGAGATTAGCTGGGAAGAAATGGGGGAGCTCATTGGACACCCTAAACAAAACATATAAAATCTACATGAAACCAATTATAACCTATGGAGCAGAAACAATAGTAACAGCTAAAGACACCACAATGAATAAACTAGAAATAATCCAGAATCGAATGCTAAGATTAGTCACTGGAGCAGTAAAATCAACTAACACTGCAACTATGAGAATGTTCACAGGCAACCCCTCAATTCAAAATGAGATAGAAAAGAAATCCTGCATCATGCACACAAAATTAGCAGCGCTACCAAAAGCAATCCAACCTCAAAGCACAACACCCCAGATCTTAATCACACAACCTTCCTTTCTCCACAAAACTAGTAATCTTTTCCAAAAACATAAATTAGATGCCAAAACTGAACCAACACCTCAAATACCAAGCCCATTAGATTACCAACTGTACAATGCAACTCTCTCAATAGACGAAATAATAAAGAAAAATGATACAAACCCATCAATAGCCAAACAAATGACCTTAGAAACCATTAGTACAAAGTTCCCAGAACCAGAGTGGCTAAGAGTCTTCACTGATGGCTCCAAAACCAAGAGTGAAAATGCTGGTGCAGGAATCTACTCTCATCTGTTTAGTCAATATGTTGCAGTAGGCACAAACAATACAGCCTTCGATGGTGAAGTAAAAGCCATAGAAGTAGCACTCCACAACCTCCTATTCCGAACAAAAATGTTTACAAAAGCTGTTATTCTGGCAGACTCCAAGGCCGCTATACAAGCAATAACCTCCAACCAAACACCAGAAAATGAAACCATCTTGGAATGCCGTAAACTTCTGAAATACCTCAACAACCAAAATAAATTAATAGCCTTCCAGTGGATACCCTCACACATCGGAATAGTTGGCAATGAAATAGCTGATGGACTTGCCAAAAAGGGTACCAAAATACAGATAACAACCCACCCCAAATCGAACCTCCACAGAAAGATCGAAGAAATTAAGAAAGCATTCCAAATGGAAAACATGAAAGAAAACATTGCAACAGCCAGAGGGAAACCATGGGAAAAAATTGATGAGCTATACACAGAAATAAAATATAAAGGCCGCAAGGAAGCAGTAGCAAAATTCAGACTGATGTCAGGACACGACTGCCTGGCTCACCACCTCCACAGAATAAACGTTTTCCAATCCGACAGATGTGTCATATGCAAAGACCCGGACCTGATCATGGACAAACACCACCTTCTAGTCTGTCCAGCTTTAAATCCAACTGCACAACACTCTAAGGACCTTGTTCGCTTGTACTGGGAAGCCAGAGAGAAAATGACTTAAGCGTCAAATCTCGCCATTAGAAAACAACAACAACAACATTGTCACATGTACCACACTTCAATTTATATACACCTGATAATTTTTTTTTTTTTGGTTTTATTGTTTTTTATTATATTTTGTAGAGTTTTATTAGTTTTAAATGCCACATTAATGTTCAACTTTTTAAAGTGTTTAGATATTTTATTTGAAAGTGGGCCTATGTATGACATTACATATATTATAGAATGTTTAATTAAGAAGGTTCATTACAAAAAAGCAATTAACAAAGTTTTTCCTTTACCCAAAGAAAACATAAATAAATATGTCGTAATGTCATACATAGGCCCACTTTCAAATAAAATATCTAAACACTTTAAAAAGTTGAACATTAATGTGGCATTTAAAACTAATAAAACTCTACAAAATATAATAAAAAAACAATAAAACCAAAACAAAAAAAGAAAAATTATTAGGTGTATATAAATTGAAGTGTGGCACATGTGACAATGTCTATATAGGACAAACTGGTAGACCTTTTATCTCTCGGATAAAGGAACACATGAGAGCATATAACAGTAATTTTGAAAATTCAAAATATGCTAACCACCTATTCCAATTTAATCATTGTTTCGATCCAAATTTTGAAATTTTACTAATTTGTGATAAGGGTAAGAAGTTAGATCTTTTGGAGGCTGTAGAAATTAATAAATTTAAAAGTAGTAAAAAACTGTTAAATTCTCAACTTGATTTGAATGAATCCCCTTTGTTAAATTAAAAAATTTAAATAAATATTGTTGTTTTTCTAGTCCAAGTGCTCTACCATTTGAGCTACCTAAGCAAGTACCGATCTAAATGCAAATCTTTCTCTATATACGTTGTAATTCCCGCCCACCAAATGCTTTGAAGCCTTTGCTTCTATCTTTGCAAATGGCGGCTCCTATATTAAGAAGACATATTTGGGAATTATACATTACATTATAAATGCCAGTACGGCTATTTTCGATGTTTTTATTATTAATTTCATACATCTCAATGATGGATAAATCATATTTAAAGAGAAAAATTATACGCTCAGACCGGGATGATTTATCCGTCATTGAGATGTATGAAATTAATAATAAAAACATCGAAAATAGCCGTACTGGCATTTATAATGTAATGTATAATTCCCAAATATGTCTTCTTAATATAGGAGCCGCCATTTGCAAAGATAGAAGCAAAGGCTTCAAAGCATTTGGTGGGCGGGAATTACAACGTATATAGAGAAAATATTGTTGTATTGTTGCGTAGATCAGTTGGAACACAATTCATAATTTGTTAACATGTCTGAAGAAGGTACAGTGTACCGAAACAGCTGTCACTGAATTATATAATAAATATGAAAATCAAATAAAACTACGTTTTATTTTTATTTAATTAATAAATATGGATTTTCATCAAGTAAACACCAACTCAATTGATTATTTTCTTCCATTCGTTTATTAATTTATTCATATATATAATGAAAAGCACCGGTGAAAGTCCACATCCCTGTCTTACTCTAAATAATTACATATGTAATTATATTATTTTTTTAATTATATTATTTTTGGTCTGGACATCTTACCTCAATATTAATGTTGATTTGTTCTTGAACATGTTTCAAAACAATTCTCTGTTTTATCTTCAGCTTTCCCAGACTCCTAAAATTAAATATTAAATATTAATTACATATGTATTAATATCACACATTATTTGTATGTAGACTTGTTAATAATATATTTGATTTAATTTTTATAGGTGGAACATGCAACAGCAGAATTGGATCGCTGTAAGATGGAGTTGACTTACATTGAACGAGATGTTAGGTCAGCAATGTCAGATGTTTACGATCGGTACACAATTTCTGAATGGGTATCAACATTTCTACGTCCCTTGGATATTCAACTTCAAACACTGTGGGATGCTAGAGAAAAACTTTTATCTAGAACACATTGGCCTAAACGCCCCCTAGATATTTTAAAACCCTCATCAATTGCTCATAATTTATAGAATTTACTTCCACATAAGTATTAATGCAAGGAAGGTCTTTTACCTGATGTACATAAATATTGTTTATAAATAGTATCTCTCTTAAAATGTAATGTATTGAACATTGCGATTGTTTGATTGAGTGAGTTAAAAATAGTGCTTGTGCCCTCTTGTCAGTGTTGCCAATTGTTATAACTGTTTATTGTGAAAATATTTTCATTAATAAATTAATGAGTCATTTTAACATCTTACCTCATATTTCATGTTTTATCAAACATGGTAACTATAGTTTTCAAATGATCTTGTCATTCATTTTCAACCGCCATTATGACTACTTTGAAAAAATATTTTCAATTTACTTGAAGAACAAAATTACCTATGACTTCTTTATCATTTTACAATGAAAGTAATTATAGGTAATACATAGAAGCTAAATTAGTACAAAAATCTACAAGAATAAAAATATATAATACTTTGGCATTATCCTCCCTTTTATACAGAAGTGAGATTTGGACACTAAGAAAAAAAGAAGCAGAATCAAAGCAACGGAAATGAAATTTCTCAGAAGAATGGCAGGATATGCTCTTTTAGATCAAAAAAAGAATGAAGAAATTTTAGAACAACTAGAAGTAGAATCAAGAAGAAAAACTCAACAGATATAAATTAAATTTGAAGGGAAAAAATTTCGCCTAGACCGGGACTCGAACCCAGGACCCTTGGCTTTCCGGGCCAAGTGCTCTACCAACTGAGCTACCGAGGCGAGTTTAAACTGGCTAGACCATGTAAAAAGAATGGATAATTCAAGAATCCCAAATTATGATGCAATTTAAGCCTGAAGGACATTGTCGACCAGGAAGAACTTTTAAAAAGATTGCTGGATGAGGCTGAAACAGGTCTACAAAGGTTTAATTTGTGACGGATGATGATAAATTAATTATTTTGGATGAAATTTAAATTTTTAATAGAGAATATCATATTATGTTAATTAAAGTTCTTTCTTTGCAGCTTTACTAGGGAATTATAGGTGTAGTAACTTCCCATTACTTTCCATACCGGTGAAAGATGATGATTGCTGGATGATTTTTAGGGACTGTTGGGGCCCTAAGCTTCCTGGCATTTGTCGTACTGGTAGGAAAAACCTCACCTAGGAGCCTGTCCTGACCGGGAATCGAACCCAGGCTTGCTGCGTGACAAGGCAGCATGCTACCTTGAGACCACAGCAGTACAGAATTATATATACACACATTATTTTAGAATATACAGTATGGAATTGAGTTTTTTATATATTAAATTTGGGAATTTTTAACATTATGAGGTTCAATTAATAATAATTAAATGAATCGTGATTTTTTCTTACCTCATACATCTATTTTTCTTTAAACACAGTCGTGAGTCGTGAAAACAGCTGACGATGACGACAAAGTGTCGCCGATACTGCAGTGCTGTGTTTAAAGAAACATAGATGTATGAGGTAAGAAAAAATCACGATTCATTTAATTATTATGGAATTGAGTGTTAGAAAAACAGTAACAATTGGCAACATTGCTTCTTAGAGCAAGAATGTGCTTAGATTTGTAATGAATAGAAATTTTGTTTTAGTAAATTTTGCTGTAAGTTTGTTTATTATGTGCACCAAGTAGATAGAGGTACAATTGAATCTGTATAGTCTTTAACAACTTTTTAAACACAAATATCATAGAACTATTTTCCTATCATTTTCCTGAGATTCTCAAGTGCATTAGTGTTTCATTCATGTAATTAAATTATCAATCTTCTCACTTAAAATTCTGAGTCGACAATCGATCATTGTGCTTTGTTAAATATTTTAACCCTCTTAAAGGCTTTAGACCCCTTATGAAAATATTCCAAATTAGCATTTCTACTTATAAAGATAATTAAAAACATATACCAATAATGGAATAGAGTAAAAGCCAAAACAAACAGTACCAGTAGCCTATTGGAAGTATTGACTCTCAGAACGTATGTTTGTATGTACAAGATTTGTTCTTGAGCAATTACATTAATTTTATTTCTTCTAAACAAGCCATAACACATTTATTTTATAAATTTGAAAATGCTCTATTTTAAAATATTTTGTCTGTTCATTCTTACCTCTTATAGTTGTTTTTGTCGAACATATGTTTCAAGGCTTCTTAGCCTCATCGTCAGTGATTACAGACTGAATTTTCTCATGTTGTCGGCCCTGATTCTTGCTCTCTCTACCTCTGGTTCAATGAATTTACTAATGAGGTTCCTTTTTCCGGGAATTTCAAAATTCATAATTCTTTAATATTTTATTTTAGGAAGTAATATTTTGAGGTTATTTTAATTAAATTATTTTTAATCAATTGAGTTGGTGTTTACTTGATGAAAATCCATATTCATTAATTAAATAAAAATAAAACTAAGTTTTATGTTTATTTAATTAAAAAATTATTTTTAGTCTGTTTTTCATCTTACACATTAATATTGAGGTAAGATGAAAAACAGACTAAAAATAATTTAATCATAATTCTTTCCTTGTTCTTCTGTATGTATGGTGAGCTCATTTTTGTTTTCTAACTGTTTTAATAATTTTGTGTTTACATCTGTTTTGTGTTTTTCTGACCAAATGTGAGCAGCCACTGCAGATTTTTCTACTTCTGCTTTTTTTACATTTCTTATATGTTTTTTAGTTCTAATGGTTAAATTTCTTTTAAAATTTTAAATTTATTTCAAAATGCTCTGTTTGCCAGTTTTGGGGTAGCATGTTCACTATAAGAACCAAGGTTGCAAGTTTAATTCTTTCCAAGATCAATTAAATTTTTTGGGTGAATAAAATTCAAAGCACAGTTTGCTTTAGATTAGAAATTAATAGCCACAAATTTCATGTTATAGAGATGTGTAGGACATTAAAGAATTCTCCTATATAAAAAGCACTTTCTTGGAATTCATTTT
Source organism: Diploptera punctata (assembly GCA_030220185.1). NCBI lineage: Eukaryota > Metazoa > Arthropoda > Insecta > Blattodea > Blaberidae > Diploptera > Diploptera punctata. The sequence continues at coordinate 331,420 of JASPKZ010003794.1, forward strand.
CCTGAAATTTCCAATGGTTGTATCATGACTTTTGGACAGTAGGAATCTAAACTCTAGGGTTGTTCTAATTTAAAAAACTTAAAATTGTATTGTCAGGTGTTTGGCCATATTCGTGTTTGTTTATATTCCGACGTAAATGAAGTCACAGGTGTTGCTTAAAATATCGCTTAACACTTTATTTCTTTTCACAATTATCAGTAAACTTTTATTACAATTTTCACTCACAATTGATCTTTTTTTAAAATGTTTATCACAGTTACAATTATTTCCACAGTCACTGATGATTCTATTCATCACACTTTCTCGTACACAACACAAGTCACTGTTATCGCCATCAAAACCAAGACTGGCTATCGCTGTCATCAAATGCAGACTGACTGGCCTCCTGCCATTGTCCTCTATAAAGGGGCAAGGAACTTTCCAGGCCCAGGTTTGAGACACTTCGAACCGAAGAAGCTTCTGGCCACAGATCCTTCCTGAAAGGGGAAGGAGATGTTGATAGAATCATCTGGTAAGACACTCCAGATGCTTCGGCTGGTATGTGCGGGTCATTTAACTCACAATTGGTGACTCACAAATCTTCTCTGACCAATGCGAGACCACGATTCTCGTCCGTGCAATTCAAACGTTGCTATCCGAGGCATAACAATATTGATGGGCCTAGGCTGGGTTTAAATCTGCAAGAATTAAATTAATATTTTTATTACCTCACCTCATATCCTTTTTCTTCTAGACTGCAGTTTTGGAAATATGTCTCCATCCTCAGTAGCCTCTCATCGACCGGTGTTATGTCGTTTCTGGTGGTTTTCTTCTTCCTGAAGGAAGAACATGAGAGGCTAGTGAGGATGGAGATATAGCTCTGAAACTGCAATCTAGAAGAAAAAGGATATGAGGTGAGGTAATAAAAACATTAATTTAATTCTTAAATTAAACCTCATAGTGTTTTTTTTTTTCTGTGAAAGTTAATTAAATCTGCAAGTTCACTGGTGAACATATTTCCTTATGTTACCTAGACCCATTTCCAGTAATGTTTGTTTTGGCATATGGTATATTTGTTTCCAGTGATTATGAATTTTACAAAGTACTGTGAAATGTTATTAATCGATACTAGTAAAATTCATGGTGATTTTCCGTTGAGGTATTAGTTCACAGTAATATAATGTACAGTTAAAAACTATAATATAGTTACCTTGTAGGTCTGTCTCCTCAACTTAAGTTCTTTTAAAACTCTGTAGTCCCGAAAGGCCTACAGAGTTTTAAAAGAACTTAAGTTGAGGAGACGAACCTACAAGGTAACTATATTATAGTTTTTAACCGTACATTATATTACTGTGAAATGTTATTACTTTATAGATCAAAGTTCTTAGGTTGTAATAAATGAAAAGTCGCTTTTTTTTTATTTCTATGCAGAATTTTCCACTGTTAACTAGTTGAGCCAGAAGTACATATATATATATTGAAGAGAGCAGATGAAATATCTTTGTGATTTATTTGAAGAATACCATATTTACCATAAGTAATTTAATTTGTGTTAAACAAATGACAAGCAATCTAAAAGTTTAATTAATTTAAAAATTTAGATTGTGATGATAAAAATTGAATTTTATACACTAATGTATTACATAACTTTGCTATAACCCATGTATTACGCACTCATGTATTGCATTACTTGCAGCAACCCATTGGGATGCTCCTATATTTACTACATACACAATTTCAGGAAAATGTCAATATAAAAAAGATTAAAATTTTGAAACAGTTATGCATGGTGCAAAAGTTATCATTGAAAGAATATAAGCATTTGTAGTAATAATCTGACTTTGACATAGGAGGCTTTTTCTCCAAACATCTTGTTATAAATTGTAACATAGTTCTAAAACCTCATAAAAATCTCTTTTTATTAATTTACTTATTTTTTATGTTAAAGATAATAAAAGAAATAAAGTAGCTTAAATATATATATATATATATATATATATATATATATATCATCATCATCATAGTATATTCACAAATTTAGGCCATTTGTTGACCTGTTTTGTAATGGATGACTGACTCATAATGGTTTATTCATATGTTATCTGGCGGAGAGGACCTCAAGAGAAACACCATTCAGAAATCTTTTGAGTAGACGTCCTGGCCTTCTTCCTGCAGGTTGATATCTTAACGTTTGTTTGGGTATCCTGTGATCTTCCATTCGATGAGCATGTTGCATCCATTTTGACTTATAATCAAAAATTTTGTGTTCTAAAGGTTCCATGTGTAATTCTTCTAAGATGTCTTCATTTTTTTTGTGATCTGGTAGTGTGTATCCTCCCTAGCCCTCGAATGCTCTAATAGCGTCAGGGTCGAAAAAGCAAGAGTTAACCAAGTTCGTTTTTCAATTTTATGACTCTCCATCAAACTATGTGCTGCAATAGCTGATTTTTTAATTTCACCATTTATAATATTTCTAAAGTGTTCCTTTGTGCGAGTGTCCAAATTCCATTTTGTTTTCCCTATGTTTACTTAATTGCAGCATTTACAACTAATTTGATAAATTCCAGATTTTTTACTATCTGGGGTGTTCAAATTCTTATTGGTTATATTTGAAGAGAAAAATTATATGCTCAGACTTTTTGCTTATTAATAGATTACCAAGGCTAAATTTATTTATTGGTGCCAATGTAATATTGAATTTCCCATATTTAACGTATGTTGAATTCTATGTTCCTTGCCCTAGATGTCTCAGCACTGTTGCTAGTTTTAGTAAAGTGTTGTTTTTGATGTTGCACAGTGCTCTTATAGCTGATGCTCTTTCCTGTTTGTGAGTGCTGAATGATGATGCTGTGGTGTGTATTTTGATGCCCAGATATTTCAATCTGCTGACTATTGTCAGTGGTTCATTTCTTATTTTTAGGATGTCAGTCAATATTCTTCCTCTTCTCGTAAATACAATCTGTACTGTTTTGTTTTTGTTTATGTGGAAATAATTTTCTGTTGCCTATTGTATGACAGCACATAAATCATCTATGATATTTTATCACTATTTTCTTCAAAGTAAACAGTTTTTTATTGCCTAAAATGAAATAGTTATGAGGTTTTAGATTTAAGCAAGTATTCAAGAACTAAGCTTTCTGCGAAGAGCGACTCTCAGCCCGTCTCTCCGTGGTTAATTATGTGGGTCATGCAGAACCTACTCTAACTGGCTCAGTCTATTCAACATCATGTGTTAACAAATATTTATTATCAACTTTTATAAGATTCATGATGTGTTCCATTGAGGTATTATTCAAAATTAAAATATAAAATTGTGGAATATTCACCTGAAAGGTCCGTCTCCTCAACTTAATTAATTATTTAACTGTAGCGCTTTCGGGACTTGTCCCATCATCGACAGGATTCAAAACTGGTGTTTCACTGAAGATCTGGTAGAAGGGGTTACATGTATTGGGTTCTGATAAATGGAAATGAACCCAATACATGTAACCCCCTATACCAGATCTTCAGTGAAACACCAGTTTTGAATCCTGCCGATGATGGGACAAGTCCCGAAAGCGCTACAGTTAAATAATTAATTAAGTTGAGGAGACGGACCTTCCAGGTGAATATTCCATAATTTTATATTTTAATTTTAAATATTTATTAAAAAAAGTTTCCAGGAACAATTGAAAGATGAGAGCTTCAGCTTTATTGAAGATGGAGATGGCATGGCCTGGAGAGCTTGGTTCTTGAATACGGGCCTTAGTTAACAATGAAACACTGCAAATACCATGACCAATCTTTTTTTTTTATTGATTATTTCAAATAGACAAATCTTTTAGAACACCATTTATTTGGAGTGATGATATTTTCTCAATTTTTGTTTTTTTAACTGCAAATTTTCGATGAACCATTCACAGAACATTAAATTTGACTTGACATAAAACATGTGGCAGTTCATTAATGTTTTTAAATTTATCTTTTATAGTTGTTATTGTTCCTCATTCTCTGTTTAACATGTTTTAATGTAGTTAGGAAATTAGCATTTGCTTAGAGGGTTAAAATAAATACAGTTCATAATACAAGGTCACAATTTATACAAACTCTTGGATGTAAATTTACTTCCCATCCATTGTAATTTTTTAAGTACTAAAATTATAGATTTCTTTGAGCCCAGACATGTTACCAATATATTGGATAGGCTTTTATCTTGCATCTGAACAAACAATTCTTTAATATTGTTTATTTTTTATTATTTCACTCACCTCATACTTCATAAATCATAGCAGACCCTGGGTTTCTTCACGTAATTTGTGACATTGTCAATGCTGCGTCACGTTCACAACTGACGTCCAACGGCCTTCTATCCTGCAGACTGACCTCCGTGCCATCTGGTGGCCGACCGAAGAATTTCCAAATCAGTCCTCTTTCTTTATAACCGGGTATTTCAAAATTCATAGTTGTATTTTCATTCTTGCATATGTAAATTTTTTCCCAAATGTGAGTTCCTTCGGTTTTTCCAATTGTTTAAGTAATTTGTTTTGGTTTCTATTCTATGTTTTTCTGACCAGGCATGTGCAGCTATTGCAGATTTTTCGGTTTCTCCATTTTTAACATTTCTGAGGTGTTCTTTTAATCTTGTATTTAGATTCCTTTTTGTTTTTCCTATGTATATCTTTTCACAATCTTTACAATTAATTTCATAAATTCCCGATTTTTTGCAGTCTTCAATTTTTTCATTTTTGTTGGTTTTTATTAAATTACCTAAGCTGTAATCATTTTTCGGTGCTAATTTAATCTTGAATTTGTTGAAAATTTTTTGAAACTTGTCAAATACAAAAGGATGGTATGTGAACTTCTTGAATTTTTTGCCTATATTTTTATCTGTCTTGTTGAAGAGTACTTTCATTGATGACTTTTTGTTCTTTGAATTTATTTATTTTCTTGTGTATCATTTTCTTGTGAAAACCATTATCCTTAGCAATTTGTATGATGTGTTCTTTCTCTTTATTGTAATTTTCTTTGCTCATGGGGACATTCACAAGTCTGTGTGTTTAAACTATTAAATACTGCCTGTTTGTGTGAAAAATGGTTAAATCCAGTAGCTTTTATATAATTGTCGATGTGAGTTTCTTTTCTGTAGATTCCAAATTCTATTTTCTTTTTTCTTCATTCCTAATCAATTTAAGGTCTAAAAATGGTATTTCATGATTATTTTCTATTTCCACTGTAAATTTGATTGTTTTATTTTGAATATTTAACAGTTTAATGGCATCTTCTAATTGTTTCTCTTTTACTATTGCTATGATATCATCTACGTATCTTCTCCAAAATTTAAACATCAAAGGATGTGCTTTAGTTACATGACATTCAAAATTCCCCATAAACATGTCTGCTAAGAATGGTGATAATGTATTTCCCATTGCGAGTCCTGATTTTTGTCTAAAGTATTTTCCTCTAAAGGTGAAGAACATTTGATTTAAGCATAATTTTGTTAGTTTTATGTATTTTATGCTATGATTTATGAAGTATGAGGTGAGTGAAATAATAAAAAATAAACAATATTAAAGAACCTCATAGTGTTATTTCCTATCTACATAACTTAAACAATTCTTTAATATAAATGTGAGTGAGTGTTTTAACATCTTACCTCATAATTTAGTTATGTTCATTGAATCATGTTCTAAATTATGAGATAAAATGTTAAAAGACTCAAATTTATATTTAAAAACCTCTTAATGTTATTTCCCATTCAAGTTTATTATAAAACAATTCTTTGTTAGTGCCCTGACAAGTTCTCTGTGATACAAACAGCAGAATCTCTTATTAAATTCAAGATCTTAAGGCACCTAGAATATTGATTTTTGACTACTGATTCCATGTCACAAAAAACTCAAAAGTCCTTTATGATTGTGGAGTGTGCTTTTGTGATTTTACATTCAAAGTCCCTCATAAATAAGTTTGCCAAGAATGGAGATAATGGGTTTCGCATTGAAAGACTTTTTTTTTTTGTCTATAGAAACTCCCATTGAATGTGAAGAACATTTGGTCAATATGTAATTTAGTTAATTTCAAATATCTTCTTGTCTCTCTTTATCTATATTGTTTTTATTTAACCAGTTGTTCAATATCTCCAAAGTTTTGTTTTTCAGTACATTTGTGAATAATGAAATGACATCTAAGGATACTAATCTATCTGTAGGTTCGATTTCCACTTTTTCTAATTTTTTAACTAATTCTAATTAATTTTTTATGTGAGATTTTCAAAATTATTAATTCTTTTAAATTCATTATTCAGCCAATTTGAAATTTCAAATTTCAAATTAGTTAAAAAATTAGAAAAAGTGGAAATCAAACCTACAGATTAGTATCCTTTGATGTCATTTCATTATTCACAAATGTACTGAAAAACAAAACTTTGGAGATATTGAACTCTCTCCTGGTGCAACAGATCTAGAAGGCCCTTAGCCTAACAGCTGACTGCTGGCCTCACATCCACATGTGTCAATCACAGAGGTAAACAATCATTAAACCAGTGTAGGGGTGACATGTGGTCAGCATGTCGAGTCCCCCAGCCATTATAGCTGGTTTTCTCAACCTGAAGCCACTACTTATTGTAGCTAGTCAAATGTGTCATGATGCTGGGTGTGCATCGGTCCCATACTGGCCGAAGTACCATGAGAAAATTTCTTCTCCATGGAGACCTGAACCAGCACAAGTCCCCTAGCTCTGCGCCAAAGCTTCCTGCCTTAACCACTTGGCTACGGTGCGGGGCGATATTGAACAACTGGTTAAATAAAAATAATATAGATGAAGAGAGAAGAGAAGACTATTTGAAATTAACTGAATTATATATTGACAAAATGTTCTTCACATTGAATGGGAGTTTCTATAGACTAAAAAACAGGTCTTTCAATGGGAAACCCATTATCTCCTTTCTTGTCCTCTATGATGTTTATAATTTTAACCCTAATAATGTGAGAACAAACTACCCATACACTTAATTTCTGTAAAACTATGGATCCTTATAGATTATTTGAAAGTAGTGCCAGTTATTCAGTACATTGGATGGGCTGTAAATATTGAAATTTTGAGAACTGAACTATTACATGAATTATTGTAACTGGTAATGGATCTTTGCAGTTGCAAAGAAATTTACGAATATTGTGTATTCAGTATATGACTGGGGAAGAAATATAATAGATTTCAATTAGTGATTAAATATTATGTGTAGTGCTTAAAGAATTCACAATGATTACATTAGTTAGCATAAATGTATTACAATATAGTTCAGTGAATTATTGTTTTATCTGAAGGAATGTTCTAGAATATGAAAAATTATAATTAAGTAGTACTGATATGATGCTAAGACAATGTGAGCATTTAATTGTATGAAGATGAACTAGTCTAATGTAGTACAATATTATGATTATTAAGTTAGTGAAGATGAGATTAGATTTTATAGAATTTATTCAAGTGTTGCAGTCTTTATTGTCAGAAGCTTTCCTACATCATTGTGCACTTCTTCAAAGCTTCTGACTGCACACCTGTTTCTCCCCCCCTAAATCATCTTGCATGAGTCATAAAAATGCAGTTTCTGCCATTTAAGGAGAAAAGACACCAACATTTTTTTTCTTTTCTTTTGAATTGAATGGATGTATTTAAAATAAAATAGAAAAATATGGTACAAATAACATAACAGTTTTATGGAATCAATTGATTTGGCGTTTACTTGATGAAAATCCATTTTTATGTTAATTAAATAAAAATAAAAGTGTTAAAGTTTTATATGATTTTCATATTTATTAAAATGCAAATTCGTTACAGCTGTTTCGGTATTTTGTACCTTCTTCAGATGAATTTTATCTTAATTACAAATTAATTTTGTTATTATATATAAACTTCAGTACAGAACAACTGTAACTATGCAACTAAATGTAAACAAACAAATTTTTAACAAACATTCTCTTCTTCTTCTTCTTCCTTCCAAGTATTAGGCCAAGGCCTGTTACGATCCTATAGAAAATTTTCCCTCCAGCGCTTCATAGGATGGCCCAGAGATCTTCGTCCTCTTGGTATATAATTATAAACAGCTTTGGGGATCCAATTTGAACTCATTCTTTCAAGATGGTGTTTCCAATTTAGTTGGTACTGTTTAATATATTCCAAAATTGGCGTAGTCTTCAATTCTTTTAAGATATCGGTGTTCTTTTTCCAATCCCATCTGGTGTAAACCGCTGTTCTGCACATGAATCTCATTTTTTCAAGTCATTATTCTGTTTTCATGTTGATTCTTTTATTATAAATTTAAAAGAGGTGATACATTTAAATCCAGTTCAATCTTCAATTTATTTATCTCTACAATTTCTAGTATGATACCAAAACAGCTGTAACGAATTTGTATTTTAATAAATACGAAAATCATATAAAACTCTAAGTTTTATTTTTCATATTTGAAGAGAAAATTTTTTTTGCATTTTGCACACCCTAGTTTTTAAGGGATTATTGTGAACTTTATTTTTGCTCTGTGTATTTTACATACTCATTTTATGTACCTTTTCTTTTCAGTATATTAAGGATTTTCCTTCCCTGAATTTCATTGCCAATTCTTACATTCCAGCAACAGAACTACCTGCTTCACAAAGAAACCCAAAGTTCCGCTACTTTAACAATGCTTGCCCTTGGTAAAGACAAATTTAAAAAAATAAATACCGGTATTTCAGTTGACTTTCAACACTTCTGATGTGCTCTTGCATTTATACTGTATTTCTAGATGGGAAGGAAAAATAATTTGTTCTTTACTTTGTAAATGTGAACGTTAAAAAGCGCCAGTTGTATGACCACGACGCACTGTTTGGTCTATAATCTTTATTTTTTACTCTCATATATTGGTAACTGGTACATTTTTCAAATTGTCAATCCATGTTCAGTGCAGCCAATGTTGGAGATTTCCTACTGATTCTGGCACTTTGACAGTGGAGAAATACAATTTTAACGTGGATGAAAGAGGTTTAGTTAGTAGATTTTTATACCCCTTGCAGCGATAAATAAATATTTTAAAATGTAATAAACAATGACTTCAGTGGTTTTTGATTTGTGAATGGTTGATTCTTATAAATTTGTATTGGCAACAGTGTCGTGGTAAAGAGAAATAACTGTTTTATTTATTTTGTTAATGTCCTACCATTTTTTAAAATGTCCCAGGTTTTTCCTTTAATTTTTATACATGTCCCCTTTTACATTGAAAGCATTATGGGCACCCTATACTAGGGCTAGGATCTTTATGTAATAAAAGATAAGATTGCAATTCAGATAGTATATATTATTCAACTGTTTGTGTGTGAAACAAGATAAAAGACATATTTAAATTAATATTGGGAAGTAAACATTATGAGGTTATATCATTAATAGTGAGTGGAGAACATATTTTTAACGCTCACCTCATATAATTTCAAATATCTTTGATACCGGCGGTTTCAGACAATATCTTGTCCCTCTTCAGTCATGGCTTCCACTGATGAAATTCTCTGGTTGTAGATTTCTCTAAGGACATCACCTCTTATACTGCCATCTTTGGTTGGGATTATAAACTTTGTAATTATATTTTTATCCACCGGAATATCGATCTATGAACTTATTATTATTATTATTATTATTATTATTATTAAATTTAATTAATCCTATAATGTCCCTTGTTGCATATGTGTAACTTCAGGAATTTATCAGATTATTTCCACAATAAATTAATATTTACCGTGAATGCCTGATTTACAGTTATGTAACGTTAGGAATGCATTTGATTTCGCTACAGGTTGTGTAACTTTTAAGTCATAACTAGAGTAACTTTAGATTTTAACCGTTAAGGGTTAATTTAAGGTTATTAAACCTTTTGCTTGGAATTAAATTTGATTGCATGTCTACTGTATGTATATTTAAAAGTCAATGGTTCACCCAACTCAGATCATTGTGGAAGGGGTTCGTGAGTTGAAAAAGGTTGGGAACAGCTGATCTAAAGTATCATGCCATGATGCGGAGGTACTGGATACTTGCTTGTTTAATTTCCCATGGAGAAAGAAATTTTCTAATGGAATTTTGACCAGTATATGAAATCAGTGCTTGCCCAGCATTATGAGGAATTTGGCTACCTATAGTAAATAGCAGCTCCAGGTTAGAAAACCAAGTATAATTGTTGGAGACCTAATATGCTGACCTCATGTCATTCTTATTTTGCCTAAATGCATGTCCTTATCTTTGAGTGATACATGTGGGTATGAGGTCAGCCGTTGGCTGGTGACCCAAGGGCTCTCCAGACCTGTTCTGCCATGAAAAATACAGTTTTAAATGATTTTTTAATGGCTTTGGAATATAACATATATTTAATAAACATTTATTTTAATTGAATAAAAAGTTAGACTGAAAGTAGATCTGATGTCGTATGTAAATTTTTAATATAGGAAAAATACAGATTTTAAAATAGAGAAAACTGAAAATTGTTTATTTTTTATTATTTCACTCACCTCATAATTCATAGCAGACCCTGGGTTTCTTCACATAATTTGTGACATTGTCAATGCTGCGTCACGTGAAGTATGAGGTGAGTGAAATAATAAAAAATAAACAATATTAAAGAACCTCATAGTGTTATTTCCTATCTACATAACTTAAAACTGAAAATATTGGTGTCTTTTCTCCTCAACATGCTTAGAGCTTTATTTTAAAATACCTGATCTTACAAATCAAGATTGAGTTGAAATTTTATTAACATCTTAATATTTGGAAGAGGAAAGGAATTTGAAGTCCATTAAAAAATACAAATATATGTGTCTGGTGATAAAACAAAATATTTTAAATTAAACTCTGATAACACTGATCAACATGATTATTTTTGTCTCATGAGTACCAATAGTTGTACTTAATGCAGTTTTTTATCATGTTTACAAATATGTATTCGGAATTTCTCCATCACCCACAGTTTTTTTATTTTAATTTCAATTAATGGATTTAAATAATTATTTTTTTAATACATGTTTTTTCGTCCATTGTAAAATAAAACCAAATGAGCTAACTCAGAAGATTTCAGCTATGAAAAAGAGATATCAAGGCAAATGGAATCCTAATATGCTGGCCGATTATTGTTGGACCATCAAGAGGGATGCTCCACAGGCGAAATATAGCAGAAAATAGTAATTTCTTACTTTCTAGGTGAGTCCGAATGTTCGAATATTGTGTAGTTACAAATGTAGAAAATATTAAAGTGTTTGAAATTATAAATTCCTGTCTCTCGGAAACCGTGTGTGATGGAGAAAAACTGATATCACATTTGAATTCAGGAGAAAAAGTACTATCAGAATCACATATTTTTCTTTCTGAGACAAAAAAAAAGTTTATTTTTTGTTGCTCAGTGTAATGCAAGCTATTATGGATTACAGGGATTCTTGTTATTCTAATTTCTTTCAAAACATGTTAAACTAAAAATATATAAAATGGCGATTCTTCTAGGTTTATGGATGTGAAACATGGTCTCTTACTTTAATAGAAGAGAAAAGAGTTCGACAAGGGTGTACATTATCACCTACTATGTTTAATATATATGTTGACGATGTTATACAAAAATAAAAAAAATCAAGTCCAATAGGAATACAAATTAATAAGGAAATGTTTATGAATATTTTAATGTATGCAGACGAATACAGAAGTCAGAGGATGATTTACAAACAGCCATTTACATGTTGAATCAATTAGGACTCTATTATAATCTCAAAGTCTCAACTTCAAAAACTAAAATTATGGCTTTTCAGGGCAAAGTGCCAGTCAGAGCAAAAATAGTGATCAATAATGAAATAATAGAACAGATATCACATTTTAACTATCTTGGTTCAGATGTAACATATAGCTATGATTGGGATATACATAATAAATTAAACCGATATCAAATAATGTGTGACACCATAAGAAGAACCCTCTGAGAGACTCGAAGAGAAACTCAGCTCAGGTTTTATAAAATTATGGCTGTTCCTGTTCTTTTATATGGATCTGAATCTTGGGTACTTACAAAAAAAGATATCTCACACATGGATAGATTACACAATAAATCAATAAGAAATGAACTGGAGATATTTTCAATAGGTGATAAACTAGAAGAGCACAAATACCAATGGAAAGAACATTTAGACAGAATGGACAACATAAGATTACCCAAAAAGATCAACACCTACAAACCACATGGGAAAAGATCTTTGGGACGGCCAAGGAAACAATGGACTTGAGACCGGAACAGGTCACATTGACCTAATCCTGGAAAGGAAGAAGAAGAAAAGATTACAAGTATTTGAGAATAAGGTGCTTAGAAAACTTTTTGGACCAAAGGGAGACAAATAGGTGACAGGAGGAAATTACATAACATTGAGCTACGTGATCTTTATGGCAAACCTGGTTTTGTAAGTTTAATATACTGTGATTGGCACAGATGGGGAATTAAAGAGGAGCATGGAAACTAGTGAGTAAACCAAAAGGAACATGCGCAGAAGGTAGGCCAAGAATGAGGTGTGCGTAGAATAATTAACCATGATTTGAGAGAATCAAATAATATAGGGAATGATTGGAAAATATCTCAGATGATAGGGAAGTTTGGGGAGCTTATGTTCACATGGCTATGAGTTTCTAGGTTTGAAAGTGACAGCGGGTTAGAGAACAATCCTGAAGATGAGGAAAGCTATTTTATCAATATAATAAATTTGGGAATTTTTACATTATGAGATTTTCTTAATAAGAAATAATGAATTGTGAATTCTTCTTACCTCATACATCTATGTTTTTTTAACACAGAACTGCAGTATCAGGAAAAATATCATTCCCATCTTCAGCTGTTTTCATGATTGTCATAGAGTTTATCACACATACGTTCCCGCCAATGTTACAATAGAGATCTCATAAAGTAAGTTTTCCATTAGAAATAGTAGAACTTTTAAAAATAAATTATTGCACATGAATACACAAACTTTTGTAAAGTTTAATCCTTACTTCAAAATTACAAAATACTTATATTTATGGTGAAATTAAATGTTTCTTACCTCTCCTCATATAAATTTTCCAAGTTGATCGCGATTTCGAAACTATAACTGTCTCATCCTCAGAACTTTGTTGGCGACTGGTGTTATGTCGATCAGAAGAAACTCTTCTTCTTCCCACCAGTCGCCAACAAAGTTCTGAGGATGAGTCAGTTATAGTCTCAAAATCACGATCAACTTAGAAAATTTATATGCAGAGAGGTAAGAAACATTTAATTTCAGCATAAATTAAACCTCATAGTGATTAATTCCTATAAAAGTTAAATACATATATTTACCTGCCAAATCTTTTGTTTCCTCAGGAGTGTCACTTTTACACATTTAATAGCTTCTGTCACTCAAGTTACACTTGCTAGCCTTGGGCAGAGTCCAAATAAATATTCTTTAAAGAAAATATCACTGGTGACGCTCCTGCCCCACCTGTCTCACTTGCCCCCCCCCCCCTCTCCGGCCCCTATTATTTAGAAGTGCTCTGAGATATTTAGTGATCTGTGGGGAAGTACTACTCGTATAATTATTCGACAAACAATTCTACATAATTATCTCAAAAATTGTCAAAAAAAAATTGAATTCAAATCCCTTTCTTCTTCTTCTTCTTCTTCTTCTTCTTCTTCTTCTCGTGATAAAAAGTATCATGATTAGCTCAATCAGCAATATATTTTAAAAAGGCAAATACTTGACATAGAAAGTCTAATTTGTTTTATTACTATTTATTCAAATATAAAGTAATATATGAATGATATTTACATTAAGAGAAAGTTTAAATTAAGTATGTTAGTGGCATTAGTAGTATTTTTAATTCCTTATACATAATGCTTTATTATTGTGTAATATCATGAACATGTAATTTAATGTAGGATGTAATTTTTATGTGGTATTGTGTGTAGTTATTTCTCAATTATCTATAATAGTGATGTTCTAAGTTTATAAAATAATGATATTATTATTATTTGAGCTCAAAAACTGAGTAACTTTACTCCAGGGTACAATTTACACCATTTAAATAAATAAACATATATATATATATATAGTCCACCACTGTGGTCTCGAGGTAGCGTGCTGCCTTGTCACGCAGCAGGCCCGGGTTCGATCCCCGGTCGGGGCAGTTTTTCTGGGTGAGGTTTTTATCGGGGTTTTTCCTCACCTGTAAGACAAATGTCAGGAAAACTTTAAGGCCCAAACGGTCCCCGAAATCATATGGCCATCATCATTATCCTTATCATCCTAACCATTATCATCATCATCCTTCACCGGTGTGGAAAGCAACGGGAAGCTACCACACCTACACATTTCCCTAGTAAAGCTGCAAGCATAGCATGAAAGTGCTATGATTGCAGTGAAGGACCTGCCTTCGGGCAGAATTACTATGGATGGATATATATATATATATATATATATATATATATATATATATATATATATATATATATATATATATCACTGCTAAAAAGTAAACATATTCTCTTTAATTTGCTTACTTGTTATAGTCAGCTACCAGATGGCAGTGAAGACCGAGTTCTCGCGACGTCTAGTAATAATGGAGAATATAATACATATATAAGAAAAATAAGTGTTTGAATTGGATTCGCCTGGTGGTGTAACGGATAACACGCTGAGGTACAGACTCAGAGTTCCGGGTTCGAATCCCGTCCAGGCATTTATTTTTCTTATCATACCATATATACTTACTTACTCACTGGCACTATCGAACCCGTAGGTTCATGGCCATGCGGACATAAGCTCTCCATACATCCCTATCCTGAACTAATGCTTTTCAATCATTCCCTGTATAATATACTTCCCTCAAATCATAGTTAATGTTGTTCTCCCACCTCGTTCTTGGTCTACCAACTGGCGTTTTCCCTCTAGCTTTCCTACAAGAAGCTTCCATGCACGTCTTTCATTCCCCATACATGCAACATGTCCTGCCCATCGCAGTCTATGAGACTTAACTGTTCTTATTATATCTGGCTTCCTATAAAGACCATGTAGTTCATTGTTATGAAGTCTTCTCCATTCACCTGTCTGTTCATTTCTCTTTGGCCCAAAAATTTTCCTAAGAATATATATATATATTATATTGTCACCGATGGCACAGGGTTTTCCTTTTACTTATTTCGTTTAAATAAATAATACACTGATGTTATATAAAATGTTTCTTCTCACAGTTATCATTAAATCTTCAATCACAATTTTATCTTACAACTATTCTTCTTTTAAAGTTTATCAGTTAATCACTTATCATACAATTACAGACACAGTGCTTCCTCACAGTTTCACTTACAATTTAACCTCTTGCTGTTCAGTGCAAGACTGGGGGACTTTCCATCCTCACCACATATTTATAGGCAAGTAGACGGAAATTTCCAGGTCCATGAACGAGATGTTTCGACATGGAACCCTCTCGTCTTCTGATGTTTCTCGAATGGGGGAATAGATTTTCGTAGAACTCTCTGGCTTATTAGCCTAGAAATATCGGTGGATCTCGACTCGTGATTGGTTATTCACCAATCCAATCCACCAATGCTAGATTTCTCTCACCGGCCCGCGCAGTTTAAACGACACTACTACAACGCGTCACAATATATATATATATTTGCAGCGTGTTTTTTTTTAGTTTTAAATATTTCTATTATAGATCAGAGAAAAATTATCATGTTGAATTTTTTGAATTTTTGGACACTTAAAAGGAAGAGAAATTAACTGAATAAGAGATCATAGTAAGCCACATTCCATTTGTAATAAATCTTAACAAAAAAACTTCCTATCAAGAGATGGGCTAATTATACCAAAATATTTTTTTTTTCAAATGCCCCAGGTTTGTCTTTCGACATTCCTGATTTTCTCTCCTGGTGTGGCATACTTGTAACCCACTTCTGAGGTTGGGACATCTGGAAGGCGGGGTTACGTTGCCCCAATGATATGATGGGTGATGATGATGATAATGGTGCACCGGAGAGTCCCTAATCCTAAGCTTAACCTAAGATGAATATGAATGATGATGATTGCAATGGCCATATGATTTCGGGGACCGTTTGGGCCTTAAAGTTTTCCCAACATTTGTCTTACAGGTGAGGAAAAACTCCGATAAAAACCTCATCCAGAAAAACTGTCCCAACCGGGGATCGAACCCGGGCCCACTGTGTGACAAGGCAGCATGCTACTCCGAGACCACAGCGGTGGACCAAAATATTGGAACGTGAGTTATAGGTTAACTCCATCACGCTGTGTATGCAACAAGATCCAGAGGGTTACAATATCTCCCTCCTCCTTTTCAGTTCTTCATTCTCTAATATTAACATTAGCTAGTGTTAAATAATGGGAGTTAAATATGCACGACTCACCTCATATTTGTAGTTTTCTTGAAGACCCAGGGTTTTGATGCTCTAAGCATTATTGTCTTCTTTCTAACTGTTGAATCAGCGGTTGGTGATCCTGTAGGTTGATTTCTGCTCCCTCTGTTGGCTGACTGATGAACTTCCAAATCAAATTTTTTTGCTCTGGATATTTCAAAATTCATTATTTTCTTTCTACTTTTGTGGGTGCAGTTGTGATGCCCTGAGATCACTTAGGGATAATAATTAATCAGTAATATGTAATAAATGATTTTGGTCTGTATTTTTCTTATCTCATAGTTGTTTTCTATTAAGACATACGTTTCAGAACATGTTTGCTCCATCTTCAGTTGGATCACTAAATAATTTTGGTCTGTATTTTTCTTACCTCATATAGTTGTTTCTATTAAGACATATGTTTCAGAGCATGTTTGCTCCATCTTCAGTTGGTACAGTCTCACCAACTGAAGATGGAGCAAACATGCTCTGAAACATATGTCTTAATAGAAACAATTATATGAGGTAAAAAAATACAGACCAAAATTATCTATTAAATAAAATCTCATAATTTACTTGCTATTGTATTTTCAAATAAATCAGTAATATGCTCTTTTAAAGAATAATTGAGAAACAACTAAATACAGTTTCTGAGATTATTGTTTCAAACAATTATGTTGGTTATACTTCCAGTTTTGATGTTATATCTGAGATTATTGTTTCAAACGATTATGTTGGTTGCACTTCCAGCTTTGATGTTATATTCTGTTGTTTATTTAGGATGGCAATAATTTAGTTAATATTGCACTTTTATTTATGTCATCGTGTTGTGTATAAATGAAGGTAATATGTTTTATTTCTTAGCAAAAAAATAAATTATATTCTCATCAAACAAATTTGTGTTCTACAAGTAACCAATCATAATTATATTTAATTACATTATGACTTACAAGGAACCAGTTAATTCCATTTTTCATGAAAATTTACTTAATATATAATTGTTACCACAGTTTTTTTGTTAAAAGTAAAATGGATTAAAAATTTATTTTATAATGTACTAATACCCAGTGTGCACTGCTACACCTAAATAAAATTAAATGCATTTCTATATTTTTTATATTTGAAGAGAAAAATTTTCGCCTAGACCAAGACTCTAACCCGAGACCTTTAGCTTTCCAGGCCAAATGCTCTACCAACTGAGTTACCGAGGTGAGTTGTGATCTAGACACAAATTTTCCTCTTATATACATTGTAATTTCCTACTGGCTTTATAAAGTAGTGTTTAAATTCCCAATAAAAATGTCTTCTTAACTAAGAAGCCGCCATTTGCAAAGATAGAAGCAAAGGCTTCATAGCATTTGGCGCGAGGGAATTACAATGTATATAAGAGTAAAATTTGTGTCTAGATCACAACTCACCTCGGTAGCTCAGTTGGTAGAACATTTGGCCCAGAAAGCCAAAGGTCCCGGGTTCGAGTCTCGGTTTAGGCAAAACATTTTCTCTTGAAATATAATTTATCCTTCAATGAGAAGTGTTAAATTAATAATGAAAACATCCATTTCTATGTTTAGTTGAATAAGTAAAAAGAAAAATAATTATAAATTTATATCGTAATTATTTTTAGGTACCCCGTGCTGATAACGTGGCATTGCCGGAATCTCGTTATCTCAATCTTCTTGGCATAAATGAGCTGAAAATCAAAAATGGTTATTGAGAGTTATCCATAAAAGAATTACTTATCCTGCACTTGCCTGGGAATCTAGTCATTCCGATCTTCTTGGCATCATTGAGCTGAAAGATAAAAATGGTTATTATGAGTTATCTGTAAACGTAGGCATATGTTGTAGTGGACTTTTTTGTAGATTTTTTTGGAATATTCAATTCTGTATACATTATTTCGGTGTATATGTTACGGTTTAGGCAGGGTAAGTAATTCAAGTATCCAAAAAGTTCTGAAAAACATGTTTTTTGCTACAAAGAGTGATTTTTAAGGGTGAAGGAGTTGAGTATTACAAATCTCTTATAGTCTAAAACTCCTGAACATTTTACAAAAAACCCTATCACAATTGGATGAACGGTGTACTAATGCATAAAGGAAAAACAGCCAGACAGACATTCATACATTTTTTTTGGACCTTAAATTGGTTAGAAATGAAAAAAAAAGAAAAATTGAATTTGGGATTCATAGAAAAGAAACTCATATGGAAAATTTTATTAAATCAACAGGGTTCAATCCAATTGGACATAAATTGGCAGCCTTCAATAGTTTAACTCATAGATTAGAAAACTTACCCTTATATGAAGAAGATTTCAAACAGGAGAAAAAACACATAAGCAAGTAGCAAGAGAAAACTGGTTTGATGAAAAAAATGGTACACAAAAAGGATAGAAAAGTATAAGCAAAAAATGATCAACAAAAGTACTTTTGAAAAATAAAAACCACCTATAAAAAAATATAGAAAATTCACATATCACCCTTGGGCACACAATAAATTCCAAAAGATATTTGAAAAGTTTAATATTAAATTAGCACCGAAAAATAACCACAGTTTAAATAAACTAATAAAAAACCAACAAAAATTTAAAAAAACTGATAAAAATAAAAAATCAGGAATATATCCAATTGAATGCACGGGTTGTAAAAAGATATATATAGGAAAAACAAAAAGAAACCTAAAAATTAGAACCAAAGAACACACAAGAAATATTAAAAAATGGGGAAATAGAAAAATCTGCAATTGCTGCTCATGTTTTGTCTCAAAAACATAATATAAATTCGGACGCTAAGTTATTAAAACAGTTAGAAAATACAAAAGAGCTGACTATTTGGGAAAAAATCTACATTCGGAAGAACAAAAACAGAGTTATGAATTTCGAAAAACTGACGTAACATGACCTTGTTTGGAGGTTCTTTGGCCAACCGCAGGAGGGAGCTGACATCGACATCCAGGGTTTACAACATAAATCCAACCAGTCAGGGCAAGATGCTGAGGATGATTAAGAACTAATCGAAACATGTTCAAGAACAAATCAACATTAATATTGAGGTAAGATAAACAGACTCAAAATACTTTAATTCTTACATTAATTTATATATATATATATATATATACATACATGATTAGTTTATAAAATAAAAAGTGAAGATTTCTTTTATACTGATTTTTCTTCATATACTTTAAGGTTCAAATTTTTCACAAGTAAAATTTATGAAATTAACTGATTTTTGTTGTGAGCCCACAATTATAGCATTGTAATCCTATTGATCATAATAATATATATGTATTCACAATAATTTCCTATAACCCCTTCCAATTGATATCTCCTCTATGTAAATTGTCACATTCAATTTTGTTAAAAAAATTTGTTTTTAATCTTTATAATGTTTTGTCATACTCGTAAGTTCATTAATTTATAAATTGGCCAATTTCCTTCTGATTAAATTACTTTTTTTACTGCATCTCTTTCAACATTCAAGCTTTTACATTCCCAAATTAATGTTTTTTTTCACACACTTGAGATCATTCACAATTTTTAATATATAAAAATAATCTGCAAATGTTCCATGGCCAGTTGTGAAGACTGTTAATGCATGATTTAGCACTATTTTTTATTTTAGTTTACTTTTGACACTTTGGATATAACTTATGCCAGAGACCATTTGTTGCACTTTGCCAATCATTTTCACACTGTTTCATGCTCTTATGGTTTAGATGCTGTATTATAGTGCTGGCCGGTATTCAGCTATAGATAACTTTTCACTCTGTGCTGTTTGCTATACCTTTAGCCAGTGAATTTGCGTGCTCTGTATCACTGTTAACTGCAATATTGGCATTCATCAAATACCAGGAGGAGGTAAATTGTGAAGACTATAAAAACTAGCTTTTGACCTAAATAATTATGACTTGGGAAACAGGTGTCGGATGTACAGCCCCCAATCAAAGAAGAAATGCTAGAAATAATAGGCTCTCTCAAAAATCATAAAGCACTGGACTAAGACAAATTCTATTAGAAGTTTTGAAAATACAATAGGAAGTAACATTATGAGATTTTACTTAATAATAATAAGTTTCGCCTGTTTAATTCTTACCTCATATTGTTGTTTCTGCTAGACATATGTTTCAAGGCATGTTAGCCTCATCTTCAGTAGTTACAGACGGATTTTTCCCAAGTTGTCTCCACTTTTGCTCCCTCTTTCTGTAGTCCAGAGAACTTGCTAATTAGGCTCCACTTCCCGGGAATTTCAAATTCATAATTCTCTCCTTGTTCTTTTGTATGTAGATTTCCCCATGAAAAAAAAAATTGAAATTCTTGGGGAGAGGAGCCTAATTAGCAAGTTCTTTGGATCAGAGAAAGAGGGAGCAGAAGTCGAGATCCAGAGCCGACAACTTGGGAAAAAGCAGTCTGTAATATGAGGCAAATAAGCTTTGAAACATATGATTTTATTATTTGTTTTTAAACATCTTAATGATGGATAAATTATATTTGAAAAGAAAAATATATGCCTAGACTGGGGTTTGAACCCAGGACCTTTGACTCTCTATGTTTATTCTACTTAATAAAGAAGCCACCATTTGTAAAAATCATAGCAACAGCTCGTAGCATTTGGGGTTAGGGAATTAACTATGTATAAGAGAAAAAAAACACGTTTAGATTGGAGGCCTAGGTAGCTCTCTTGGAAAGAGCATTGACATAGAAGTCTAGGTATATTTTTAATTTCAAATATAACTTGAAACATATGTCTAACAGAAACAACAATATGAGGTAAGAATTTAATAGACAAGACATTATTACCCTATCAGAAGTGTTGAAATATGGAGGAGCACAACTTTTGGACACATTACATATGCTAATTAGGAACTGTCAACCATTACATATTGAAACCCATCTTCAAAGTTTCCCAGAGAAGCATTGAATTATCTGCCATTTTGAACTACAAGACACAGAAATCAAAGCCAAAATCCAGCAATGGCAACCCACTGTGTGTAGCAGATGAACGGTCCTGAATGACTACAGTGGAGTGAAGTGAGGTGGGATGCGATGTGCAGGCAGGTTGTCAGGGTTTTCCAATTCATCAGGCCAGGAGTTTATTACTTCCATGTAGTTTAAATGAGAGATTAGTGCCGTACAGTTAAAAGGCAGATAATTTTTTGGACACAGCCTTTGTACATCACATCCCTGGAAGAAATTTCAAGGTAAGTTTCAGCATGCAATGGTTGACAGTTTCCTTGTAAGATATGGGATACAGAAGAAATTCCTAAAGATTGGAGGATATAAACATTGTATGTCCAGACTAAAAAAAAGGGAGACAAACTTAGCTGTATAGCTACAGTTCTATGTACATTAGGATCATAACTTTTTGGACTTTTGTGAATTAAAATATTTCCTGTGCAATGGATGGATGAACTTTTACTTAAAACCATTGAAAAAGACCTTCATTTCACTGAGATTCAAGAAAATGTCACCCGCAAATATATGTATATATCAATATTTAATATTGATTTGGGGGTGACCTTTTCTTGAAGCTCAGTGAAATGAAGGCCTTTTTCAATGATTTTAAGTAAAAGTTCACCCATTCATTGCACAGGAAATATTTTATTTCACAAAAGTCCAAAAAGTTAGCTTATAACCCTAGAGGGTTAGGCTATAACTTTTTGGACTGTCTATTGAGACATCTTGATTCAAACCATTCAGTTACAGCGTGGGACTTCATGCGTGACAGGAAACATTATTTTTATTAATGGGTCAAGTCAGGTCAAGTTACGGCGAAGACTAGAGAGAGTTTGTATAAACGATCTCATATACATCGACATTATGATGTGAGTCATCAGAACTCGGGCTAATTGGAGTTATGTTTCTATGGTTGTTTAAAAGTAGAATTCAATATGTCAGCAATTGTTTACTAACTACAGCTTACTAATGCGATTTACAATAATTTGTTTTGAAAGTACACGCACTCTGATAAATAACCAACTTATTAAGAACGTGTATACATTCTGCAAGGCTTAAATTTTTTATTTCAGTGGTTCAATCTAGAAATCAAAAATATTAAATCTTACATCAGGTAAACTGTAATAAACTCCACTCCAAGTGCGACAGGCCCAGAAGGCCCTTGGTCTACCAACTGGATGTTGGCCTCACGTCCACATGTGTTAATCACAGAGATAGATGATCATAAGCCAGTGTAGGGGTGACATGTGGTCAGCATGTCGGGTCAACCAGCCGTTATAATTGGTCTTATCAACCTGGAGTCATTACTAATTGTAGCTACCCAAATGCCTCACGATGCTGGGTGGACACCTGTCCCATACTGGCTGAAATTCCATGAGAAAATGTCTTCCTCCATGGGGACTCGAACCAGCGCAAGTCCCATAGTTCTGCGCCAAAGCTTCTTGCCTTAACCACTCAGCTATGGCACCAGACTAAATTATAATCAGTTACATATATATATATATATATATATATATATATATATGCATACAATTTTAGTAGGTATATTTAACAATAGAGAAGGTGCTTTGTTATTAAGTATTTAATAATTTCATTATTTTTATAATTTAAAATGGTACATGGCAAGCAAGTTAATTTAATTACATTATTGATTTAAATTAATATTTATTTTACAGCAAAATTTAATTTAATTTTCGTAGGGGTTGTCATCTAGGGGATATGTGGATGGCGACCACAAGGTGCCCAAGCTGTGCAAAACATTTCTTCCACTTGTGTTTTGCACTCTTTTAACTTTACTATCTAACCTCTCTTGGTTAACTCTTGTTTTTTTGACGCCGATGCTATTAGGGCATCCGAGGGCTAGGGAGTCTTTCCTTTCTTCCATTCCTTCTTTCCTTTATTTTTTTTTCTTCTCCAGAAAAGCCTGACCAGAGGCTATAAGATGGCCGCCCCATCACTGGTCTTGCCTTCCTTTGGCCAGCAACCAATCGAAGGGACTATTATTATGCTTTCAAGTCTTATACAAGAATTTCCCGGAGGACGCTGGAGGGAAAATTTTCTATAGGATCGTAACAGGCCTTGGCCTAATACTTGGAAGGAAGAAGAAGAAGAATTGATAAAGTATTTGCAGTTCTTTGTTAATCTCTGTTACTGAAGCTGTTTATCTACTTTCATTGTATTTTGTTACATTTGTGTAATATTTCCATTTTGAAATTCTAAGTAAAATTCAGATGTCAGTCAATCACAGAATAATGTCAGTCGGTCACACATAACATATTAGGTCATAACTTCAGTATTAATTATGATTTATCTTTATTTTTCTATTTAAAATGTAACTTGAAATGTGCCCTCCTAACGGTATTTTGGAAAATTGAATTAAGAATCACATTTCAGAGAATGATATAGATGAACATGTTAAGCTGCAGGAGGAGTTGACATTTATGTCAGTCAGTCACACATATTTTGATAGATAATAAATAACAGTTTTTCTTCAGAAGTTGTATATTTATGTACAATCTTAATGAGACACTTTTCCTCTATCATATCATGTATATAACACCTCTAATTTCAACCAATTGTAATATTTATGCAAGCATTTTTCAGCAAAAGTGTATTGTAAATGTCAGTCAGTCACATATGGAATTGCTCTATTATTAATTTTTAATTCAATGTAGTTTGAAAAAGGAATTCTGTGTTCATTAAAAAGAAAGTTCTTGGAGAATTTAGAATGAATTCAGCGAATCCACAATGGATATTAGGGCCGTCAGTAGGGGTTAAAAGAATGGGATATTTTGTGAGGCTTTAGTAGTTTTTTGCAGAACAAAAGGTTTGCAATATGGAAAGTCTTTGAAAAGTAGTACAGTATGTTTAAAAGAAGTTGGAATTGAGAGTAGACTCTGTGGGTTCTTGATTTATATAAATAGTACAAATGTAGTCAAAAGAAGGTGAATTTGCAAAAAAAAAAAGCTATTAAGACCTAAAACAAAGGCTAAAAAAAGGACCAATAAACCAAAAAAGTCGAAAAAGGACAAATAAACTTGGAAAAATAAAAATTCTTGGAACGTCACAATGCATCTCTGGGAGAAATTTCAAGGTTGACAGTTCCAACTATCATTATCCTTCTCAAAATTGAGAGCAATTATTGAAAAGAGCATGTGTGGTTGGTGACAGCATTATAAATACTACAATTTTAGTGAATTTAGAAGAAGCTATTGAGGTAGTACCCATTAAAGGATTTTTTAGCATTTTTTTTATAAATCTTAATGTTTTACTTATTTAAAATTAGCAAAAAAAAGAAATATTTTACGTTCTAGCGGTTAAATTTTTTATATATTTTTTGGAACCAAACTCGACATATCAATTAATATATATAAGATCCAGTTTGTTAACCAACAAAATCGGACCATTAAAGTGAGGATTAACCTGAGGTGGAAATTTAAAAATCGCATTAGCAGTAGCAATTTTCAGATTTTTCGCAACGAACTCGGTGTACTGTCGTATTAAAATAAAACGAAAAAGTTCTTCATAAATCATCGAAATCAGATCATCAGAACAAAGGGTTTCAATCAAAAGCCCAAATAATTTCAACCATGCCGAAATTTAAAAATCGCTCTAGGGGCCGCTAACAAGAGAAACATTCCGTAAACCAAATTCGGACCCATAAATTGGACTTTCTGAGCATTGATAACTATGTTCTATGTGCATTGTGCTCCATGTTCTTGTTGGAGGCAATTATTATAATCGTAGGTCAATTTCATTATAAAATGATTATAAACAGCAATCACCCACTGATTATATGGGTATGACAAAATTTGCAAATTGTATTTCCTTGCCGATTCTTAATAGATTTTAAAATTTTGGGGTGACGGGAAAGCTATGGAGTATTTAAACTTTAAAATACAATAGTAACATTGAAAATCATGTAGGAATTGTGCAATAAATTATTATGTAAGCATGTGGTAAATGTTTTATGTTGGCCATACTGCGTGACAGGTGTAATTCTCACGTTCTCTATGATTCTATTGTCGAGACCGGCTCATGATTTGATGACAATTTGATGACAGTGGTAAAATGTCAGATTCGGAAGATGAAGCAGTTGAAAAACAACTTAAGGTAGTAATTGTTGGAGATGCACTATGTGGAAAGGTAAATACGAACGGTCTCTTAACTTCCTGTTACAGGAACATAAAAAAAAAATCGTATGTTAGGTATACATTTTTGCCAATTGCTACTGACTCATACCGCTAAAATAAATTACGATTAAATAACACAATTTTTTAATTATTGTTTTTATAGACGCTTAAACATACATAGTTATATCGGGTGTATTTTTTAAGTTTGGATATTCCATGCCAGATTGATGCCACCAGGTTTTCATGACATTTCTGATATTCTCTCCTGGCATAGTATATTTGCAACTCACTTCTGAGATAGGGGCGTCTGGAAGGCGGGGTTACGGCTGCCCCGATAATATGAAAGGTGATGATGGTAATGTTATGCCAGGAGAGACCCTAATCTAATGAGGCAAATATGATAATGATGACCAGATGGTGTTCAGGGACCGTTTGGGCCTTAATGTGTCTGCTGATATTTGTCTTACAGGTGAGGAAAAACCCCGAAAAAATCTTACACAGGAAACTTGTCCTGACCAAGGATCAAACTCAGGCCTGCTGTATAACAAGGCAGCAATGCTACCTCGAGACCACAGTGGTGGGCCAACCTACATAACTGAAATATATATAAAACACACAGAAATTACTGTTGCAGTATTGTGAATAATTATCCAAGGGGGAAAAAAAAAATTATATATATATATATATATACACAAGAAGTTGTAATTTTAACCTAAAATGGAAAACGTGCATTATTCAATATTCAAACAGAATTGCCAACTTATTCTAATGTTGTGCCAGATTATCGAGTAAATTGAAAACTAATCTTGGGGCTCAACTGCACTTCTACTAGCGCTTGATTTTCAGTTATATTGTAGCTCTTCTTCTGTATTTACTAATATTATTTAATATTTTAAACTTTTTCAAACAATTTTTATAACATTATTAAACAATTTTGAAGTATTTATTTAAATATGCAGATTACAATATTATGACACTGTTAGACAATGTTGTGATGCTAACTGCTATTTTCTCCACAGAGTATATTGCTTAGTCTATGATTTTCCTATCGCTGGTTGGATCAGCGTTAGGGAGTGATAAGTAAGTGTACACCCATTTTTAATAAATGTTTGGTAATTTTAATATTATTATATTTTTTTAACATAGATTTGAGGATTTATTGCAAATATTGGTCATTTAAATTTCATAGCGACGGATAGTAATCGAGGATGATAATCAATATGTGGTTCATTTGTGGGTTATCGCTAGCTCTGGCGCATACCCACTGTTGTTCTATAGGACTTCGAAAATATTTCATGCTAGTTTAAGTGCAGTTTTTCCTAATACAGAATATTATGTGATACAAGGACTTAGTGATGAGGGAATACATATAAAAAGCTGCAATCTGATAGTGGAAATGTGTATTATCATTTTGGCTAACATTTTAGCAGTTCTCCTTTAGACAGTTCACAGATGGACTCCTGGCATAGAATTGACAGGATTTTTAGTGGTAAGCATACTATGAAATGATTCTGAGAGTGATATTTCTACCTAGTATTTGCATTGTTGACTGAGGAAAAACCAGCGAAAGATAAACTCTGAAGTTGGTTGGGACTTAAGTGACACCAGAACCTATGAGTATCATTGTTATTTTAATTTTAATTTCAGATAGATCATTGGTTGATTAATGTCTTTGACATATAGCCAGTTTTGTCGATCCATCCAATCTCCTGATTTTAGATGTTTCTCCTTCATGTATAAACATATTCCCTGACTCCAGGAGGTTTTAGGTCTTCCTCTGCCTCGTCTTCCCTTAGGTTTCCATTCCAAAACAGATTTTGTAGTTGATCCTCTTCCATTTGCTGGACATGTCCGTACCATCTTAATTGCTGAGTTTTAATATAATCTAAAATAGTGTCTTCAATCTTCATTTTCTCCCTTATATTTTTATTTTAATATTTTTTTTAGCATTGACTGGTCTATTTATATATTTGGATTTTGTCAGCAAAATGTAGACAACTGCATACTAGAATAGACCGTAGGTTGTGAATTATACGGCTACTGGTTGTAAAGTATCTCAGATGCTATCTATTAGATGACATACTATCAAAATGTCTTTTTTTTTTTAAGGTGACATCTAATAATACATTTCGTTACTAGCTACATCATTATTTTTTCATAATATGTGATGTATAGATGTAGTTAGGATGGAAGCCTGTGTTAATGTGTTCTCCTTGTAGGATTGCATTGATAGTTACTCAAACTAGAGTAATGAAGTAAATAGAAATTTGCAGAAAAACTGCACTTAAACTAGCGTGAAATATTTTCAAAGTCCTATAGAACAACAGTACACATGTGGTAGAGTTTATAGAGACAGCGATAACCCACAATCGAACCACATATCGATTATCATCCTTGATTACTATTCATCGCTATGAAATTTAAATTATCAGTATTTGTAATAAATCCCCAAATCTGTGTTAAAAAATATATTAATAACATTAAAATTACCAAACGTTTATTAAAAATGGGTGTACACTTACTTATCACTCCCTAACGCTGATCCAACCAGTGTTAACCCAAAATGGCGATAGAAAAATCATAGACTAAGTAATATACTCTGTGGAGAAAATATCAGTTAGCATCATAATATTGTCTAACAGTGTCATAATATTGTGATTTGCATATTTAATTAAACACTTCAAAATTGTTTAATAATTTTATATAAATTATATTTAATTAATGTTGGGAAGTAAACATTATGAGGTATAATCATTAAAATTCATCGGAGAACATATTGTTTAAACAACTCACCTCATAGGATTCATGCTTCCATGATATCGCGATTTCAAACATGGCTGACGATGAACATGACTATGTTTGAAATCGCAATATCATGGAAGCATGAATCCTATGAGGTGAGTTGTTTAAACAATATGTTCTCCGTTGAATTTTATATAAATTGTTTGAAAAAGTTTAAAATATTAAATAATGTTGGTAAATACAAAGGAAGGGCTATAGTTTACAACAATATAACTGAAAAATCAAGCACCAGTAGAAGTGCAGCTGAGCCGAAATTTGCATCAATCTGGACTGATTGGTTTTTTTATTTATAATGAGGTAGAGATTTAGTTTTTATGTCCGAAAATTGTGTAGAGGTAAAAACAAAAAAAAATTATGACATGTTACATTTATTTATATTTCAGTATATTTAGATAGATTAGATTAATTTATGTATAATTTTATCGCTCGCCTCATATTTTTCTTCTTATTGGACCAATTTCGGTACCATCGTCAGTACTACCACGACCATTGTTTTGTTATCCTGAAGAGCCATCTTTTACTCCCTTTGTTGGTAGACTGAAAAACCTCGAAATCAAGTAATTTTCTGGGGAAATTTCAAAGTTCATTAATTTCTCCTTTTCGTTTTTTAAATGTAGATTTTTTTCCCAAACTGTCAGTTCTTTGGATTTTTCTATTTGCTTTAATAATTTAGCCTTTCTTTCGATGTTTTTCAGACCATGCATGGGCTGCCACTGCAAACTTATCCACTTCCTCTTTCTTGACCATTCCTTTCACTCTAGTTTTTAAATTTATCTTTTTTTTCCGTATGTAGACTTTCTCACATTCTCCACATTTAATGATAAATCCCAGATTCTTCTTCTATTTTCTCATTCTTTAGATTAGATTAAGTTAAAATATCTTTAAAATAACACCAAAAAATACACAAATTACTAGTAATAGAATTTAATTATTGACTTATACTTGCATATTGATGGTAGGCTATGAAAACATCGTAACTCCATCAGCCATCGAAAACCACATAACTCCAGTAGCCAGTATGTGATACATAACATGTTGAGAACACGGACTACAAATTTATTAATAACTTGTCTTGTATTCTGTAGTAAAATATGTGGGAACTATATTTGTTTAAAACAGTTATTTTTGAGTTGTGTTTTGACTCACCTCATATTTCTTGACTTCCATGCAAAGAAATATGAGGTGAGTAAAAAAAAACTAAAAAATAATTAAAATAAACCTCATAGTGACGATTTTATTATTAATTTAACACTTCTCATTGAAGGATAAATTATATTTGAAGAGAAAAATTTTCGCCTAGACCGTGACTCGAACCCGGGACCCTTGGCTTTCTGCGCCAAGTGCTCTACCAACTGAGCTACCGAGGCGAGTTACGATGTAGACGCAAATTTTTCTCTTATGTACGTTGTAATTCCCTCGTGCCAAATGCTTGAAACCATAGCTTCTATCTTTGCAAATGGCGGCTTCTTAGTTAAGAAGACATTTATTGGGAATTTAACACTACTTTATAGCCAGTAGGGCTTCTATTGACGATTTTATTATTAATTTAACACTTCTCATTGAAGGATAAATTATATTTGAAGAGAAAAATTTGGCCCGGAAAGCCAAGGGTCCCGGGTTCGAGTCCCGGTCTAGGCGAAAATTTTTCTATTCAAATATAAACCTCATAGTGTTATTTCCTACTACATAACTTAATTTAAAACAGTTATTTGTTTCTCCTATAAAATTTACCAAAATGGAGACGAGGTTTTCATTATAATATTATAATGATATTGTGTTAAAATAACAGTATTGAAAAATGTTAAATAACAGAGGTTTTCATTGCCCACCATCGATATGTATATATACATACATACATACATACATACATACATACATACATACATACATACATACATACATACATAGATACCAAATATGTTTGTTCTATTGTTTGTGTATTTTATAGTTTTTTTCTCCCCAGACAAGTTTGGCATCTCGATACTGTCATGATGAATTTACACGTCAGTACTACCCTACTGCTGGTGTTGATTTTCTCTTAAAACGAATGTCCCTCTCAGGAGCTGGCAATATAACACTTAAACTCTGGGATGTTGGTGGTCAGTCACTGTCTGGCAATATGTTGGACAAATACGTATTTGGAGCTGATGTAAGTTTCAAATTCACTTATAATATATACTTATACTAGAATTCATAAATTAATATGGGAAATAACATTATTTCAAGTTAATAGTTAATAAAAACCGAGTCGTATCTCACCTCATATTTTGTGTTATTCGAACACGAAACTGTGGTTTCTGGAGGCATCCCACCCATCTTCAGTCATAACCACAACTTTATTTAATATTTGTAGGAAATATCACTATGAGGTTTCTTTTAATTATTATGAGTTAGATATTTTGACTCACCTTATATTTTGTTTAGTTTCATCGCATTTATGAATATCAACAAAATATGAGGTGAGTCAAAATACCTAACTCATAATAACCATGACTGTTGAACCCTGGTGTACACCCTTAGACAAAAAAAAAGAGTCATCTCTTGAATGCACATTTCTTCTAAGTCTTACTCGGCACAGTGCTGGGTTCAAACTAGGAAACTAGTCATAATCGTGCAGTCCCTGAGCTACCGTGTTATGTTGCATGAACTGAAGACACTCCTATGTGTCCTGTTAGGTCAGCGGTAAAGCATGCAGTCACTGTTTCTGTTAATGAAGGTCGCAGGTTCATGTCCTCAATTATGCAGTTTTTTTTTGTGATATTGGTATTAAAATGTTCTTCTCTTCTTCTTCCTTCCAAGTATTAGGCCAAGGCCTGTTACGATCCTATGGAAAATTTTCCCTTATGGGAAATTCTCGTATAAGACTTGAAAGCATAATAATAGTCCCTTCGATTGGTTGCTGGCCAAAGGAAGGCAAGACCAGTGATGGGGCTGCCATCTTATAGCCTCTGGTCAGGCTTTTCTGGAGAAGAAAAGAAAATAAAGGAAAGAAGAAATGGAAGAAAGGAAGGACTCCCTAGCCCTCGGATGCCCTAATAGCGTCGGGGTCGAAAAACAAGAGTTAACCAAGAGAGGTTAGATAGTAAAGTTAAAAGAGTGCAAAACACAAGTAAGTGGAAGAAATGTTTTGCACAGCTTGGGCACCTTGTGGTCGCCATCCACATATCCCCTAGATGAGGACCCCTGAGGGTTTATGAATTAAATACATTTTATTTTGACATTTGAATTAAATCAATGTTAATGTCGTTATTGTAACAATTATATTTACCACATTCAGGGTTTGTTCTAGGTAATTTCAATGTATTGCATTCAATAGACTGTGATGCGCAGACGTCTGTGCAAAAGCAACAACCTCTAACAAGTTTGTTTATAATGAATTATATTGAGTTTTACCATGGCTCAGTGCACACACAAGGACATAGGCACAAGGCAATCTCAATGCCCCCGCAGATTGAGGGCGATAATAGATGCTGAGGGTTCATATACTCAATATTGATTTTGTTTTTGTTAAAGTTTTCATTTTACAAGATATTATTTTCTTTCCCCATTTATTTATTAGAAGAAGGTTTTAATTTGTTTTTTTTGTGTTTTGTGTGTGCATTAAAGCCATAAACTCAAATATAAAATTAAATATGAAACTATATTACAGGCAAAACACCACCAAAACATCTGGAAAGGAATGGGAAAATCTACAAGCTTATGACATTACTACATTACAAAGAAAATCTGCAGTAGCAACATTCAGACTGCTAACGGGACATGACTGCTTGAATAAACACCTACACAGAATTGGCATAACAGATTCACCTAAATGCCCTTTTTGCAATTTAAATGAAGATATGGAAAGAAACCATCTCCTCCGTTGTCCAGCTTTTGTAGAAGAGACCAGCCTTTCTGCTAAATATTGGAGTGCAAGAGAGCGAATGATTTCATTATCAAGTGCTCATTAGATACCAACCAACCATATTACAGGCGAAATGCTATTCTAGCATTCAGTTTAAAAAAAAGTAGAACGGGAATCGAACCCGTGAGGTTACGAACACAGATGATGTCTGTTAAACCTCTCGACCACGCATTGATGTGAATACGGCTTCTGCTAGCACTCATGAAGTTCCCCAATCTGTTGATAGAATCTGCAGATTACTCTCTTTTTTTGTTTAAGGGTGTACATACTCATCTTCAAAGCTGAATTTCAAAATTCATGGATCTATATTTGTTTTTCTGAATGTACTGTATATCTTTTCCCAAACTGTTAAATCCAAGGTTTTCCCAAATGTTTTAAAATTTAGCTTATTTTTCAATTTTATGAGTCTATGACTTTCTTGAAAACTATGAGCTGCAATTGCTGATTTTTCAATTTCACCATGTTACTTTCTTTTGTATTTTCAAATATTTCTTGGTACTTTTTCTTACTCTGAAGTCCCAACTAAATTTACATCTGTAAAATTAATGGATGAATACACCATGTTATATTTAAATGTGAGTATTAATTTTGTATTTTACAGATTGTTATCCTAGTATATGACATTACAAATATACCAAGTTTTGAATCTCTAGAAGAATGGCTCAATACTGTACGTAAAATAGTTTCTTCACAAGAACCCCAACCAATGGTTGCTGTGCAAATAAATGTAAGTTCTTTTCCTGTTATAAAATAGTGTACCAATAGTTTTAATAGTTACAATATTAATCAACAAAATAAAAATGCCTTATTTTCATTTAAAAGAACTAAATTAACTAAATCTAACTGTCCTTTTCTTTGAGAATAAAATTCTTAGGAAAATTTTTTGGGCCATAAAGAGATGAACAGACAGGTGAATGGAGAAAATTACATAATGGTGAGCTATGTGGTATGTATACGAAGCCAGATATAATAAGAACAGTTAAGTCTCGTAGATTGCGATGGAAGGACATGTGATATGAATGGGGAATGAAAGAGGAGCATAGAAGCTTCTTATAGGAAAACTAGAGGGAGAACACCCAGTTGGTAGACCAAGATTGAGGTGGGAGAATAACATTATCCATGATTTGAGGGAATCATACCTACAATTCCATAGTAAAGCTGCAAGTATAGCATGAAAATGCTATGATTGCAGTGAAGGACCTGCCTTCAGGCAGAATTACTATGGATGGATAATCAGTACCAAGAGATCTTCTTGTAATCTTGTAAGCCCATGTTTCCCTTAACAACGATTTTGGCGCTCTCCCCCTACAGGGAAGAATTTGAACCATATTAATTTAGTTACACTTGTTTTCGTATATATGTCATTTGAGTGGTCTGTGGTCACCGTTCTGCCTCATAGTGACATCTAGGAAACCAAGGTAGTACTAGGACAGGAAAATTCGGTAAATTTTGCTTAGAGGCCTTTCCATTCAGGCTTAAGGATCTTTTACGAGCCTGAAAATCTTCAGACTCAGGACCCACAGCTTAAAGTCCCTCCTGGAGGACTTGCTCCTTGGATTTTTCCATCCTAAAAAATCCATCGACCCTGGCCGGGTTTGAACCTGCGACCCTCAGGACCAGAGGCAAGGAGCATAACCACTAGTCCACCGCAGCCAACAAATATATAAATAATTTTGACTTATCTGAAAAGTTGTAGATGATTTTTGGTCATATTTTGCCATTGTCTCTTGGTGAATGTTATGTTTCATAGCCCTATCACATCTTTAAAATAGCTACCTCATTCATCATCCTGCATATTTAAGTTTTATTTAATTTTAAACTTAAAAGGTAACAAAAATATTGTAACTTTATTTTTATTTTTCTTATCTAGCATAGGATGTTAGAACTTCAACTTTTTTTCAAATTGAAAACTGTCAGGGTTATGAGATTCAAATTTCACCAATCTTTTTTTAAGATCCATGGATGTAGATTAAATTCATATTTATTTATTGAGAGAAGATTAGGACTTGGTTCCAAATAATTTTAGGATAGTTGGCCAACATACTAAAATTCTATTTGCCTTTACCTTTTGTTTCATACACATATGCTGATGAAAATACTGACAGTGTTCAATATTAACAGCTCAAAGATTTTACACCTAAAATTATGTACAATAAAGAAATATAATAATTAAATAATGTTTTTATTACCTCACCTCATATCCTTTTTCTTCTAGACTGCAGTTTCGGAGCTATATCTCCATCATCAGTAGCCTCTCGTCGACCAGTGTTGTGCCGTTTATTGGTGGTTTCCTTCTTCCTTCTATCGTTGGACCAATGAATCTCTGGATCAAATTCAAATTTGTGGGAGTTTTGAAATTCATGAGTTTATCTTTCTTGTTTTTTTTGGATGTGGATTTTTTCCCAGACTATGAGTTATTTCTGTTTATCTGTGTGTTTGATTAGGCTAGCTTTTGTATCAATTAAATGTTTTTCAGACCAAGCATGAATATGATTTAAAGAAAATTATTGCTCTTTCTACTTTAAGTCAGCTGGATTTAATAATAAGAATTTTATCTTTAGGATTTGCTGGATTAGCTTTTTTTCATTTATTGACCCATGCTTTATTTAAGGCATTACTTTTTATGTGTGCAGGCTTGTCCACTTCACCCTTTTTGACATTTCTAAGACGTTCTTTCAATCTAATTTTTAAATTTCTGTTTGTTTTTCCTGTATAGATTTTGTCACAATCCTTGCATTTGATCTGATATATTCCTGATTTGTTTTCTTCTTCAATTTTTTTCATTTTTGTTGGTTTTAATTATCTTATTTAGGCTGTATTCATTCTTCGGAGCCAATCATATGTTAAACTTTTTAAAAATTTTCTGGAACTTGTGGTGTTTTAAAGGATGGTATGTGAATTTTTTGAATTTTATGTTCTCTTCTATTTGTTTTTTAAGTGTGCATTCATTGATTAATTTTTGCCTTTTAAACTTGTTTATTTTCTTGTGTACCATGTTTTCTTCATAACCATTTTCTATTGCTACTTTAATTATGTGTCCTTTTTCTTTTTCATATTTTTCTCTGCTCAGGGGAACATTTGCCAATCTGTGTGTTAAACTATTGAATACGGCTTCTTTGTGAGCAAAATGGTTGTATATGAGGTGAGGTAATAAAAACATTAATTTAATTCTTAAATTAAACCTCATAGTGTTTTTTTTCTCTGTGAAAGTTAAATAAAGAAATATAAATTTACTAGGCGCATTCAATAAGTAATGGCAACACAGTTGTAAATCAG
Source organism: Diploptera punctata (assembly GCA_030220185.1). Taxonomy (NCBI): domain Eukaryota; kingdom Metazoa; phylum Arthropoda; class Insecta; order Blattodea; family Blaberidae; genus Diploptera; species Diploptera punctata. The sequence goes on from JASPKZ010003794.1 coordinate 366,845, forward strand.
CAATCCTAGTGGTGACCATTGTAATCTTGTAGTATGTTGTTTAGTAGTCTTTGTTGTATAAATATGAAAGCTTTTTTTTTTGGCAAATGCCCCAGGTTGTCTTTCGACATTCCTGGTGTTCTCTCCTGGCATGGCACAATTGTAACCCACTTCTGAGGTTGGGGCACCTGGAAGGTGGGGTCACATTGCCCCGATGATATGATGGGTGATGATGATGATAGTGGTGTGCCAGGAGAGTCCCTAATCCTAAGCTTAATATGAATGATGATGATTGCGATGGCCATATGATTTCGGGGACCGTTTGGGCCTTAAAGTTTTCCTGACATTTGTCTTACAGGTGAGGAAAAACCCTGATAAAACCTTACCCAGAAAAACTCTCCTGGCCAGATCGAACCTGGGCCCGCTGCGTGACAAGGCAGCACACTACCTCGAGAGCACAGCGGTGGACATATTGAAATTGCTATATTTTGTGAATGCATTCTCTGTTTTTCACATGTAAAAAGATGTTCAGTAGAATTTATTTAGAAGGTGCAATTGGGTAGCACTTGAACATCCACCAAATTCACAGACAGGAGCCTTTGTGACTATAACTTATTCACAAAGATTAAAGAACCTCTATGGGTCGTATGTTAGAACATTACTCTCTACTCAAATTACTTCCAATCACTAGTGAGCTGATTCACCGTGAGCAATTGCTGAGAACGAATTGACGGCCGACTTATCGGTCATGCACGAGAGTCGACGTTTTCGTAATATTGGCAACGAATTACCCAGAATTCTCAGCGATAAAACCACTTCTGTTATTTTCGTCTGCTAGAGAGGAATGCATTTATGCTTGCATCCCGCAAATAATACCGTATACAAACACGTCTGCGACACGCAATATTACGCCGATTCTCCTGTTCTTCCAGTTGAATTCTTTGGTAGACTCTATCAAATTCCTCTTCTCCGTGTATACCGAAAACATGATCGAAGTCTTCAAGGTCCGACATCTTGGATAAATGTTGGATAAAGCAGCAAAGTACATCGAATACCATCGGTTCCCTTTGGGATTTTAATTTGAGTTGCTCATTTAAGCTACCTCCGCAGGTAGCTTACAAATTTAACCAATTATTATCGCATGAACAGATTTCTGAGTAAGCAAAATCGTATTAGCATACAACTTGCTCAGCAGAGAAGGCATTTTACTGTCTAATGCGTCCAAACATGCGACCCTATGAGGCATTCAACTTTAATCAAGAGTTGATATCCAGAAAGCTGTAGATCGATCAGATGAGAGAGATATCCTGAAATGGTGCTGCAGGTGGAGAACTGCATATTTCTAGGATTTGGCAATGTATGGTTGACTTAACAAGAGACTATAAATAAATGGTAAAAAAACAAAAAGAAATTTGAAAACAAGGTTGAAAGAATATCTTAGAAATGTCAAAAATGGAGAAGTGGAAAAGTCAGCAGTAGCTGCTCATACTTGGGCCAAAAAACATTTAATTGAATCAAAAGCCAGTCTAATTAAACAAATAGATAAACAAAAGGAACTCATGGTTTGGGAAAAAATCCACATTCCGAAAAACAAAGGAAAACTTATAAACTTCGAAATTCCCGCAAATTCTGACCTGATTAAGAGGTTCATCAGTCTACCAATAGAGGGAAGAAGAAGAGTTTCTTCCGATCGACATAACATCAGTCGCCAATATAGTTCTGAAGATGTGACCGTTATGGTCTCAAAATCGCGGTATGCTTAGGAGATTCATATGAGGAGAGGTAGGAAACATTTGATTTTACCATAAATTAAACTTCATAGTGATTAATTCCTGTAAAAGTTAAACTATAAATAACGTTCATAATGTCAAAAGTAACCTAAATAATATTTGAAGAGAAAAACGGTCGAAAATATAAGAACAGAGAACTATTTAATCTTTGTGAAAGAATAAGATATTATCAAAATGCTTATCTTCAGCATGTATTACGAATGAATGAACAGTGCATACCAAGAAGAATGTATAATTATAAACCAAAAGGGAGAAGAATGTTGGGAAGACCATTGAAGAGATGGAAGGACCAATTCGACCTATAATGAGATCAGAACAGGCCATTGGGCTTAATCCTTGTTGTTGATGATGATGAAAAACGGTTTCAAAGAATTTGACGCGAGGGAATTACAACGTATAAAGAGAAAAATTTGCATCTAGATCGCAACTTGCCTCGGTAGCTCAGTTGGTAGAGCATTTGGCCCGGAAAGCCAAAGGTCCCGGGTTCGAGTCTCGGTCTAGGCGAAAATTTTTCTCTTCAAATATAATTTATCCTTCAGTGAGAAGTGTTAAAATTAATAATAAAAACATCAACCTAAATAATTTTTTTGTAATGTTAAAGCAGTATTGCCATTGCTTATCAAATGTTCTAGTATTATGGGAAATAACATTATGAGGTGCCTTCCTTTGGCCAGCAACCAATCGAAGGGACTATTATTATGCTTTCAAGTCTTATACGAGAATTTTCCGGAAGACGCTGGAGGGAAAATTTTCTATAGGATCGTAACAGGCCTTGGCCTAATACTTGGAAGGAAGAAGAAGAAGACATTATGAGGCTTCTTCTTCCTTCCAAGTATTAGGCCAAGGCCTGTTACGATCCTATAGAAAATTTTCCCTCCAGCGTTTCATTGGACGGGCCAGTGATCTTCGTCCTCTTGGTATATAATTATAAACAGCTTTGGGGATCCGATTTGAACTCATTCTTTCTAGATGAGGCATTCAAATTAATTAATAAATAAATAGTGAGTTGTAAGTATCTCATATCATAAACTCCATGTTCTTCAAGCACAGGACTGCGGTTTCAGGAAGCATCCCTCCTATCTGCAGCCATCGTAGAGATGACAGAAAATAGGAGGAATGCTTGTTTAAATTGCGGCCCTGTGCTTGAAGAACACAGAGTTTATGAGGTGAGATATTCATGACTCACTATTCATTTATTAACAACAAATACTTAAGATCAAAAATGGAATCTTAATATGTCCACATAAGAATAATGCTGTTCCCTTCTGTAATGTGACAATGAGATGATAAGTTAATATGCAGAACATTGAATTTATTTTATAATTTTAGGTGATTTGGAACACCAGAGGAAAGTCCGTCCAGAAAAACAACACAAATTCATTCAAGAGAATGGATTAAGTTCTTACCTAGTTTCTGCACGCACTGGGGAAATGGTGGGTGATATGGAAAATAAGTTTACTTATTGATGATTTTTAATTTAATTATTATTCATGGCTGCACTGCACTGTTTTATCATTACAAGCTTCAAAACAAATAGGATTTGTGAATGTGTAAGCACAATATCTTTGAGCACAAAACTGTATCGATATCCTTGTAAATAAGTGAATGTATCATGTTGTATTTATCCAAATATTAGAAGATTCTAAATTTAAGATGGCCTTTTTTGATGTTATATTTTGGTTTAACATGTTCCATTCCTGAACAAATTTATTTTTTGAAAAGAAAAATTGTCTTAATTTGGAATCAAACCCTGGACCTCCTACTCTGCATGTTGGTGTGCATCCCACTACACCATTCGAGAAACAGTACAAACACTAACCATTCTTTCCATTTCTTATGTCTCTTATGTTGAAAGACAGATAGCTATTTTCTGTCCAGCCTAAGAAAGACACTTCAGGAAAATAAATGGGCGGGTAATCCACGAAGGGGGCACACCGTAGCGTAGTGGTTAAGGCACTGCACTACAAGCCAGAAGGTCGAGGGTTCAAGTCCTGGTGGAGTCAGGATTTTTAAACTGACCAAAACTTCTGGCGGCACTATGGCCCTGGGGTCGACTCAGCCTCTAACGGAAATGAGTACCAGATGCTTTTTCTGGGGGTAAAGGCGGCCGTCACACAGGGCTGACAACCCGGCTGATATCAAATGCCAATTGTCTAGAAAAAGTGGGAGCCTTAACCTCCTTTCTACCCTAAGGGCCTCCCGAGGCTTGTAGTGGGATTACTTTACTTGGGTAATCCACGAAGCACATGACTGCAGCAGTTACTGCGATTCGTTCATGACCGAAACACAGTTCAGCGGAAGTGAAAAAATAGATCATGTACTCAATTAATATAATTACGTATTTAAAGCTATTTATGTTAACTATAGTTGATCAGAATACAGTATATACCTACATATTTCTTCGAAGGTCGGAGACTAACTAAAAATTCGCATTTGTTAGAAACTGAACGATTCTTGAGAAGAAGTTGAATGTCAGTTACAAATATGGCGGCTGTCGGGTAGATTATGTTAACTTAACTCGGTTATTTTATTTTAAATGTTTGATTTGAATTAATTTGTTTAATATTAACAATTATAATTTAATTAGTTTTTCGACATACCATTGTAAATGTTAATACAACCTGCAACATTAAAAATTAAAACGATTGTTGTGCGTTAATTTATCGCCTTGTAACAAACAGTTGACAGAGTTCGCCCGCACTCTTACACATGCTACGTGGAGTAACACATTCGGAAGTTAAATGTCAAAGTGTGCTTCGTACATTGGATAGAGAATAGACCTATTAACCACTGAAAACATATGAACCTCTTGATATCATTGAGTAATTAAAAAAATGTAGTTGTATGACTAAAAAAAAACTCCATGGCACGATAGGCCTAGAAGGCCCTTGATCTACCAGCCAGCTGCTGGCCTCACATCCAGATGTGTTAATCAGAGGTAGGTGATCATCCAGCCAGTTTAGGGGTGACATGTGGTCAGCATATTGGGTATCCAGCCATTATAACTGGTTTTCTCAACCTGGAGCCACTACTTATTACAGCTACCCAAATTCCTCACGATGCTGAGTGGGCACCGGTCCCTTACTGGCTGAGATTTCATGAGAAAATTTCTTCCCCCTTGGAGACTCGAACCAACGCAAGTCCCTTAACTCTGCACCAAGGCTTCTTGTCTGAACCACTTGGCTACGGCACGGGACTCGTCATGACTCAAACTCTTGTATATTTCCTACTGTATCTTTTAGTTGTCATATAATCTGATCTTACATTTATCTTTGTTTCTAAGGAAATGATTGCATGTTGTAAAGTTGGCACTATTCTGTGAATAGCAAAGCATGTTTATGTTAAAATTAGTTTTTATTTTATTTTTATTTTTTTTTAGATTTTGAAGAACTTTGATTACTTCTAATGTCAATTGCACTTGCTAGGAAAAGCACATCTAGGAATATTATCAAATGATGATTTGGCATGTTGGATTGGAAATACTTGGATTAAAGCAAAACATTATGGTACATTGTCATATTGGGAATTGTTGATAAATGGAAGGTAGGTAATCCACTTGAAAAAGATAAAAAAATATAACAAAGTATGTTTTTTTTTAAATCTTACATCTGACAACAAAGGAATAAAGCTAAGTGGAGGGTAACTGTGCTGATTAACTGGAAGAATATTTTTATCTGTTTTTTAAAGACATACTTGCACCAACACACTCTCGTTTGAGAATGCAATGATTTTCTTATGGATCTTTAAATTATATTTCTTATACAGTAAAACTTGCTCAAAGCGGAATCGCATGGGACCAATTTTTTTTTCCACATTAGACAATATTCTGCTTTATAAAAGAAACTAAAATGTATTAATAATCTTAGATTATAGGGTAAATGTCCTTTTTTATATACCATGGATTAATTGTATTTCTGCTTATGTTGAAAAGTGAAGTATAATATGTTTGAGCAACTTCGACAATAATGCGTGAAAAAGTCCCTTTTTGTCAGCGTTAAAAATCTCTCTTAGGCGCATATCCTGAAATTAAAGTATGCAGTTTCAGTTTCCGCTCACTAACTACACTTTCGTCCACAATTCCCCGCAAATTTCATCCCACACTACAGTGTGTCGTCTTTTAAAACTGTCCAGCCAACCTGAAGATGCCTTGAAATCGTTATTCCCTAGGGATATAGCAACAGCTAGAGCTTGACTTTGGAGCATCGGTCCGGAAATTAGGAGATTTATCTTCAATCACTTTCACTTTTTCATTTAATGACAATGATACATACGTTTTAGCCATTTTATTCCATAAATTCAGAATACTGTCTGTGTAAGATCGGTCTTAGTACTTAAACTAATTTAAGATTTTACAGTGCACTGGTTATTTGTAAGACAGGTATCTGTATTTTGCATAACGGGTGTGCAGTGAGGCCGAAAGAAAATTTCAGGTACAGGTAGAATCTCTATTTTACCCGACGGCAGGAATCATTCCTTATTGGTTCCTTGACTTAACGGGAATTCAATGAAGTGGAAACTAATTTATTTCTCTGTCTTTCCGTTTGATTATTTTTTTTTTCATAAATTGTATGGAAATATCTTTCCGTTTCCGCGTTGGACAGATTCTGTTTTATGCAAAATAAAAGATACGAAAAATTACTATTATTTCACCGGGACCAATCAATTATTTTCACATTGGTCAGATTTCTGCATTATTCATGTTACAGATTAAGCAAGTTTTACTGTAGTAGTTTCTTGAAGGATTCTCTTCTATAGTATTCTGCCTGAGGGCAGATCTTTCAGTGCAATCATAGCATTTTCACACTATGCTTTGCAGCTTTACTAGGGAATTATAGGTGTGGTAGCTTCTCGTTGCTTTCCACACTGGTGAATAATGATGATAAGGATGATGGCCGGATGATTTTCAGTCGAGAAAAAACCTTTCCCAGGAGCCTGTTCGAACCGGGAATTGAACCAGGGCCTGCTGCATGACAAGGCAGCATGCTACCTTGAGACCATAGCGGTGGACTGTTGAAAGATAAGATAATGATTTATTAGTTGTAGATACATATTCTGTAATTTTGTACCCCACTTCATGAGAGTTCATGAAACCGTGTTTTGATATTTGCTACTATTTTATTTAATGACATTCATTAGTGTCACAATTATTCAAATCTGGGCATGAAAGGACCAATAAATTTTGCACAAAGCCCTCTTTTTTTTATTACATGCTTTATATTAGCTTGACCTGTATCTGTCTATGTAACGGAATCTTTCAACACGATTTTCACCCACTTAAATACGTTGGATCGACTTGAATCTTTGTATACTTGTAAAGGACCAATGATAATTCAATAATTTCACACATTTTTTCTAAGACCCTGGCCAGGATCATCAAGATATAAAAAAAATAAAGACTGGTATAATAGGTTGTGGACTTACCGACTTTTTAGTCCATCGTTGTAAGAAATTAATATTATATCCTCTAGTAGCTCAGTTGGTAGAGCGGTTTTTACTTTTAGCTCATGCTACAATAGTATCGAATTTAAAGATATTTACATTTTTATCTTATTCTGTAAAATATTAAAACTAATAAATAAATAATAGTTTAAAAAACTAAAACAACATGCTTTATTAGAACACCGAACTAAAAAATGAAAATAATTTTAATTTCCAACACGCTTGGGATAAAATTAAAAGTGGTCAACAAAAAAATAATCTCCAACACATCTTGAATAAAACTAGAGTTATCTACAAAAAAATATAATTTTACCATCAAAAGCGTGGGGTGCTTTTTGTGGTTTATACATTTTCTTCTTAGAGACTTTACTTTTACCAATATCTGTTTATTATCAAATATATTAATTGATATAGAGCACCCAACGCTTTTGGTGGTAAAATTTTTTTTTTTTGTATATAACTCTAGTTTTATTCTAGATGTGTTGGAGATGATTTTTTGTTGACCACTTTAGTTTTATTCCAAGCGTGTTGGAAATTAAAATTATTATTTATGTTCTGTAAATCTATGATATGGGAATGAAACTCTGCTTAACTGTAATTTGTAAATAAATCAAACTAATTTCTATACAGTGTTCCATTCTGACTAACAATTCATCAAGGAATAATACATGAAGGATGATGATTTATATTTGAATTAAATAATATTTAAAGAAAGTGACACTATGAGGTTTATTTTAAATAATAGGAGTTAGATACGCACAACTCACCTCATATTTGTAGTTTTCTTGAAGACCCAGGGTTTTGATGCTCTAAGCATCATTGTCAGTTCTTTCTAACCAATGAATCAGCGGTTGGTGATTCTGTAGGTAATTTTCTACTTCCTCTGTTGGTTGACCGATGAATTTCGTAATCAAATTTTTTTCTCTGGGTATTTCAAAATTCATTATTTTCTTTCTATTTTTGTAGATGTAAATTTTCTCCCAACAAATGTCATCCACAAAATAGAAATAAAATGATGAATTTTATCATTTTCAATGATAAATTTCAAAATTCATCATTTTCTCCCAAAAGAAATTCATCCACAAAAATAGAAAGAAAATGATGAATTTTTAAATACCGAGAAGAAAAGAATTGATTACAATAATTTAATTGTTTTATTTTAGGAAGTAATATTTTGAGGTTCTTTTAATCAAATTATTTTGAGTCTGAGGTAAGATATTACAGACTCAAAAAAAAAATGAATTATGTTCATTAATTTACTTATTTCTATCATAGTAATAGCTTTAGCTTCTCAATATTAATTTAATTGATTTAGAAGTTCATCTGTCAGCCAACAAAGGGAGCAGAAATCAACCTACAGGATCACCAACCTATAAATTTTCTCCCAAAAAATTTCATCCACAAAAATAGAAAGAAAGGAGTGAATTTTGAAACACCCAGAGAAAAAAAAAATTGATTTGGAAGTTCATTGGTCAGCCAACAGAGGGAGCAGAAATCAACCTACAGGATTACCAACCGCTGATTCAACTGTTAGAAAGAATTGACAATGATGCTTAGAGCATGAAAACTCTGAGTCTTCAAGAAAACTACAAATATGAGGTGAGTTATGCATTCATAGTTAAATATGAGAAATAAGATTACGAGGTTCTTAATTCATAAATTAATGAGTCATTTTTACATCTTACCTCATATTTCATCAAATGGTAAAGAGAAAAATTTATGCCTGAACTGGGAATCGAACCCCGAACCTTCAGCTTTCCGTGCTGATGCTCTTAACCATTGAGCTAATTCAGGCTTCCTTCCCATCCAAGCATAAATCCTTCCTTTACCTTACTTTCTTGGTCCCACATTCAAATGCAAAGAATCATCATTCACAAATACACAATGAATGGCTTATACATTAAGAAGACATGAAGGGATTCCACATAGCTAAAGCATTATTTATTAAATTAATATTAAAAAGCTAAAGCTATTACTATGATTGAAATAAGTATATTGAAGTACACAACTAAATTATTATAATTAAATGGTAAAGAGAAAAATTTGTGCCTGAACTCGGAATCGAACCCCGAACCTTCAGCTCTTAACCAATGAGCTAATTCAGGCTTCCTTCCCATCCATGTTTCTTTAAACACGGGAACTAGTTTTCAAGAGAACCATCTCTCTCATTTTCAACCGATATTATGACTCATAATGTCAGTTTCTTTAAACACGGGAACTAGTTTTCAAGAGAACCATCTCTCATTTTCAACCAATATTATGACTCATAATGTCAGTTGAAAATGAGAGAGATGGTTCTCTTGAAAACTAGTTCCCATGTTTAAAGAAACATGAAATATGAGGTAAGATGTAAAAATGACTCATTAATTTATGAGTCATGAATATCTAACTCCTATTATTAGAGATAAAATTTAACACTTCAACTCATAATTGTAGTTTTCTCAAAGTCATGTTTCAATACTCCTTTGTATTATCATATAATAATATATTTGGAGGTCAGTAATTTTCATGTTATTTTTATTGGTAGGTTGCGCTGTGTTTCCAGAAGATAGTTGCTGAAGTGCTTGGACTAAAACTAACTCGTGCTGAACAGGAACAGCAGCCTGTAATGCAAGCAGAAATTCTTCATACTCCTGCAAGCACCACTGTGCCTGATGGACATTCTTCCACTTCTAATAATTTTGCACCTCCAGGTTCTAAGTCTGCCATTTGTGTAATTCAGTAAGCAATTGGTTAGTAAAGATTTATTATTTTAATTTAGGAAAATAACAAATTTGGTATATTTTAAAAAAATAAACACAATGAATGTTGGAAAGATATAAAACTGTTATATTCTCAAAGCAAACTATAGTTAAAAACAATGACATATCCTATAGTACGAGGGTGGATCAAATATAAACCGGAATTTGTATCTGGAGGCTCTGGTAGCAAGCTGCAAAGGTTGCGGTTTGGAGGGGAAGTTGGTGGGGGTGTCTGGAGTAGGGATCTTGATGTGTCGCACTCCGAAGAGTGGCCGCTTGCTTCAGTACGCCATGAGCGAGCAAGATGTACAGACGTCTATTGTGCAATGCATTATTATTAAGTTTTTGGCGAAAGAAGGCACTAAACCTTCTGAAATTTTGAGAAGGCTCCATGCGCAGTTCAGGGAAGCAACCCTTTCGAAGACACAGGTGTAAAATTGGCGCAAAAAAATTTTAGCGGGCCAGGATTCAATGGAAAATGAGCCCCACCAAAGACGGCAACGAACAAAGGTCCTTGCGGCTGGTTTTTGGGACTCTGAAGGAGTTTTGCTAGTGGATTTCCTTCGTGAACGACGAACAGTGAATGCAGAGTCTACTGCCGGCTTTTGGATGAGACAAAAGCAGCATATCGCAACAAGCGCCGCCAGAAACCAATCCAAAATGTGATTGTGCTGCATGACAATGCAAGACCACACACTACTCAGTTGACACAAGAAAAACTGATGAAAATGCATTGGACACCTCTGAAATATCCTCCTTACAGTCCAGATTTGTCACCCTGTGACTACCCTTTGTTTGGGCCACTGAAAGAAGACCTGGGAGGAAGGAGGTTTGGTGACAATGCAGCGATAGAGAAGTTTGTGCACAACTGGCTGACTACACGTCATCCCTGATTCTTCAAGGACGGCATCAAAAAGTTGCCAACTTGATGGCAAAAGTGTGTTGGAAATGCAGGAGACTGTAGAGAAATGAGGTGGTAGTTTTGTATTTTTTTGTTAATTCAATAAAATTGTAAACAATAATTCCGGTTTATATTTGATTCACCCTCATAACATATTCTTCCATATTATGATCTATAGACATTTTTTGGGCTTGTAGGCTGTAGTCGTGAGACTTAAAATTCCCTCACATTTCACCAGAGACTATGGCCGGCATCCTCAAAAGTTGGCTTCAGGCAGGTTGTTTCTACTACCTGCCTTATGTATGTTGTTTTCCATGGTGCATTCTCTGTGTAGTCCATTCTGTCATAAATTATATCTGACTCCTGATTGGTCAGAAGTAGGGACTTCCAGACCTACAAGCCTGAAAAATGTCTACAGATCATAATGCAAACTCCAGCCGTGGAAGCCTAAAGTCAATATACTGGGTGTGCCATAAGTCAGTTAACCACTGCACATGGTTGTGGCATGGTCAGAAACTCAATATTCTGTGGTGAAGGACATTTGTTTAGAAATACTGGCAACACAGCTTATGACTAGCTGTTTTCAAGTGGCCGTTGTTAACACGAAAATAAAATAAAATAAAGTATGAATAGTGGATTGGAAAGCATGGTATAATCGATTGGCCACCTAAATCACCAGACCTTATACCATGTGAGAATTTTTTAAAAGACAAAGTTTTCAGTACAAAACCACTAAACCTGCAACATTTACGGGATTTGATTGAACAGGAATTTGAAAACACTTTTGGTAATTGTGTGATAACATCTGCAAATCAGTGTTAAAACGATGTCATAAATGCTTAAACAACAATGGAGTTCATTTTGAACAATTTCAATAGTTGTTTTTGTATAGATATTGTAAGTTACAGAAAATAATATATTTTCATTTTCGGTTAACTGATTTATGCTGCACCCTGCATTATATTCTCCCCTGTTTTATCATATTTTCATTAAATTGTGGAGTGGTAATGAAATAACTGACTTCTTTGCAAAAAAATTTAGTAAAACTATTCCCAAAAATAAAAAATTGTAATTATTTTTTGAAGAGAAAATTTTTTACCAGAATTGGGAATTGAACTCAAGACCTCTGGTTTTATGCATCACCAATGTATTATCCAGGCTTCCTTATTCAAACAGAAATTTTTCTCTGTCAAATATAATACCATTTCCCTCCAGCACAAATCTTCTTTTTCTCTTCACTTCCTGGTTTAGGCATTAGTTTCCCGTTCCATCTTCACTAATATATCTAAGACCATCTCTTCTGAGGACGTCCGACATCTCTTCTTCTCTCAGAAAATAATGTAAGATTTTATTTGGTAATCTACTTTCTTCCATTCTTTCTACATGTTCTTTCCACTGAATCTTGTTGTTAAATATCTTTTATTTTATGGTGTAGATCTGCAGTTCTTCACAGATATCCTTGTTTCTTATCTGGTCTACTGAATCTTGTTGTTAAATCTTTTCTTTTATGGAGTAGATCTGCAGTTCTTCACAGGTATCCTCGTTTCTTATCTGGTCCACTGAATCTTGTTGTTAAATATCTTTTCTTTTATGGAGTAGATCTGCAGTTCTTAACAGATATCCTCATTTCTTATCTCGTCCACTGACTCTTGTTGTTAAATATCTTTTCTTTTATGGAGTAGATCTGCAGTTCTTCACAGATATCCTCGTTTCTTATCTGGTCCATTGTAGTGCATCCTTTTACTCTTCTTAAAAATTTCATCTCGGCTGCTTGGATTTTACTTTCTTGTTTGGTAGTGATAATCCAAGATTCACTCCTATAAAAAAGGACAGAGTTGACTAATTCAAGTAAGTAAAGTGATCCCACAACAGGCCTGGAGGCCCTTGGGGTAGTAGGAGGTTAAGGCTCCCACTTTTTCTAGACAATCGGCACTTTATGTCAGCCCTGTGTGACGGCCGCCTTTACCCCCAGAACAAGCATCTGGTACTCATTTCCGTTAGAGGCTGAGTCGACCCCAGGGCCATAGTGCCGCCAGAGGGTTTGGGTCAGTTTAAAAATCCTGACCCCAATGGGACTTGAACCCTCGACCCTCCGGCTTGTAGCTCAGTGCCTTAACCACTACGCTACGGCGTGCCCCTGACTAATTCAAGAAGACTTTTTTTATGGCAATATTAATACTACTATTATAGCTGTAAAGCTGTTATTATGATGTTATATATAAATTTACACATTCATATTAATCGATAAATTATTTTTTGACGAGAAAAATTGTAGCCTGAATTGGAAATTGAATCGAAGACCTGTGGTTTTATGCACCAGCACATTGACCATTGTGCTACCTAGGACTCTCTTGGTTAAATACAAATATTTCTCTCTTATACAGAGTAATTCAGATTAAGTATTACAAACTTCTAGAGGTTATAGAGGGGAGTTAGTAGATAAAAATTTGATAAGGTACCCATGTCCGGAAACTTACATTTTGATGTAAAATAAGTTTGAAAATCAAGACACAGTGGGCTTATATCGTGTGTCTTGTGGTTCAGAATAAGTATTACAGACTTCTAGGAGTTGTACTACCAATGTGGTTCCATGTGGCGACCTTGTTTGTTGCACAAAGTGTACCTGCAATGCATGTTTTCATACACACACCCCACAAAACCTAGTATGTGCTCAATAAAATTTCTGCTGCTGCCAGAATTTGTGCAAGACGATCTTCCTCTGACTCGACAGGCATAGTACAACCCCTAGATGTCTGTAATACTTATTCTGAAACATAAGACACATGATATCAGCCCATTGTGTTTCAATCTTCAAACTTATTTTTCATTAAAATGGTACATTTCTGGACATGGATTCCTTAACAAAACTTTATCTACTAAGTCCCCTATACAATCCCCAGAAGTCTGTAATACTTATTCTGAATCATTCTGTATAACCCATTTTCCCATAGCGTGAACCAGGAGGTGCCGACGTATATGGAAATACTTGATGCCTGACCTAGTTCCTTCTGCCAATCACTTGGAATGTTGCGGTCACAGATAATTTCATCTGCTTTAAGTGTAGCCAACAGACTTGCCAAGTTAAATATTTCTGATTATTTGAAATAAATGTTTCCTCTTAATTTTAATAAAAAATTATAATTTCAGAAATGTTTGTTTCAATTCATGCTCATAATATTAATTTTGAATAATTTATTTGTTTTTATTTCTATTTAATATTATAACAAACTGTATATTTTATTTTATTATGTAGGATGCACATTTTAAATGTATGTAGGATCAAGCAGCCATTTTTGTTTGTTTAATTAAATGTAATAAGACTTATTTAACTTTCACAGGGAAAGAACACTATGAGGTAATAAGACTTGTCAACTGTTTTTCTGGCGTAAAGGAATACATTCCTAACATTGATTAAAATCATAAGTTAATGGATAATGAAAATTGAGAACTTCAAAATTTGTTGGAAGTAACGCCATGAGGTGTTAATAAAAATAACATCTCACCTCATATTTTTTAGATTTCTTTTTGTTTTTCCTATAATTTTGAGGAATTGGCTGAATTCAAATACCTAGGAACAATAATCACAAATAGGAATGAGATGCACAAAGAAATTAAACATAGGCTCAATTCTGGAAATGCATGCTATTATGCATTGCAGAGACTTTTGATGTCCCAACTCCTTTCAAAAAACGTTAAACTGAAAATATATAAAACTATTATTCTACCAGTTATATTATATGGGTGCGAAACATGGACTCTTACTTTAAGGGAGGAAAGGAGATTACGAGTATTTGAGAATAAAGTTCTTAGGAAAATTTTTGGACCAAAGAGAGATGAACAGACAGGTGAATGGAGAAGACTACATAACAATGAACTACATGGTCTTTATAGGAGGCCAGATATAATAAGAACAGTTAAGTCCTGTAGACTGCGATGGGCAGGACATGTTGCGCGTATGGGGAATGAAAGACGTGCATGGAAACTTCTTGTAGGAAAGCCAGAAGGAAAACGCCCAGTTGGTAGACCAAGAATGAGGTGGGAGAACAACATTAACTATGATTTGAGGGAAGTAGATTATACAGGGAATGATTGGAAAACATTAGCACAGGATAGGGATGTATGGAGGGCTTATGTCCGTGTGGCCATGAACATACGGGTTCGATAGTGCCAGTGAGTAAGTAAGTTTTCCTATATAGATTTTGTCACAATCCTTACATTTGATCTGATATATTCCTGATTTGAATTCTTCAATTTTTTCATTTTTGTTGGTTTTAAATATCTTGTTTAGGCTGTATTCATTCTTCGGAGCCTTACAAACGTTAAATAGACTCAAGTGAAGAGGGAACACTAGATTGAAAGAACACCTTAGAAATGTAAAAAAGGGTGAAGTGGACAAGTCAGCTGTAGCAGCCCATGCTTGATCTGAAAAACATTTAATCGATACAAAAGCTAGCTTAATCAAACACACAGATAAACAAAAAGAACTCACAGTCTGGGAAAAAATCCACATAAAAAAAACAAGAAAGATAAACTCATGAATTTCGAAACTCCCTAAAATTTTGACCTGATCCAGAGGTTCATTGGTCCATCGATAGATGTAAGAAGAAAACCGCCAAGAAACGACATAACACTGGTCGACCAGAGGTTACTGATGATGAAGATAAGCTCCGAAACTGCAGTCTAGAAGAAAAAGGATATGAGGTGAGATAATAAAAACATTAATTTAATTCTTAAATTAAACCTCATAGTGTTCTTTCCCAGTGAAAATTAAATAAAAAAGTCTGTAATTTGTTAGTTCTTTCTGCCATTCACTTGAGGTCTCTGGAGTCTAGGCATCACCGTTTAACTTTATCATCGGCAACCTCTTTTAGTGGGTTATTGCTGGCGTGAACCTTAGTTCATAACATAATTAGGTTGCTTCTAACCCAGATTTTTATGATGGTATTATTAATACTACTGTTATTTTGATGATATATGTAAATTATAGAAGAAGGGGATGCATGCCGATTAACAGCAAATAAGATGCAATTTATGCGCCTTACAGCAGCTGCATCACCGTTTAACTTTATCGTCGGCAACCTCTTTTAGTGGGTTATTGCTGGCGTGAACCTTAGTTCATAACATAATTAGGTTGCTTCTAACCCAGATTCTTATGATGGTATTATTAATACTACTGTTATTTTGATGATATATGTAAATTATAGAAGAAGGGGATGCATGCCGATTAACAGCAAATGAGATGCAATTTATGCGCCTTACAGCAGCTGCTTCACCGTTTAACTTTATCGTCGGCAACCTCTTTTAGTGGGTTATTGCTGGCGTGAACCTTAGTTCATAAGATAATTAGGTTGCTTCTAACCCAGATTTTTATGATGGTATTATTAATACTACTGTTATTTTGATGATATATGTAAATTATAGAAGAAGGGGATGCATGCCGATTAACAGCAAATGAGATGCAATTTATGCGCCTTACAGCAGCTGCATCACCGTTTAACTTTATCGTCGGCAACCTCTTTTAGTGGGTTATTGCTGGCGTGAACCTTAGTTCATAAGATAATTAGGTTGCTTCTAACCCAGATTTTTATGATGGTATTATTAATACTACTGTTATTTTGATGATATATGTAAATTATAGAAGAAGGGGATGCATGCCGATTAACAGCAAATAAGATGCAATTTATGCGCCTTACAGCAGGTGCATCACCGTTTAACTTTATCGTCGGCAACCTCTTTTAGTGGGTTATTGCTGGCGTGAACCTTAGTTCATAACATAATTAGGTTGCTTCTAACCCAGATTCTTATGATGGTATTATTAATACTACTGTTATTTTGATGATATATGTAAATTATAGAAGAAGGGGATGCATGCCGATTAACAGCAAATAAGATGCAATTTATGCGCCTTACAGCAGCTGCATCACCGTTTAACTTTATCGTCGGCAACCTCTTTTAGTGGGTTATTGCTGGCGTGAACCTTAGTTCATAAGATAATTAGGTTGCTTCTAACCCAGATTCTTATGATGGTATTATTAATACTACTGTTATTTTGATGATATATGTAAATTATAGAAGAAGGGGATGCATGCTGATTAACAGCAAATGAGATGCAATTTATGCGCCTTACAGCAGCTGCTTCACCGTTTAACTTTATCGTCGGCAACCTCTTTTAGTGGGTTATTGCTGGCGTGAACCTTAGTTCATAAGATAATTAGGTTGCTTCTAACCCAGATTTTTATGATGGTATTATTAATACTACTGTTATTTTGATGATATATGTAAATTATAGAAGAAGGGGATGCATGCCGATTAACAGCAAATGAGATGCAATTTATGCGCCTTACAGCAGCTGCATCACCGTTTAACTTTATCGTCGGCAACCTCTTTTAGTGGGTTATTGCTGGCGTGAACCTTAGTTCATAAGATAATTAGGTTGCTTCTAACCCAGATTTTTATGATGGTATTATTAATACTACTGTTATTTTGATGATATATGTAAATTATAGAAGAAGGGGATGCGATGCAATTTATGCGCCTTACAGCAGCTGCATCACCGTTTAACTTTATCGTCGGCAACCTCTTTTAGTGGGTTATTGCTGGCGTGAACCTTAGTTCATAACATAATTAGGTTGCTTCTAACCCAGATTTTTATGATGGTATTATTAATACTACTGTTATTTTGATGATATATGTAAATTATAGAAGAAGGGGATGCATGCCGATTAACAGCAAATAAGATGCAATTTATGCGCCTTACAGCAGCTGCATCACCGTTTAACTTTATCGTCGGCAACCTCTTTTAGTGGGTTATTGCTGGCGTGAACCTTAGTTCATAAGATAATTAGGTTGCTTCTAACCCAAGATTTTTATGATGGTGTTATTAATACTACTGTTATTTTGATGATATATGTAAATTATAGAAGAAGGGGATGCATGCCGATTAACAGCAAATGAGATGCAATTTATGCGCCTTACAGCAGGCTATACAAAGTGGGATCATAAAAGAAATGAGAAAATTATGGAAGAGTTGGATGTAGAACCCATTCTCCATCATATACAAAACTATCAGAACAACTGGAAAGCCCATCTTCAACAAATGCCACCTCACAGAATTCCAAAAGCTATGCTTCTTTACTGCCCCCAAGGCAAAAGATCGCTGGGACATCCAAAAAAGCACTGGATGGAAAATTCCTCTTTGAGAAACAGGTCACATGGTCTAAACTTGCATGGATGATGTAAATTCATACCCTCAAGATTTATTGATAAATTAACAGGGTTATATAAGAGAGAGAAAAATTTGTGTTTGATCAAGGAAGCCTGGATTGCACAATGGTCAGTGTCCTTGTGCATAAGAAGGAAAAAAAATCTCCAAAAAATGATTTATCAATCAACTTGAGTTTAAATTTATATATAATATCATAATAGCTTTACAGCTATAGTAAGAATCCGAAAGTGTCTTTAATGGAAAAGTAAGGATGGAAGGGAATTTTATCAATATTTCTATTTAATCCTAAAAGTATCCTATCATGAAATCTTCTTGAATAGGAAGTCCCAATTGCATTGTGAATGGTAGTTCTCTGCTATGGACAAGCAGTATTATATAAGAGAGAAATATTTATATCTAATTGATATACCTGGATAGCACAAGTGGTTAGTGCACCAGTATGTAAAACTGAAAATCTTGGGTTCAAATCTCGGTTCATGCAAAATATAATTTAGCAGAATAATATCTGGAAAGAAAGAAACCTTGCAGAAAACTAAAATTAAAGTCATATTTGAAGAGAAAAATTATATGCTTAGACTGGGGCTTGAACCCAAGACCTTTCGCACTCTAGGCGAATGCACTAACCGAGTGAGTTACGTGAGCAAGTTCCAATCTAAATGCAATGGCTTGAACCCAGGTCCTTTTGCACTTTAGGCGAATGCTCTAACCAAGTGAGCTATCTGAGCTAGTTCCAATCTAAATACAAGCCTAGAGTGTGAAAGGTCCTGGGTTCAAGCATTGCATTTAGATTGGATTTTGCTCAGTTAACTCACTTGGGGAGAGTATTCGCCTAGAGTGCAAAAGGTCCTGGGTTCAAGCCCGAGTTTGAGCATATAATTCTTCTCTTCAAATATGATTTTTCCATCATTGAGATGTATGAAATTAATATGGAAATATCAATTAACAAAACTAAAATTATGGCATTTCATGGGAAGGACCCCATACAAAGTAAAATCTGTCTCCAGAATAAAATTTTAGAGAGATCTAATCAATTTAAATATCTTGGATATTATCTCTCTATCTGGGATGAAAAGGATATCCCTGAAAAGGTTACTAGTTATAATAAAAGTTTAGGAATTATTAATCAAGTTATGAAACCATCCCTTGTACAAAAAACACCAGATTACGTTTATATAACACTTTGGCTAGACCAGTGTTGACATACGGTAGTGAAGCATGGACACTCAGAAAACAACATGAAAGCAGAATAACGGCTTGTGAAATGAGATTCATGCGCAGAACAGCGGGTTACACCAGATGGGATCGGAAAAGGAACACCGATATCTTAAAAGAATTGAAGACTACGCCAATTTTGGAATATATTAAACAGTACCAACTAAATTGGAAACACCATCTTGAAAGAATGACTTCAAATCAGATCCCCAAAGCTGTTTATAATTATATACCAAGAGGACGAAGATCACTGGGCCGTCCTATGAAACGCTGGAGGGAAAATTTTCTATAGGATCGTAACAGGCCTTGGCCTGATACTTGGAAGGAAGAAGAAGAAATTAATAATAAAAACATTAAAATGAAGTGTTTAAAAGAGTAACTGAACCAACATTGTTATATGGAGAAGAAATCTGTGAGTGGTCAAAAAATAAGGAACATTATATAAATGATTTTAATACACAATTGATCTTCTTGGTGATACAATATTAAAATATATATACAGTCAATATGCCCATTTCACCAATAAATGTTTAAAATGGTCAACAAGTTTCTACAGCCAAGCTGTCATTCTCAAGACCAGATATTGGTCTTGAGAATGACAGCTTGGCTGTAGAAACTTGTTGACCATTTTAAACATTTATTGGTGAAATGGGCATATTGACTGTATATATATTTTAATTATATAAATGAGTTGGATAAATGTTTTTATACCTCACCTTATGAAGTTCCGTGTTTTCACGATACCGGTTTCAATGGTCATTTTACCTTCATCTTCAGTCAAACTCCAACAGTTAAAATTTTTATTGTTAACTTCATCTGATGCCAATTTTATGAACTTGGAAATTCAATTTTCTTTCTGGGAACTTCAAAATTCATGGTTATATATTTTGAAGTTCCCACAAGTAAAATTTAATCTGCATGTTCATAAAGTCAGCACCAGATGGCAGTTCAGAAGATGGTGTTAACGACAAAATTTCATTGGTATAATACCCTTCATACCCAGAAGACAATGACAAATGACAAACCCTACCCCCAACTCCAGGCAAACGAAGCAGGTAGTGGTCTCAAGTTGTTCCTTAGACAGTGTAGAAGATGATTGAGTGGTTTAGACATATAGTGTGAATGGAAGAGGAGAGGCAACATAAGATAATGGAAGCAAGGGAAGAGGAAAGGGTTTATAGATGGTATTGAGAGTTGACAAAAGTGGATTGAGGCAGTTCCGATGCTGTTTTGTCAGAAGGGAAAAATGGAAGAAGATGGTTTTGAAGAAATGGACCTTGTAATGAAATCCTAGCCAAATATTTACCACTCATGACTAAGGAGAATTTTGCAGATTCGTAGTCAAATGGGCTGACTTCTAGATTTGATCTTAGGATTTCTCAAAAGAGTATCAAATAATGGACAGAACAACTGTGAGGCAGAACAGGCAATTTGCCTAGCCCGTGAAGCATAGAAGAATTATCAAATACTATCATCTAAAATTCATCGGAGAACATATTGTTTAAACAACTCACCTCATAGGATTCATGCTTCCATGATATCGCGATTTCAAACATAATCATGTTCATCGTCAGCCATAACTCCGACTGATGAAATTCTTCGGCCGTCAACTATTCTATTGTCGCCATCTTCAGTGCTGCCATCTATGGTTGAATTTATGAACTTTGAAATCAATGTAATTTCGTTAGGGATATCAAAATTCATTGATCTATTTTTTAGATCTATGGTTGAATTTATGAACTTCGAAATCCATGTAATTTCGTTAGGGATATCAAAATTACATTGATTTCGAAGTTCATAAATTCAACCATAGATGGCAGCACTGAAGATGGCGACAATAGAATAGTTGACGGCCGAAGAATTTCATCAGTCGGAGTTATGGCTGACGATGAACATGATTATGTTTGAAATCGCGATATCATGGAAGCATGAATCCTATGAGGTGAGTTGTTTGTTTAAACAGTATGTTCTCCGATGAATTTTAATGATTATACCTCATAATGTTTACTTCCCAACATTAATTAAATATACTATCATCTAAGTTAACTCCTTCAGTTATAAATACTTTTTAATAATTAAATTAATATATTGACTTAGGCTTTCATGGCCGGAGTAACTATGATGATCTTGTAGACGATTTCCAGGCTGTTGGCCGTGGTCTTGAGGCTTGTAGTTCCCCAACGTTTCGCCAGAGACTGCGTCCGGCATCCTCAAGGGTTGTCTTGAGACTGACAACTCAAGACAACCCTTGAGGATGCCGGACGCAGTCTCTGGCGAAACGTTGGGGAACTACAAGACCACGGCCAACAGCCCGGAAATCGTCTACAAGATCATCATAATTAAATTAATGTTTTTATTACCTCACCTCATATCCTTTTTCTTCTAGACTGCAGTTTCGGAGCTTATCTCCATCGTCAGTAGCCTCTGGTCAACCTGTGTTATGTTGTTTCTTGGCGGTTTTCTTCTTACTTCAGAAGTAAGAAGAAAAGTGCCAAGAAACGATGTAACACTGGTCGACCAGAGGCTTCTGATGATGGAGATAAGCTCCGAAACCTGTGTTATGTCGTTTCTTGGCGGTTTTCTTCTTACTTCAGAAGTAAGAAGAAAACTGTCAAGAAACGACGTAACACTGGTCGACCAGAGGCTTCTGACGATGGAGATAAGCTTCGAAACTGCAGTCTAAAAGAAAAAGGATATGAGGTGAGGTAATAAAAACATAAATTTAATTCTTAAATTAAACCTCATAGTGTTCTTTCCCTGTGAAAGTTAAATAAACCTCTTAATAAATTAGTAATTTATTGATTTTCTTCTTTCATACCAATTAATTATTATTATTTTAGGAATATTATGAAACATCTTTCGCTCTTGATTTTTTGGAAATTCTTCATAAAATGTCTAATCAAATTGCACCTTATCGTACATATCATATGTGGAACATGGCTTACATCAATGCTTAAAAAGTTTAATTTGCTTTTATTGTGTCCATTGTTCACCGATAATTTTTTGACATTGTTAAGGTAAGTCAATGTACAAGTGCATTGTTTTTATATAATTTTATTATAGAGATTATCAATGTAATATTATAGCCTTGGTAGTCACATTGATGGTCATAATTAAAGAAATTGCTGCATGATTGACAATCAATCAAATTCAATTAGCGGTTTCTTTTGAAATAAACTTTTATTAACAATTTCACAAACATTAGCAGAGAAAAAAAGGAAGCTGCCTATCAATATGATCAATGAGGCTATAATAACTGTTGTAATGTAAAAATATAGATATAAATAGGTTTGAAAATTTAATTTATTACAAAATAAAATCATGTGCCTCAATTGTGTGTCTTTTTTTTACGTCTTCATTCCACTGTCTCTTTGTTTCAAGAGGTTAATTCTCAATAATAGTCTCATTGGTGTCAGTTTATCCAAATTTTGTACTCTTTATTTATTTATTTTTAATTTTAACCTCACTGAAATAAATAATATTAATGCTTTATTTTAGCTGGCAGAGTAAAGGCCATAAGGTCTTCTCTTCCACTCACCAGCAAATAGTAAAATTATACAAAAATTACATATATATTACAAATTTAAAATATTACTAAATTTTGACTAAACAAAAGACATTGGTGACGTGATCTAATACTGGCTAATACTAATAAAAACATGGAATATAATAACATTAAAATAATATAAAATAAAGTAAGTAAACTGTAATTTTAATTAAAAAATAAGTAAAGCTTCCTAGATGATTATTTACAGAATGGACTCCATGTTTGCTATGAATCCCTAAATGTACTAGTGAAAGGAGAATAGTTGCCACCGCCATTCAATAAGGGATACAGGTAATTCTATCCTTTATCTTATCTTGATTGATCATCCAAACATGGTACATCCATCCTAAGTCATTTTCATGTGTAAAGCCTATCTTAACCAGGGAATGGTACGTCAATATAGGACAAATAGTTGTCTCTGGTTGGGAAATCACAATATGTGCATTGTAGAGAAGGGTATCAGAACGGTTGATATAGGTGGAATGGACAACAGGTAGAGATGCTATAGTCATATTGTACCAAAAGTACATTTTTCGTATGCAATGTTACGTCATCTCTTCCATTCTTAGCAGTTCAATTCAAGGACAGTGCCAATTCCTACCCTCTTTATCCACTCTCCTAACCACCCCCTCCTCTGTGCTGTTTATGTTTGCACGACTTCCCCTCTTCCACGGAACCCAAATACACCAAGCAAGAGAACAGAGTCATTCTTATTTGGAGCTCCAAGAGAGCAGATGTATTTTGGTTAAGCAGTGCCTGTAAACCAGGGTCGGTATCCTGGACGTGGACCCTAGCCCTCAGTTGGATTGTTTTGTGTGAAAGTATAATGTTTGATTATTGTTTTCTTTTTTGTAATTATGATTCCTGAGTTTAGGAATGTTAAAGCGACCAAGTATAACTACGTAATTTATATTTTCATTTTGTTTATTTATTGGTCGAAGATGTTATATATTCAGTTTTTTTATCATAAGTAATGCCTCC
The DNA here is from genome assembly GCA_030220185.1 of Diploptera punctata. NCBI lineage: Eukaryota > Metazoa > Arthropoda > Insecta > Blattodea > Blaberidae > Diploptera > Diploptera punctata. Next base: position 390,660 of record JASPKZ010003794.1, read on the forward strand.
TCACTTCGTGAGTCGTGAATTTATCGACAATTTGGAAATCACTCGTGGCATTTGTTAGGACTATTTAACGAATAAAATTAAGCTGTTTACTCACAAATCATTATTTAAATATAGTAATTTTAAAATGTTTATTTACTTAATGTATATGGCGATGTTTGAAAACAAATGAGAAACAATTGGTATGCTTCATCTGCTTCTCTTGTTCATCATTGCAACCAGATCATATTATTTATTGCCAAAGGTACGCAATATTGTAAGAATGCACTCTAGTGGAGAAAAAATGAAACACATCAAACTGTATATTAATTCATTTCTGATGTCCTATGACAATTATATTTTTCTGGAATGTTATTACCTGGGAAAAAATACATTTAAGATAATGTGGTATAATCAATTGCTACAAATGGTTTTATATTAACTCCCGCATGCTCTACGTGTTGATATTCATGCACTATATATACAATCTGGTAGCCATATTTCTTAGAGAGTCAATCACTGCAAAATAATGCCTATTTAGAATGTTAAAAAGGAGGTGCTTTCTTAATTGTGATAAACTTTAGTTGGCAAATTCTAGGCAAAACACGACTGTGTTTGGTTGTAAATAAAAAACTCATTGAAATATGATTGGTCATTGACTCCCATTTGGAGCATGAGTTAAATAGTCATCATCATCATCTTAGGACATTCACAAATTTAGGCCATTTGTTGACCTGTTTCGGCCTCAAAAGAAAAAAACATCCAGAAGTCTTTTGAGTAGCTGGGTAATCTTAAAGTAATTATGGTATACATTTATAATTATTTTTCATTTTACTTATTCAACTAATCATAAGAAATACATTAATTTTCGTCTTTCAGCTCATTTATGCCAAGAAGATCGAGATGAGTTAATTTCCGGACAAGCTGGGTAATCAGCACAGGGTATCTAAAAATAATTACAATATAAATATCTCATAGTACTTATTTAACTAAACATAAAACACATTAATTTTCGCATTTTAGTTCATTTATGTCAAGAAGTGTCCACCGTTGTGGTCTTGAGGTAGCGTGCCTTGTCACGCAGCGGGCCCAGGTTCGATCCCCGGTCGGTTTTTTTTTTTTATTGGGGATTTTCCTCACCTGTAAGACAAATGTCAGGAAAACTTTAAGGTCCAAACGGTCCCCGAGATCATATGGCCATCATCATCATCATCATCCTTCACCGGTGTGGAAAGCAACGGGAAGCTACCATACCTACAATTCCCTAGTAAAGCTGCAAGCACGTCATGAAAATGCTATGACTGCAGTGAAGGACCTGCCTTCGGGTAGAATCACTATGGATGGATGTCAAGATTAGGATAAGTAGATTCCCGGGCAATGCTGGATAATCAGCACGGGGTAAGTTTATAATTATTATTCCTCTTATTCAACTAAACACAAAAGGGCATTAATTTTAATTTATTTACGCGTAGCGCACGCCGGGTACTAGGTAGTAAAAAATGAACAGCATTGTTAAAAAATGAAGGATTAGAAAATATTGTAAATTTTGAAGAGATTATTCCGGGACAGCGCGTACGCAGTCCCGACTACCAAAAATTACGCGCCCGAGTTACCCACATTTGGGGCAATCGCAGGGGTCAACCCAACCGCAGTGCAATGGAAGGGCCTCACCCTGGGGGAACCGCCTTCAAGATCACGGTAACCCCTACGCCAGGTAAGTATGCGGGGACATTTTTCCCACATCTACAAGTAACTTTCAAAACATGGATTACTTCAATGTCGACTTTAAAACATTCAACAGTATTACATTACTTTATGATACATGTAGATAATCTTACGTATGGAATAATACATAAATATTTATAGTTACATTTAAATCTTATTAGAAACTTATTTAATTGTGTTTTGCTCTTCATTAAATATACTAAGTTTAATAATAAACTTTAGTTTCAACTCTGCCATCTAGCGGTAGGCACTGCAATTATATAGAACTAGAAAAACTGTAGAATGAGATAACAAATACGTGTGATAGAGATAGGAATGGAGGGAAGAATCGATGTAGCTTTGCCAGAACAAAGGAGAAGGGAAACAGCGGTAAATTCAATACAATACCACGAAATAACCATTATTCGCGTTTCTTTCTTTATAATAATAATAATAATAATAATAATAATAATAATGTTTTAGCTTTTTTTTTCCCCCTTGCATAGTTAAGGCCTTGTCTTCCACTCAACCAGTTTTATTTGTTTCCGTTAGTTAAATATTTCCGTTTATCACTAGCATTATAATTTGTGGTCAAAACTTATGACTACAGTTCATTAGTTCCGGGGTTTGATTCACGATCAGGCCACCGCAATTTTTCTTTAGCTTCCTGCAATCCCTAGGTATTATATATGAAACATTTGACGTGTTTTTTTTTTCTTCCTCGCCTCGGGATTAACTCCAACTCACTATGATCGTATCACATTCAATACCTTCATATTTTCAAGTTTTCAAGCTCAATTTTCTTTTCGTGTCCAACTGCGGTCTTTAGATGGCAGCATCAACTAAAGGAAAAATACCTGATTGAGACCAAGAGTATCATACATAATACCTTGCATAAAACCGCCCTAAAGGTCTCCCCTAAAAAATCATTTTTTTTGGTGTTTGTTTTATTGAAAAAATATTATGAACCCATTAAACTTGAAAATAAAATTATAATTGACAAAATCTCAATTCAGGACTCCAGTAAAAGCATTCCCAAATTTGTTTTGAACCTACCGCCCCAATTGTCATTTGGTTCCTTACAAACCCATTAAGCACAAAAATGACATATATCTTATTAAACTTTTCTTCAAGACTCAGGAAGTTAAATATAGGCCTAATTAATCGTGTGAAAGTCTATGATTTGGAATTTAGGTTAACGTTAGGTTTGAGAGCTCTTCTGATGCTGCTTTATCATTAATCGCCCATAATATCAACCAGGTAATGTAATTCCGCCTTCGAAATGCTCCAACCTAAGATGTGGGTTCCAATTCCGCCAGTGCCGGGAGAGAATGTCAAATATGTCATAAGACTTTAGACTAAAAAACAATTTTTTCTGTAGACATTTTTACGTGTACAACACCACCCGGGCCTTAAAGTGACACGACTAGCCAGGAGAGGATTATAAACTCTACATACATGCATGCTTATTCGGACACGAACATGGAGGACCTCTACGGAAGAGCGATCATCCCAATACCAGGGCCACCTACGAGACAACTATAATATTTAAGTCAAGACACATTTTTCACTAATACAGACATACTAAACAAGGCGGTTATGATGGCCAGATGTTATCGTTGGCTATTTAGGACTTAAACTTTCCTGACATTTGTGTTAGAGGTGAGGAAAACCTCGAAAAATCCTCACTCAGAAAACATGTCAACATCAATAAAATTCATAGTGAAACTTTATTGAGGTATAGTCACAATATTAAAATTATAACAATTACGTAAGCCTACCTTAAATGACCGTCTCCTCGAGTTCTTAGACTGTTAAAAACGAGGATAGAACACAAGCTATTCATTTTTAAAAAGTCCGTCGCCATGGCGTAGTCGATAGAGTCCCTACCTTCCACTCCGACGACCCGGGCTCGATTCCTGGCTGGGTAGGGGATTTTAAATCTTTACCTGGGTCTGGATGTTTGTGCTGTCCTTGTGTCTATGTGAGGATAAAAGAAAGTTAACAAAAAAACAGGTAAAACAAAAAGGAAAAACAGTATAAACGAAAAAAAAATTGTTTTCGCCTAAATCTACCCCTTGCAGTTTCACTATGAATTTTATTGATGTTGACATGTTTTCTGAGTGAGGATTTTTCGAGGTTTTCCTCACCTCTAACACAAATGTCAGGAAAGTTTAAGTCCTAAATAGCCAACGATAACATCTGGTCATCATAACCGCCTTGTTTAGTATGACTGTATTAGTGAAAAATGTGTCTTGACTTAAATATTATAGTTGTCTCGTAGGTGGCCCTGGTATTGGGATGATCGCTCTTCCGTAGAGGTCCTCCATGTTCGTGTCCGAATAAGCATGCATGTATGTAGAGTTTATAATCCTCTCCTGGCTAGTCGTGCCACTTTAAGGCCCGGGTGGTGTTGTACACGTAAAAATGTCTACAGAAAAAATTGTTTTTTAGTCTAAAGTCTTATGACATATTTGACATTCTCTCCCGGCACTGGCGGAATTGGAACCCACATCTTAGGTTGGAGCATTTCGAAGGCGGAATTACATTACCTGGTTGATATTATGGGCGATTAATGATAAAGCAGCATCAGAAGAGCTCTCAAACCTAACGTTAACCTAAATTCCAAATCATAGACTTTCACACGATTAATTAGGCCTATATTTAACTTCCTGAGTCTTGAAGAAAAGTTTAATAAGATATATGTCATTTTTGTGCTTAATGGGTTTGTAAGGAACCAAATGACAATTGGGGCGGTAGGTTCAAAACAATTGGGAATGCTTTTACTGGAGTCCTGAATTGAGATTTTGTCAATTATAATTTTATTTTCAAGTTTAATGGGTTCATAATATTTTTTCAATAAAACAAACACCAAAAAAAATGATTTTTAGGGGAGACCTTTAGGGCGGTTTTATGCAAGGTATTATGTATGATACTCTTGGTCTCAATCAGGTATTTTTCCTTTAGTTGATGCTGCCATCTAAAGACCGCAGTTGGACACGAAAAGAAAATTGAGCTTGAAAACTTGAAAATATGAAGGTATTGAATGTGATACGATCATAGTGAGTTGGAGTTAATCCCGAGGCGAGGAAGAAAAAAAAAACACGTCAAATGTTTCATATATAATACCTAGGGATTGCAGGAAGCTAAAGAAAAATTGCGGTGGCCTGATCGTGAATCAAACCCCGGAACTAATGAACTATAGTCATAAGTTTTGACCACAAATTATAATGCTAGTGATAAACGGAAATATTTAACTAACGGAAACAAATAAAACTGGTTGAGTGGAAGACAAGGCCTTAACTATGCAAGGGGAAAAAAAAAAGCTAAAACATTATTATTATTATTATTATTATAAAGAAAGAAACGCGAATAATGGTTATTTCGTGGTATTGTATTGAATTTACCGCTGTTTCCCTTCTCCTTTGTTCTGGCAAAGCTACATCGATTCTTCCCTCCATTCCTATCTCTATCACACGTATTTGTTATCTCATTCTACAGTTTTTCTAGTTCTATATAATTGCAGTGCCTACCGCTAGATGGCAGAGTTGAAACTAAAGTTTATTATTAAACTTAGTATATTTAATGAAGAGCAAAACACAATTAAATAAGTTTCTAATAAGATTTAAATGTAACTATAAATATTTATGTATTATTCCATACGTAAGATTATCTACATGTATCATAAAGTAATGTAATACTGTTGAATGTTTTAAAGTCGACATTGAAGTAATCCATGTTTTGAAAGTTACTTGTAGATGTGGGAAAAATGTCCCCGCATACTTACCTGGCGTAGGGGTTACCGTGATCTTGAAGGCGGTTCCCCCAGGGTGAGGCCCTTCCATTGCACTGCGGTTGGGTTGACCCCTGCGATTGCCCCAAATGTGGGTAACTCGGGCGCGTAATTTTTGGTAGTCGGGACTGCGTACGCGCTGTCCCGGAATAATGTCTTTTTAATTAATAGCTTATATTCATAAATTTTTAATAATACACCTTTCATGCTGTTTTTTATCCCTTACTAGGCAATACTCGACGTGCTTAGCGTAAATAAATAAAAGTTAATGTATTTTATGTTGATCTTCTTGACATAAATGAACTGAAATATGAACATTAATGTGTTTTATGTTCAGTTAAATAAGTGGTATGAGATATTTATATCGTAATTATTTTTAGATACCCCGTGCTGTTTACCCGGCTTGTCTTGGAATCTAGTCATCCCCGATCTTCTTGGCATAAATGAGCTGAAAGACGAAAATTAATGTATTTCTTATGATTAGTTGAATAAGTAAGATGAAAAATAATTATAAATGTATATCGTAATTACTTTAATAAGATTCCCCTTGCTGATTATCCAGCTACTCGAAAGACTTCCGGATCTATGTTCCGGATAGTGTTTCTCTTGAGGCCGAAACAGATCAACAAATGGCCTAAATTTGTGAATGTCCTATGGTGATGATAAATAAACTGAATATATAAACATCTTCGACCAATAAATAAACAAAATGAAAATAATATTGAAAATATAAATTAATTATACTTGGTCGCTTTAACATTCATAAACTCAGGAATCATAATTACAAAAAAAGAAAACAATAATGAATGCCTGGACGGGATTTGAACCGAATTGGTACTTCAGCGTGCTATCCATTAAACCACCGAGCAAATCTTATACAACCATTTATTTCTTTTAAATTTAATAGCACACTGACATTAGTTCAGACTTTAATATTTCTTTTCACAATATCATTATTATAGTAGAACAATAAGTAAATAAAAGTCTGTTGAAATGGATTTTTCGAGGCGTTCAGCTGTAATTTCTAGAAGAGATAAAATAAGAAACAGTGTAATCAAACGAAATATGATTGTTCAATCTTCAATGGTGGATTTCATTAAAAATACAAACAAAATGGTATGAGTTATCATTGGCATTATCGAGCCCGTAGGTTCATGGCACATGGACATAAGCTCTCTACATGTCCCTATCCTAAAGCTAATGTTTTCCAATTACCCCCTATATAGCCTAATCTACCTCCCTCAAATCATGGTGAATGTTATTCTTCCACCTCATTATTATTCTACCAACCGCGTGTTCTCTCCGGTTTTCCTACAAGAAGCTACCATGCCCCTCTTCCATCCCCATTCGTGCCAGTGTCCTACCCATCCCTGGTCCTACCCATCCCAGTATCTTATAAAATGTTTGTAATCTCATAATTCGGTTCTCTATGCTCATAAATAGGTTTTTTGTGATAATTTGTGAAATTTTAGTAACGTTGCAGGCACTGACAACAGTTGGTAGATAGAGTCACCAACGTAAAATTTTCAAAATATTTATCACGTATTTACCATTTTAGGCTATAACTAGAAAGTGAAGTATTTATAAGAACCAATGCTAGGCCAAATAGATTACATCATCAATTGTATCGCTGATAAAGAGTATTGCACTGTTATTTTTAAGACATGACTAGGAAATATTCTGGCGATTATTTTGTCTAATGTTGGAGATGCGAGAAGCCGTCAGCCAATGGTACACAGAGTATGCAATGGTAGATCATCAAACTCAAACTCAGTTTGAGCCATAGAGAAACTACTCTGTGAGTTTGAGCAATTGTGCGGGTGGTGTGAATATGGTATAAAAATAAATTTAGAATAATTTTATCGAAATAAAAAAAAATTGAATATGAACAGGATTTTGTATAAAGAATTTAAATAAAACCAAAAATAATTACGATGGATAGTGACTGTAATAGTTTACTTCATTTAAATAACATTAATGAAAATCCTTCTTGCCCACATGGTAAGTAATTTGAGGTTATGTTCTTTTGAAAATTATTACTGACATTTATTTTCAGTGTCTAAATGGTGAAGTTAAAGTAGGCAAATTGATATTTTCATAAGCTGGCATGGCAACATTTAAGTTTGAAATTTAATTCACACGCTAATATTAAGATAATAGAAAATTTAAGTTAGGGACAGCAAGATTACTATGTAATGAAGTACAAACTTGAATGTAAGTTTAGGAAAATAAGTATAATATTACGGGTGTGACAAAAATTACACACTTAGGGGTTTGGGCCAATTTTTTATTGTTCAATTGTTAAATAAAAAGGCTTTGTACCTGTATTTATTTGGTGGCTCAACTGCACTTCTACTTACGCTTGATTTTTCAGTTTATTATTGTAAACTATAGCTCTTCTTCTGTATTTACCAACATTATTAAATTTTTTAAACTTTTTCAAACAATTTTTATAACATTATTAGACAATTTTGAAGTATTTATTTAAATATGCAAATCATAATATGACACTGTTAGACAATATTGTGATGCGACCTCAGCCCTGCTATTTTCTCCATAGAGTATATTACTTACTCTATGATTTTTCTATCGCTGTTTTGGGTTATCGCTGGTTGGTTCGGCGTTAGGAAGTGGTAAGTAAGTGTACATCCATTTTTAGTAAACGTTTGGTAATTTTAATAGGAAAAAGTCTGGTTTATGCCGGTGATGAAATCTTCTAAGTTCCACAGAATTGCAGTGCACATGCGCGAGTCGCTGGAGTTGCTGTAATGGTTAATATAGTCTCCGGTAGATGGCTCTGCAGTTGGTGTCACCAACTTTGCGAATAAATTTCCAAATGCAAAAAAAAAAAATGGACGTTAACTAACTTGCCATTTCCTAACTAAAGAAAACAATTTACATGCATATTATTTATTCCCAAATGCTTAAAAAAATGGACGTAAACCAACTTCCCATTTCCTAACCTAAGAAAACAATTTACATGCATACTATTTAATAAACTAATTTTACGTACACTAACACTAAATATGCTTTGGAATTATTTTCAAATGTTGGCAACGTTGGAACAACATGGCAAAGTAGCAAGTAAGTAATGTATCCACGATCATGTTTTACGTAAATATATAAATATAAAATATTGTAAAGAAAGTTTGAAGATCGTTGCAAAATGTTTAAAAGAGTACGTAATGTGTTTACAAGTGTTTAGTGCATCAGTTGCATAAGAATGTGAATGTAGAATTGTGATGGGCATTAAACCTACCTCACCCTTTTAATATTATTGATATATTTATTTAACATAGATTTGGGGATTTATTGAAAAGATTGGTCATTCAAATTTCATAGCGGCATGCTGCCATCTAGCTTAAGATTTTTGAACTTTAATACAATATCGATAGTAATTGAGGATGATAATCAATATGTGGTTCGATTGTGGATTATCACTAGCTCTATAACTCTGGTGCATGCACCCTGTTGTTCTATTGGACTTTGAAAATATTTCACGCAAGTTTAAATGCAGTTTTTTCCAATTTGGTATTTAAACACTTCATAACTGAGTACCACAAATTTTACAAAATTTTGCTATATTATGGGTATGATGTTATGGGTGTGACAAAAAAAAAGTGTCAGTTATAATTAATGAAATGATAGTGTAAACTAATTTGTTCATTCTATACTAATAATGGTCTAATTATCATTGTTTTTAGGGAAGTAAGTTGAATTTACCAGAGAGGCCTTGATATTCATTGACAACGGCAAATGTAATTGCTCAACCTACTTCCATAGGGAAGAAAAGTAATTGACTTAATTAATAATGTAAAAAAATGTTACCTACTTACAATTTTATTGAGTAATACAAACAATTTTATTGTAACACACTTATTTCTCACTTTGCTGGTAGAAAATAAACTGCAGCATTCACTGCTTCCTCTATTTCACAATTAATTATATATCTGTAATTAATATGCAGTCTGAAACTGTTATTTAATTTTTTTTTCTTTCAAATGCCCCAGGTTTGTCTTTCGACATTCCTGGTCTCTCTCCTGGCATGGCGTACTTGTAACCCACTTCTGAGGTTGGGGTGCCTGGAAGGCGGGGTTATGTTGCCCCGATGATATGATGGGTGATGATGATGATAATGGTGCGCCAGGAGAGTCCCTAATCCTAAGCTTAACCTACGATGAATATGAATGATGATTGCGATGGCCATATAATTTTGGGGACCGTTTGGGCCTTAAAGTTTTCCTGACATTTGTCTTACACGTGAGGAAAACCTCACCCAGAAAAACTGTCCCGACCGGGGATCGAACCCGGGCCCGCTGCATGACAAGGCAGCACGCTACCCCGAGACCACAGCGGTGGATCAGTTATTTAAAATGTCTGCCACTAATTCACTCAACAATAAACAATTGCAGTCTTTTTATTAACATTCCCATACTATCAAACAATTCTTCAAACAAAGATATAAATTCATATGAAATATAAAAAATTAAACATAATTATTAGTAAAGGAGTGAACAAAATTATACATGCATTTTGGGAAGTAAGTACATTACCAGTCTTAACTTATTTGCTAGTCCTCACTAAAGCTCGGACTCAAACACATCCTTGTCCAGTAATGTACTACTTACTTGCCTTGTTTCATACATAACTATTTTGCAATACATAAACAATTTTTAGTACTTGTGAATGTTGTCATGGATCATAACAATGCATTACAAATTGGTCTACCAACTGGGCATTTTCCCCTCTGGTTTTCCATGTCCCTCTTTCATTCCTCATTCTTGCCACATGTCCTGCCCATATCAGTCTATGAGACTTAAACTGTTTTTATTATATCTGGTTTCCTATAAATATCATGTAGCTTTCTGTTATATAGTCTTCTTGGGGATTCGCCACTTTAATTTACCTGATATATTTTCAAAGTCCTATAGAATAACAGAGCGCATGTGCCAGTTTATAGAGCCAGTGATCACCCACCATCGAACCACATATCAATTATAATCCTTGCCACATATACAGCTTATGCTAGATGCCAGCACTTCTCTATGAAATTTAAATGACCAATCTTTGCAATAAATCCTCAAATCTGTGTTAAAAATATATATTAATAATATTAAAATTACCAAATGTTCATTAGAAATGGGTACACTTATTTATCACTCTCTAACACTGTTCCAACCAGCGATAACCCAAACCAGTGATCGAAAAATCATAGACTAAGTAATATACTCGGAGAAAATAGCAGTCAGCATCACAATATTGTATAACAGTGTCCTAATGTTGTGATTTGCATATTTAAATAAATACTCTAAAATTATCAAATGTTATAAAAATTGTTTGAAAAAGTTTAAAATATTTTAAAATGTTAGTAAATACAGAAGAAGACTTATAATTCACAACAATAAACTGAAAAATCAAGGGTAAATCATTCTGAAGAATAGCCGTCTTCTCCATATTTATATCTCTTTGGTCCAAAAAGTTTCCTGAGAACTTTATTCTCAAATACTCATATTTTCTCCTCCTTTAAAGTAAGAGTCTATGTTTTTCATCCATGTAATATAACTGGGAGAATAACAGTTTTATATATTTTCAGTTTAACATTCTTTGAGAGAAGTTGGGAAGACAAAGAGACCCTGTAATTTATAATAGCATGCATTTCCATAATTGAGTCTATGTTTAATCTCTTTCTGCATCTCATTTCTATTTGTAATTATTGCTCCTATTTTAGAATTCAGCCACTTCTTGAAAATTTCCCTCATTTGTTATTAACTGCCCATTTCCATTAGCTATATAATGTATTTCTATGTGTGGACATATATTTAGTTGTATTGATGTTTACTTCTAGTCTTAATTTGTTAATGTTATGAGTACTTAAAAGAGTGTGCTTGTTGGTCCTTAGTATCTCCTCGCTATCGCCTAATAATACTATATCATCAGCATAAACTAACAGCTTATTAATTTTGTCTGTCCAATGGATCTGTGCCCCATAAGACATGCAAACTAAAGCCTACTTCCATTTCTGTCTCGGCAAATCATTTCAATCCCTGCATTCCTATCTCTTTCTCTGTTTTCTATCTCTCTCTGCACTTGCACCCCAATATTGTCAACTCAACTCCAACTTTGCATTATTCAATATTCAAGAGCCATGACACTGGGGGAAGTTTTGCAACATCTCTTATCGATGGCTGCTGTTTGACATATTGGAGGGGAGTGCAGTGAAATGTTGTGAGTGTAGACGTGTACTTTTCTAAGAACGATGTCAGCTTATAGGGGCACAGATCCATTAGGTCCGAATAAACCATTGAATTGTAGGCCTTTTTCATCCTTTAAAGATTTGATAGCATGCTCTAATACAAAATTGAATAGAAGAGGAGATAGTGCATCTCCTTGCTTTTGGTTTGAAAAGTTTGAAGGATTATAAAACTAAATAAACATTTTTTTTTTTTTACAGGGCCTATGTTACTTTTCAGACGTATTGCTAATGGCATGGAAAGAAGTTTCTATGCATGCTCAACTTGTAGGAATCGTAAAGATTGTAACTTCTTTCTTTGGGCTGATGAGAAATTGTCATGTGTTAAAGCTAAGGCTTGGGAATTGGAGAAAGAGCGTTTAGTTCCCAAAATTAATCATGAAAAGTTATATAAACAATTTTTGTTATTGAAGACATTGTGTGCAGAAGAGCGTGCATTCTGTAACAAATGCAACTGTCTTTTAATAAAGAGTGATATTAATGAGAAACATTCAGGGCATAATGTGAAAATCAACATAACAGATCATAATTTGGAACATCCATCAGAGGTAAGTAATATAAAATTCATCTTTAATATTTATGAAAGAAAAATCAAATGCTGAATTTAATAAGGGATTGCAGAGCCATATTTGAAGATTAGAAAAACAAGGAATGTTGTAAAATTATGAACAAAGATACAGTAATAAATAAGTAGAGTCTTTATTCATTTTACCTCATAGTACAGGTTTCAAAACAAATCTTCTGTTTTATCTCCAGCTTGTTGAGACTTGATTTTTATGTTGTCAGCCCTGCATGTCGACTCCCCATATTTTTATGGTCCAAAGAACTTGCATATCAAGTCTCTCTCCCCGGGAATTTAAAAATTCATGATTGATCCTTGTTCTTCTGGATGTATATCTTTTCCCAAAGGTGAGTTCTTTAGTATTTTCTGACTGTTGGAGAATACTAAAGAACTCAGGAAGCAGAAAACAATGTATGTAAATTCTGTGGTTGAGAAAAGTACTACATAGTAAACATTTCATAAGCTAAATAAATTCCAGATAGAAAAATACATAAAATTACATTGGCTGACTACTGTTCCATCAGAAAGTGGAAATGGATATTCTTCTTCTATGGTGCTACAGCTTGATGTTGGGCCTTGGCCTCCTGTATTAAGCCTCTCCCGAGGCTTACTATCAGGTTTCGAGATGGTACTTTTTTACAAGATGAGATTATTATCAGTCTCATGCCCAACCTTCAACCTGGAGGACCAGAGTATTTCTTGTCTGTTCAGTATGGGAGACCCTACCAGTAGCTAACTACTGACAACATAGCTCTTGGGATCATTCAACCACTCAAGCCTCCCTACTGCATCAAAATAGTGATACCTTTGGGGGGGGAGATAGATTATACGCCATCAAAATCTGTGAAATCCTTCAAATTAATCATGAACTAACATCAAAATATTAAGAAGCAAGGAAGAGAATAACTTTGTTGTTAAATAAAGAGCATGATATATATATGAATATGAAAGTTTTCATGTGGGATCGTGCCGAAATGTCGGAATCAGTGGCCAGAGGCCAAACTTGAATCCATAACGCGGAAAATCCAAGAAAACTTTCATATTCATACTTATATCTGCAAAAATCTGCAATATAACATATATATATACTTATTGGCTAATTGCAAAAAATTTGATAATGGAATCCTGTGCATTACACCATCTGAACTATTCCAGAGATAAAGAAAGAGAATGGGAAAGATTGTTCTTTTTTTTAATTGTATCGGTTGCGGTGGACTAGTGTTATGCTCCTTGCCTCTGGTCCCGAGGGTTGCAGGTTCAAACCAGGCCGAGGTTGATGGATTTTTTAGGATGGAAAAATCCAAGGAGCATGTCCTCCGGGAGGGACTTTAAGTCGTGGGTCCCAAATCTGAAGATTTTCAGACTCATAAAAGATCCTTAAGCCTGAATAAAAAGGCCTCTGAGCAAAATTTACCAAATTTTCCCATCCTAGATGTCACTATGAGGCAGAACACTGACCATAGGCCACTCCAATGGCATCTATACGAAAACAAGTGTAACTAAATTAGTATTGTTCAATTTCTTCCCTGTAGGGGAGAGCACCTAAATTTTGAGAGAAAACAAGGAAAACAATAATATTTATTTATGCCTTATTTTATGTTCTTACAGTTACTTCAACCATTAGTGAATGCAAAGAAAGAAGCTCAATACTTTTTTACATCTTGCACTACTAGCAGAATAGTAGGCATGCTACATTCTTTAGGAATAAGAAAAGTTTTATGTATATGTGCACCTAGAATTCATGAATTAATACGATCAGAGAAGTCATTACAAATGAAAAGTTTGCTACTTGATATCGACTACAGATATGTAAGTTGTTTCTTTATATATATATGTGTATATATAATAAGATACCTAAGATATAAGGAGATTTTCTGACAGTTTCACCATGTTTTGGTGTCAATGATTTGTACCCTTCCAACATCAAAATGATTATTTAATATAAAATTTTTAATTTATATTGAAAAACATTTTTTCAGGTTCTTATGTTAAAAAATTCAAACTCTCAACTTTTAAAAAATATCAAATCGAATTGCAAATATCTTCACTTTTCTTTAAAAGACATGTAAGTTAAAAAAACAACAAATTTTATAGGAGAGAAGAAAAACTAATTATAATATCATTACTAGAGTCCAGATTTTTATTTAATAAAAGATAAGATTGCAATACAGATAGTATATATTATTCAATTGTTTGTGTGTGAAACCAAGATAAAAGACAGAAGTCTTACTTCTCATTATACTATTCAACTGTTTGTGTGTGGAACCAAAAACAAAAGAGAGTCATAAGTCTAACTTCTTATTATACTATGTTGCAATCTTATCTTTTAGTACATAAAAATCCAAACTCTACTTATTGCTTAATTCATATTTATAGATGCTTTACCATTGAAGTCATATTGCCTGTAGGATCTTTAGGGTGTAGTAAGTAAGTATGTGATGGTGACTAAAAAGTGTACTTTTGTGTGTATATATATGTATATATAGTCCCATTTTCCTTGGAATATATGGCATTTAAAGAAAGGTGACAATATATATGCCTACTTCACCTCATGAAATAAATATTTTCATCTGGAAATGTTTTAGGGAATTTTGATCACATTTTCAACTATGGAGTAGTTTCTCAAAAAAAATACTTATTTTAGGAATTCACACTATGAAATATATTCATTAAAATCTAAAAAAAAAAGTTCAAGTGAAATACATATTTCCAATTCAATTTGTTATTAATGCAGAGTTTTACTCCCTCTTGATCATATATTTTTGCCTTATAGATACAAGTACAAAGACATAATTATACATTTTTATTTTTAAGTTATGTTACGATATTATAATGTTTTATCAGTGCTTTATTTAGTGATACAGAAGCTTATCAATAAGTTTTTATTCTTTCAACCATATCATTACCTAATTCACTGGCAGTATTGAACCCTGAGGTTCATAGCTCTTCATGCTCCCTATTCTGAGCTATTTTTTAATCTTTCCCTGTATAATTCATCTTTCTCAAATCATGTTTAATGTTATTCTCCCCTCATCTTATGGGTAGGCTTCAGCTTTATGGGTGGGTACTAATGGCTTTCCTTCTGATTTTTCAACAAGAAGTTTCCATATTCCTCTTTTATCAATACTTGTAAAATCCATTGGAAATAACAGTCGAGGTTATGTAGTAAAGTGTTAAAATAAGTAGAGTCTTAATTATATTATTTTTAGTCTGATCATCTTACCTCAATATTAATGTTGATTTGTTCTTGAACATGTTTCAAAACAATTCTGTTTTATCGTCAGCTTGTCCAGACTGGTTTGATTTATGTTGCATTATGTTGCACAACCTGGATGTCGATGTCAGCTCCATCCTGTGGTTGACCAAAGAACCTCCAAACAAGGTCACGCTCTGTCGGTATTTCAAAATTCATAACTCTGTTTTTGTTCTTCTGAATATAAATTTTTCCCAAATAGTCAGTTCTTTTGTATTTTCTAACTGTTTAAATAATTTAATGTCTGAATTTATATTATGTTTTTCAGACCAAACATGAGCAGCAACTGCAGATTTTTCTATTTCCCCATTTTTAATATTTCTTATGTGTTCTTTGGTTCTAATTTTTAGGTTTCTTTTTGTTTTTCCTATATATATCTTTTCACAACCCATGCATTCAATTTGATATATTCCTGACTTTTTATTTTTTAGAATGGCATACATTAAGTGAAACCCTCCATGATATTTTTACCTTGTCGTAGTGGAGTGGCTTGCATAATTAAATGATCCCGAGAGCTATGCCGGCGGTAGCATTGCTGCCGATAGGGTTATCCTTGCAGAACTGGTCGAAGGTGATAAGCCAGATGAAAAAAAGTACCTTGGTCGAAAGAGTGACGATCTTTGACCGTAAAAATACAACCATCAAGAAATGCGGACATGAGTTCCATTGTGGTAAAATTTTCCAGAGGTCAAATAGTCCCCCATTTGGTTCTCCGGGCGGGGACTACTTCAGGGAACCCATGCCAATGACTCAAACACAGATTAGGTGAGAGAATAACATTATGACTCATTAATTTACGATTAACTATGATTTGAGGGAAATAGATTATACAGGGATTGATTAGAAAACATTAGCTCAGGATAGGGATGTATGGAGAGCTTATGTCCGCGGCCATGAACCTACGGGTTCGATGGTGCCAGTGAGTTAGTTAGTTAATCAGTTTTTTCATTTTTGTTGGTTTTTATTAGTTTATTTAAACTGTAGTTATTTTTCGGTGCTAATTTAATATTAAACTTCTCAAATATCTTTTGGATATATATATCCTAAAATTAAATATTAAGTAGAGTCTATTGTCGTCTTGCCTCGTAAGATGACAACAGACTAACTTATGTATTAAGAAGAATTCCATAATGTTACTTCCTAAGTACCGTACCTGATATATCAGTTGTCTTCATCTAAAATGGATTTCTGATTAAAAAAATTTGTCAAGTAGATCCTCTTTTTAATAATTGAATCTTACTAAAAAAACCTCATAATGTAAAAATTCCCAACTTTAGTATATTAATTTAGTCCCTTTTATTTCCCATTTAGCTTTATGTGTGGAACTAATGGCTTTTCTTCTGGTTTTTCAACAGCAAGTTTCCTCAACTATATCTTATTCCCCATTGCATCCCACATGTCCTGCCCATCAGTCTATGAGACTTAACTGTTATCATTACATCTGGTTACCCATAAAGAACATGTTACCTCAGGGGTCCTCATCTAGGGGATATGTGGATGGCGACCACAAGGTGCCCAAGCTGAGCAAAACATTTCTTCCACTTACTTGTGTTTTGCACTCTTTTAACTTTACTATCTAACCTCTCTTGGTTAACTCTTATTTTTTCGACCCTGACGCTATTAGGGCATCCGAGGGCTAGGGAGTCTTTCTTGTCTTCCATTTCTTCTTTCCTTTATTTTCTTTTCTTTTCCAGAAAAGCCTGACCAGAGGCTATAAGATGGCAGCTCCATCACTGGTCTTGCCTTCCTTTGGCCAGCAACCAATCGAAGGGACTATTATTATGCTTTCAAGTCTTATACGAGAATTTCCCAGAAAGATACGCTGGAGGGAAAATTTTCTATAGGATCGTAACAGGCCTTGGCCTAATACTTGGAAGGAAGAAGAAGAAGAAGAACATGTAGCTCACTGTTACGTAGTTTACTCCTTTACCAATTCATTAGAGATATTATTTGATATATCTTTACATGTGGAGACATTTATATCTATAAAATAGGTTAAACTAAAATGTCTCCATGGCACAACATGCCTAGAAAGCCCTGGCCTATTACTATATTATGTATAATTTCATACATATTCTCCGGTACAGAACTTAGTAATTAGTTAGATCCATAGACGTACTGTTGTAAATTAAAGTTCATAATTTGTTTTTATGAAGTTTCCCTAGTTTTATAATAAATAATAACGATTAAATGTTACACAAGTTACAACAATTTTTTTTAAACATAGGATGGTATTAGATGTAAAAGTGTATTTTTAATGGATTATTCTATATTATATTGATATTTATTCTCCTTCTTCATCTATTCTCGTGTCACTGTTGCAGGAGCTAAGTTTGACATTTATTACATTTTTTTATTTTTATTATTATATTTTCAGGCTCTTGGAACATTTTAGGTTGTATCACTTTTGGGATTTATTGATGTTTATCAGCAGGTTATATAGTAATTATGTAAAATATTCATAGTTAAATATGGGAAATAACATTATGAGGTTCTTAATTTGTAAATTAATGAGCCATTTTTACATCTTACCTCATATTTCATGTTTCTTTAAACACGGGAACTAGTTTTCAAGAGAACCATCTCTCTCATTTTCAACCGACATTATGACTACCGGCTTTTCATTGGAATTTCCATCAATAACATTGCCATCTGGTGTTGATTTGATGAACTTCGAGATGAGGTCACTGTCGTCAGGAATCTCGAAATTCATGGATCTAAATTTGTTCTTCTGAATTTATCTGGAATTTATCAAATTAATTGTAAGTACTGTAATAAAGTATACATAGGGAAAACAAAAAGGAATTTGGTTACTCGCACAAAGGAACATTTTAGAAATATTAAAAATGAAGTTGAAAGATCAGCTATTGCAGCACATAGTTTGTTGGAGAATTATAAAATTGAAAAAGAGGCCCAACTTTTAAAACCTTTGGAAAAACCTTTAGAATTGACAATTTGGGAGAAGATATATATTCAGATGAACAATTTTAGATCCATAAATTTCGAGATTCCTGATGAACTTGACCTCATCTCGAAGTTCATCAAATCAATACCAGATGACAACGTTATTGATGGAGATTCCAACGAAAAGCCGGTAGTCATAATGTCGGTTGAAATTGAGAGAAATAAAAACTAGTTCCCGTGTTTGAAGAAACATGAAATATGAGGTAAGATGTAAAAATGACTCATTAATTTATGTAAAATATGTTGCCATTACTTTTGCCACTTTTTGCTCTATCTATATAATATCCTTGCAAACAAACATTCAGTTTTTATTTAAAGAGAAAAATATACACCTGAATTGAGATTTGAATCCAATGTCTCTGGTTCTGACCACTGAGCTATCAGGCTCCCATTTCAAATGAATATTAACTCTTGCCTTTAAATGAATTCCTGCATGCTCAGACTATGAACTTTTCATTCTACACACTGTCTGCGGCTTCTTTAACAAGAAGACTTTATTGGGAATTAACACCACATTTATATTTTTATTATTAATTTTACACTTCTCACTGAAGGATAAATTATATTTGAAGAGAAAAATTTTTGCCCAGACCGAGACTCAAACCTGGGACGTTTGGCTTTCTAGGCCAATGCTCTACCATCTGAGCTATTGGGGCGAGTTCCAATCTAGACACAAATTTTTCTCTTATATACTTTGTAATTCCCAGCACCAAATGCTATGAAGCCTTTGCTTCTATCCTTGCAAATGGCAGCTTCTTGGTTAGGATGACATTTATCGGGAATTTAAACACTACTTTATAAAGCCTGTAGGGCTTCAATTGATGTTTTTCTCTTCAAATATAATTTATCCTTCAGTGAGAAGTGTTAAATTAATAATAAAAATATCAATAGAAGCCCTACTGGCTGTATAAAGTAGTGTTAAATTCCCGATAAATGTCTTCTTAACTAAGAAGCCACCATTTGCAAAGATAGAAGCAAAGGCTTCATAGCATTTGGTGCTGGGAATTACAAAGTATATAAGAGAAAAATTTGCATCTAGATCGGAACTCGCCCTGATAGCTCAGATGGTAGAGCATTGGCCTAGAAAGCCAAAGGTCTCAGGCTCGAGTCTCAGTCTGGGTGAAAATTTTTCTCTTCAAATATAAATGCCACATTTATAACTTGAGTTTATTTTTGATCCTAGGTATTAAATTTAGATACATTTAATGTATTTGGATCGAAAGCATTAATTTATTTAGTCATTTTCATTTTGGTTCTTCCAATTTCCATATTTTAATTTTTTTCTCTAGGAATATGCTTGGTTTCCTTTCGGTTATGTTTCTGAAATCTACTATTAACAATCTGTGATCACTATCTAAGTTTTTCGCATGGTATAACTTTAACATCTGATGATAATTGTTCACAAATTTCTTGTCATAATAAAATATTTATTAATAAAAATTAATTAAATGAATCATATCTCACCTCATACTTTGTGTTCTTCAAGCGTGAAAACTGTAGTTTTGAAGAGGAATCCCTCCCATCTTCAGCCATCATCACGACCGTAAAATTTCGGTTTACAAATGTAGACCAAAATTGCAGTTTCCATGCTTGAAGAACACAAAGTATATGACTCATTTAATTAAGTTTTATTAATTGTAAACCTCGTTATGTTATTTCCCATAATTAATTTATGATTAGTCAGTTATTGTTTGTGCTAATCCATCCCAACTGTACCTTGTTATTTTATGACTTTTTTTAACGATGTGTTCCCAATAATCCACTGATTTATACTGCATAAATCCGTTTCTAATTTCTTGTAACTTCGCCAGATTTTCCTATTATATTTTCATGACCATTTGTGTCCATACTGATCCATACTTTAAAATAATTAATTATTATTGTGTTATCTCCTGTTGCTATAGCCTCCAATTGGTCCCTGAACATTTCCTTCTCTTTAACTTAGTAACTCATCTGAGGTGCATAAATTTGTTTGATATCAAATTCCTTTCTTTCCAACAATATCTTCATTTTTATTATTATTCTTTAAATATATTATATCTGTAACATTTAACCATAACTTCTGGTTCACAATTACAGCCACTCCATTTATCTTCTCTTCTTTTTCCCTAGACCAGATTATATCAAATCCTTATCTAATTTATTTTGTCTTTGTTTAATCATTTAGTTTCACGAATCATTCCTGTGGTTGCCCATGGTGTGGAATTTAAGTTAAGTTTGGGTTAAGAACTCTGCTGCCGCTTCATTATCATTAATCATCTGTCATATCGGGGTAACATAGCTCCGCCTTCTAGGCGCCTCAACTTCAGAAGTGGGTTACATTTAAGCGGTATCAGAAGAGAACACTAGAAATGTCAAAATGACAACCTGGGGCATTGCAAAAAAAAAAGTCTAAATGCTTATTTTCTTTCTTATCAATTCTAATAATTTTTCTTCTTACCAGTTTTGTTTAAACTTCCTGTACTTAGTATTCCAAATTTTAGTCTATTTTCTCTCCTAATTGTCTTAAATTGCCTGACTGGCTTATCTCTTTGTTTCTTGGAATCAACCTGAAAATTCACTATCAGCTTTTTGTGCCTGACATAGCTTCACCGGAGCCCCGATTAGCCATCATTTTCAGGATTCATAATGGCCTTCACAATTAATATGGCAGTATCAGGAACTAAAGTTCCCACAGTACACCACCCCATTAAGCAATTCCCTATTTAGATGTCATCACCTCTCACAACTTGGAAGTGGAGTCAGAAATTGAATTGCTATTTCCACACTATGCAATAAAACTTAAAATCTCTATGATGATCTTGAAGAAGATTTTTGGGCTGTAGGCCGTGAAGACAACCATTGAGGATGCCAGACACAGTCTCTGGCGAAACGTCGGGGAACTACAAGCCTCACGACCACGGCCTACAGCCCGAAAATCGTCTTCAAGATCATCATAGCAACTCCGGCCGTGAAAGCCTACGTGAATACTTAAAATCTCTGTTTTGAAGTGTGATATTTTTGTTAATTAAGTAATTTGTTTCAGCACAATTTCTATAATTCAGAAGAATTTTGTTGGTTCAACGCTTTTAACAATTATTTTTTCTCACATGAAGAAAGCCTCCATACATTAAGAACATTTTTAGAGAATGGAGATGAAAGAATCGGTTTAGTTATGGATCCTCCATTTGGTGGAAGAGTTGAGCCATTAGCTAACACTGTGCAAGAGTTAATAAAACTTCACAGGGAACTTTGCCCTGCTGTTAAAGAAGATTTAATAGGTGAATAAGATTTTTTATGCAAAATGTTTTTTTAATAACAGGCCAGAATTCAGTTTTACAAAAGCAATTTCATTTCCATGAATAACTTTTACTTTTGAAAGTAGATATCAAACAGAATTAAACAATTACATATTTCTAATTTGTGTAATCCTTCCATTTGTCATCTTCATATTTACGAGGGCGGATCGGAAAGTAACGCACAATAATTTTTTTCTGCCTTGGTATTGCAGATAGAATGTTGAAATTTCACAGAGATATAGTTTGAAGTTTTCACTACAGATGGTATTTTTTTCTCAGGTGCACCTCTTGCGAGAGAAGCTTGAACTATGCAACAAAGATGGCGCGCATGCTACAGTCGTCCACCTGTGAGGGACGGATCGGATCGGAAAGTAACGCACAATAATTTTTTTTTAAAAAAGTTTAATAGTAAAAAAAAGGAAAAAAATCACAAATGAACTTACATCTTTTACCTACTTTTCGACATAGTCACCAACTTTCTCAACACATTTTTCCCATCGTGTTACCAGTTTCAATATGCCCTGTTCGTAGAAGTCCGTTTGGTTGGAGTGTAGCCATCTGCGCACTGCTGATGCCTGCTTTGTTTCGGGCGTGTAGTGGTACGCCCACGACTCATCACCTGTGACGATTCCTTCCAGAAAGTCATGTCCTTGTGCGGTGTACCGCGTTAAGTGGTCCAAGCTTGCCATCATTCGCTGGCCCTTATGGTCGTCTGTCAGGTTCTTAGGCACCCAGCGAGCACTAACTTTACGGAAGACATTGCTACGGTCCATACAATCATCCCCATACACGCCACGCATGTCCCTGTGAATTTCACTGGGTTTATGCCCTTTGGCCCACAAAAATCGAACAACACTTCTCTGTTCCTCACAGGTGGACGACTGTAGCATGCGCGCCATCTTTGTTGCATAGTTCAAGCTTCTCTCGCAAGAGGTTCACCTGAGAACAAAATACCATCTGTAGTGAAAACTTCAAACTGTATCTCTGTGAAATTTCAACATTCTAGCTGCAATACCAAGGCAGAAAAAAAATTATTGTGCGTTACTTTCCGATCCGCCCTCGTAGTTCCATATGTGAAGACCTTGGGGGTAAATAATGATAACCCACATTTATAAAGTTCAGAATTATAAGTATTTTATTTTCATAGATTATTTACTATTATAGTATAGCTGACTGAACTTGGCAGAGAGAGAGATGGGGATACAAGGGTAGATCATTGACCACTTTAGTCTAGATACGAACCCACCCTGTTGTCAGTTTTCCTCTTCCCTCTTTCCCCTATTAACATCTGGTGAAGAAACACCGACAACAATGGTGCGAGTGAGAGAGGTGAGTACAGTTGTCTCATTCTACAAATTTCTAGTAAAGTTAAACCAGAGAGACTATACAAGTTTGTTATAAAATAAAGCCTGCATTTTGCTGCTATCTCCCAGTAGATTTATATGCTACATGAAGGAAATGAAAGATCATTGTACATATAATTTTTTGAACCAATAACATCGAAAACATAAAAAGAGTGGGTTATCATTATTTAACCCCCCCGCCGAGGTCTTCGTATATATGTATACAGAGCAATTCAAAAGGTTGTGCACAAATTTCAGGAGCTTGTAGAGGGGTTGAAATACAACTTCATCATCATCGACAACAAGGATTAAGCCCAATGGCCTGTTCCAATCTCATTATAGGTCGAATTCGTCCTTCCATCTCTTCAATGGTCTTCCCAACAATCTTCTCCATTTTGGTTTATAATTATACACGCGCTGTTCATTCATTCGTATTACGTGCTGAAGATAAGCATTTTGATAATATTTTATTATTTCACAGAGATTAAATATATGGTTGGTTGGTTGGTATCTAATGTCGAGCACTTGATAATGAAATCATTCGCTCTGTTGCACTCCAATATTTAGTAGAAAACATGTTTGTTTTGGAGTACAATAAACTAGTTGTAACAGTTTAGTAGTAGGCACCACATGTGGTGGTTACATCACCCATAGAGAGAAAGTAGGTATAGGAAGGAAGGAGAAATGAACCCCTAGGCCTCGAATACTCTAATACCATCAGGGTCGAAAGAAACAAGAGGTCAGTCAAGGGAGACTGGATAGAAAAGTTGAAAGAGGGAATTGGTATGGGAAGGAGAAGTAATACCAATTCGGTCAAAAAAGAAAAACTCACCAAGCTGACCAGTGCTTGTTGGTGAGTAGCCCTTCCCTTTCGTTCATCATGCATAAGCATGATTACTAACAGCTGCACCACGAGAAGGTGAGGGATTGGACACTAGGTTACTGTCCAGGTCGGTTCCTTTAAGCCTTCGGTGGAAGGAATTAAAGGGTCTCCTCTCTGTTAAAGACAGTAGCCTTTCCGCAGCCAGATTAAATATATTAAGTTCTGTTCTTATATCTTCGTTTTTTTCTTTTTATCGGTCCTTTCGTATCCTGCTATTGCTCTCAACATCTTCATTTCAGCAGCCTCTATTACAACTTTTGATTAGTAACTTATGGTCTGGAAAGTAATCCTGGGTCAGTACAAGGCTGGGAAAGTCGGGAACTTCAATGCGGGTCTAAGCTTACTTTTCAGAAAGGCACTGGGTTCGATGCACTACTTTATGCATTTATGAAGATGCTCCGTCTGTTGTCATACCGTTTAGTGCAGTACAGTACTTATGTACTCTTCTGTTCACATCTGATAGTCATTCATGCACTCTGTAGGTTGTTTTCACTTCAGATGGTATCTGCAGTGTGTTGTAGAGGTCTACTACAGCATTACTTCGAAGATTTGTGATTTTTGTGAAATGGAATACATGTTGTCAGAACTTCGAGACATGCATTTCATTATAGTAAAGCAAATGGTAATGCACGCAAAGATTAAGGACTGTATAGCGCACAATATCCAAACAAACGTCAACCACATCCTTGCATGTTTCAAAATGTTCACCACCGACTCGGGAGGCAGGTTCCTTGCATCCATTGCATAATGTAAGCCAGGTATGTACAATTGGAACAATCATTATGGAATAAGAAGCTCTTGCTCACGTGGAATAACATGTCTGTATTCAATGTGGTGGTAGGCATTTTGAACACCTAGTGTTGTAAAACCAAATTGGTGAATAAATTTACATTTGGTTAAGTATGAGCACAAAAATAATTTCTTGTCCATCCAGACATTCTAGGGCTTGTACTGACCCAGGATTACTTTCCAGACCATAAGTTGCTAATCAAAAGTTGTTGTATTTTGACTCCTCTATAAGCTCCTGAAAATTTGTCCACAACCTTTTGAATTATATATATGTTATAATTAAATTTTTGACAGTGAGCAATGTAAGCTTACTTGTTATAGTCAGCTACTAGGTGGCAGTGAAGACCGAGTTCTCACGACATCTACTAATAATGGAGAATATAATACATATATAAGAAAAATAAGTGTTTGAATTGGATTCGCCTGATTGTGTAATGGATGACACGCTGGGGTACCGACCCAGAGTTCCGAGTTCGAATCCAATCCAGGCATTTATTTTTCTTCTTATCATGTCATATATACACACACATACATACTTGATTTTTTCCTCCCATTGTTTTCAGTGTTTTGGATTTTTCCATATTTTATGGAGCCGCAGATATTAGCAAGTTGTCCCGGATTCACAATGCTAGATTATAAAGTGAACTACAACAATCACATATCATTTGCTTCAGGTAAGTATGTTTATTGTGAGGAAAAGTGAATTTATATATTATATTCTTAGTAGATAAACTGGTCTAGGTAATAAATAAGGTGAACCTGTTGCATCTTACCTCAGAAAAATTAAATTCTTTTAGGACATGTTTCAAAACACTTGTGTTTCATCTTCAGCTTGTGTTTTTCAGCAAGTGTATTGAAACATATCCTAAAAGAAATAAACTTTCATGATGTAAGATACAACAGACTCACCTTGTTTATTAAGAAAACCTCATAATGTTACTTCCTATTGTAATTTTAAAATGATGTAGGTGTAAGTTTGAAAATTATAGTATTATTTAAAAGTGGGACTAAACCAAATTATTTTAAAATTCATTTTTTGATACTGAAACCAAAATTTGAACTTGATATTTACATATATAATTCTTCTCTTGAGTCTTCTTCTTCTTAAACATAATTTGTAGGATTTTCATCCTGTTTATTTCCAAAATCGCTCCTCGGGTGAAGACGTATTGGATGTGCATACACTGTCTATCCATCTCTTGGCTGGTCTTCCTCTTGTTCTTCTCCCATCCATTGGCCTATCTTTCATCTTTGATCCGAGGCTTGATCCTTGGGACTACGAGCAATGTATAAGATACACCTTGAAGTGGGTTGCTAGCCCGTTTTCATAGCAGGTTTATTATTCGGGGTTTCCTCCCTAGGCCGATTGCCTTCACCCAGCTCCCAAGCTCAGCCTGCCCCATTTTATTTCAGAGTTGTCTCTCCTAGATGGGTTGTCTTCCAGGACTAACGAACCCCACCCGCCTGTTTGTCAATCTACAAGGCAGTAGATGTAGAGTTGCTCTTGAGTGGAAGTATAAAATTGACAGAAGTAATAGAAGAAATAAGATAAAAATGTATAGTGGTATAATCAACTCATCTGATTAGGTAAAACACTTTGGTCAGGATTAAATGTGGATTCATATCGTAGAATTAACACTTTATAGTGGTAGCTCTGTATACCAGGAATATTGACTCCATTTTAGAGGGCCTAAGGAGATCTGATTCGGAAAGAATGGGCATGCCGAAATCAAAGTACAATTGTAGAAGTCTCAAACAAAACTATTTGAATTTATCTACATAAACAAACTCTTCTTGTTAATATATAACATAAATTTATGATTAATTAATAATACAACCTTTTATGATATATATATATATATATATATTATATAGTCCCGCGCCGTAGCCGAGCGGTTAAGGCAGGAAGCCTTGGCGCAGAGCTACGGGACTTGCGCTGGTTCGAGTCTCCGTGGGGGAAGAAATTTTCTCATGGTATTTCGGCCAGTATGGGACCGGTGCCCACCCAGCATCGTGATGCATTTGGGTAGCTACAATAAGTAGCGGCTCCAGGTTGAGAAAACCAGATATAACGGCTGGGAGACTCGACATGCTGACCACATGTCACCCCTATACTGGCTGATTATCATCTACCTCTGTGATTGACACATATGAATGTGAGGCCAGCAGCCGGCTGGTAGGCTAAGGGCCTTGTAGGCCTGTCGCGCCAGGAGAAAAAAAATATATATTATATATAATTAAGAAAAGTTTCTTGGGTTTTCTGCATTTTCCAACATGCAGAAAACCCAAGAAACCTTTCTTAATCATACTTATATCCACGAAAATCTACAATATGTATCATCATCATCTTCTTCATGGTAGGCTGTCGGCCTGTTCCACTCTCAGAATTCATTTTCTCATCGTCTTCTAGGACATCCCACATCTCTATAGCCTTGAGGTTGGTACAACAGTGCTTGTTTTCTTAGCCTAGAAGAGTCCATTCTTAAAATATGTTAATGCCATTTTTGTTTATAGTTTTGTATTTTTCATTTAGATTAAAATTGTTGAGTTCTTGCCTAATTGTTTCACTAGGAATGTGGTCCTGCAACGTATCTGAGGAACTTCATCTCTGACGTTTCTAGTAACCTTCTGTCTGACCTATTCATGGCCCAATTCTCTGATCCATATGTCACAATGGGAACTGCCATTACCTTATAAAGCTTTAGCATTATTTCTATTGTTGTTTTTGTTTGTAGTGTTCTTTTAATAGTCCCACACGTACTTTGAAATTTATAATTTTTTTTCATGATCATTTTCCCAATTGTAAGATATGTGACATCCTAATATTTAAAACTCTGTATGCAATATATATACACCAATAATTGTGTTGCATAATAAAATAGAATTTCCAAATTTAGGTTGACTGTGCTATACTATACTGATTGCTCACATAGTAACTCAAAATTATATACTAAATTCATTTATTTGCAAGACTTAGAAATTTATGTTCCCCGACTATTAAAATAACAAGGTTAATGTATTTCTAGGACTTGTATTTTTTCTAAGAATCAAATGAATCATGAATTCTTCTTACCTCATACATCTATGTTTTTTCAACACAGAACTGCAGTATTGGGAAATACATCATTCCCATCTTCTGCTGTTTTCACGACATGATGTATGGGAATGATGTATTTCTCGATACTGCAGTTCTGCATTAAAAAAAACATAGATTAATGAGGTAAGAAGAATTCACGATTCATTTGATTCTTTTTAAGAAAACCTCATAATGTAAAAAATTCCCAAATTTATTATATTAATTATATTTTTTTGTTGCTCAAATGTAAAAATATTTAAAATGTGATATACCCATATGTGAGAATTTTATGCAATAGGTTAATATTACGAGACGATCCATACATAAGTAGAAACATGTGATCATAATTCATGTACATACTATATAAAAGGACATAGTATTTATATAATAAATTTGGGAATTTTTAACATTATGAGGTTTAATTCATAAGAATTAAATGAATCGTGATTTCTTCTTACCTCATACTTCTATGTTTTTTTAAACATAGCACTGCAGTATCAGCGACCAGTGAAAACAGCTGAGGATGGTGACAATGGTCGCTGATACTGCAGTGCTGTGTTTAAAAAAACATAGAAGTATGAGGTAAGAAGAAATCATGATTCATTTAATTCTTAGGACATAGTATCTTTGTGTTGTTGTAATGAGAAATATTGTTTTTTCTAAAACTAATTTACAAGAGTATTTATTTGTAAATAATATTTTTAAAAGGTCCTAAAGGAAGAAAATATGGTTCTCCTGTGAGAATATTCACAAATGCAAGACCGGAAGATATTGTTCTTCCAGAAGAAGAAGGTTATAAATATTGTAGTCTTTGTCAACGATGGGTTAGTGAGGAAAATCAACACTGTAAATTTTGCAGCAAATGCACATCAAAGGTAAGTAATTTATAAATAAAGTAAGTTGTAATCTGACAATACCTTATTTATGTGTGTATAGGCAGCATTCAAGTTTTGCGATAATAAATTAGGGAAAAAATATTTGTCTTATATTTTTGCTAAGGAGCAGTGCAAAAGAAGAAGTAGGCCTATGCCATTTTTAAATCTGGCAATGTTGTAAATTCCAAAGCTTCTGTTACCGGCTATATAACAATACATTTGGGCTGTGGCTCAGTCATTAACACAAGGGTAAAACGGACGGTCAACTGGTAGGTACGGTTATTCCTGTTCACTGTATAAACATGGGTCAGTGCAGAGCAAGTTATACCTCCTAATTCAGGCTACAAATGGTGTGCTATGCAGCATGGAAATAGGACAGCAGGAAGAAAGTTTGATGTGGATGAAAAAAATGTGAGACGGTGTATCCAAATAAAACATGCACTTGAAAATACATCACAACATTGACAATCTTTCTGTGGAAAGAAAGCGAAATATCCACAGTTAGAAAGAGAGTTCCTGGATTATATACGAAAACAAGGGCAGACAGATTTTCTGTTTCCGTTGAAATGATACAGTTTAAGTTAGCCAAGAATATGGAAATCCTGTGTAATGAATTTAAGGCAAGTTACGGCTGGGCAAAGTGATTTATGACACGTCACGACTTTGTAATTCAGAATTGTTCTAAAATGAAGCACATTATCTAGTTATCTCATGTATATGCTGCACCCTAATTTTAAAACTTATATTTTAGGTAAAAAAGTGTGGCCTATACACATGTAAATACGGTAAGGCAGGAACTATTTTCTTAATTCAACATCGTAAGTTAAATAATCAATTGAGTTGGTGTTTAAAGTAAAAAGTAAAGTAATCCCACAACAGGCCTCGGGAGGCCCTTGGGGTAGTAGGAGGTTAAGGCTACCACATTTTCTAGACAATCGGCACTTGATGTCAGCCGGGTTGTCAGCCCTGCATGACGGCCGCCTTTACCCCAGAACAAGCATCTGGTACTCATTTCAGTTAGAGGCTGAGTCGACCCCAGGGCCATAGTGCCGCCAGAAGGTTTTTGGTCAGTTTAAAAATCCTGACCCCACCGGGACTTGAACCGTCGACCTTCCGACTTGTAGCGCAGTGCCTTAACCACTACGCTACGGGAGTTGGTGTTTACTTGATGAAAATCCATATACATACATAGGCCCACTTTCAAATAAAATATCTAAACACTTTAAAAAGTTGAACATTAATGTGGCATTTAAAACTAATAAGACTTTACAAAATATAATAAAAAACAATAAAACCAAAATAAAAAAAGAAAAATTATCAGGTGTATATAAATTGAAGTGTGGCACATGTGACAATGTCTATATAGGACAAACTGGTAGACCTTTTATCTCTCGGATAAAGGAACACATGAGATCATATAACAGAAATTTAGAAAATTCAAAATATGCTAACCACCTATTCCAATTGAATCATTGTTTCGATCAAAATTTTGAAATTTTACATGTTTGTGATAAGGGTAAGAAGTTGGACCTTTTGGAGGCTGTAGAAATTAATAAATTGAAATGTAGTAATAAACTGTTAAATTCTCAACTTGATTTGAATGAATCCCCTTTGTTAATTTAAAAAAATTTAAATAAATATTGTTGCTTAGATCAGTTGATATGTACTATAATAACTCAATTCATAATTTGTTAACATGTCTGAAGAAGGTACAGTGTACCGAAACAGCTGTCACTGAATTATATCTTAATAAAATATGAAAATCGAATAAAACTAAGTTTTATTTTTATTTAATCATAAGTTAAATGTTGGCTATGTTATAACAAGTAAATGAAGTTACATTTTAGGTGAAATGGTATTATTGAAGTGATGTAGTTTATTCAAAGCATTACTGTTGAAGAATGCACATATGAATGTGTTTATTATATTTTGGTTTAAAGACGAAAAGAGGCTAAAAACTGTATTACTTGCTTCTTTCATGTTGTTATTTATATTTCTTTATCTACAATATTCATATTATGACTTTTTTGATAATTGCTTTTGTTTCTATACGATTGGTATTTTCTCTCGTCATAGAGGCATTTGATATCCTGATAAAGTATTTAATTGCAATAAAATCTGGTATGATGAATAAAGATTCAAACTTCAGCGAGTTCCACACACAACCATATATCATGTGACCTATACCTTTCCATCCATAGTAATTCTGCCCGAAGGCAGGTCCTTCACTGCAATCATAGCATTTTCATGCTATGCTTGCAGCTTTACTAGGGAATTGTGTAGGTGTGGTAGCTTCCCGTTGCTTTCCACACCGGTGAAGGATGAGGATGATAATGATAAGGATGATGGCCATATGATTTCGGGGACCGTTTGGGCCTTAAAGTTTTCCTGACATTTGTCTTACAGGTGAGAAAAAACCCCGATAAAAACCTCACCCAGAAAAACTGCCTCGACCGGGGATCGAACCTGTGCCCGCTGCGTGACAAGGCAGCAAGCGACCTTGAGACCACAGCGGTGGACACCTATACCTTTAAACCCATCTAAAAGACAATATTGTGATCTGTGAGTTGGATCTTTTAACTCTCACTTAACAGAGATGTCTTGTGGTCTTTGTTGGAAATATCTGGTTCCATTGTCAATTTAACTTAGTTACATGGCTTTGTACTCTTCATAATTTTGTATGAATTTGAATGGGGTGGTGATTTTTTGGGGAAAGTGTGGCTCAAATTTCTTTGTTATTTACCCTATAGTCCAGGAAAATCCTGAAAAAACCTTAACTAAAAAATTGAACCTAGATAAAAATCAAGGCAAGTGTACGATGCACATTAGTATGACAAAGGTAACATAGATTGAAGTAAATATGGAAAACATTCTCTACATGCCAATCTGTCTGCATGTGTATTTTGCTCCATGAAACTAGCACAAGGAGAGATTAGCTTTTGACAGCTGATCAAATTCAAAATCTAAGTTGTAAAATGAAGGTGGCTGTAATTTAATCTACGCATTTAGTGCAGACAATCCTCTTCCATTTGCTGGATATGTCCATACCATCTTAATTGCTGAGATTTTAATATAATCTAAAATAGTGTCTTCAACTAATTTATTAATTTATGTAGGTAGGAAATAACACTATGAGGTTTATTTTAATTTATGTTGAGTTGTTTTTGACTTGCCTCATACTTCTTAACTCCCTCGCAGACTCGAGTTTCGTCACTGCATTTGTGACATTCTCAATGCTGTATCATGTTCACAACTGGTGTCCAACGGCAGCAGAGGAGGTAGTCACAGTAGATAGACAGTTAATACTTGTTATGATTATATCATTTGCAGTTTTTATGCATAGTATATTCTTTTACAGGATGGTCAGACATATGTTCACTGTGGAAAGTGCAAAAGATGTGTGAAACCATCATGGAAACATTGTAATGTATGTAAACGTTGTTGCTTGCCAAGTCATGTTTGTGGGGAATTCATCCCATCAAATATTTGTTTTAATTGTGGAGAAGCAGGACACAAGAAACAAGATTGCGCAAAAGTTCCTTATCGCTTAGCTATTTCTGTCAAGGTATGTATAATTACATTATTAACACAGCAGTGATATGATTGAAAAATTTACACATATATCATTAATCTTTATTCTGTTTGAAACATGTTTTGGAGAAGATCTCCTCCATCTTTAAATCTTTTCTCAACAGCTAAAATCAGCTGTAGTTATGACTTTTTTTTCTTTTTTTGGTGTCTATAAAATGAATCTCTTTACAGTCATTTCAATGAATGAAGCAATTTTGACATTAAGTTTACAGCATATGGAAGCATTTTACTCCAAGCGTGACAGGCCTTGAAGGCCTAGGCCTACCAGTCGACTTCTGGCCTCACATCGACATGTGTTAATCACAGAGGTAGATGATCATAAGTCAGTGTAGGGGTGACATGTAGTCAGCATGTCAGGTCCCCCAGCCGTTATAGCTGGTCTTCTCAACCTGGAGTCACTACTTATTGTAGCTACCCAAATGCCTCATGATGCTGGATGAGCACGTCCCATACTGGCCAAAATTCCATGAGAAAAATTTCTTCCCCCATGGGGACTCGAACCAGTGCAAGTCCCGTAGCTCTGCACCAAGGCTTCTTGCCTTAACCACTCGGCTATGGCGGCATATGGAAGAAATTGACTAATTTATCATTGCAACCACCTAATAACACTTTTTCTTTTGTGGGCCAGTGGTTACCAGCTCATACAAGTATTTGAGTTTTATCTGTACTGTATATGGAAAATCGAAAGAAAGTTCAGAATGGCACAGCTAAGTTATTGCGAGAATAGGAAGATCTTACCTCAAATTAATATTGAGTCCAGTTTGAACATGTTTCAATATTTTAAAATCATTAGGAAGTAACATTATGAGGTTTAATTTGATATTTGAGTTTGTATTTTTTTAACATTCTTACCTCATATGGTTGTTTTGTCGAACATATGTTTCAAAGCTGTAGCTCCATTGGCAGCGGTTACAGAAGAAATCAATTTGTGTAACCGTTGATGATGGAGCAACAGCTTTGAAACATATGTCCGATAAAACAACCATATGAGGTAAGAATGTTAAAAAAATACAAACTCAAATATAAGGGAAAATTTTCTATAGGATCGTAACAGGCCTTGGCCTAATACTTGAAAGGAAGAAGAAGAAGAAGAAATATGTTTCAATATAATCTTCTTTATCATAGTCAGCTTGGCCAGACTGAGCAAGCTGACGATGATATAGAAAATTATAACGAAACAAGTTCAAACTGAACTCAACATTAATTTGAGGTAAGATGTTCCCATTCTCACAATAACTTAATTAAAAAGAACCTCAAAATGTTACCTCCTAAAATAAACCATTTCAGAATGTCATATTGTGAAGTGGAAAACATGAACAAGATTTTATTCTAGTTTCTATAAAAGTTTAATTTTCTTAATACCTATATGAAGTGCATAGAACTAAGAACTGCCAGGGCTTGAATTACAAAGACTCTTCTGTATTATAGTCCGAGATCCGGCTGCAAGATTACTACGTTCATCAAGTGTATGAACAAAATCAATTTTTTTCATAAAATTGTGAATTACTGAATACATTAAGGTAGAATATTTTTATCACTCACCTCATATTGTTCTTCTTATTTGATTATAAACTAGTTTCGGAACATAGTTTCTGTTCCATCCTCAGTATCGTCACGACCATTGTTCTGTCGTCTTGAAGAGCTGTCCTTCTCTCCTTCCATTGAGTCAGCCAATGGAAGGAGAGAAGGACAGCTCTTCAAGACGACAGAACAATGGTCGTGACGATACTGAGGATGGAACAGAAACTATGTTCTGAAACTAGTTTATAATCAAATAAGAAGAACAATATGAGGTGAGTGATAAAAATATTCTACCTTAATGAATATACCTCATAGTGAGAATTCCTAAAATAAGTACTGAATACATATTTGCCGAGTTGCCTATTAAAATTCATCTGCCAGTATGTTTAATTAAAATATAATTATTTATTTATTCAAAATAATTTGATTCTCTTGTTATTAAAATAAATTATAATCCAGTTCGCAGAAATCAATGTATAGAGCTTGAAAAGTTTTAGTTGCCATTGCATACTTGGCCGTAAACCTCCTCGCGGCTACATCAGGCTGTGACACCAATCAGTAATAAATTGGCGGTAAGTACGTATTTATTGTTTTACATTGTTCCCTTGAAGTGGGAAGTAAAACCACTGCCCTTTATGTATACTACATACAATGTATATACAAAAATATATCCAAAAGGTAGTGTTAATATACACTGTACGAAATAAATCACTACATTTTAAATGAGCTTTATTTGAAACAATATAAAACAATAAATACGTACTTACTGCCATTTTATTACTGATTGGTGTCACAGCCTGCTGTAGCCGCGAGGATGTTTACGGCCAAGTGTTCAATGGCAACCAAAACTTTTCCAAGCTCTATACATCAATTTCTGTGAACTGGATTATAATTTCTGTTAATAACAAGTGAATCAAATTATTTCGATAAATAAATAAATTATATATTTTTTTTGTAAGCCTATGTTTTCCCTTAACAGAGATTTAGGCGCTCTCTCCCTACAGGGAAGAATTTGAACCATACTAATTTAGTTACACTTGTTTTCGTATAGATGTCATTTTGAGTGGTCCATGGTCAGCGTTCCGCCTCATACTGACATCTAGGAAACCAAGGTAGTACTAGGACGGGAAAATCCGGTAAATTTTGCTTAGAGGCATTTTCATTCAGGCTTAAGGAATTTTTACGCGCCTGAAAATCTTCAGACTCGGGACCCATGGCTTAAAGTCCCTCCTGGAGGACTTGCTACTTGGATTTTTTCGTCCTAAAAAATCCATCGACCCCGGCCGGGTTTAACCTGCAACCCTCGGGACCAGAGGCAAGGAGCATAATCACTAGTCCACCGCGGCTGATAATAAATTATATATTAATTAAACATACTGGCAGCCGAATTTTAATAGGCAACTTGGCAAAAATGTATTCAGTAATTCACAATTTTATGAAAAAAGTTAATTTTGTTCATACACTCGATGAACATAGTAATCTTGCAGCCGGATCTTGGACTATTAGAAATTATGAATATGATGAAATGGGTCCTGATAATGAAATTCCAAACTAGCATTTGCCTTGATGATGGCGAAAACCAGGAAAAAAAACTCAGGTTGGATTTGAACCTGGGATCTCTCAAATAAGTGTCTCAAATGCTACTGGTTAAACCAACTCACTTGGTTTTACAATCTCTTGCATGGAGAATGTACTGATTTAGGATTTAGAAAAACCTTGCATGACTTCTATAAAGTTCTTCCAAAATGATGTTTTTATTATAGATTTAACATTTCTCATAAATTATATTTGAAGAGAAAAATTTTCGCCTAGACCGAGACTCGAACCCGGGACCTTTGGCTTGCCGGGCCAAATGTTCTACCAACTGAGCTACCGAGGCAAGTTACGATCTAGATGCAAATTTTTCTCTTATATACGTTGTAATTCCCTTTTGCCAAATGCTTTTGAAACCATTGCTTCTATCTTTGCAAATATAATTTATCTTTCAGTGAGAAATGTTAAATCTATAATAAAAACATCATTAGAATCTTACTAGCTTTATAAAGTAATGTTAAATTCCCAATAAAAATGTCTTCTTAACTAAGAAGCCGCCATTTGCAAAGATAGAAGCAATGGTTTCAAAAGCATTTGGCGAAAGGGAATTACAACGTATATAAGAGAAAAGTTTGCGTAACTCGCTTCGGTAGCTCAGTTGGTAGAGCATTTGGCCCGGCAAGCCAAAGGTCCCAGGTTCGAGTCTCGGTCTAGGCGAAAAAAAATTTTCTCTTCAAATATAATTCTTCCAAATTGTTATTCTCTAAATCCATTATACTATTACTTATTTTATTATTATTAAACATACAAATAATCTCTGATATAGAACATGATTAGTGTAAACCATTTCTATTTGTGATCTTAAATGTTCTAAAATTTGCTTCTCTATCGCTTTTTCAGCTTGATGGCAGAGTACCCCATCCTTATAGCAAGAAAAGAAAAATCCAAAATAAAACAACAAATATTTCAAAGAGATTATGTGATCGAAAAATTCTCTCAAGTAAACAGAAGAGAATTTATAAGTCAATGACTGTCATCAAGAGGAAGAGGAAGAAGTCCAATATGAAATGAAACTCAATATGATGTAAGTTATTTTAAATAATGTAATTAATTGTGAAAGAGTAAATTATTTTTATTATTTGGATACAATTTTTTTCGATGAATTAGACTGATATAATCCTCATGTATAACAAAACAATGGCAATAATTAACAAAATTAGGAATCCTTCCATAGTTGAAGGCACACAAGAAACATCATCCTCTTATTGTGTTCTCCTTTCAGAAGGTCAATTTCAAATATGCCTCCAACCATCTCTATCTTCCCATCCCTTCTTATTAATTCTTCCCAGTTGTATCCTCTTGTAAACTTTTCTTCACCTGGTTAATCCATCTTTCTCGTGGTCTTTTCCTTGTATCTTGAGATTTATTGAGATAGTTTTTTCCTTTTCCATTTTTTTAAAATGTCCAAACCATTTTAATCTTCTTCTTTCTATGTCTTTTGTTAATTTTTCTACATTTAATGTCTCCCTGATTTTGTTGTTCCTTATTCTATCTCTCCTTGTTTTATGTACCATTCAACATAAGAATTTAATTTCTGTAGCTTGGATTCTGCTCAATTTCTTCTTTGTATATGTCCAAGTCTCAGCTGCATGTGTTAGAACTGGTTTGAAATAAATTTATTCCACATAATCTTTATTCTACATTAATTGTTTAGTTAAATTATAGACTTTTAAACTTTTCTCGGAAAAACTACACTTAAACTGACGTGAAATATTTTCAAAGTGCTATGGAACAACAGTGTGCATGCGCCAGAGTTTATAGAGCCAGTGATAACCCACCATCGAACCACATATGGATTATCATCCTCAATTACTATCAGTTTCATACTAAAGCTAAAAAATCTTATGATAGATGGCAGCATCTTGCTATGAAATTTAAATGACCAATCTTCGCAATAAATCTCCAAATCTATGTAAAAAAAAATATTAATAATATTAAAATTACCAAATGTTTATTAAAAATGGGTGTACACTTACTTATCACTCCCTAACGCTGAACCAACCAGCGATAACCCAAAACAGTGATAGAAAACTCATAGACTAAGTAATATTCTCTGTGGAGAAAATAGCAGCTAGCATCACAATATTGTCTAACAGTGTCATAATATTGTGATTTGCATATTTAAATTACCCTCAGGGGTCCTCATCTAGGGGATATGTGGATGGCGACCACAAGGTGCCCAAGCTGAGCAAAACATTTCTTCCACTTACTTGTGTTTTGCACTCTTTTAACTTTACTATCTAACCTCTCTTGGTTAACTCTTGTTTTTTCAACCCCGACGCTATTAGGGCATCCAGGGGCTAGGGAGTCTTTCTTTTCTTCCATTTCTTCTTTCCTTTATTTTCTTTTCTTGTCCAGAAAAGCCTGACCAGAGGCTATAAGATGGCAGCCCCATCACTGGTCTTGCCTTCCTTTGGCCAGCAACCAATCGAAGGGACTATTATTATGCTTTCAAGTCTTATACGAGAATTTCCCGGAGGGAAATTTTCTATAGGATCGTAACAGGCCTTGGTCTAATACTTGGAAGGAAGAAGAAGAAGAAGAAATAAATACTTGAAAATTGTCTAATAATGTTATAAAAATTGTTTGAAAAAGTTTAAAATATTAAAAAATGTTAGTAAATACAGAAGAAGAGCTATAGTTTACAACAATAAATTGAAAAATCAAAAAGCAATAAAAATGCAGTTGAGCCCTTTTTTCTATTCTTTTACTGATTTCAGTCTTTATTTTCCAATTTATATTTATCTTCCTTACTTACTTACTGGCACTATCGAACCCGTAGGTTCATGGCCACGCGGACATAACCTCTCCATACACCCCTATCCTGAGCTAATGTTTTCCAATCATTCCCTGTATATTCTACTTCCCTCAAATCATAGTTAATGTTATTCTCCCAACTCAGTCTTGGTCTACCAACTGGGCATTTTCCTTCTGGCTTTCCTACAAGCTTCCATGCAAGTCTTTCATTCCCCATACGTGCAACATGTCCTGCCCATCACAGTCTATGAGACTTAACTGTTCTTATTATATCTGGCTTCCTATAAAGACCATGTAGTTCATTGTTAAGTAGTCTTCTCCATTCACCTGTCTGTTCATCTCTCTTTGGTCCAAAAATTTTCCTAAGCACTTTATTCTCAAATACTCTTTATATTTATCACTGTTCCTAAATATATACATTTTTTCACTTTTTGTAGATTTATGCCTGATAACTTAAATTCCAATCATCATTCTGGTTTCTACATATTTTCATGGCTGCTGTTTTCTCTATATTTATATTTAAACCATATTCTTCTGCAACTCATGTTCAAGTCTGTGTTCTATGATATTTTGACCAGTAGGCCTACTATAACGTTACAGAAGTAGCGAGAAAAAAGTTACTATTTTGAAGGTCATACTACTACAGAAAATCTCAGAAGAAATAGTGTTGCAGGTTTTTAACAAGCATAAGATAAATATAAGTATAGAGATATATATTAAATTAATGTTGGGAAGTAAACATTATCATAAGTAATGCCACGAGTGATTTCCAATTTATCTAGAGAATTTGGAAATCAAGAGTGGCATTTGTTAGGACTATTTAACGAATAAAATTAAGCTGTTTACTCACAAATCATTATTTAACGATAGTTATTTTAAAATATTTATATATTTAATGTAAACGGCGATGTTTGAAAACAAATGAGAAACGATAGGTACGCTTCTACCGCTTCTTTTGTTTATCACTGCAACCAGATCATACTATTTATTGCCAAATGAACGCAATATTGTAAGGAGGAGCTTTCTTTAATATGGTAATTATAACACTGATAAATATTTGGTGAAACACGACTCTGATTGGTTGTAAAACAGAAATCATTGAAATGTGATTGGTCATTGACTCCCATTTGGGGCATGAGTTAAATAGTCAGGTATAATCATTGAAATTCATCGGAGAACATGTTTTGACAACTCACCTCATAAATTTCGTGATTTTCACGAAACCACTGTTTCAAACATAATCACATCCATCTTCAGCCATAACTCTGACTGATGAAATTCATCGGCCATCAACTCTTCTATTGTCACCATCTTCAGCGCTGCCATCTATGGTTGAATTTATGAACTTTAAAATCAAATGTTGTTTGTTAGGAATATCAAAATTCATTGATCTATATTTATTTTTCTGAATGTATATCTTCTCCCAAACTGTCAGTTCTAAAGATTTATCCAATTGTTTTAAAAGTTTTGCTTCTCTTCCAATTTTATGATGTTCTAATAAACTATGTGCAGCAATTGCAGATTTTTCAATTTCACAATTTTTAATATTTCTAAAATGTTCTTTGGTACATTTTCAAATTCCTTTTAGTTTTTCCTATATAAACTTTATTGCAATATTTACAACTTATTTGATAAATTCCAGATTTCTTACTGTCTGGGACATTGAGTTTTTTGTTTGTACTTAGAAGATACCCATTCTAAATTTATTTATTAATGCCAAAGTAATACTGTATTTATAATTAAAACATTTTGTCTGTTCATTCTTACCTCTTAGAGTTGTTTTTGTCGAACATATGTTTCATTGCTGACGATGGGGCTAAGAAGCTCTGAAATATATGTTCGACGAAAACAACTCTAAGAGGTAAGAATGAACAGACAAAATGTTTTAATTATTAAACAAACCTCTTAATTATATTTAAATTAATATTGGGAAGCAGACATTATGAGGTTATATCATTAATAGTGAATGGAGAACATATTTTAATCGACTCACCTCATACATTTTCAAACTTCTTTGATACCGACGGTTTCAGACAAAATCATGTCCTTCTTCAGTCATGGCTTTCACTGATGAATTTCATCAGTGGAAGCCATGACTGAAGAAGGACATGATTATTTCTGAAACCGTCAGTATCAAAGAAGTTTGAAAATGTATGAGGTGAGTCGATTAAAATATTAAACCTCTTAATGTATTTTAAAATAAATACTGTATTGGACAAAAAAAAATTTTTTCTTTGCATTTCAGTATGGTAAGTAATTTTCTTGTATTTTTTTTCTTTTCTTTGCAATTTTGTAGAGTAGTATATTCATTAAGTGTTTTTTTTTCTGTTTGAATTTCTTTAACTTATTTATAATTAACTGTTTATCAAAACCATTTAATCTAACTGTGTTTAAGATGTGATTATATTCTTTCTTGAAATTTTCTTCATTTAATGGGATCTATGTATTAAGCTATTACATGTAAGTGCAGAAAAATGTTTTAAGAAGCTTATTGAATAAAATAAGTATTTTCAAGGAATGAAGGATAATGCCATTTTTTCTGACTACTTTCCTCGATCTTTGTTTCAAAACCATGGATTCTCCAGCATAAGATATGTAGACAGAACCGATTCCTATTGAGGGTCTTTCCACTTTTCAGCGGTTGCCCTTTTACCAGCCAGCTGCTGGCCCTTCATATCCACATGTGTCAATCACAGATGTAGATGATCAACAGCCAGTGTAGGGGTGACATGTGGTTAGCATGTCGAGTCCCCCAGCCGTTATAGCTGGTTCCTCAACCTGGAGCCGCTACTTATTGTAGCTACCCAATTGCCTCACGATGCTGGGTGGGCACCGGTCCCATACTGGCCAAAATACCATGAGAAAATTTCTTCCCCCATGGAGACTCGAACCAGCGCAAGTCCCGTAGCTCTGCGCCAAGGCTTCCTACCTTAACCGCTCGGCTACGGCGCGGGACGTAGACAGAACCAAGGAAGTAAATATTCCCATTGTGAAAATTAATTTCTTCAAACACACTGTCTTCTTTGTCGATACCAAAAGAAGTACAAGAAGGACTTACTATTTGGGACGATTAGAATATTGGAACATTAATTAGTAACCAAGGCTGCAATTATAAAACAGACAAATTTATACAGGAACCAATGCTTAATTTGCTTGGTGATTTGAAAGGAGGGAAGTTTATCCTTCCCTTTTGCAAAATCTCATCTTACAACAGTAACGTGTGAGAGAATATTCTCCAAGGCAGGGCATACTATAATAGAAGTAAGAAATCATCTGTTGAACAATTGCTAATTTTAAATGACAATATATATAAACCTAACAAATAGTTCAAAGTTAAAAATGGGAAACACGTTATGAGGTTCTACTAACAAATAGTGTCTATATTCAGTATCTTAAAATATTTCATGTAACATGTGTGCTGATCATAAATAGCTTAGAGTTCTGATGTTTCTATAATAAATTTAACATTTCTCATTGAAGGACAAATTATATTTAAAGAGAAAAATTTACACCTAGACCAGGGTTTGAACCCAGGATCTTTTGCCTTATATGCTAATGCTCTGCCATTAAGCTATCCAAGGTCTCTAATCTAAACACAATTTTTTCTCTTATACATTTCAATTCCTGAGAGCACCGAAGGCTTGCAAAAGGATCAGTGGCAAAGCATTTGTATATAAAGCTAAAAGTCATGGCTTTCAAACCCTGGCATATATTTTTCTCTTCAAATATAATTTAAACTTTCATTGTAAAAAGAAACAAATACTATTGTAATTTCATACCTCTCCTCATGATTAATCTTCTAAGTAGATAGCGATTTTGTGTTTATGGCAAACTCATCCTCAGTACCATTTTGCCAACTGGTGTTATGTCTTCTTCCCTCTGTTGGTGGACTGATAAACCTCTGGATCAGGTCAGAATTTGCAGGAATTTCAAAGTTTATAAGTTTTTAATAATTTATTTTAGGAAGTGATATTTTGAGGTTATTTTAATTAAATTATTTTTAGACTATGATGATCTTGAAGAAGATTTTCAGGCTATAGGCCATGGTCGTGAGGCTTGTAGTTCCCCGACGTTTCCTTGGGGAACTACAAGCCTCACGACCACGGCCTACAGCCCGAAAATCTTCTTCAAGATCATCATAGCAACTCCGGCCGTGAAAGTCTATGTGAATATATTTTTAGACTGTTTATCTTATCTCAATATTAATGTTGATTTGTTCTTGAACATGCTTCGATTATATCATAATCATCTTCAGCATCTTGCCCAGTGCTTTGTTTTTCTGAATGTGGATTTTTTCCCAAACCGTGAGTTCCTTTTGTTTGACAATTTTATTATTAATTTAACACTTCTCACTGAACGATAAATTATATTTGAAGAGAAAAATTTTTGCTTAGACCGAGACTCGAACCCAGGACCCTTGGCTTTCCAGGCCAAGTGCTCTACCAACTGAGCTACCGAGGTGAGTTGCGATGTAGATGCAAATTTTTCTCCTATATACATTGTAATTCCCTCGCGCCAAATGCTTGAAACCGTAGCTTCTATCTTTGCAAATCGCAGCTTCTTAGTTAAGAAGACATTTATTGGAAATTTAACGCTACTTAATAAAGCCAGTAGGGCTTCTATTGATGATTTTATTATTAATTCAACACTTCTCACTGAAGGATAAATTATATTTGAAGAGAAAAATTTAATTGTATAATATAATATAATTCCTTTTGTTTATCTATTTGTTTAATTAGACTAGCTTTTGATTCAATTAGATGTTTTTTTGGACCAAGAGGGAAGAAGAAGAAGAAGAAGAAAAGGTGGTTCTTCCAATCAACATAACACCAGTTGGCAAAATGGTACTGAGGATAGGTTTGCCATGAACCCAAAAATCGCGATCTACTTAGAAGATTAATATGAGGAGAGGTATGAAACATTTGATTTTATATTTGAAGAGAAAAATTTTCGCCTAGACCGGGACTCGAACCCGGGATCCTTGGCTTTCCGGGCCAAGTGCTCTACCAACTGAGCTACCGAGACGAGTTACGATCTAGACGCAAATTTTTCTCTTATGTACGTTGTAATTCCCTTGCGCCAAATGCTTGAAACCATAGCTTCTATCTTTGCAAATGGCGGCTTCTTAGTTAAGAAGACATTCATTGGGAACTTGCCTCGGTAGCTCAGTTGGTAGAGCACTTGGCCCGGAAAGCCAAGGGTCCCAGGTTCGAGTCCCGGTCTAGGCGAAAATTTTTCTCTTCAAATATAATTTATCCTTCTATGAGAAGTATTAAATTAATAATAAAAATCGTCAATAGAAGCCCTACTGGCTATAAAGTAGTGTTAAATTCCCAATAAATGTCTTTTTAACTAAGAAGCTGCCATTTGCAAAGATAGAAGCTATGGTTTCAAGCATTTGGCACGAGGGAATTACAACGTACATAAGAGAAAAATTTGCGTCTAGATCGTAACTCGCCTCGGTAGCTCAGTTGGTAGAGCACTTGGCCCGGAAAGCCAAGGGTCCCGGGTTCGAGTCCCGGTCTAGGCGAAAATTTTTCTCTTCAAATATAATTTATCCTTCTA
Organism: Diploptera punctata; assembly: GCA_030220185.1. Classification (NCBI taxonomy): domain Eukaryota; kingdom Metazoa; phylum Arthropoda; class Insecta; order Blattodea; family Blaberidae; genus Diploptera; species Diploptera punctata. The sequence continues at coordinate 434,433 of JASPKZ010003794.1, forward strand.
TGAGAAGTGTTAAATTAATAATAAAAATCGTCAATTTGATTTTATCTTAAGTTAAACCTCATAGTGATTTATTCCTATAAAATTTCAACAAAATATTGTAATTAATACTAAATACTATAAACATGGTGAATTGTATTTTTTTAAAATCTCGACCTGGCTATGTTTGGAGTTGATCAGTGGGAGGAGCTGAGGATTTCAGGTATCTACTGAGTTAAGAAAGGAACATGGAATAATAATCATGTGGAGAAACATGAAAAAAACATAGTTACATTGTTATAGTTAGTTTTTGTATTTAAACATATATATATATTTTACAATAAATAAAATAAATAAAGCAGTTTATAACTTCATCTTCATGGCATGGCGCAAGTGCAGTAGGTGTGTTCCCAGCGTGCAGGTGTTGACACCATCTCAACCTCTTGCATCATTTGGTATTGACGGTGTCTGCTAGAATGCGCCTCATGCCTTGAAGATAAACTTAGCATTTACATTCACAAATGTCAGTAGGTTAGACAAACCTGAGATGATGCAGAATTTCAAACAAAGCTACATGTTTAAAAATGTTGTTTCGGAAGAACTATATTGAATTTAATGAGATCTTGATTTTACAAATTACAATTAGTTTCCCATAATATAGAATTTATTTTTTAATTGTGCAGTATGATTTGACAAAATGATAGTTGTATCAATATATGAGTAGTCTATCTAATCTATAATGGCATAGCCCATTGTTGAGCCATAGCCTCTCTTTTGTAAGGAGTTACTACCCCAAGTTAATTTTTAGTTACCTTATTTGCTCATAGATGTCATGGATGGTATATGGTCATGAATTATAGATGAAAGTGGATTGATCACATGATGGGAATGAGTAAGACAAGATATCCATTGTTAGCAAGAAATTATCAAGCAAGAGGAAGACGTGATGTCGGAAGACTTAGAAAACATTGGGCAGATGCATTATGAAGTCGGAACAAACAGTTGGCTAATCCTTGGAGTGAAGAAGATGATGATGATATGTAAAAGTAAAGGTAAAGTGATCCCACTACAGGCCTCAGGAGACCCTTGGGGTAGTAGGAGGTTAAGGCTCCCACTTTTTCTGAACAATTGGCACTTGATGTCAGCTGGGTTGTCAACCCTAATATAGAATTTATTTTTTCTTCTTGTATCTTGTATGCCCACGTTTCCCTTAACAGAGATTTTGGCGCTCTCCCCCTATAGGGAAGAATTTGAACCATACTAATTTAGTTACACTTGTTTTTGTATAAATGTCCTTTGAGTGGTCCGTGGTCAGCGTTCCGCCTCATTCGACATCTAGGAAACCAAGGTAGTAATAGAACGGGAAAATTCGGTAAATTATGCTTAGAGGCCTTTTATTCAGGCTTAAGGATCTTTTATGAGCCTGAAAATCTTCAGACTTGGGACCCACGGCTTAAAGTCCCTCCCGGAGGACTTGCTCCTTGGATTTTTCTGTCCTAAAAAATCCATCGACCCCGGCCGGGTTTGAACCTGTGACACTCGGGACCAGAGGCAAGGAGCATAACCACTAGTCCACCAGGGCCGATTAATTTATTTTTTAATTGTGCAATATGATATGACAAAATTATTGTTGTGCCGATATATGAGTAGTCTATCTATCTATAATGGCCTTGCCTATTGTTGAGCCATAGCCTCTGTTTTGTAAGAAGTTACTAGACCAATTTAATTTTGTTACCTTATTAGCTCATAGATGTCATGGATGGTATGTGGTCACGAATTATAGACACATGATTGAAATGAGTAAGGAGAGATATCCATTGTTAGCAAGAAATTATCAAACAAGAGGAAGACGTGATGTCGGAAGACTTAGAAAACATTGGGCAGATGCATTATGAAGTCGGCATGCCCCCATGATGATAAGTAGACGATATAATTTCAATCGTCAATCACAAACACTTAAAGGAAGATGCTGTAAAACTTTTGAATATCCAAAATAAAACAATTACATTTACTATAGGCGTGAATTTGTAGTTTTTAACTTAAAACATGAATATCTTAGCTATATATTTATATTTGCAGAAACTACTCACGTGAAGCATAAATATTTTATTTACACAATTATACAGTTAAAAAATAAATTCTCTATATGATTTACATATTATTGCAATAAGAACCATTTTATATTTTTTACAGGGGAAAAAAAAGTTACTGTAATTATTTTCATGAAATTGTTGCACATTACCTTTTGAAATATAATATTCATTATCATGTCTTTTACTAATACTCTTGTCATTTTCTGTTTCCGAAGTCTCCAAGAGATTATATTTTTAGACTTTGATATTTGATGTTGAATATTATTATACTATTATCATTTTAATCTTCAAAGTATTACTTGGTGTTTCAAATTTCAGGATATATATCTCATTGTAGCTCTAATTTTTTTTTTTTTTTTTTTCGTATTACACCTATGGATATTCTAAATAATTAGACACACTTAAACACATCATGGATTGCTGTTTTAGAATTTCATTTTAATGGGACATATTCAACTTGAAACTTTATTGTTATGTTATATATTAAATTAACATTTTCCAGAATTGAATATAGTTTTATTTTAGAAAGAAAAATTATGTTTAAACTGGGAGTCAAACCCCGGATCTCTGAATCTGTACATCAGTGTGATAACCGTTACGCCATTTGAACTTCCGATAGGAATGTTACATTTCTTTCCACTTATGCAATTTTCTTTTTCTCCGAAGACTGATAGCAAACACTATCAACAACGTAATCTGACAACTTCTACTCTAAGTATTTTTATTGAGAATTTAAACATTACTTTTATGCAATTCTGGAAAATGTTAATTTATTATATAACATCAAAATAATAAGCTTTACCACTTAAAAGTTTTAAAACTTACATGCTCAAAATTATAAATATGGTAGTCCACAATGCATAGTATTGAAGACCCAATTGGCTACAATTTATGTCAGTTATGAATGTGTGGATTAAAAGAAATTCAGATATCATATTTGAATAAATAAGTCTGGTCTGCCTTCATCTTACCTCACATTTTATTGTTTTTTGTAAGACATGTTTCAAAGCATCTTTGCTTCATCTTCAGTTGGTACATGTCTTGGTACAGAGTCTGTACCAACTGAAGATGGAGTAAAGATGCTTTGAAACATGTCTTACAATAAAATGTGAGGTAAGATGAAGGCAGACCAAACTTACTTATTAAGTAGAACCTCATAATATTACTTAGTAATGTATTTTCATAATCGTATCTGAAATTGTTTCCCAAAATTGTATCCAACAACCGCACCAAATTAAGATTTAGAAACACATTCCCAATTAAATTTTTCTTTTTCATAGAAGAGCCTTCCTTGGATCTCAACTCATTGTGCAGTATATAATTTAGTTGGATGAAATATTTTCACATCTCACCTCATAAAGTTCAGTGTTTTCATGATATTGGTTTCAAAGGCCTTTGCCTTCATCATTAATCAAACTCGAGTTTGACTGATGAGGAAGGCAAAGTCCTTTGAAACCAGTATCGTGAAAATACAGAACTTCATGAGGTAAATATTTAAAAAAGTAAAGTGATCCCACTACAGGCCTCAGGAGGCCCTTGGGGTAGTAGGAGGTTGAGGCTCCCACTTTTTCTAGACAATAGGCACTTGATGTCAGCTCTGCATGACGACCGCCTTTACCCCAGAACAAGCATCTGGTACTCATTTCCGTTAGAGGCTGAGTCGATACCAGGCCATAGTGCTGCCAAAAGGTTTGGGTCAGTTTAAAAATCCTGACCCACCAGGACTCGGACCCTTGACCTTCCGGCTTGTAGCACAGTGCCTTAACCACTACGCTACGGTGTGAACAATGAAATTTGTTAAATTATATAGGTAGGAAATATCACTATGAAGTTTATTTTAATTAATTTGAGTTGTATTTTGACTCACCTCACATTTCTTGATTTTTATGCAGACTTAAGTTTTTTCACTGCTTTTGTGACATTTTCAATGCAACACCACGTGAGTGGTTGTGACCGTGATGTTGCATTGAAAATGTCACAAAGGCAGTGAAGAATTTTAAGTCTGCATAAAAATCAAGAAATGTGAGGTGAGTCAAAATACAACTAAAATTAAATAAAATTTGTACTTGTTGTGGCAGTCGTTCTCAACAATTCAGATTTGTATAAAATATTCAGCTAGGCCTTTTGGTACTGGTTCCATTTTCAAAGCTGTTCATTGGGTACTGGTTGTTTTTAACAAATATATTGTATAGTGGATTGATCTGATCAACCCACTATACAATATATTAATTAAATACAACCAGTACCCAATGAATAGCTTTGAAAATGGAACCGGTTCTGAAGGGCCTAGCTGATTATTTTATACAAATCTGATTTGTTGAGGATGACTGCCACAACAGGTACATATTTTATTGTTTCAAATGTTTAACAATAACCTCAACAGTGCAAAATGTTTCTTAAAAGGATTTATGAAGTGAGATGTAAAAACATTTTATCCAACTCAATTATAAATTGAAAATTATGTCGTAGTGTTACTTTCCCACTGTAATTTTGATTAAATTCGTTGTGCAGTAATTTATTGTATGGCAATGGGTTTAGTTGACTCCAGTGATTGCATGTAGCCATGGTTTGTAATATGTTGTCCTCATATAAACTCCAGGGAGAAACGGAGCTGCACATTTAATACCATGAGACACTGTTCCTACTAGAACAAAACGCCCATCTTCTCGCTCCAGCATTAATGGACCTCCACTGTCACCCTGAAAATAAAAATACAATAAAATATTTCATAAAATTTATAATTTAATCAGTCATCAAAGAAGATTACGAATTATTAATAGTGAGTGGAGAACTTATTTTTAACAACTCACCTCATATAATTTCAAATATCTTTGAAACCGGCGGTTTCGGACAATATCTTGTCCCTCTTCAGACATGGCTTCCACTCAAGATATTGTCTGAAACCGCCAGTTTCAAAGACATTTGAAATTATATGAGGTGAGTCGTTAAAAATAAGTTCTCCACTCACTATTAATGATATAACCTCATAATGTTTACTTCCCAATATTAATTTAAATATAATATTTGAGAATAAAGTTCTTAGGAACATTTTTGAACCAAAAAGAGATGAACAGACAGGTGAATACAGAAGACTATATAACAGTGAACTACATGGTCTTTACAGGAAGCCAGATATAATAAGAACAGTTAAATCTCGTAGGCTGCAATGGGCAGGACATGTGGCATGTGTGGGGGATGAAAGAGATGCATGGAAACTTCTGGTAGGAAAACCAGAGAGAAAACGCCCAGTTGGTAGACCAAGAATGAGGTGGGAGAATAACATCCATGATTTGAGGGAAGTAGATTATACAGGGATGATTGGAAAACATTAGCTCAGGATAGGGATGTATGGAGAGCTTATATCCATGCAGCCACGAACCTATAGGTTCAACAGAGCCAGTGAGTTGAGTCATCATCTTCGTCACTCCAAGGATTAGGCAATTGCCCGTTCCGACCTCATAATGGATCAGCCCAACATTTCCTAGGTCTTCTGACATCACATCTTCCTCTTGCTTGATAATTTCTTGCTAACAATGTATATATCTCCTTACTCATTCCATTCATGTGATCAATCCACTTTTGTCTATAATTTGTGTCTTTATCCAATAAAGGTTGCATCTTTAATTCTTCTCTTATATCCTCATTCCTAATTCTATCAAGTTTTATACACACTTTAACTTTATTTAATATTTAAAGGAAATAAGACTATGAGGTTTATTATAATTATTATGAGTTAGTTTTTTTTTATTAATAAGCTGTTAGTTTATGCTGATGATGTAGTATTATTGGCCTATAGCGAGGAGATACTAAAGGACAACACGCACACACTATTGAGTAACACTAAGAGATTAGGACTGGAAGTAAATATCAATAAAACTAAATATATGGTCACACGTAGAAATTCATTATATAATGGAAATGGACAGCTAATGACAAATGAGGGAAATTTTGAGGAAATGGCTGAATTCAAATACCTTGGAACAATAATCGCAAATAGGAATGAGATGCACAAAGAAATTAAACATAGGCTCAATTCTGGAATTGCGTGCTATTATGCATTGCAGAGACTTTTGATGTCCCAACTCCTTTCAAAAAACGTTAAACTGAAAATATATAAAAACTATTATTCTACCAGTTATATTATATGGATGCGAAACATGGACTCTTACTTTAAGGGAGGAAAGGAGATTACAATTATTTGAGAATAAAGTACTTAGGAAAATTTTTGGACCAAAGAGAGATGAACAGACAGGTGAATGGAGAAGACTACATAACAATGAACTACATGGTCTTTATAGGAAGCCACATATAATAAGAACAGTTAAGTTTCAGAGACTGCGATGGTCAGGACATGTTGCACGTATGGGGAATGAAAGACTTGCATGGAAGCTTCTTGTAGGAAAGCCAGAGGGAAAACGCCCAGTTGGTAGACCAAGAATGAGGTGGGAGAATAACATTAACTATGATTTGAGGGAAGTAGATTATACAGGGAATGATTGGAAAACATTAGCTCAGGATAGGGATGTATGGAGAGCTTATGTCCGCGCGGCCATGAACCTATGGGTTCAATAGTGCCAGTGAGTAAGCAAGTATGAGTTAGTTTTTTTCTGGTTCACTTCATATTTATGATTTTCATGCAGACTGCAGTTTCAGCACTCTTGTGCCATTTAGGAAGTCAAGAAGCTTTGAAAATGGCACAAGAGTGCTGAAACTGCGGTCTGCAAGAAAATCACTAATATGAGGCAAGTCAGAAAAAACCTAATTCATAATAATTAATCCTTTAACTTGTCTGAAGAACCTCATCTCTGCCGTCTGCATTCTATCTTTCTGTTTTTGGAGTTACTATCCTAAATAAAAATTATCGACCCTGGCATATAGCTGATACAACTAACTAACTAACTCACTGGCACTATCAAACCCATAGGTTCATGGCAGTGCGGACATAAGCTCTCCATACATCCCTATCCTGAGCTAATGTTTTCCAATCATCCCCTGTATAATCTACTTCCCTCAAATCATAGTTAATGTTATTCTCCCACCTCATTCTTAGTCTACCAATTGGGAGTTTTCCCTCTGGTTTTCCTACAAGAAGCTTTCATACCGTACATGTCTTTCATTCCCCATTTGTGCCACATGTCCTGCCCATCACAGTCTATGAGACTTAACTGTTCTCATTATATCTGGCTTCCTATAAAGACCATGTAATTCACTGTTATGCAGTCTTCTCCATTCACCTGTCTGTTCATCTCTCTTTGGTCCAAAAATTTTCCTAAGAACTTTATTCTCAAATACTCGTAATCTCCTTTCCTCCCTTAAAGTAAGAGTCCATGTTTTGCATCCATATAATATAACTGGTAGAATAATAGTTTTATATATTTTCAGTTTAACATTTTTTTGAAAGGAGTTGGGAAATCAAGAGCCTCTGTAATGTATAATAGCACAAATTTGCAGAATTGAATCTATGTTTAATTTCCTTGTGCATCTCATTCCTATTTGTGATTATTGTTCCTAGGTATTTGAACATGTAGCTGATATAGTTCATTATATCTTATTTCCGTTATCCTGCACTGGAAGTAGTAAAAAGGTAAAACTACCTATTAAGAGGTGATGAGACTTCATGTAGTCATGGATGCAGGGGTCCGAAGGTAAGATAACGTGACTAGACCTACACACTATCCAACTTTAATGTACATTTTAGATGACATCATGTGAAATTTATTCATTGCTTTTTAAAAATTAGATAATATCACATATTAAAAAATCAATGTATACTAACCTCACAGGAGTCCTTTTGTCCATTTGCGTAACCTGCACACAGGAAACTGTTGAGAATGACTTTATTGTGACCTGCAGTGTGGAACATTTCTTGACAAACGTCATTTTCTATTATGGGTACCTGCACTTCCTGCAATAGATTTGGCACTCCTCCTCCTGCAAAATATATGTTATTAATAATAATAATAATAATAATGATGCTGTATGCCCTTACATCCTGGGTCTTTAAAATTGAATGTTTCTTAATTATTACAAAATCTGTAGATTAAAGAGTATTTTGGTGGCAAGTATACTTTGAATATCTCTATGTCCCTATAGAGAAACTATAGATTGCTTTAAGACATATGGGAATTAAAACTATAATAATTAAAGCTATACAAAATTTATATGACAATTGCATATCTAAAATTAAAATTGGCAGTAAATTGTCACATGGTTTTACAATAAATAAAGGTCTTTGTCAAGGTTGTTGTCTATCACCGACTCTGTTTAAAATATATGTACATGAAATATTAAAGAATTGGAGGAGAAAATGTTCAAGCATGGGAATTCCTATTTCAAACAAAAAAACTTTATACAACTTACATTTTGCAGATGATCAATTGTTAATTGCACAGGATTATGAAGATTTAGAATGTATGACTAGAAAATTAATAGAAGAATATGAAAAATGGGGATTAAATTTGAACATGAAAAAACAAAATATATATCAATTGGTGAACCAGAACAAAATTTAATTTTGGAGACTGGAGAAACAATAAAATCTTGTAGTGAGATAACATATTTAGGAATTAAAATAAATAAAAATGGGAGTTATGAAGAGGAAATAAGAAATAGAAATAGTAAAGGAAAATTTGCAACTGCTTGCCTCAATGGAATATTGTGGGATAAAAATATAAGTAATAAAAAATAAAATGAATATATATCATACAATTGTTAAAAGCATCATTACTTATGGAGCAGAACTTTGGCCATTAACAACAAAAACAAATAAGTATCTTTTGGCAACAGAAATGGATTTTATACGAAGGCAGCAAGAATTTCAAGAAGTGTTGACCTGTTTTGGCCTCAAGAGAAACACCATCCAAAAGTCTTTTGAGTGGACGTCCTGGTCTTCTTCTTCCTGCAGGTTGATATCTTAACATTTGTTTGGGTATCCTGTGATCTTCCATTCGATGAACATGTTGCATCCATCTTGACTTATAATCAGAAATTTTGTTTTCTGAAGGTTCCATGTGTAATTCTTCTAAGATGTCTTCATTTTTTTTGTGATCTAGTAGTGTGTATCCTGCAGTCCTCTGAAGGTATCTCATTTCAGCAGATCTAAGTCTCTGTATATGCTTCTGTTTCAACGTCCATACTTCGCTACCGTACAAAAGAAGTCTCAACATGAAAAAATCCAGAAGGAATTGAAATATGATCTTTAACTATGATTTGTGTGTGTTGCATCTTCACATCACTGTGATTAATAGGGAAGAAGGTAAAATTATACACATGGATATGTCATAGGTAGAGGACACATGTCTATTCCAGAGATAAGATTGGAACCTGTGTAGAAAAATCAAACCAATTAAAAGAAAATGTTGAAAATTAGTAGTTTGCTATGATGACTGTGATTACCGTATTTGAGTCGTCCCCACCCCGTGACGGTGGCCACTTTGCCTCTGAACTCCTCCTTGTCTTTAGGCATGCAGATTGGAACTATGTGTTCGTCGAATGCGACTGGTGAATCCAGCTCTAGAAGTGCTATATCGTTAGCGAAAGTAGCCGCGTCGTACTGTCTATGTACAACTACGCGGCGCACGTTCTTCGTAACAGAACGCCGCGACTCCAATTCTCCACTGATGTCGAATTCTCCAAACACAGCAACTAGATTCGCCAGAAATCTGCAATAATTGAAAACACAATTTTCGTAAAAAACAAGTTTTATCTTATGGTGAAATTAAATGTTTCTTACCTCTCCTCATATAAATTTTCTAAGTAGATCGCGATTTGGAGACCACAAAGGTCTCATCTTCAGCACTTTCTTGGCGACTGATGTTATGTCGATCGGAAGAAACTCTTCTTCTTGCCTCTGTTGGTGGACCGATGAACCTCTGGATCAGGTCGCCAAGAAAGTGCTGAAGATGATACCTTTGTGGTCTCGAAATCGCGATCTACTTAGAAAATATATATGAGGAGAGGTAAGAAACATTTAATTTCACCATAAATTAAACCTCATAGTGATTAATTCCTATAAAAGTCAAAAAAAGTTTTATCTTTTCTTGATCGCTTCTGTAATGTAACATTTATCTTGTCTGCCTATCATTTTAGGGTTCTAGGTCCGATTCTCGGCTGTATCTTACAAGGGAACTGTCAACCATTGCATGCCGAAACCTATCTTGAAATTTCTCCCAGAGAAGCGTTGTGATGTACCAAGGCCGTGTCCAGTAAATTATGTGCCTTTTTAATTGCAAGACACTAATCAAAGCTCTTTAAACTATAGGATGTTCACAAAGTCCTGCTACCAAAATAATGTAACTTAGCTCGTAAACTATTTGAGATAGAGTAAAGTAAAGTGATCCCACAACAGGCCTCAGGAGACCCTTGGGGTAGTAGGAGGTTAAGGCTCCCACTTTTTCTAGACAATCGGCACTTGATGTCAGCCGGGTTGTCAGCCCTGCGTGACGGCCGCCTTTACCCCCAGAACAAGTGTCTGATACTCATTTCCGTTAGAGGCTGAGTCGACCCCAGGGCCATAGTACCACCAGAGGGTTTGGGTCAGTTTAAAAATCCTGACCCCAACGGGACTTGAACCCTCGACCCTCCGGCTTGTAGCTCAGTGCCTTAACCACTACGCTACGGCGTGCCCCATTTGAGATAGAGGCATGCGTTTTTTTTGCAACGTATTCTATATCTCTCAAAGTTTTGTTTATATTTGTTGCAAATTGTGATTTAAATGACAATGACGACACCACAGGAAAAGGCCCAATGTGTATGTTGGTATGCTGAGTCTGGTAAATCACCAGTAACTGTTCAACGAAATGTCCGCCGGCAACATGGAAGAGATCCTTCATCCTAATCATCCATAATTTAGATGAGCCGTGAAATTTCTAGCGATTGGCAGTGTAATGGACTTGCCACGGAGTGGACAACCAGGTGTGAGCCAAGAAACTATCGACAATGGGCAACTTGCATTTCAACTCAGACCTCAAAAATTGATTCGTCGTGCTTCACGGGAACTGCATCAACCATTCATAAAGTCCTTCATAAGCGGCTACATATTCAGGCCTATAAAGTGCAAATTACATAAGCGTTGCTGCCAACTGATTTCCCTCGGCGTGCTGAATTTGTTGATTCCATGCTGAACGCAATTGACAAAGACAATGAGTACCTGCAGAGGGTGATATTCTCTGATGAAGCGACTCTCTTTGTGTCTAGACATGTTAACCGCCATAACGTTCGGATATGAGGATACTAGTGATTTACCAGACTCAGCATACCACCATACATATTGGGTTTTTCCTGTGGTGTCGTCATTGTCATTTAAATCACAGTCTACAACAAATGTAAACAAAACTTTGAGAGTTGCAAAAAAAAAATTACCTTCTTCCCTATTGATCACAGTGATGTGAAGATGCAACACATACAAATCATAGTTAAAGATCATATCTCAAATAGTTTACGAGCTAAGTTACATTGTTTTGGTAGCAGGACTTTGTGGATACCCTGTATAGGGAAATAATACAACTCGTGATTTGGTGAAATGGATAACCCTGACAACCTGCCCACATGCCACGTCCCAGCACACACTAACCAGACAACCTACCCACATACTGCGACCCACTATGCTTTATTCACGCAGGGAGTCTATGTACTTCGCACAGTGAGTTACCATGCTGGATTCTGGCTTCGATTTCTGTGCCTTGCAGTTAAAAACAGCAGATGTTTTAAAACACAGCCTTCGTATATCACAACGCTTCTCTTGGGAGAAATTTCAAAGTAGGTTTCAACATGCAATGGTTGACAGTTTTCTTGTTAGCAACTTTTTCATGGCGTGCAGTGTTTGGAATGTGATTACTCAGCGTCGTAGGGACAATTAATAATAATAATTTTATTGCAGCCAAATAGCCAGGGACAATTGAGTTGCTACTTGATACGAGAAGCAGCGGAATCCGTGAGGTAACAAAATTCGGTTAAGAGAACTAAATTTGAATAATTTCATCAGGTTAATCATGTGTTGACTACGTGTAATTGTCATCTGCTAGCAGTGAACACATCGGTATGTTGAGCACATACCATTCATATCTATGAGCAAATAAAGTAACTAAACATTAACTTGGTCTAGTAACTCCTAACAAAGGAGAGGCTATGGCTCAACACTAGGCTACGCCATTATGATATAGATTAGATAGCAGTGACGACAGATTTAGTCGACTTTGACTCGTGAGGAGTCCCATGACACGGATTTGTATATTATAATTCGTCTGTTTGAACAGGTAGCACACTTCAACTATCCATCCACAATAATTCTGCCCGAAGGCAGGTCTTTCACTGCAACCATAGCATTTTCATGCTATGCTTGCAGCTTTACTAGGGAATTGTGTAGGTGTGGTAGCTTCCCGTTGCTTTCCACACCGGTGAAGGATGATGATGATAATGGTAAGGATGATAGCCATATGATTTCGGGGACCGTTTGGGCCTTAAAGTTTTCCTGACATTTGTCTTACAGGTGAGGAAAAACCCCGATAAAAACCTCACCCAGAAAAACTGCCCCGACCGGGGATCGAACCCGGGCCCGCTGCGTGACAAGGCAGCACGCTACCTCGAGACCACAGCGGTGGACACTTCAACTATCTTGGTTCAGATATAACATGATTGGGATATCTAAAGTAAAGTAAAGTGATCCCACAACAGACCCGGAGGCCCTTGGGGTAGTAGGAGGTTAAGGCTCCCACTTTTACTAGACAATCGGCACTTTATGTCAGCCGGGTTGTCAGCCCTCGTGACGGCCGCCTTTACCCCCAGAACAAGCGTCTGGTACTCATTTCCGTTAGAGGCTGAGTCGACCCCAGGGCCATAGTGCCGCCAGTGGGTTTGGGTCAGTTTAAAAATCCTGACCCCAACGGGACTTGAACCCTCGACCCTCCGGCTTGTAGCTCTAATATATAAAAAATAATGTTTGTTTATTTGTGTGTTCGTACTTTATGCGCGGCCATACCGTTGATCCGATTGTGACGGGGTTTTTTTGCAAAATGTTCAGGAGATTCCCGGGATGAACATAGGCTATAAGAGAGTTGTGATACTCAACTCCTACACTCTTAAAATCGCCCTTTATAGTGGAAAACGTGAAAAAAAAGTAGCTCTTTGGACGCTTAAATGGCTTATGCTACCTAAACCATAACAAATACACTACATTAACGTACACAGAATTGAATACGGTATCTCAAAAAGCTCTAAAAAAAGTCCGCGACAGCATATGTTTATCTCTTACGGATAATTCACAATAACCGTTTTTGTCTTTCATTGAAGCCAAGAAGATCGAGACAAGTATGTAGATTTCAGAGCAAGCATAGCAGAACATGGCGGGTATTCTTTTATGGATAACTTACAATAACGAATTTAGTCTTTTAGCTCATTTATGCCAAGAAGATCGGAATAAGTATATTCCCGGGCAACATTGGGCAATGAGCACGGGGAGTCTTAAAATAATTACAATATACATTTATAATTATTTTTCATTTTACTTATTCAACTAATCATAATAAATACATTAATTTTTGTCTTTCAGCTCATTTATACCAAGAAGATCGGGATGAGTAGATTCTCTGACAACGCGAGCACGGGGTATCTAAAAACAATCATGATATAAATTTTTCTATCTACTTATTTAACTAAACACAAAATACATTAATTTTTGTATTTTAGCTCATTTATATCAAGAAGAGATGGATAAGTAGAATCCCGGGTAATCAGCGCGGAGTATCTAAAAAATATAAATTTGTAATTATTTTTCCTTTCACTTATTCAACCAAACATAAAAGCACATTAATTTTAATTTATTTAGGCGTAGCAGCGCACACCGGGTATTAGCTAGTACACAGTAAATTAAACCGATGTCAAATGATGTGTGGCACCATAAGAAGAACCCTCCGAAAGACTCGAAGAGATACTCAGCTCAGGTTTTATAAAATTATGGCTGTTCCTGTTCTTTTATATGAATCTTAATATTCGGTACTTACAGAAAAAGATATCTCACACATTCAAGTTACTCAAATTAAATTTTTAAGATTCGTAAAAGGATGTACACGCATGGTTAGATTACATAATGAATCAATAAGAAATGAACTGGAGATATTTTCAATACATTTAGACAGAATTGACAATACAAGATTACGCAAAACGATCAACACCTACAACTCACATGGAAAAATATCTTTGGGACGGCTAAGGAAACGATGGACTTGAGACCGGAACAGGTCGTATGGGCCTAATCCTGGACGGGAAGAAGAAGATTATTCGTCCTCTCTCTCGTAATTCTATAGTATTTTGTCTCTTAGGCTGTCATGAATGGATTTAAGGTTTAAAATAGAGTGCACATTACTTTCCGGCATAGTATTGTAATATCAAAAATAACCAAATACAACTCTGAGCCAAATTGTGAAAAAAAAAAAAAAAAGTGAATGAAACAAGTCCAGGACAAACTTAATACTGGTTTGAACTGTTATTGTACTGACTTTTAAAGCATTTGTTCAAAATTTGAACCACTATTACACAAGAAATGCCACGAGTGATTTCCAAATTATCGATAAATTCACGACTCACGAAGTGAGGAGTGAATTTATCTAGAGAATGTGGAAATCAAGAGTGGCATTTGTTAGGACTATTTAACGAATAAAATTAAGCTGTTTACTCACAAACCATTATTTAACTATAGTTATTTTAAAATATTTATATATTTAATGTAAACGACGATGTTTGAAAACAAATCAGAAATGTGAGGTTATGTTCATTCACTGCACCTTGATCATATTATTTATTGCCAAATAAGATCGCAATATTTTAAGAGTGCACCCAAGTGGAGAAATAATGAAACACATCAAACTATATATCATAATCAACATTACGGGTTATTCATTTTTTAGTAAACTCAGTAAAATCAAGGAATCTTTTCATTATTTGCTATATTCAATGTATTTGTTGGAGAAAAATAATGCTTTGACCTGTTCAGAACATTAAAAAGGAGGAGCTTTCTTTATCACAAAAGCAGGAGCTGATAAAGAGAAATCGATAAAGAGCGAGGTCAAACACGACTGTCATTGGTTGTAAAACAAACTTCATTGAAACGTGATTGGTCATTGACTAGCATTTGTGGCATGAGTTAAATAGTCACGATAAACTGTAAAGTGACTTACGTCTGTATTCAAGAAACTATCTTTCCGCGAAGAGCGACTCTCAGCCCATCACTCCGTGGTTAATTATGCGAGTCATGCAGAGCCTACTTTAACTGGCCCAGTCTATTCAACATAATGTGCTAACAAGATACAAGATATTGATTTTAAAAAATCCAGGAACAATCGAAAGATGAGAACCTCAGCTTACGGAAGATGGAGATGGCTAGGCCCAGAGAGCTTTTTTTTTGTCAGCATGTTCCATCACAAAGAAAGTAATACTACGTGCTTTAATTTACAAAATTATTTACAAAAACATTTCTTTTGTTTTCATTAATTTTCTATGGCCAATTGTAATGTTTTATCTATTTGTTCCACTCATTGAATTGGCTTTGTTTTGCTCTATAATCTGTCTAAATCTATGGAATTAATTAATGAGATTAATTCAACTGTATTTAATACACAATTGATCTTCTTGGTGATACAATATTAAAATATATATACAGTCAATATGCCCATTTCACCAATAAATGTTTAAAATGGTCAACAAGTTTCTACAGCCAAGCTGTCATTCTCAAGACCTGATATTGACTGATATCAGGTCTTGAGAATGACAGCTTGGCTGTAGAAACTTGTTGACCATTTTAAACATTTATTGGTGAAATGGGCATATTGACTGTATATATATTTTAATAATTCAACTGTGTAAACCTGTACTAGTCTTACTTTATCGAAAGTCCATTTACCATATTTGTTAATCGTGTTGTTCTTAAGGGGGGTGATGGGTGAAATTTTTGACATTTTCGGTCAAATTTAGCATTTTTTATTTTTTTTGTATTAATAAATACTACATACCTTAAAGTATAAGTTGGCGAAGTTTCAGTGTCCTATGGCGCTTGTAAGTCTCCCTAATGACTGTAGGAGGGCATGTATGCTACATTCTAATTTAACTGCCATGCAAACTTTCAAATTGGCTTTTCCACACTTTTATTTTCATTGCATTTCAATACATTCAAATCAAAATAACATTGACAAATTTAATGATAGAAGCACGAAATTTTAACTGCATGTCCCACACACTGTGGCTAATAATTCTATGCATGGATTTTGAAACAACGTTGATAGTTTTTTAAATAAAAAATAAAATGTGTGTAGTAGTTTAAAAACAAAAATTTTCATATCCATAGGATGTATATATTTTTTTCTTCCTTTATTGTAATGATATAGAAAAGTTAAAGCATAGTGTTGTTCTAAATAAGTCAGTGGTCGTGTAGAAAAAAAAAATTAAAAAAATTATGGGACTTACTAAAATTTTTAATATGCAAAATTGTAAATGGATTTTCTTCAATAACTCAAAAACCTTTAAGCCTAGAAGGATGAAACATCGGTATAATATTACCTATT
The DNA here is from genome assembly GCA_030220185.1 of Diploptera punctata. Taxonomy (NCBI): domain Eukaryota; kingdom Metazoa; phylum Arthropoda; class Insecta; order Blattodea; family Blaberidae; genus Diploptera; species Diploptera punctata. The sequence goes on from JASPKZ010003794.1 coordinate 451,051, forward strand.
ATGGCATGAGTGTGTGTACAAAAAAATCAAGTATGTGGCTTAAAAACTGTAGAAAATAGAAATTTCACCCATCACCCCCCTTAAATAACGTCTTTCTGTTTCTAGTTTTGTACATTCAAACAATAAATGATCTATCGTTTGTTCTGAGTTTCCGCTTGTACACAAGGGGCTGTCCTTTGTTTTAAAACGATAGTAATAACTGTTCATTTTCCCGTACCTAGAGAGCTTGGTCCTTGAATACCGGCCTAAATTGATTGCGAACTTGCTTTAGCATCCCAAGAGAAATATAGTGTGATAGTTGATTATTTTTTGTTTATAATCCATCCCAATTGATACATCCATGATATGTAGTACGTCTTACACATAAACGGCAATTTTGTTGTAATGAAGGAAAGGAAATCATGGGTTTCTTGTATCATATCGCGCAACCAACTTTACTGAATAGCCTCCGAAAGATTCGTTTTCATTGTATACAACGCAATACTCCCGCCAACCCCCATTACATATAAAATGATACGGCTTGTTTCAATCGATATGCAGAAAAACTTGACAGTGCTCGAGCACAGAAACTACTATTTTTATTTTTTATGAATACAAAAGTAACAAATGGGGTTGTTGAACAAATAATATAGAAACGTGCTTTGGTATTGGGGAATATGTTATTCTACACTCTCCTTCTCAACTCGTGTCCCACACAGGACCGGTTGAGGGCTGAGATGCGATGAAGTCCCTTATATTGGAGGTACGTTAATAACCAGGACCACACCTGACGTACCATCACAGGAACAGATGAAATTAATGAGCTGAGTATGGAGGAGTGGTGGAATGAAATTTGTTGGAGGGGAAAATGGGAAAAACTCCGGAAGAAAACCTGTCCAGTCCACCACTAAACCCACATGGAGTAATTAGTCGCGAAATCTAGGGATTCCAGCGGTGAGAGGCGAGCATATAAATTCTTACGTCAGAGAGCTGTTTTCCTTCAGCTGTTTCTTAAACCGGCATAGGCTAAGATATTCTAGACTTAGGCCTAATTTCTTGATCAGTTTATAAAGTCAGGAAAGGTAATACATTTGATAAAATGATTCGTATCTCACCTCATACTTCCTGTTCTTCAAGCACGGGAACTGCAGTTTTCAAGAGGTATCTCTCCCATCTTCAGACAAATCATGACTCATGATGTTCCCGTGTTTGAAGAACACGACGTATGAGGTAAGATACGACTCATTTTATTAATTGAAGAACCTCATAATGTTATATGATGAAAGTTAAAAATTAAATTGTACTTGTTAGTAGGTGCTGTCGTCCTCAACTTTGTTAACATATTGTATATAAAATTAACTGGAGCGCTTTCGGAAGTTATCTTCCATCTTCTGCGGATAACTTCCGAAAGCGTTCCAGTTAATTTTATATACAATGACAAGATACGCTGGTTGCTTAGTATGATTTGGGAAAAAGAAGCTCTTCCAGATGAATGGAAGGAATCAATTATCGTACCAATTTATAAGAAAGGAGATAAAACAGATTGCAACAACTACAGGGGCATCTCATTACTTTCAACTTCGTACAAAATTCTAACAAATATATTAGTAAGCAGACTTACTCCCTATATTGATGACATTCTAGGAGATCATCAATGTGCATTTAGAAGAAACAGGTCTACAACAGATCAGATTTTCAGTTTAAGACAGATTTTAGAGAAGAAATGGGAATATAATGGTACTGTACATCAACTATATGTAGACTTCAAAAAAGCATATGATTCAATTAAGAGGGAGAAGTTATATAGTATCCTGCTGGAGTTCGGAATTCCTAAAAAAGTTAGTTAGACTTATACGAATGTGTCTAAATGGCTCAAAGAGTAGGGTGCGTTTAGGCAAAAACTTTTCAGACACTTTTGAAATCCAGAATGGGTTGAAGCAAGGAGATGCACTATCTCCTCTGCTATTTAATTTTGTAATAGAGCATGCCATTAAATCTTTAGAGAATGAGGAAGGCTTACAACTCAATGGTATTAATAAGCTGTTAGTTTATGCTGATGATGTAGTACTACTGGCCGATAGCGAGGAGATACTAAAGGCCAACACGCACACACTATTGAGTAACACTAAGAAATTAGGACTGGAAATAAATATCAGTAAAACTAAATATATGGTCACACGTAGAAATTCAGTATGTAATGGAAATGGACAGCTAATGACAAATGAGGGAAATTTTGAGGAAGTGGCTGAATTCAAATACCTAGGAACAATAATCACAAATAGGAATGAGATGCAAAAAGAAATTAAACATAGGCTCAATTCTGGAAATGCATGCTATTATGCATTGCAGAGACTTTTGATGTCCCAACTCCTTTCAAAAAACGTTATTTTCAGCTGAAAATATAAAAACTATTATTCTACCAGTTATATTATGGGTGCGAAACATGGACTCTACTTAAGGGAGGAAAGGAGATTACGAGTATTTGAGAATAAAGTTCTTAGGAAAATTTTTGGACCAAAGAGAGATGAACAGACAGGTGAATGGAGAAGACTACATAACAATGAACTACATGGTCTTTATAAGAAGCCAGATATAATAAGAACAGTTAAGTCTCGTAGACTGCGATGGGCAGGACATGTTGCGCGTATGGGGAATAAAAGACGTGGGAAGCTTCTTGTAGGAAAGCCAGAGGGAAAACGCCCAGTTGGTAGACCAAGAATGAGGTGGGAGAACAACATTAACTATGATTTGAGGGAAGTAGATTATACAGGGAATGATTGGAAATCATTAGCTCAGGATAGGGATGTATGGAGAGCTTATGTCCGCGCGGCCATGAACCTTCGGGTTCGATAGTGCCAGTGAGTTAGTTAGTTATATTTTAACAAAGTTGAGGACGACGGCTCCTACCAACAGGTACATTTTAATTTTTAACTTTCATCATATGACTTCACCTCAACGGAATTTGATATGAATTTTACTAGTATTGACTCATAATGTTATTTCCCGTAATTCATTTATGAAAGGTAAAACAATTGAATGATGTGTGTTACAACTCACCCTGGTTGACAGTGAGCTGCTGTGATGACGTAGCGTGATGTTATCAGAACTCCGCCACATTTATTTTTGGTAAAAAGTCCTAACCACGTCGACTCTCGTACAAGCACTTGCCAAGGCCACTCGCCGAAAGTAGAACTTTTTCCTCCAACAATACGAGCAGTTTTCTGCACGAGCGGCCTTACTCCACATTCTGCAAACAATGTATTTTAAAAACAACTTATGTATGTCTAATCAATACTGGTTAAGCAAAGGAAAAGAATTAGACTGACAATAGAGTCTGATTACTCCTGCCATTTTTGCGACATTTTCCAATATGGTTCCAGTCCATATTATGAACAGTTCTATTATACAATTTAAATCCAATTAATTTGGTTGAAGTAATAAATAAATACAATCAAGGGATTTGCTTAATAATAATAATAATAATGATAATAATAATTGGATAATCATGGATTTGGTTCAACATTTGAATGACTTAATGACTTTGGGTTTTATCTTTTTTTTCTCCCTCCTTTTTGTAGGACTTACCTTCACCATAGGGATTATAAGCCATTTGGTCTAACTTTACCGCTCAAGGTCATGTACTTCTGAGCTCAACTATGTGGAGTTTTTTTTTATTTACATATATGCTATAACCCGTGTTTCACCAATGGTATATCACGGGATATTTACAGTTTTACAATTGTTCAATTATTGTTCTAGTTGTTCTTGTAGTTGACGGAAGATCCTCGTAAGAAATTCTGCAACGTTGACTGTGTTAACATGGAACTTCAGAATATTTGGCGGAGTAGCAATTTGTAGTATAGCTGGTCGATCCCTGGAGAACATGTTGCATTCAGTCATCAGATGGTGGGCCGTCTGCAGTGATTTTTCTGGGCAGTTGCAATAAGGTGAAGCAGTTTTGTTCATTTTGTGTAGGTACGATTTAAATAGTCCATGGTTGGTGAGAAATTGTGTGGTTATATAGTTAGGCCATAGAGATAAGAGAGAGAGAGAGAGAGAGAGAGAGAGAGAGAGAGAGAGAGAGAGAGAGAGAGAGAGTCTATAGGGTATGTTGGGGATGAACATTTTGGTATGGAAGGCGTCATTTGATTTGATGTAAATTAAATTCCAGATTGTTTCATAGTATTCTTTTAATAACTGCTTGCCTCGTGTTATAGGGATGGAGCCGTTCCCTAAGGTAAGTGACACCGCGTGTTTTCTGACGCTATTGCCGTTGCGAAACGCATTTCATTCTATAGGGTTTTTCAAGTACAGAAAATAACATTGCTCTATGGAGGAATTCTTGTTAGTAAACTTGTCTTTTTATGTAAGATTGATTGAATAGTTAATTCATTTGTAATAAATAAATATAAAATTAAAAAAATCCTCAACTCGTGTCCAACTCAGGGTCGGATCGAGGGATGAGATGAGGCCCCATATTTAGAGGTCTGTGAATGACAAGGGTGCCGGCCGACTACACCTGACGCACCATCACGGGGCAGATGAACGAAATGGATGCGTATGGAGAAATGGTGGAATGAAATTTGTGGTAGGAGAAAACGGGAGAAACCCCCGAGAAGAACCTGCCCAAGCTCCGTTTCGTCCACATATAGTGACCGTGATTCGATCTCGGGACCCCAGCGGTGTGAGGCGAGCGTCTAACCGCTTGCGCCACGGAGCCGAATTGAAATAAATAATGTTAAATAATTTCGTCTATAACTTTGCCAAGAAGGTGGGTGCCCGATTTGTAAGAAAAATATGTAAGTTAGGGGTGAACTCAATTATCGGAACAGCGGCTAGCGGAGATGCCAGTGAACCAACCTCTTTTAACAAAACTTGGAGATAATTATATTTCCATCTCTGTAACACAGTCTGCGGCTTCAAGTGGCAACAGCGTTCCCATAATAGCGATACCATTTTCTAGACCTGAACATAGAGTACCAGAGAAGAAAGTGGACAAGTTTCGCGTACTTGCCACAAGCGGCGCTAATGTAGAACAACTAACGACATCTACATTTTTCTATTTTTTCTGGTACTAATATGAAATTCAGCACCGTCTGATGGTAAAATTATGAATTATAATTATATAACGCCATCTGGTGAATAATCATGGAATTGAACTTTTACAGGAATAAATAACATATTAGTTGAATGCAGGCTTTCACGGCCGGTAATCATAATGTTGAGTGATTCCGGGTTATGTGGTCGTGGTCCATAGTTGGTGTTGATACCAGACGTTTCGCCCTCAACTGCGGAGGGCATCTTCAGTGGCGAGTGCTTCTAGGCGTGTTTCCTGGTCGGAAGATCTACTTAGAATGAGCGCTGTGGACGTAGAGGACGTTGTATTAGTGGTGGGTGCAGGGTGAGCGGGCGTGGCTCTTGCTGATTGGCTAATGGTCGTCTCCTTGTTGTCACTGGTGTTAATGCATTTATTTTCTAGTGTATGAAACCAGGCCTTAGACAGTTTGATACCTTCCTCTTTTCTGTTAATATTTCCCTATGCTTGTATATTTCTATAGCCTCTCGGTATAATCTAGGGAAATAGTAGGAAGTTGTGGCTAAAACTTGTGTATCGTCGAATAGAATCTGGTGTCCATTCATAATGGCATGTTCTGCTACAGCTGATTTATCCATTTCTCCTTGTCTGCAGTTTCTTTTTATGTTCTGATAAACGGGTGGCTATACTTCTTTTCGTGGTCCCTATATATGATTTACCACACGAACAAGGAAGTCGATATACGCCGCAAGTGGAGAGAGGTGGCCGAGGATCCTTAGCTGAGCGAAGGCAGTCTTCTATTTTTCTTGTAGGTCTGTAAACTGTTTTTATGTTGTATTTTCGTAGGAGTTTTCCGATACGATCTGTGACTCTTTGTACATATGGTAAGTAGGCTATGCTGGTTGAGGGTGTGTTATCCATTCTGACGTGCTGTCTTCGTGGATGTATGGTTTGTCTTATTTCCTTGGATGTGTAGCCATTTTTCTGGAAACAATTGAACAGATGGTGTTGTTCTTGTTTAAGGTGTAGTGGTTGGCATAACTTAGTCGCTGTGTCGAACAGTGTCTTAATGACACCTCGCTTTTGTCTTGGATGGTGGTTAGAGTCTTTGTGCAGATATCGGTCTGTGTGTGTAGGTTTTCTGTAAACTGTATGTTGAATTTTCCCATTGCCAGTCCTTATTATTTGAACATCCAGGAAAGGAAGTCTTCCATTATCTTCTTTTTCCATTGTGAACTGTATTTTGTTATATAGGGACCACGAAAAGAAGTATAGCCACCCGTTTATCAGAACATAAAAGAAACTGCAGACAAGGAGAAATGGATAAATCAGCTGTAGCAGAACATGCCATTATGAATGGACACCAGATTCTATTCGACGATACACAAGTTTTAGCCACAACTTCCTACTATTTCCCTAGATTATACCGAGAGGCTATAGAAATATACAAGCATAAGGGAAATATTAACAGAAAAGAGGAAGGTATCAAACTGTCTAAGGCCTGGTTTCATACACTAGAAAATAAATGCATTAACACCAGTGACAACAAGGAGACGACCATTAGCCAATCAGCAAGAGCCACGCCCGCTCACCCTGCACCCACCACTAATACAATGTCCTCTACGTCCACAGCGCTCATTCTAAGTAGATCTTCCGACCAGGAAACACGCCTAGAAGCACTCGCCACTGAAGATGCCCTCCGCAGTTGAGGGCGAAACGTCTGGTATCAACACCAACTATGGACCACGGCCACATAACCCGGAATCACTCAACATTAAATAACATATTAATTAATCATAAATTATGGAATTATTTGTACCCAGCTTCTCAGACCTAAAGCCTCTTTTTTTTTTAATTATAACAGAAGGGAAGAATGGAAATAAATAAAACATGTTAATTTAATTTCGTTTATTAAAATTTAAAAACGTGCATTATGAGCTCTTTTAAATATGTACAATTGACCTACCCCCTTATTCTCACATACATATTTTATACAATATTTATTAAATAACCTTAGCCATGTCGTACATCTCAAATCCATTATAAAATCACATTTTTAAAATGTTTATTAGAAATGGCTGTACACTAACATCACTCTTCCTAACCTAACAAATCTTAGAATTTTATCACGTCTAGTAGGTTTATCTTTGAAAATATATTCACGTTAAAAACGTTAACAAGCTTGAATTTACTTACAAATTAGAGTAAAATAAAGTCTAAGTAATGATTTTTAACTTTCTATAGTAGGCCTATATAATTTTTACAGTACCGTCTACATAGAACGAAAGGATAGCAGTTAAAAAAATTTTAATTTACAAAATGGCTAATTTCCCACAATCCCGAGTGAACACGGCGTGTGCCTTGCATTTGTTTTATTTAGTTACGTATTCTGTTACTACAGGTGAATGGAGAAGACTACATAACAATGAACTACATGGTCTTTATAAGAAGCCAGATATAATAAGAACAGTCAAGTCTCGTAGACTGCGATGGGCAGAAAATGTTGCACGTATGGGGAATGAAAGACGTGCATGGAAGCTTCTTGTAGGAAAGCCAGAGGGAAAACGCCCAATTGATAGACCAAGAATGAGGTGGAGAACAACATTAACTATGATTTGAGGGAAGTAGATTATACAGGGAATGATTGGAAAGCATTAGCTCAGGATAGGGATGTATGGAGAGCTTATGTCCGCGCGGCCATGAACCTACGGGTTCGATAGTGCCAGTGAGTAAGTAAGTATTCTGTTACTACGAAACAGCGCTACCATTGCAGTTTGCTCATTGTAGTTCATCGTAAACGACCGAAATTTTTTAGATATCACTGTACTCAGTTTTCCCTCTATTCGAAGTTTCTCAATGGACTTGAAAACCACTATACAAGTCAGTACAGTAACTATATTAAGCTAGAGGTGGTTTGACAGTTGAATGGAAGCCGGGATCGTAAATGCATATTTTTTATATCTTTCACTGAATGCCCTTAATCGGTAATTTAAAACTAAATGCCATAGGCCTATAGAAGCTAATGTTCTAAACCGGTCGCTTGTAGTCAGTCTGTAGGAACTCTGAACTACGCATTTAGATGGGTTCGCGGCGAGCATGTCTGGATCTGTGGTTAACAGTATTCCAGAGCAACCGCTGAAGACAAAGGGGCACACTTTCGGAGCCAAGGTGTAGATTTAAAATCTCCTACCTCTGTGGAAATCGAACCTGGAGCACCGGAGTGAAAGACTCGCCGACCATGCCTTGACGTCGGCGATTTTGGGCTCAAGGCCACGAAGTATCTACTTATAACATTTTCTACAGCTTATGTTATTTTAAAATCAACGGAATAAAACAAATGGAAGTCATCTTCTTATTTAAAAGTTGCAGGAATTGAAAATCTTGTTCATGAATAAAATAAATTATAGGAGGCAGCACCTCTATTGGGCATTGGGCTCTGTTGGCCAATATAATCTGCATATTCGAGTGAAGTGTATATCAAACAAAACTTAACGAACAAACTCCAGACGTATAACAAATTTGGCAAATAATTTACGTTGACGGAAGTTCATTAATACTCTTAGTATATTCCACGTAGGAGATGCAAGAAATTGTTGTTTAGTTACTTTTCTCTTTAATTTTTAAAACGATAATAAACTTGAAATTATGCAAAACATTTATGAGCTGATATATATATATATATATATTTTGACATTTGGCAATGAAGGCAAATATGATATGAAAAGAAAAATGAATGCTTGAGTCGGGATTTGAACTCGAGTCTCTAAAGTCTGTACCTTTAGCGCTCTAACCAACTGAGCTACCCAAGAATTCCAAGACAAACATACAATTTTCTTATACATGTAGTATTCTCAATTCACACAAGAGGTAGCGGAAAGATCTTCCGACTGCCATCTAGCGGCTAACATAACAGTTAAGCAAATTATTAAAGAGAATATTTACTTTATAGCAGTAACGCTTGTATATATAGATATTATAAATATATTTTTGACATTTGGCAATGAAGGCAAATATGATATGAAAAGAAAAATGAATGCTTGAGTCGGGATTTGAACTCGAGTCTCTAAAGTCTGTACCTTTAGCGCTCTAACCAACTGAGCTACCCAAGAACCCATTCATTTTTCTTTTCATGTCATATTTGCCTTCATTGCCAAATGTCAAAAATATATTTATAATATCTATATATACAAGCGTTACTGCTATAAAGTAAATATTCTCTTTAATAATTTGCTTAACTGTTATGTTAGCCGCTAGATGACAGTCGGAAGATCTTTCCGCTACCTCTTGTGTGAATTGAGAATACTACATGTATAAGAAAATTGTATGTTTGTCTTGGAATTCTTGGGTAGCTCAGTTGGTTAGAGCGCTAAAGGTACAGACTTTAGAGACTCGAGTTCAAATCCCGACTCAAGCATTCATTTTTCTTTTCATATCATATATATATATATATATATATATACACACACACACACACACACACACACAGTATAATATCAAACTGAAGGCACGCCGTAACGTAGTGGTTAAGGCACTGCGCAACAAGCCGGAAGGTCGAGGGTTCGAGTCCCGGTGGGGTCAGGATTTTTAAACTGACCCAAACCTTCTGGCGGCACTATGGTCCTGGGGTCGACTTAGTCTCTAACGGAAATGAGTACCAGACGCTTGTTTTGGGGTAAAGGCGGCCGTCACGCAGGACTGACATCAAGTGCCGATTGTCTAGAAAAGTGGGAACCTTAACCTCCCACTACCCCAAGGGCCTCCCGAGGCCTGTAGTGGGATCACTTCACTTCACATATCAAACTGTAGAATATTTAATTTTCAATTGATAAAAAAAGTTATTTCTGTAATTAAATTTTTCTGATCATTTTTAGTATCAATGTTTACAATCTCACATGATGTAATTAATTGATAATTCCGAAATTCACGAAAGTGTCATAATATTGTAAAAATGACATTTTTGGTTAGTGGTATTTGTGTTACAAATGGAATACATTTACTCTTGTTTGAATCACATTTCTTTTGGAATTCTTGGAGTTTATTTTTGATAGCTGTATTTTTTTAGGAGTATGGTACTTTTCTATGAAATATTTTACCCACTTTTTTTTTTTACTTCGTTTTAGAGAACTAGCACTGTTAAATACAGACGTGACACTTTTATGAATGAAAATGTTGACATAATTGTGTTAGTCTGAGCTCCATTAACACAATACCTGTTGTTAACGATCCGTTACTTTCAAATCAATTAGCCTATGTTTGCTGACTCATTTACTAATAGAAGCAGGATTTTTCTTTAAAGGCACCCGGTAATAATTTCCTTACAATTTGGTTTAAAAATAAGCAACATACACAAATTTGTTTTTCAGCTTATTCTTAAGTTATGTGCATGAAAACTATGTCACTAATTAAACAAGTCTTCCTGAATATAATGGCACTCTGGTTAACTTTTTAGACATATTTCTTCATGAATAATTTAAAATATAAAAAATCCAACTTCTTAAAAGTATTGTCTTGGTACAATTTTCTCAAAAACTACTTATCCAATTATTTCCAAAATTTAGTATGTTATTGTCCGTATTAATTTGACAATGATAAGGTTTGCTTGTGTTCAGATATGGATTGTGATTTCTTTTTAAAAAATTCAAAGTCCAAATTTTATTTTGTTAAATATTTTACATACATTTTTTTAAAATTTCAAACACTATCAATAGTACAAAGATAAATTTACCTTATTATTATAGAGCACTTTAAACTACTATCTTTCATAGTTTCAGAGAAAAGTGTACCAAAATATGAAAAATACAAGTTACGGGAAAATGCAAAAAAAAAAAATGTGCACATTAGCAGAACACAGAGACACCATTTTTAAAAATCAATTCTTTTGGGTTTAAATGTCCAAAATCAACAAAATAACATTACACATCGATAAAATATACCTTCCTGAATTTTTTGAAGCAACAAATTAAAACTCAAATAAGTACTGAGTGCCCTTAAAGTAAAGTATATTGAATATAATAATTTATGCATAAAGACGATTTTGACGATATGCAATATGAAAGTAAATTTATGTAAACACTTGGTTGCAATAACATCGGGATAAGTAATCCAGACTGACTGGGCATAAAATCGAAAATATTCACTTTAATCTCGTACAGAACTTTAAATATAAGCGCCAATTCACTGTAAGTCGTTCATGGTTTTCTAGTGGTTACGTTTCTTACCTTTAAACCGAGAGTAGCGGGTTCAAACCCGGCCGGGAAATATGGATTTTTATGATGGAAATATCCTAGAGACAAGTCCTCCGAGGCAAATTATTTTCGAGGTCGTAAAATAATGCTAAAGCACGAATAAAAAGGCTTCTGAGCAAAATTTGACTGACCTTCTTTCATCTAAGTAATACCGTTTTCCTATTAAATGTCTGCTCGAAGAGATGTACTAACCACATGCCACTTCCTAACATATGTAGGAAAATAAACGTTAATTATTGTTTACCTATCTTTTCAGTATGCACTAAAATACTTGATGAATATAATTACTGTGGAATGCTTTTATTACTTAAGATTATCTAACTGTATACTGCTAAAACCATAACATATCTGTAACATAAAATAAAATTAAAATATGCACCTTCTTAGGTCAGTGCCATAAAATAAAATAAAAATATCTTTTAGGTCAGTGCTGTTGTTCTTAACTTGTAGAAAGATATGTAAGCTTTCTTTTTCTGAAGGCCTTTCAGAATATCTATTCCATCATCAGTATCTATAAAGGTAGGACGAAAAGAAGTTTCAACATAAGGTTTAAAGAGCATCGTAACTATATCGTATACGCATATGGTCAGTCTAATTACGCTAAACACATAATAAACGCCGGTCTTAGAATGAATTCAATAGAAGACACCCTTACAATAGTACACGAAAAAGGAAACCCGGCAAAAATCAATATATTGGAAGATCTGGAAATTATCAAGGAGATAGATAACAAGTTGTTAATAAATGAAAGCACTCCCAGACTAAACAACTCACTATACGATATCATCAGAAAGAACACTTAAGTTACGGACAACACTACATTAAGACAGACTTCATCGAGAACATCTCAACAAATGTAGCGAAGAAATATACCTGCTGATGATGGAATATATATTCTGAAAGGCCTTCAGGAAAATAAAGCATACCTATCTTTTTACAAGTTGAGGACTACGGCACTGGACTAAGAAGGTATATATTTTTATTTTATTTTATGATTATCCACCTTAACGGTTTTAAACAATGCATTTTATTAGTATTGATACTTACTTACTCACTGGCACTATCGAACCCGTAGGTTCATGGCCGCACGGACATAAGCTCTCCATACATCCCTATCCTGAGCTAATTCTTTCCAATCATTCTCTGTATAATCTACTTCCCTCAAATCATAGTTAATGTTATTCTCCCACCTCATTCTTGGTCTACCAACTGGGCGTTTACCCTCTGGCTTTCCTACAAGAAGCTTCCATGCAAGTCTTTCATTCCCCATACGTGCAACATGTCCTGCCCATCGCAGTCTACGAGACTTAATTGTTCTTATTATATCTGGCTTCCTATAAAGACCATGTAGTTCATTGTTATGTAGTCTTCTCCATTCACCTGTCTGTTCATCTCTCTTTGGTCCAAACATTTTCCTAAGTACTTTATTCTCAAATACTTGTAATCTCCTTTCCTCCCTTAAAGTAAGAGTCCATGTTTCGCATCCATATAATATGACTGGTAGAATAATAGTTTTATATATTTTCAGTTTAACGTTTTTTGAAAGGAGTTGGGACATCAAGAGTCTCTGCAATGCATAATAGCATGCATTTCCAGAATTGAGCCTATGTTTAATTTCTTTGTGCATCTCATTCCTATTTGTGATTACTGTTCCTAGGTATTAGTATTGATACATGTATCATCTGTAATTTACTATCAAAATCTAATAATTATCCTGCATGGATATGTTATCTTTATAAAAATACAGTAGGCCGCAAATTTAAGTTAATCTTACTAACTCATAGGCAGGATCGAACATAAACTCTCCGTACTTCTTATCCTGAGCTAACGTTTTCCAAGCATCCCCTGAATAAATCTTCTCCCTCAAATCATGGTTAATATCTTCTCCAACCTCATTATTTGCATACCTACTGGGGTATTTCTCTCTTGTTTTCTTACAATAAGTTTTCATGTCCATCTCTCATTCCCCATTAGAGTCACATGTATTGCCCTTCGCAGTCTATGAGTGTGTTCTTATTATCAATACTAATAAAATTCATTGTCAAAACCGTTGAGATGGATAATCATAAAATAAGTTAAAACACGACAACACTACATTGGGGCCAGCACCATCAACCACCACATCAAGTAATGTAGCGAAGAAAGACCTGCTGAAGATGGAATGGATATTCTGAAAGGCCTTCAAATAAATAGAATACATATTTTGTATAATCAATTGAGTTGGTGTTTACTTGATGAAAATCCATAGTTATTAATTAAATAAAAATAAAACTTAGTTTTATTTGATTTTCATATTTATTAAGATATAATTCAGTGACAGCTGTTTCGGTACACTGTACCTTCTTCAGACATGTTAAATTATGAATTGTGTTACTTATTATAGTACATATGAACTGATCTAAGCAACAATACAACAATAATTTATTTAAAATTTAACAAAGGCGATTCATTCAAATCAAGTTGAGAATTTAACAGTTTATTACTACTTTTCAATTTATTTATTTCTACAGCCTCCAAAAGGTCCAACTTCTTACCCTTATCACAAACATGTAAAATTTCAAAATTTGGATCGAAAAAATGAATAAATTGGAATAGGTGGTTAGCATATTTTGAATATTCTAAATTTCTGTTATATGCCATAGAATATTCAAAATATGCTAACCACCTATTCCAATTTAATCATTGTTTCGATCAAAATTTTGAAATTTTACATGTTTGTGATAAGGGTAAGAAGTTGGACCTTTTGGAGGCTGTAGAAGTAAATACATTGAAAAGTAGTAATAAACTGTTAAATTCTCAACTTAATTTGAATGAATCGCCTTTGTTAAATTAATTTTTTTAAATAAATATTGTTGTATTGTTGCTTAGATCAGTTAATATGTACTATAATAAGTAAAACAAATTCATAATTTAACATGTCTGAAGAAGGAACAGTATACCGAAACAGCTGTCACTGAATTATATCTTAATAAATATGAAAATCAAATAAAACGAAGTTTTATTTTTATTTAATTAATACACATTTTATAAGTTGAGGACGACGGCTCTGACCTAAGAAGTACATTTTAACTTTTTTGTTCTTATTATATCTGGTTTGCCATAATTGTTATGTAGCTCATTGTTATGTATTGATTGTCAACTCGAGCAGTAACAGATTTTGAAAATGGATATTTATACATTATCTGAAATCTTATTAGAAATGTCAGATGTTATCTGATCTGTGTGTTTTCATTGGAAAGTAAATTTTGCTTTGAGAGTTTTAATAAAATTACGGAGTGATGTTTACTCCACTTATTACGACAGTATCATTATCACTTAAGTCATGTCTAACTAATAGATTGATTGTATTTGAACTCACCATGCTTGTAGTCTGGTTTATTAGGAGAAGAGGGATCTTCCGTATCGGTCACAGTGGTGTCTTGCAAAGTTGTAGGGGATGTTTCAGTTGTGGTTGTTGGAATTTTCAAAGGCTTGAGTGAATCATCTTGTTGAACTAGTAATTGAGTAGTAGAGCTAGTTGTAGTGCTTCTTTTAGTTGTTGTCTTATGTGTACTAACTGGCCGGAGCGTAGTGCTCAGTCTTGTTGGTCGTGGTCGAGTTGAAGATGGCGGTTTAGCGCTGGTAGGTCTGGTTGACAGAGTGGGCCGCGTGTTAACAGGTCTCACTGACGATGTAGGTCTGGATGTCAGTGTAGGTCTAGCTGTAGATTTGGTTGTCTGTGAAGGTCTAACGGTTGGTCTTGAAGACCCAGGTCTTATTGTTGAAGGTCTGGATGAAGGCTTTGGTCTTGCAGTTTGTGTAGGTTTGGTTGCTTGAGGTCTTACACTTGAGCTTGGCCTTGACCCCGTTGGAGTGGGTCTTCTCGTAGGTCTTGATGTAGTCGAACTCGGCCTCTTAGATGTCTGAGGTCTTCTCGTTGTGGAGGTCCCTAGCGTGGACAACGTTTCATTGCGTCCATTTATCAGAATATCTTCTAAATCTTCAAAATTTCCTTCAAGAGACAAGACAATTTTATCAACGAATCCTTGTAGCTTGTTATCGAGTTTTTCATCCTCCACAATTGAGGTGTTGGAATGTCGTCTATATTGAATATATCTTCAGGATTGGGTGGTAATACTATTGGTGGTCGTTCGTGCTGGGTCATGTTGAATGACGGATTTCTTACTGGAGGAAAATTGGCAAGATGATCGGCGGGGATGGTAGTGTCTGGATAGTCCATTGGTGTTGTCGTCCAAGGCCTGTTGCTCACTATTGTTGTGCCTGAAGTTGGTCTAAATGTTGAACTTAGGGTTGTTGGCTAGGTAGATAGTTCCCGTACTGGGTCGTTCTGTGACTTGCGTAAAACTTGAGTCAGGATTTTGTGTACTAAAAGTTGTAGGTCTGTATGTGTAGTATGTGGTTCCTGGCTTTGTTGTGCTGGATGGTGGGCGATATATAAATTGTGTGGTTGGGTGATCGTATTGTGATGATGGACGTTCAGACTGCGTTGTTGGATGATCGTACTGGCTTGCTGGTCGCTCGAACTGTGTAGTCGGACGGTCATGGTATGTGGTTGAATGTTCAAAATTGTTTGTCGGATACAGAGCTGTGAATGTAGGACGATTTATATATTGGGTAGTGTGAAAACTGGGGCGCTCAGTGTAAAGTGTAGGACGACTCGAGGATTGTGTAGGTAATGTAGTGGGTAGTTTAGTAATGAGAAAGGGTGTAGATGGTTTATTTGAAGATGGCCTCTTGGTTATGAGGGAGACAGATGTAGTAGAGAACTTGGTTGTGGGAGCTGTGGGTTGGTGGTCTTCTAGTTGTTGAAGCTTTCATTGTAGTGTCTGCAGGACCAGAACTCAATACTATGACGGTTGGAACTGGCCTCGCAGATTGCTGTTCAGTTGTGATGACGTCATATGTAGGTCCTATCACGTGATGAGAGCTCGTATAACTCGGGTTCTTCGTGAAGGATGTTGTATCTGGTCGCCATGATGTTGAAGGAGAAGGTCTTCCGTTCACTGATACCCACGTGGAGAGGGACGGTGAGGGAGAGTTGCCTAGGGTAATTATTTCTGGTTCAGGTTCGGGTCCTGGATCTACTAGTCCTCCTTTGGTATCATTGAGTAAAGAGATAATGTGGCTTATGGATTCCGGATCAGGACCACCTGGTTCTGGACTAGGTTCGGGTGATGTTTCGGGACGTTTATTCGAGGAGAGAGTAATGGTAGGTACCAGAACTAAGCTCTCATCATATTCATTTGAGGAAGAGACAGGCAAATAAGACGTTGTAGAAGATGGCCAAGGTCTTGTGGACCACCTGCTACCAGTGGTGAGATATGTGGGAGTGGCAGATACTGTGCTCTTTTCATCAGGACGATGTTTTGGTGTCGAAGCTTGATCTTCAACATTATTATTATCAACGTAACTAAAAGTACTGAGGTCCTGGTGATTAGGGCGAACAGTTGATGATGACTTGTCTAGGAGCACAGTATCGGCTTCAGGATGGACCGACACATGATGCTGTGGATTGTGGAGCAAATCGTTTATAGAAGAAGAACCCATGTAGTCTGGTCTCTTGCTGGTTGCTGCTATGGCGTTAGGGTTCTCAGGAGGGAAGGTTGCTCCACCTTCGAGGAGCAGCTCTGGATCTGGCAATTCAAACGTGTGGCCTGCTGGTAGTCGACAGCAGGCGCCGAATAGGAATCCGTCCATGCAGGCTCCCACCACTTCACCCGATCTCGCTGCACATTCATAATTAAACATGCAGATTCCTAGCTCATCTTTATCTGTGGCTCCTTCGGGACGGCATGCCTTCGGTACGATCCGGTACCCGCCAAATAATTTACGTTCTGAAACAAAATAACAAAGACTTTAACATTTGATAATTCAAACTTGGACTGGATCAGTAGAGTTTAAGTTTTTCAAATCCAAATTGCACAAAGATATCTTTCTACTAATCCTGTTAGTATTCTTACATGTAATTTTGAATTATTCTAAATAATAAATGTTTCAAAGTGAATGTGATTGGGCATATTATACATAACGTAATTAAGGGTTACGTGGACCCTAACAACCTAAGTGAATTCAAATCCTTATTTCACTGATCGCATTTTCCTACCTATCTATCACTCGGGAATAGCTGAATGTTAGATAGATAGGAAATGCCATTCATTTTTGAGAATTTTCCTCATCGTTGAGGGGTTTCTCCTACCAATCTTAGTAATTAACATGAATTAAAAATAAATAAATATAAATGACTACGGACTTATAGACTATCAGTTTGCAACAAACATTCACAAATTTCCCTTAATTAAAGTTCTCCATCGTTCTCTGTCCTCTATGTCTTCATCTGTTACACCAAATTTCCTCATTGAATTTTGAATGTTGTTCTTCCAGGTTGTTCTTGGTCTTCCTTTTCTGTTCCTTCTTTCAATTTTCCATGCATAGACGGCTTTTGGTAGTCTTCCATCCTGCATTCTTCTTACGTGTCCATATCATGTTAGCTTTCTGTGTTCAATCTCATCCATCATTTTTCTTTCTGCATTCATTCATTTCCTAATTTCTGTATTTCTAATTGTTTCCAGTTGAGATTTTCTGGCGGCTCTTCTCCAAAAACCAATTTCAACTGAAGTTATTCTGTTGACATGTTGTTGTGTCATTGTCCAAACTTCCAATCCATGTAAATGTGATCTGTAAAATAACGATTTAAAGTCACTTAGGTTGTTAGTTCACGTAACTCCTCAGTTGTATTTAGAATGCCTTTATTATACTCTAAATATAGAATACTATAACCGAAAGGTTATTCCTTTACATCATACTCATCATACCAATAATAACAATATAGATATCTTAACTGATGAAGGAACACCAAATCAACTGATCCAAACAATTTTTAATCTGTATAAAAATAACATCATAGCAGTACAAATAGGAACAGATTTGTCAGATTGGAAACATATAAATTGCGGAGTCAGACAAGGATGCCCTCTATCGCCACTTCTATTTAATGTATACATTAATGCTATCATCAGACACTGGAGATTGACAGTTCATGGTAATATTCCTCTCTCAAGACACACACTTTTAGACACACTCTTATATGCAGATGATCAGACTCTTTTCGGCAATAATGAAGATGAATTACAATATTCCACTCATCATCTTAATATAATAGCCCAACGATTTAACATGGAAATATCAACAACAAAATCTAAAGTTATGGCCTTTCAAGTGAAATTCCCAGTAAGAAGTAAAATTTGTATTCAGAATTCAATATTAGAGCAAGTTAATTCATTTAAATACTTAGGATATAATCTAACTTATAATGAGGAATGTGATATATCCTTTAAAATACAAAACTATAATAAAGCTTTAAGAATTATCAACCAAGTTTTTAAACCATCAAAAGTGCAGAGGCACACAAGAATGAAAATCTATAAAATTCTCGCTAGACCCATAATATGTTATGGCAGTGAAGCTTGGACCATCAGAACTCAGGATGATCGTCATATTACAGCCACGGAGATGAAATTTCTGCGACGAACTGCAGGTTATAGCCTTCTAGACCACCAAAGAAATTCAACAATAGCCAGAGAGTTAAACATCGTACCTATATCTGAATACCTGCAAGAATATAGAAACAATTGGCTAGCCCATATTCAGCGCATGGATCGTCACAGAATACCAAAACAAATTCTTCACTACATTCCTCGAGGCAGAAGATCTGTGGGTCGACCTTTTCGGAGATGGCGGGAGACCGTAACGGGCCACTGGGCCTAATACTTGAAAGGACGATGATGATGATGATATATAGTTGCACTCATCATACCAATTGAATCCGCGATACCCAAAATTTCACGAACTCGTTCCAATTGTTAAGATCCCCATCGACTGCACGTCCGTTTGGTACAAATTCCCAATGAATAACAACTTCAAAATTTCACCAAACATAACATTACATTAGTAACCGACATTAATTATGAGAAACCTGATAAAAATCTATGTCCGGAAACGTACCTACCATTTTCATACTGCAGGTACAAGTTTGCGTTAAGCATTTAAATCTCCCGCAAATGCCGGGATAAATCAATAGTAATTAATTATTTATGACTCAATTAATGATATTTATACAACCCAACATTCATTGATTTCGTGACAATGTCTAATGTCAAGGGAGAAAAAATAGACACTTCATTTTGTCGCTGTAAGAATAAGATGGAGCTAGTGTACCAGAATATTATTCGCAGGTACAATGTGTGTAACGAGCTTGGTGGTCGCCACATCGAACCGCTGTTGTAGTAGATAAATACTATAACTACAATGTTAAGTCGATATAGAAGTTTGGTTAGTTTACGTATAAACAATTATTATTCTTACAGTGACAATGTGAAGTTTCTCAATTTTTCCCATGACATTGGACATTGTCACGAAATAAGTGAATGTTGGGTTATTCAAATGTAATTGGACGATGTTATGCATCAACCGGCTAAGCGAAATTTGAAAAATGATATTTTGATGTCATCTTTTGTACTGGCTCATGAAGTAAGTGTACGCATACTTTTAGCGCCAAATCTTTAAATACAGCCTTATTATTAAAGAAAAATGTAAATACAATTAATCCTATC
Source organism: Diploptera punctata (assembly GCA_030220185.1). Taxonomy (NCBI): domain Eukaryota; kingdom Metazoa; phylum Arthropoda; class Insecta; order Blattodea; family Blaberidae; genus Diploptera; species Diploptera punctata. The sequence continues at coordinate 470,919 of JASPKZ010003794.1, forward strand.
AGACATTCTGTGTTTTACAACAAACGACTATGAAACTATTTAGATCTTCATAAATGCTAATCTAAATTTTGCATTATGCAGCTAAGCGCCAAATGTCCCCGCTCTTAGATTGCTGATACATAACTAAGTATTGTTAGTTTGGCGCTAGAGTTAAAATGTAAAAAAAAAAACCCTTAAATGTATTTTTCTTTAAACTGGCGCATAGCCAGTTGATGCATAACGCTGTACAATTAATTGAGTCATAAATCGTTGAATTACTATCGATTTGTCCCCGGGAGATGCGGGAAATGTAAATGCTTAAAGCGAAGTTGTACCTGCAGCTCTCACAATGGTACGTTTCCGGACGTTTCATATTTAAAATACAATCTACACAATTCCCTCTACATGCCCGACAAATTCGTAATGGGAATTTCCGAAAACTGTATAAAACATTTTTTTGTTAGGGGCTTATATTTTGAATACAATTAAATTTAATGAAATCACTATAGACCTTAGGAAATTCTTGGGGTAATAGGAGGTTACAGCTTCCAACTTTTTAGACAATCAGCACGAGATTATCAGCCCTGTGTGACGATCGCTTTTACTCCAGAACATACATCGGGTTCTCATTTTTTAGAGGCTGAGCTGACTCCAGGGTCAAGGTGCTGCCAGAGGGTTTAGATCAGTTTAAAAATTCTGAAAATCCTAACCCCATCGGGAATCGAACTATAATCTTCTGGTTTATTGCTTATTACCTTAACCCTCAACCAACTAGGTTACGGCGTGGCAAATAAAAAAGAAGCCAGATATCTCAAGAGGGCCTTGTCACTCTCAAAGTATACAAGAAACAGCTACGCCTACAGAATATAACATGAATCGTACTTCATTGAGGACATCAAGCTTCGCTTCAATCTACCAGAAACTCAGGCATGTAAAGACGCCATCAAAGAGAGACAAAACAAAGCCAATGCAATACCGATGGAAATAATGGACACAGAAACGATGAATACTGATGTATGGGAAGGACCGAACTTCCAACTTCGCCACCTATACACACGCTTCGCCGCGCATGGTTTCCACGAGAAGATATGCCAGAATCCGTCATACCACGACCCAAGGAGGACTGCAGATGTAAGCTTTGCGACAAATCATGCTCCAAGTACCACCTAATGAAATGCAAAAGCAGAACTGATCCTCTTATCACAATTACAAAAGACTAGTGAAATTTCAAATTGTACACATTGTGTTTAATAAAACCTATTATAAATAAAAAAAATTGTTATAAAAATCATAAAATTATATGATTCATAATTTAACGTTTTGTTCTGTTAAAAAATTATTAACAGGATCAGGATGATGTATCTTTCATGTTAAAAAAATTAGCGATAGAATACAAAAAATTGGGATTACAGATAAATTATAATATAACTTAATATCTTTCAATGGATACAACATATAAGTTAATATGTAATTCAGGACAAATACGCAATGTTAAACATTTTTAATATTTAGGATCGATTTTAAATGAAAATGAGAATTCAACTACAGAAATTGAAGAAGAATGACCGATGGAAGAAAAACCATTGGTATGTTGAGAACTCGGTGCTTTGGAATAGAAATATAATATACAGAACGAAGAAAATGTTTTTCAAGTTGCAAAGCATTTTATTATATGGGTCTGAAACCTGCACAGTAAGTAGAGAAGTCAACAAGCTGTTAGCAGTAGGAATGGATTTTTGTAGGCGATCGACAAGAATTTCAAGACGGGATAAAGTCAGAAACGGCACAATAAGGCAAATTATGCAAGTTGTAAAAAACATAGAAAAAAGAAAAGAAGAACAACTTTTTAAATGGTATGGACCCTTCATAATAGAAGATAGAAAACCAAAGAAGATCCTTGGTTGGAAAGCTAATGGAAGAAGTGGAAGAGGCAAACCTAGATAACGTTGGATAGATGGAGTGAGGAGAAGTATAGAAGCTAGATATTTGAAGGAAGAAGATGCTTTAGACAGAAAATTCTGGCGACAAATCATTTTAGGTTGAAGGAGAAACCTGTATTGTGGAATATTCCTAATTGTCCACCGCTGTGGTCTCGCGGTAGCGTGCTGCCTTGTCACACAGCGGGCTCGGTTCGATTCCCGATTGGGACAAGTTTTCTGGGTGAGGGTTTTTTCGGAGTTTTCCTCACCTGTAAGACAAATGTCAGGAAACTTTAAGGTCCAATCGGTCCCCGAAAATCATATGGCCATCATAATCATCATTATTCATATTCGTATTAGATTAAGTTTAGGATTAAGGATTCTCCTGGCGCACCATTATCATCATTACCCATTATATCATCGGGGTAGCGTAACTCCGTCTTCCAGGCGCCCCAACCTCAGAAGTGGATTAGGCTACAATTATACCAATGCCAGGAAATAACACCAGAAATGTCGAAATGACAACCTGGGACATTGAATAAAAAAGAAAAGAATATTCCTAATAAAAATGTAGGCCTATATGTAACTAGCTAATACCCGGCGTGCGCTGACGTGTTTTTGCATTTAGTTGAATAAATAAAAGGAAAAATAAATATAAATTTATATCGTTATTCTTTTCAGATACCCCCGTGCTGATTACCCGGCGTTGCCCGGGAATCTACGTATTTCGATTTACCTGGCATAAATGAGCTGAAAGACAAAATTCGTTATTTTGAGTTATCCATAAAATAATAGGCCTACTCGCCGTGCGGTGCTATGCTTGCCCGGGAATCTACTTATCCCATCTTCTTGGTATCAACGAAAGACAAAAATGATTATTGTGAGTTAACCTTAAAAGATAAACATATGCTGTCACGAACTTTTCTGTAGAATTTTTTGAGATATTAAATCCTGTGTGCAATAATTTTGTGTATTTGTTATGGTTTAGGCAGCGTAAGCCATTTGAGCTTACAAAAAGCGACATTTTTCACGTATTTTCACGACAGAAGGTGATTTTTAGGGGTGAAGGGCTTGAGCATTAAAACTCTCTTATAACCTATAACCTTCCAGGGAAAATCCTGCACATTTGAAAAAAGCCCCATGACAATCGGATGAATGGTATGGCAGCACATGCTTGCCCGGAAATCTACTTATCCCGATCTCCTTGGCATCAATGAAAGATAAAAATGGCTATTGTGTGTTTTTGTAAAAGATAAACTTATGCTGTCGCGGACTTTTTTGTAGAGTTTTTTGAGATATTAAATTCTGTATACATTAATTTTGTGTATTTGTTATGATTTAGGCAGCCTAAGCCACTTAAGGATAAAAAAAGGGACTATTTCACGTTTTTCACTACAAAGAGTGTTTTTTTAAGGGCGTAGGAGTTGAGTATCTCAACTCTCTTATAGCCTATGTTCATCCCGGGAATCTCCTGAACGTTTAAAAAAAAAAACCCATCACCATCGGATCAACGTATGGCCGCGCATAAAGTACGAACAAACAAACCAACCAACAAACGAACATTCATTTTTATATATTAGATAATTGAAAATTATGAGATATAGTTAAATGTTCTTCCTTTATTAATATGCTTCCATACAATATATATTATAAAGGAATAGAATTAGATAAAACGCACTACTTGAAAACATTATACGCTGATGACCAGGTAATAATAGCAAATACGGAAGACGAACTTCAAAGGAATATTTTTAAACTATACAATATATGTGAACAATATAATCTCAAAATATCCATAGAAAAAAACTAAGGTAATGGCATTCCAAGGGAAAAATCAAATCAGATCCAAAATAGTAATAGGAAACAAAATCATAGGACAGGTGAGCCATCTCAATTATCTAGGATGTGACATTTCATTTAATTATGATAATGATATAACTAATAAAATACCAAAATTCCAGGGAATATGTGGTACGATAAAACGATCACTAAATAACAAAATAGCAAGAGAGACCCAATTGAAATTTTACAAAACGTTGGCAGTACCGGTACTGCTCTATGGTTCAGAAGCCTGGATACATAAAAAAACAAGATCTAAGTAGGATAACGGCGGCAGAAATGACATTTTTGAGATCTATTAAAGGGTGCACTAAGGAAGACAGAATCAAGAATACAGAAATAAGATAGGAACTTGAAATATTTGCAATAACTGATAAAATAGATACATATAGACAAAAATGGAAGCAACACATAGACAGAATGAATGAAGATAGATATCCAAAACAAATGAAATACAAACCTAAAGGCACCCGAGATGTGGGCAGACCCAGAAAGAGATGGACTGAAGTCGGAACGGGTCAACAGACCTAATCTATGAATGATGATGATGATGATAAATATTTTATATTCTTTATGAAAGACTAGTAAGATTAGATTTCATAGGATAAAATTTCGTTTTAATATATTTTATATGGAATTGGAAATGTAAGTGAGAATTATACTCGGTACGGTATGTAAATATCATGATGAACGTGTTTTTAATATTCTCCGCTTGGATTACACAAAACATTAACTTACTCTTTTTAAACAGAAACGTACAAACCTACTTCTTCGTTAACCAACTCATCGTGGAATTGGTTCGTGATCTCCTTTACCAGGTGATCAACGGTAACTTGTATGTTTTAAATACTTTGGAATTTACCTTCAAAGAAAGGTGTGTTGTTCTACTTCAGCATTACTTCCACTTCACATTAAAATACTTAAAAACTAGACTCGCTTTGTCGGATTTACAAGCAATGTTATATATTAACCTGTCAAGTCTAGTTTGTTCAAAATTTTGAAATTATATACAGAATGTCCGCAAGTCCCTCGAGTCAAATCGACACAGAGAATATCAAACTGGGTAATTTGAAGCGAGAAAAACTGACTGGAAATGCATACGAGATCGTGTTACTGTTCAATTGAACGTTATTAAGTTGTTTTATTTTTTGAGACACAAATATTATTTCTGCACAATAGTGCGTTCCTTAACATACACAGGAATGGAAACAAAATCTAGCAAAAATCCTCAAAAAAAAAACATGACAATAACAAAAATTACCTACAGAACAAATAACAAACTAAATAATATAATTTCAAATAAAACAGAAGAAACGAACATATAAAAATAAAGGAGTTTATAAATTAAATTGCAATAGCTGTGGCAAATTTTACATAGGAAGAACTACTAGAAACTTCACGACAAGATTTAATGAACATTTCAGAGATTTCATAAATAAAGAAGGTAAATCCAGTTTTTCAAAACACATAGTAGAAGCGGGACATCAGTTCCCTTGGTGCAGAGCTACGGGACTTGCACTGGTTCGAGTCTCCATGGGGGAAGACATTTTCTCATGTTATTTCGGCCAGTATGGGACTGGTGCCCACCCAGCATCGGGGGCATTTGGGTAGCTACAATAAGTAGCGGTTCCAGGTTGAGAAAACCAGCTATAAAGGCTGGGGGACTCGACATGCTGACCACATGTCACCCCTACACGGGCTAGATGATCATCTACCTCTGTGGTTGACACATGTGGATGTGAGGCCAGCAGCCGGATGGTAGGCTAAGGGCCTTCTAGGCCTGTCGCGCCGTGGAATTAATTATAGGACATCAGTTCAACACAATAGACAACGTATTATCCATCCTACATAGATAAAACGATATATCGAAAATCAACGTTCTCGAATAATTAGAAATCATCAAGGAAACCACAAATAAACACGTGCTGAACGAGAACATACCCAGCAATATAAACCCTCTGTACAAAATAATTGCCAACAACAGTCAGTACCAAAATGAAAGCAGATGATACTTAAGTTATCGAAAGGCCTCCTATAAAACAACACTACAAATTATTGAGGACGACTGAGATATCAGGTACTGTTTTATAATTATTAAAACTTTAACATAGTGCGTTCTGTCGTACTTACAGGAATGGCAACCATGATTGAAAGTTCAATTTCCTAAATTTCGGGGTTGCCTACCTATAACTAAATAACTATACTGTAATATTACAAATTACCTACATAGGGCGGGAAGTAAAACCACTCCTCTTTATGTATACTAACTACAATGTATATACAAAAATATATCCAAAAGCCAGTGTTAATATACATTATACGAAACAAATTACTGTATTTTAAATGAACTGAACTTTATTTGAAACAATATAAAACAGTAAATTCGTTCTTGCCGCCATTTTGTCTGGTGTCACGGCCTGCTGTAGTCTCAACTAAATTATTTTCGGCATATAGCGTATATACATTGACCAGACTGCTAAAGTCAGTCAGTGTTTATAATGAACGAAAATATTTCCAACAAAGATGTTATTATTTTACTATTATTTATTATTTTGAAACACCATCGTGCAAAAAAAAAAAATGTACAGCACACATTTGAGAACTGTTTTACAGAATCTCGGACATTAAAAACCTCGATATCGTTCGGTTTTTAATCATTTCCTCACTTCTGTAAAAACCACTTCCCAACCTCGTATTGTAATATAACTATTACTTAAGCTATGGCAATGCGAGGATAAAATATAACGAAAGTTAAAACAGAATAGGAAGGAAATGCTATTGAACAAGTGCCCGAGCTTAATTACCTTAGTAATCTAATCTCTGGAACAAAAAACTATATAACGAACTCACTGGCACTATCGAACCTGGAATTCATCGGTGCGCAGACATAAACTCTCCACACATCCCTACTCTGCCAGGTAAAATAAAGCTATTATTATTTTTTTTGTTCAATGCCATCTGTTCGTCATTCGACATTTCAGGTATTCTCTCGTGGCATTGGCGTATTGTAACCCACTTCTGAGGTTGGGGCGCCTGGAAGGCGGGTTACCCTGCCCCAATGATATGATGGGTGATGGCGATAGGTAATGATGCGCCAGGAGAGGCATTAAACCTAAACTTAATCTAATGAGGTGAATATGATATTGATGGCCAGATGATGTTGGGGGACTGTTTGGGCTTAAAGTATCCTGACATTTGTCTTACAGGTGAGGAAAAATCCCGAGCAGGGATCGAACCCGGCCAGCTGCGTGACAAGGCAGCACACCACTTCGAGACTACAGCGGTGATTATTATTATTATTATTATTATTATTATTATTATTATTATTATTATTCTGAGGTCCACCGCTGTGGTCTCGAGGTAGCGTGCTGCCTTGTCATGCAGCGGGCCCGGGTTCGATTCCCGGTCGGGACAGGCTCCTAAGTGAGGTTTTTTCCGGGTTTTATCTCATCTGTAAGACAAATGTCAGGAAGATTAGGGCCCAACGGTCCCTGAAAATCATCCGTCCATCATTATCATCACCATCCTTCTTCTGTGTGGAAAGCTTATTCTCCCACTTCATTCTTGATCTACCAACTGGGCGTTTTCCTTCTGGTTTTCCTACAAGAAGCTTCCACGCACCTCTTCCATTCCTCAGTCGTACCACATGTCCTACCCATCGCAGTCTGCGAGACTTAATTGTTTTTATTATACATGATTTCGTATAAAGATCATGTAGCTCGCTATTATGTAGTTTTTCTCCACTCACCTGTCTGTTCATTTTTTTTTTTTGATCCAAACATTTTCCAAAGGCCTTTTTTCTCAAATACTCGTAATCTTCTTTCCTCCCTTAAATTAACAGTCCATGTTTCGCATTCATATAATATAACTGGGAGAATAACAGTTGTATATGTTTTCAGTTTGGATTTGGGACTACAAGAGTCCCTGTAAAGCATACGTAATAACATGCATTTCCAGAATTGAGCCTATGTTTAATTTCTTTGTGCATCTCGTTCCAATTTGTAATTATTGTTCCTAGGTATTTGAATTCAGCCACTCCTTTAAAATTTCCTTCATTTGTCATTAGTTGTCCATTTCCATTATATAATGCATTTCTATGTGTCGACATATATTTATACTACTACTACTACTACTACAACTACTACTAATAATAATAATATTCTTCTTCTTCCTCTACGCATGAAAGCTGGCAGCTTGTTGCGTGTTCATTCACTACAGGTCCGGGGTATGGTGACGTCCTTCCATCGTAGTTGTGGTCTTCCTAAAGGCCTTTTCTGCTGAGGTGTCCAGTCACGTACTTTCTTCACTAATCTACTGTTCTCCATTATATCTATGTGATCGTTCCAATTTAGTCTTCTATCATTTATCCAGACGTTTATAGGTTTAATTTTACATTCTTCTCTAATAACAAAGCTGCGAATTTTCTCTCTCAGCGATTTTCATTACGATTTTCCTTAAAACTTTCATTTCGGTTGTTTCATTGATTTATTTTGTTTTTTGAGTTTCTGTTCGCTATTCACAAACATATGTTAGAACATGACTCCATGAGCTATGCAGGCGGTAGTGTAACTACCAACAGGGCCTCCCATGCCTGGCAGATCATGGAAGAAGATCCAGACTAAAAGAGATACCCATCGAAGAAGAAGGGCTAGTAACTCACTTCCAAGATGTAAAATTCTATATTACTCACAGAAACATTCACGAATAATAATAATAATAATAATAATAATAATAATAATAATAATAATAATAATAATAATAATAATAATAAAAATAATAATAGTAATAATAGTAATAATAATAATAATAATAAAATTCAAATGCGGGTATCAGAAATCCTAAATATTTAAATAGTGAAGATAGAGGATACAGATGACATCTTAGATACAATCTCCCCGTGGTTATGACACTCGTGTGGTTGTATCTAGAATCTGTAGGAACGTTAGCCTGAGTGACGTGATAAGAAAGAAACAATGAGTTATGATGATGACTGTAATTTCAGAGTAATTTCAGTTAAGCGTGGATAATAATTCTTCACGCACGGTGCGCAAGTAACAAGCAATATGTATAATATATTTAAAAAATGACAAATCCAAAACAGGAGGTGAAATCACTATAGTGTCATGATAACTAACTCGCCGGCACCATCGAACCCATAGGTTCGTGGCCACATGGATAAATGCTCTTCACACATCCCTATCTTGAGCTAATTTTTCCAATATCCTCCTATATAATCTACTTCTCTCAAATGCTATTTTCCCACCTCATTCACAGTTTTATGAAACATTAAAAAAATCCATTCAGCGCCTTTAGAGCGGATTTTTACTGTTGTATGCTAAACAAGTTTTCTTTTCTCTCATTTTTAGTTTTTTTTAGAAATTATAATAATAATAATAATAATAAATAATATTCAATAGTAGATTATATATATATATATATATATATATATATATATATATATATATATATATATATATGTCCACCGCTGTGGTCTCGAACTCGAGGTAGCGTGCTGCCTTGTCACGCAGCGGGCCCGGGTTCGACCCCGGTCGGGGCAGTTTTTCTGGGTGAGGTTTTTATCGGGGTTTTTCCTCACCTGTAAGACAAATGTCAGGAAAACTTTAAGGCCCAAACGGTCCCCGAAATCATATGGCCATCATCCTTATCATTATCATCCTTACCATTATCATTATCACCATCATCCTTCACCGGTGTGGAAAGCAACGGAAGCTACCACACCTACACAATTCCCTAGTGAAGCTGCAAGTATAGCATGAAAATGCTATGATTGCAGTGAAGGACCTGCCTTCGGGCAGAATTACTATGGATGGATATATATAAGCAATTCAATTTGTATGGGCACGGACGACAAATACAAGAAGAAAGGTTACCCAGAAAACATTGGAATGTTATCCACCTGTAAGAAGAAAGAAACTCATGGATGCAAGAAATAAGAACTGGAATGATAACAAGAGGACATGGAGTGGATGGATACGGACGAGTGGAGAAGGAAAATAAAATTTCAGGTACAGAAATGTGTGTAAACATTGAAAATCTATATATATATATAAATTAAATTTTTTATTGTTATTGTTCTTATTATTAATATTGTGGGCAGACGTTGGGGAAAAGACCACGAGGAAGGCATATGGTAAGTGGGAGGGTAACTTAAAGCAATATGCAGGAAATTTAGAAATAAATTATTAATTCATATACTAGCAAGACAATGATCTCAAACACAGATAAAAATACGCATATATGGATTTTATACAAGATTCCGAAGTAATTCAAACTCCCAACATAATCAACAGATGGCAAATGAGCTTGAAAATCTATGGGATGAACTCAGTCGCGAAATAAGGTAATCACTTCTGAAACTGAACTAAACGGATGACTGGTGGAAAATCAGTCCAGAAGACAAAAGTGTGCAAAAGCTTCTAAAAGCTGTTCTTAGACAAAAGGGCAACTGAACAGGAACTAATTGAAGAAATGTCTCTATTAATGAGACACAATAGTTAAAAGCAGATAATGTATTATTTTTCTTACTATTATTTACGTAACACTGAGGATTATTTTGTTTTATTGCACACAGTTTTTTAAGTACATTACTTTGAAATTATTATTTTAAAAATCTCACATTACAAAAATGACCAGCCTCATGGTCAGCGTTTCTGACTACAGTTCATGAGATCCCGGGTTCGATTCCCGGTCAAACTATAGGATTTTTTCCTTAAATATATTATTCCTGTGCTTGCCCATGGTCTGGAATTTAGGTTAAGTTTAGGTGAAGAACTCTCCTGGCGCTTCATTATCACCAATCATATGATCGGGGTAAAAATCCGCCTCCTTCCAGGTGCTCCAAGCTAAGAAATGGATTACAATTCCGCCAATGCCAGTAGAGAAAACCACAAATGGTATAAAAATACAACCTGGCGGCATTAGAAAAAAAAAATAGTGCTTTTGCTTAGAGGCGATTTTTCTATTAAGATGATAGAACCTCCTAAAACAATCATTGGTTTTACGTAGACATAGCTTCTAGGCGACTCCGTGGGGCAAGTTGTTAAACGTTGGCTTTCCACCTTCGTGACCCGAGTTTTCGTTTCATTCACTTGATATGCGATTCATGCTGGAAGAACCGGAGCCAGGACAGAGTTTTCTGTTGATTTCTTTCGTTTTCCCTGCCAAAAACTTCATGTTATCAGGCTAGTCAGGAAACATCCTTGTATATCACAGACCTTCAATAATGGAGTTCCATTTCATTCTTCGACCTGGTATTACGCCGGGTATGAGTAGAATGTTAATATTTCATTATGAAGGGTAAGATATGTCGGCAAATAAAGAAGAGCAGCATTCATCTTTGGGCATATTTAGGCTCGGCCAAGCAAATCTTTATACATAAAAATGAGTATCTGTCTGTTTGACCTTCATGGACTCAAAAACTACTTCACTGATTTGAATGAGTTTTTTTTTCATCATTTAGAGAAATTTTTTTGGGACAATTAACTTATATGACATATTACTCTGCTGGATAACAAAAGTAATGAAGATATAAGAGAGGAACTACATTTTTCAAACTTACAGACCGAATAATTAAATATAGGAACGCCTAGAAAGAACATGTTGATAGAATGCCAGAAGGAAGATTTCCAAAATTATAAACCTCATGGAAGGAGAAATGTTGGACGCCCACACACAAGATGGTCTGAACAATTTTAACAATTCTAGCCTTCATGAAACCGGACCGAACCAACAGGTTTAATCCCTGGATGATGATGACATATTACCCTACGTAGTATAGGGTCGGAGCTAAAAAAAAAAACTAAGAAAGTCGCTTTTTGGACGCTTAAATGGGTTACGCTGCCTAAATCATAACAAATACACAAAATTAATGTACATAGAATTGAATATCTAAAACAATCCGGGTAAGCACATGTATATCTTTTCCGACAGCGCGCGGCGAGTGTTCTTTAACGGATATTATAACCATATTTGATCCATATTTGGTTCGTCTTCCGGGCTTATAGGCCGTGGTCTGGTTGTCTTCTTACTCGACGTTTCGTCTGCGCGCAGAAAAACCTCCCCTCCACCCGGGGTTTAGCTATAAACAGAGAGACAGTTTCCAACGACCAGCCAGTCTGCAGCCGACTGTTGAGGAGTTCACAGAAAGCACGCAGTATCTCCTGATGATGTCTACCGCAGCAGTAGACGAAACGTCGAGTAAGAAGACAACCAGACCACGGCCTATAAGCCCGGAAGACGAACCAAATATGGATCAAGACGCCGGCCGTGAAAGCCTACAATTATATATAACCATATTTGCTTTACAGCTCATTTATACCAAGAAGATCGAGATAAGCAGATTCCTGGGCAACGCTGATAATCAGAAAAGGGTATCTAAAAATAGTTATGATATAAATGTATAATTATTTTTTCTTTTTATTTTCTCAACTAAACATAAAAAAAACAATTTATTTAGGCGTAGCAGCGCACGCCGGGTATTTGCTAGTTTCTTATAAAGGATCCTCTCATAACAGTTTTTCGAGATTTTCTATATAAAGACACTGACAAATAAATAATACATCCATCCATAGGGCAGGTCTTTCACTGCAATCATAGCATTTTCATGCTATGTTTTGCAGCTTTACTAGGGAATAAATAATACATTAGAGCCTATAATAAATTTACTTCTTTTTGTAATGTTAATTAATAAAATAATCTCAATTGATTTTACTATAAATGATGATGACTGTTTCATTGAATAATAATACAAATACGATTTTTCATTATTCTTGGAACCGACTACTGAGCGCCCGTTCGACTAGCCATGACAATAGGTAATTTCAGTTGTTAATTTACTAACAAACTAATTCATTGGTTCTATCGACCCCATAGGTTTATGCCGTGCGGACATAACCTCTCCATACATCATCCCCTGTATAATATATTTCCCTCAAATGATAGTTAATGTTATTCTCCCATCTCATTCTTGTTGTACCAACTGGGAGTTTACCCTCTGTTTTCCTACAAGTAGGTTCCATGCCGTTCTTTCATTCCTCATTCGTGCTACATGTCCTACCCATCGCAGTCTATGAGACTTAACTGTTCTTATTATATCTGGCTTCCTATAAAGACCATGTAGCTTAATGTTACGTAGTCTTCTCCATTTGCCTGTCTGTTCATTTTTCTTCGGTCCAGAATTTTCCCTAAAAACTTTATTCTCAAATACTGGTAATCTTTTCTCCTCCCTTAAAGTACATTCCATCTTTCTCATTCATATAATATAACTGAGAGAATAACTCTAACTCGTTGGCATTATCGAAACCTTAGGTTCATGGCTGCGCGGACATAAGCTCTCCATACATCCCTATCCTGAGCTGATATTTTCCAGTCGTCCTCTGTATAATCTACTTCCCTCAAATCGTGGTTAATGTTATTCTCCCATCTCATTCTTGGTCTACCAACTGGGCGTTTTCCCTCTGGTTTTCCAACCAGAAGTTTCCATGCACGTCTTTCATTCCCCATTCGTGCCACATGTCCAGCCCAACGCAGTCTATGAGACTTAACTTTTCTTATTATATCTGGCTTCCTATAAAAGACCATGTAGTTCATTGTTATGTAGTCTTCTCCATTCACCTGTCTGTTCATCTCTTTTTGGCCCAAAAATTTTCTTAAGAACCTTATTCTCAAATACTCGTAATCTCCTTTTCTTCCTTAAAGTAAGAGTCCACGTTTTCGCATCCATATAATATAACTGGTAGAATAATAGTTTTATATATTTTCAGTTTAACGTTTTTTTTAAAGAAGTTGGGACGTCAAGAGTCTATGTAATGCATATTAGCAGGCATTTCCAGAATTGAGCCTATGTTTAATTTTTTTGTGCACCTCATTCCTATTTGTGATTATTGTTCCTAGGTATTTGAATTCAGCCACTTCCTCAAAATTTCCCTCATTTGTCATTAGCAGTCGATACAAGATGCTAATAATGATAATAAGGAGAGTGATGATTATGAGATGGAAAGGTGCGATAGGATTGAGAGCAATGAAAAAATGAGGGACCAAAGAGCGTGAAGACTGGCCTCTATCAATTGAATATGTGACGTAAATAAGCGGTTATGTCATCTCTGACGTGCTCCACTTCCCAACGTGACACTGACTCGCTTCGCCGCTCTAGGTGGCATACAGTATCAACGTGCAGTCTTCAACTTCTTTTGTAATTATTACTGATAATTATCAAGTTTATTTCAATCCAAATAAAAACAAATTGTCCATCTCTTTAAAAATTAATGATCATAATATAATTAGGACACCATAATTACACACGAATTAAAAATGTGTTTCACGCTTGTTCATAACCCCACACTGGGAACGTCCGGACTGTCCATCACAGTGACATCTGCAGTAGCATCGTAAAGTAAGAGACTGTTCAAGTGCTACAGCCTGAAGTTGTAAATAAAGCAATTTCTTCAGCAAATACTGTGACTGACATCATTCTTCACCTCTACAATATACAGCAAAACCTGTCTATGAAGGAACATGACGGTTCCTTAACTATATTTCCGTCTTGGCAGTTTTCCTTCCTATAAAGAGTTCCCAAATTACAAGTTTGAATTTTCTCAGCAGTTTAAGGGTTTCACATGCACGCTTTAAATACATAACGTATTGACTGAAATATAGATAAAATACTGTATGTAAGACAGCTCAGTTGTACGGCAATACAAAACAAGTTTATTATACAAAAGCGAGAAGGAACTCGACTACAGGAGGACTGAAGAGTTTCCCAACTCCCTCGCAGGTAACGTAAGCAGGCAAGGAAACGCGAGGGATTCCCCGCTGCGCTGTCACACATAAGCTCTGACTGAGATAAATATTAACTATTGGTACTTTAAAAAACATTCCGTTCCACGTTATGAAGGTTTCCGGCTTATACAGGACAATTTTACATATAAAATCGTACCGTTCTGGAGATTTTTTTTTCCGTCTCTACAGGTTTCCTTCTTATAAAGGTTCCACTTAAGACATGTTTTAATGTATCAACATCGATTTTAGAATGACTCCACTCTGAAGAGCTGCTTAATCAATAACATTTATTTTGCCTAAGTCAAATTGGACGGTGTTATGCATCAATCAGCTATGCGCCATTATGTAACTTTCGAGAAAAATATGTTTAAAGTTTAAGTCAATCTTCACTATATTTAGATTAACATTTATGAAGATCTGGTTTCATAGCCGTTTGTTGCAAAACATAGAATCTCTGTCAGGACTGATGGAGTTTACATTTTTCTTTAATAATAAGACTATATTTAAAGATTTAGCGATAAAAGTGTGCGTACACTTACTTCATGAGGCAGTACAACAGATTGCTTAAAAATATCAATTAAAAAAAACTCTTAGGCGGTTGATGCGTAACGTCGTCCAATTATATTTTAATAATATAGAATGACTGCACCAAAAAAGAGATGAGCAGACAGGCGAATGGAGAAGACTATCTCAACACTGAGCTACATGATTTTTATAGGAAACCAGATGTAATAAAAACAGTTAAGTCTCGTAGACTGCGATGGGCAGGATATGTCGTATGATTGAGGAATAAAAGATGGACATGGAAGCTTCTTGTAAAAAAACAGAGGGAAAACGCCCAGTTGGTAGACTAAGAATGAGGTGGGAGAATAACGTTAATCATGATTTGAGGGAAGGAGATTATGCAGGGGATGATTGGAAAACATTAGCTTAGGATAGGGATGTATGGAGAGCTTATGTTCTCGCGCTCCATGAACCTAAGTGTTTGATAGTGACAGTAAATTACTGAGTTAGTTACTTAGAATAACTCCATTCTGTAGAGCTGCTCTAATCAATTAAATTTTTTTTCCCGAAATCAATTTATATTTCAATCGTATAGAACATGTCAACTCTATAGAGCTGCTCTAATTAACTTCATTTTCCCAAATAATAGTATATTATGATGCGAGGTTGGGAAGTGGCTTTTATAAAAGCGAGGAAATGTTTAAAAATCCAGCGATAGCGAGGTTTTTAATTTCCGAAATTCTGTAAAACATTCACAAACGTGCGTTACATTTTTTTTTTTGCGCGATGGTGTTTTCAAAATAATAAATAATAGTAAAATAATAACATCTTTGTTGGAAATATTTGCGTTCATTATAAACAACGGACTAATGTAAACAGTGTAGGCAATGTTTATTAGTTGAAACTACAGCAGGTCGTGACACAAATCAGTCATACAATGACTGCAATTACGTATTTATTGTTTTATATTGTTTTAAATAAAGTTCAATTCATTTAAAATGCAGTAATTTGTTTTGTATAATGTATATTAACACTACCTTTTGGATATAGTTTTGTACATGCATTGTACGTAGTAGCCTATATATATATATATATATATAAAGGGCAGTGGTTTTACTTCCCGCACGAGGTTTGTAATATGTATTATTACAGTATAGTTATTTAGATTGGCAATCCCGAAAAGGAAGTTGAACTTCAATCATGGCCGCCATTGCTTTGTCAAAAATAATTAGAAATAGATTTAAATTTAAATTTCACCCAAAAATTTACCTTTTAAATCTCCAGCTAAAAGATTAACTACTAACTAAAAATATTTACTAGGACAAAACGCACTATCGCGTAAAAAAATATGTTATAGTAATATAGAATAACTCCATTCTGTAGAGCTGCTCTAAACAATGACTTTATTTTGTCAAAATCAAATTATATTTCAATAATAGAATAATTCCACTCTATGGAGCTGCTCTAATCAATCAACTTCCCCCAAAATAAAACATTAATTTTGCTTAAAACATTAAAACATTTCAAATAAGTGGTGATAATACAAACCGTTTGCTGACATTTACTAATTTAAAACATCTAACTAATTTAAAATGGACTTCACCATCAACAACTTCCACACTTGGTCTGGATATGTTTCGATTCAAATTGTATGTTCTGGAATTAACCGTCTGGAGCTCCATTTTATATCTAAAAACATATATAGACATGTATTGACGTAGACTTTCACGGCCTACAGTCCGAAAATCTTCTTCAAGGTCATCATAGATAGACATATTGATCCCACGAACGCTCCTTAGCTACAAGATAACTTTCCATATATGCTATAACCATTTTAATTTTGAGCTTTTCGTCTTAAATCTAATATTGATTGGGGCATGTATTCAGAATGGTTAAATATACAGGGCTATTCAGAAAGAAGGAACAGACTTCAAACATTTATTTTTTTCCAAACTACAAAAAGTAGAAACACAATTTGAAAGTTCCTGGAAAGAAAAAGTTTGAAGTTCCTGTTACGGCCGCATTGGCGCTGTTGCTCGTCATGTTGGTTGATTGTATTAAAATGGCGACACAACAGGACGTTGGATTGGAAGAGGAGGATCAGAGGATCAACTTCATTTCCGGTGGCCTCCCAGGTCACCAGACCTGACCCTGAGTGATTTTTATCTATGTGGTTACGTAAAAGACCGTGTTTTTATTTCCCCTATGCCTGACACTCTTGAAAATCTGCGATATCGAATTGTTTAAGCTGTGAATTCGATAACTAGAGACCAGCTGATTCATGTGTGGCACGAAATGAGCCACCGTTTTGATATTTATCGTGTAACACATGTTGCTCATATTAAATGCATAAAATAGTGAAATTTGAAATTTTCACTTTCCAGGAACGTTGGAATTGTGTTTTTATTTTTTGTAGTTCGGAAGAAATAAATGTTTGAAGTCTTTTCTTTATTTCTGAATAGCACTGTATTTCCAGTGGCATCGAGGTTACCAGGTTTTACACTTCTTTGCTATTTTCTGTGGCAAACCATGAAGACTGTGACATATGCTACTTCTGTAACATCGAGTGTAACCTTATCGCATGAATCTCGCTGCGACTGGAAGACCGGGTACTCAGCTGCACTTATTTTACCATGTACGTTAGTCTCTACATCGCGGTGTTCGCTCTCCAATTAAATAAGAGGCTGAGATTTTGAACCCCTTTTGTAGTTCAACGATGTTTAACGAAATGTAGAATACACACTGCACACTAAACAAATGATTAACACGATAAAATCTAACACGAAAACACAACATTGTTTATTCACAACAATATAACTTTAATTCTTCATAGGCTTTAAAAACAAATATTTCTTTTTCAGTCCACCGCTGTTGTCTCGAGGTAGCGTGCTGCCTTGTTACGCAGCGGGCCCGGGTTCGATCCCCGGTCGGGACAGGTTTTCTGGGTTAGGTTTCTATCGGGGGTTTTCCTCATCTGTAAGACAAATGTCAGGAAAACTTTAAGGCCCAAACGGTCCCCGAAATCATATGGCCATCGCAATCATCATCATTCATATTCATCTTAGGTTAAGCTTAGTATTAGGGACTCTCCTGGCGCACCACTATCATCATCATCATCACCTATCATATCATCGGAGCAACGTAACCCCGCCTTCCAGGCGCCCCAACCTCAGAAGTGGGTTACAAGTACGCCATGCCAGGAGAGAACACCAGGAATGTCGAAAGACAACCTGGGGCATTTGAAAAAAAAATTAAAATAAAACTATTTTAAATTTAACAACGAAATCTACACCCACGATGACAGAATACTAATGGGCAGCCCAACATCAGGCATCTTATCTGAAATTTTTCTACAGCACCTAGAAGACAATAATTTCGAACACTAAAATATAAATTTAAAATCCAACTATTGGTGAGATATTATATCGATGCCCTATTAATAATATATGAAAATGATCATTACATAGAAAAAGACATTTCAGATGAACTAAATAAAATGCATAACAAAATACATTCACAGAAGAAACTGAAATTAACAACTCCAAATTATCTAGACTTAACAATTTCTAAAACACCTTATAGCAATAGTTCAGACATAAACATATACAGCAAACCAACTAATAATACAATAGCTGTGCTATAAAAATCAAAACGCCCCATGCAACAGAAAATGAGTACCTTTATCAGCCTAATAAATATAATGTTAAAGCTACCATTGGATAAAACAAACTGCAATAAAGAATTAAATTATATAAATTTCTAGCAATAAAAAATGGATACAGGGGCACGCCGTCAGGATTTTTAAACTGACCCAAACCCTCTGGCGGCACTATGGCCCTGGGGTCGACTCAGCCTCTAACGGAAATGAGTACCAGACGCTTGTTCTGGGGGTAAAGGCGGTCGTCACGCAGGGCTGACAACCCGGCTGACGTAAAGTGCCGATTGTCTAGAAAGAGTGGGAGCCTTAACTTCCTACTACCCCATGGGCCTCCGGGCCTGTTGTGGGATCACTTTACTTTTTAAAAAAATGGATACAAAGAAGAAATGATGGACAAATTGGTTAAAAAAAAATTTAACGAATGTAACAAAACTAGAAAAAGAAGACAGTATACATACAAATGATTGGATAACACTTATACAGGTAATGAAACGGTTATATTAGCTAAATCGATCAAGAAACAAGACAAAACATAAAAACTAACAATAACTTAACAATATATCAACAAAATCGAAAATAACAAATACGAAAATAAGGCATGTAAACTCAGGTGCAATAATTGCGATAAATTTTACATCGGTAAAACTACAAAAATTTAACACAAGATACAATGAACATTAAAAAAAAATATTAATCACGAAGACAAATCAATATTTGCCAAACACCTACTAGGAACGGGTCATCAGTTCGACAAAAATCGATAATACCATGTCAATACACAGAGAGCATAACAACAAAATTAGCATCTTAGAAGACAGCATTTTAAAAGAATCAGAGAACACAGACATAGTAAACGGAAACACAACCAAAGTTCTGAACTCGCACAACTTATGCACCGACTTCAGTACCAAATAGAATGCAGAAGATGGAACATCATAGTTTCAATCACTTCAAGTTTCTTAAACAAAAATCTAATTTAGTTGAAGACGACTGCTATATCAGGTACCTATTTAACATCATCATCATCTTCATTCATGGATTAGGTCTGTTGACCCGTTCCGACTTCAGCCCATCTCTTTCTAGGTCTGCCCACATCTCGGGTGCCTTTAGATTTGTATTTTGTTATTTGTTTTGGATATCTATCTTCATTCATCCTGTCTATGTGTTGCTTCCATTTTTGTCTATATGTATATATTTTATCAGTTATTGCAAATATTTCAAGTTCCTGTCTTATTTCTGTGTTCTTGATTCTGTCTTCCTTAGTGCACCCTTTAACAGATCTCAAAAATTTCATTTCTGCCGCCGTTATCCTACTTAGATCTTGTTTTTTATGTATCCAGGCTTCTGAACCATAGAGCAGTGCCGGTACTGCCAACGTTTTATAAAATTTCAATTGGGTCTCTTTTGTTGCTTTGTTATTTAGTGATAGTTTTATCGTACCACATATTCCCTGGAATTTTGCTATTTTATTAGTTATATCATTATCATAATTAAGTGAAATGTCACATCCTAGATAATTGAGATGGTTCACCTGTCCTATGATTTTGTTTCCTATTACTACTTTGGATCTGATTTGATTTTTCCCTTGAAATGTCATTACCTTAGTTTTTTCTATGGATATTTTGAGATTATATTGTTGACAAAGGCCTATATTATGTAGTTTAAAAATATTCCTTTGAAGTTCGTCTTCCGCATTTGCTATTATTACCTGGTCATCAGCGTATAATAATGTTTTCAAGTAGTGTGTTTTATATAATTTTATTCCTTTATTTGTTTCTTCGTTCCATTTTTTATTATATCATTGATGTATAGGTTAAACAAAACTGGAGAGGTACTGCATCCTTGTTTAACTCCTTGATTAGTATGCATTTTATTTTTACTTACTTCATTTCTAGTTTTAATAACAAAATTTGTGTTCCAGTACAAACTCTTTATAGCTGCTATTAAGTGTTTCGGAATAATTGTCCAAAGTTTTCCTTTGTAAATATTTAACAAATAACAAAAAATATATTGCTTTGTTATTTGTTTAGTTACTGTAAAAGTATGAAGCTAGGGTGCATATTTGCAAAGTCTTAATGCTTTTTAGTCGTGGCATTGAACATGTTTTTGAGGTTTCTGGAAATGTGTCTTAATGTTTATAGAGAAATTTAGTAGGTAAGTGGGAGTTGCATGGAATTCATTGTTAATTGCATTTAAAATTTGGTTCTGTTTGAGGTATCAAGATCACTGAAAGCGAGATCGAGTTCTATTCGTGAAAAACGATTCCACTTTGTACTGTTAGTGATGATTAGTTACCGTGAGAAACCATGCTGCGTCAGATAATAGCAAATTATCGTGAGCTGTGTAAAAAGTGAATTTCACACCATCCTACTCTTTCTCCAAACTTCAATGAAATGTTTTCTAATTTACTTTCTTCTTCATTTTGAAGCCCACTTTCATTCAGTAAAACAGTAAATGTGAATGAAATAGATAGATAGATCATCGGTTGATTAGTCTTTGACATAGATCGATTCCTAATAGCCAATTGAGGGTCTAGTGTGTGTGTGTGTGTGTGTGTGTGTGTGTGTGGTGTGAGAGAGAGAGAGAGAGAGAGAGAGAGAGAGAGAGAGAGAGAGAGAGAGTGAGAGAGAGAGACAGACAGACAGAGAGAGACAGACAGACAGAGAGAGAGAGAGAGAGAGAGAGAGCTATGCCGCTTTGAGAAGAAATATAAATAAATTGGATTTTATAAAGCATTTATATTACGAAATACCTAGGAACAATAATCACAAACAGGAATGAGATGCACAAGGAAATTAAACATAGGCTCAATTCTGGAAATGCGTGTTATTATGGGACTCTTCACTTCCCAACTCCTTTAAAAAAAACGTTAAACTGAAAATATAGGCCTATAAAACTACTATTCTACCAGTTATATTATATGGATGCGAAACATGGACTCTTACTTTAAGGGAGGAAAGGAGATTACGAGTATTTGAGAATAAAGTTCTTAGGACAAATTTTGGATCAAAGAGAGATGTACAGACATGTGAATGGAGAAGGCTGCTTAACAGTGAATTACATGGTCTTTATAGGAAGCCAGATATAATGAGAACAGTTAAGTCTCGTAGTCTGCGATGGGCAGGACATGTGGCACGAATGAGGAATGAAAGAGGTGCATGGAAGCTTCTTGTAGGAAAACCAGAGGGAAAACGCCCAGTTGGTAGACGAAGAATGAGGTGGGAGAATAACATTAACCATGATTTGAGGGAAGTAGATTATACAGGGGATGATTGGAAAACATTGGCTCAGGATAGGGATATATGGAGAGCTTATGTCCGCGCCACCATGAACATACGGGTTCGTTAGTGCCAGTGAGTGAGTTAGTTACTATATTACGAAATTATTTTTACAATAAAGGGGTAACTTTTTTCTTCTTTATCTTACTGTATGTAAACTATACAAAAGGGGAAAAATATAAATATTTCATTTTCTTCTCAAAGTGGCATACCTCCCTCTCTCACTAGACCCCTCAATGTTGTCGGTCCATCCAATCTCCTGGTTGTAGATGTTTCTCCTTCATGTATAGCAAATTCACCAAATCTTCTTGCAATTTAAACGAAGATATGTAACGATACCATTTCCTCCTTTGTCGAACTTTTGTAGAAGAGACCAGCCTTCCTGCTAAATATTGGAGTGCAAGAGAGCGAATGATTTCATTGTCAAGTGCTCGACATTAGATACCAACCAATGAAGATAGTAGAAATTTAAAGAACGGGATCAACTATCCATCGTGATGAGCGAGTAGTTATTTGATGAGACGATATGAGAAATAGCAAAACCAGGCAAGAAAACTGAAATTAAAGTTGAGGGATTGTGTCACGCTACCACGCTAATCCATATTGCCACCAGATAACACAGCTCTACAAAAAAATGTTGCCCTGGATATCTCAGCGAATTTCTAGGTTTTCAAGTGCACAGTTTACGAATATATTCATGTAAGTGCTGAATGTGCTCTAGTTTTTATTATTTTTGTGTATCTTATATCTTAAACAGTAAACCGCTTGTTACAAATAAAATTTATGTTTTCAGTCATGATTTGATTTCTGCACATTTTTTTCGCGTATACAAACATCACGTGATCCCCACTCTCACAACCCTCACTCCGTACATCGGCCGTGATCTCAGTTATTTGAAAAAAATAAAGTATTCACGACCTGCATCTGGATATGATAAGACAATTCGTCAAAGCGTTGGACAAGGAAGGAAAATGTTTCAAATACATTTGTAGAAAATTTGTTAAGCTCAGTATGTAAAAGTTAAAAGGCAGAATATTTGATGGTCCTCAAATTCGGCAATTGATGAAAGATACAAATTTTATCAAAGTTATGACTGTTCCGGAAAGTGAACCTTGGAAGGGTTTTGTATTGGTAGTAAAAATTTTCCTAGGTAACTATAAAGCACCAAATTAAAAGAAATTGTGCAAAACACGTTGATAAGCTTCAAGATTCTGGGAGCAAATATGAGTATAAAGTTACACTTTCTCCACAGTCACCTGGATAGATTTCCGGATAATTTAGGTAATTATAGCAACGAACAAGGAGTGCGCTTTCCCTAGGATCTAAAAGTAATGGGGGGAAAGTATCAGGGTAGATGGGATCGTCACATGATGGCAGATTACTGCTGCTCTTTAAAAAGAGATTGTCCCCTAAAAAATTAGAGAAGAAAATCTTATAAAAGACATTTCACTGAAGTATAACATGGGGTTTCGATATTTTTCTATTTACATCAGTGATACTAATTAAAAAAAACAATTGGCATTATAAATATATCTGTTATATTTTTCATATTTTACGATTTTTGTAGTGTAAAATGAAAATAAAGATTAAAAAAAACCAGAGCAAATCTACCAAAATCATTGATAGTTTAATGAATTGTGAGCATAAATATATCCGAAATTAATCTTATATCAAGGGCAACAAAACCGCTGTTGACCAGAGTAATCAGTGACAGCAAATATTTCAGTTGGTCTTAGCTCTTCAGAGCTGCCGCGTCATTGATTTAATTATAAGTCCATGAATTGAAAATATCCGATACGGCAAAGAAGCACGAGTTTGGAACAGGTTTTGTATTCTTATGTACACCAAATGTTACTTTATTTTAATCATCGATAAACTGTACCGTCTCTAGATTCCCTTGAGGTACCGGAAGTTCCGCAGCAGTATAGCAGCAGCAGTAGCGGTGCCGCACCGGACCAAGCCATCCGTCCTGAAACAACAAAACATTAATTATATCTCTGTTTTATGAAAATTCTTATTAAAATTGCTGTATTATTTGGTTTCTTGGAATTCTGTCACAGCTGAAAATACCTTAAAAGATTTAGGGGATTCTACGCCACATAAATTCAAATAAAAATACGGAAAACACGCTATTTGTTGTTGCAGTATGCAAAAATTAACTGAGAGAAATGTATATGTTGATTTTTTTGCCACAAAAATGTGGGCAGTGCCTTAAAATGAAGTGAGAAGTTGAGCTCAATGTAACCTAAAATAACCATAATTTCAATGTAAAATATGTATTAGTCATTGCTGAGACAGTGTAGCCATTTTATCAGAAAAACCCTCTAACAAAAAAGTGAATGCTAAACAATCTGGTGTACTAACTCGCCGATTTATCATAAGTAATGCCACGAGTGATTTCCAAATTATCGATAAATTCACGACTCACGATGTAAGGAGTGAATTTATCTAGAGAATGTGGAAATCAAGAGTGGCATTTGTTAGGACTATTGAACTAATAAAATTAAGCTGTTTACTCACAAATCATTATTTAAATATAGTTATTTTAAAATATTTATATATTTAATGTAAACGGCGGTGTTTGAAAACAAATGATAATCGTTTGTTATGTTTCACTTGTTCATCACTGCAACCAGATCATATTTTTAATGCCAAAGGATCGTAATATTGTAAGAATGTACCCTAGTGGAGAAAAAATGAAACATATCAAACTGTACATTAATTAATTTCTGATCTCATATGATGTAAATATGTCAATTATATTTTTCTGGAACATTATTACGTGGGAAATGATAGTTTAAGAAAGTGCAAACTTTTTTTAGTGGTATAATCAATTGCTACAAATTTTTATATTATATCCCGCAAGCACTATCTGGTCACATTCGTGTACTATATATACAATCTGGTAGCCACATGCATTCAAGAATTCTCACATCTTAATATATAAATTGTTATATTCAACGTATTTCTTAGAGAGTCAGTCACTGCAAAACAATAGTCTGGCCTATTCAGAATGTTAAAAAGGAGGAGCTTGATTTTAAAGTGATAAAATTAAATTGTTAAAATCGAGGCGAAAAAGACTGTGATTGGTTGTAAATAAAAATTCATTAAAATGTGATTGGTTATTGACTCCCATTTGGAGCATGAGTTAAATAGTCACCCTAACTTGCCCATCTAACACTAAATTGCCCTTTTTCTTATCTTAACATGCCTACTAATGTAGGTGAGCTTCTGGGATAGAATCCCCTTATATGCGAGTAGCTCTACATGTTGGCAGTTGGCTCTAGCGGCAACGTGAGTTATCACATTGGCCAACATGATGCTAACAGTCACTTGTTCCCGACCAAATATTCACAAGTGGCATAGAATAGCCGAGATTTATGTTAACGTGATAAAGATAAAGTTTATAGCTAAAGAAAAGTCTCCTTTATTCCTGACACAGCCCGATTTTCTATTCTTAAC
Source organism: Diploptera punctata (assembly GCA_030220185.1). Lineage (NCBI taxonomy): Eukaryota > Metazoa > Arthropoda > Insecta > Blattodea > Blaberidae > Diploptera > Diploptera punctata. Next base: position 496,355 of record JASPKZ010003794.1, read on the forward strand.
CCTTAAATTGGCAATATATCCTACAGGATACAACAATTGGTTCAATTTATTGAATATTTTAAATCAAACCAAAGAAAATAAACGAATAGAAATAACTTAAATGTGTGTGGAATTACACTGCTCCTTCTTCCTTCAAAGTATTAGGCCAAGGCTTGTTACGATCCTATAAAAAAATTTCTCTCCAGCGCTTCATAGATGGCCCAAAGATCTTCATCCTCTTGGTATATAATTATAAACAGCTTTCGGGATCCGATTTGAACTCATTCTTTCAAGATGGTGTTTCCAATTTAGTTGGTACTGGTTAATATAATCCAAAATTGGCGTAGTCTTCAATTCTTTTAAGATATCGGTGTTCCTTTTCCGATCCTATCTGGTGTAACCCGCTGTTTCTGCGCATGAATCTCATTTCACAAGCTGTTATTCTGCTTTCATGTTGTCTTTTTTTAGTGTCCATGCTTCACTACTATAGGTCAAGACTGGTCTAGCAAAAGTGTTATATAAACGTAATCTGGTACTTTTTTGTACAAGGGATGGTTTCATAACTTGATTAATAATTCCCAAACTTTTATTATAACCAGTAATTTTTTTCAGGGATATCCTTTTCATCCCAGATAGAGAGATAATATCCAAGATATTTAAATTGATTAGATCTGTCTAAAATTATATTCTGGAGACAGATTGTACTTTGTATGGGGTCCTTCCATGAAATGCCATCATTTTAGTTTTGGTAATTGATATTTCCATATTAAATTTGGCAGCTATTTTTTGTAAATTATAAATTGATCGTTGCAAATTATTTTCGGAATGACACAATATATCTAATAATAACAGTTGTGGATAATTTCGTATTCAGTGCGATCTGCCACATTTAAATAACTGACACGAGAAATTAGTGTTTTGCCAATTTAAGGGTTAATTACTTTCATAGGATGCAATCTAAACATAATGTTTCCTTAGTGATTTCTTTCCCTCCTAATTCGAAGTTGATTTTTAACCTCACCTGCATGGGAAATGTTAGGAAATTTTATGGCCTAAATTTCCAGAACACCATCTGGCCTTGTTAATATGAATGTATGTGTGAATAGCGTGTTTCCTCTAGATTTTAATTTTTTTTTTCGGGGGCGGTCCCAACATTGAACTTGGTAACTAATCCGGAGAAGCGTTCCATGCCCCTGTTTGATAAAACAAAACCATAGTTGTATGTTTGTGTTTGTGTATTGTAAAGTCTGCTGTGTGAGGGATGGTGATGAAGATAAGGATGCTGGCACGTATAGTCCAGCCGTCGAGACTCTGGCTCTGACGTTTTCACAACAGTGTTGCCGATATGCTTATTCAGTAGGAGGGGCAGCTTTATGTACCACTGAAGCCCGCGTCGTAGCCGAGTGGTTAAGGCAGGAAGCCCTGACGTAGAGCTACGGGACTTGCGCTGGTTCGAGTCTCCATGAGGAAGAAATTTTCTCATGGTATTTCGGCCAGTATGGGACCCGTTCCTTCCCAGCATCGTGAGGCATTTGGGTAGTTACAACAAGTAGCGGTTCCAGGTTGAGAAAACCAGCTATAACGGCTGGAGGATCCGACATGCTGACCAAATGTCACCCCTACACTGGCTAGATTATCATCTACCTCTGTGATTGACACATGTGGATATGAGGCCAGCAGCCGGCTGGTAGGCTAAGGACCTTTTAGGCCTGTCGCGCCATGGAATGGAATTATGGAAGCCACGCGTTTAGCAGAAATACAGCCGACAACATCGCAGCAATTTCAAATCTTACTACTAGCGGCGTCAAGAGCAGTGATTGTTTGTGGCATATGTTCATTCGCACTTTAACTATTTCCTTATTGGCTGTAGAGGGAGAGTTTCTCCCTTTACCCCTCGTACAACCTAAACGTCAGGGCCGGAGACTAGGCGGCTGGACTATAGTCTAATCCTGTCGAAAAGCACCAAGGGAGCAGCCAGACTTAACGTCCCCACCCGACGGACGAATCGCTGTTAACACCACCACATGCCTTCTCATCATACGTACTACGGAAACGTTTCCAATTTAATGTAGGAATCTGGTGCACAATATAGTGATTAAAACCTCTCCTGGCCCCGACATTAAACATTTTGGAATTAAATTAAATTAAATTAACAACTAAAATTTCTAATGTGTTTGAATTTTGAGTGTCGCGCATTTGATTCCAAAAGTCATGAATTTATTACAAAATTAGGTTATTGCCATAATATATTTCAACTGCCTTTGTCAAATATTTTATGTAAGAAGTGTTGATATAGAAAGCTGTGTGACTTTATCCATCATATTTTTAAGAGACTCTGAGTTAGTTTTTTCTTGGGTTTGTTAATTAATTTATTTATTTGTTCATATTACGTTATTATGTAACGTTAGAAATTAACCATACTCTAAATTACTGTAAATAATTAATTGTATTGTAACTAAAACCCTAACATACCGGATGGTGAAATAGGGTTCAAATTATTGGAGATTCAATAAAAGAAATATGTATGAATTTATCATGTGTTTGCTGGACGCGATTCCCAATTATTCAGTGTCCTAATTTGAAATATTTGATAACGTAGACATTTGAGGACAGTCTGTTGATTCTACTTTTTTTTCCGATACGGAAGATTGGTTTCATTCGAAACCAAAGATTTCATACTTGAGCGATTCATAGATTTTTTTGTAATGACATAATTTCTTTTATTTATTACTTAGAACCACTTTCTTGTAACCTGATTTGAAATAAGATCCGGATATATTAACTCGTCAGTCACGAATAGACTGCGAATTTATGACAGTGGTGCAAATAATTTACCGAAGTGTTATTTGCAATTTAATTCATTATAAATGTAGGCTTCACAAATTGTACACACAGTTATTTTTAGTTAGCAGAAATTGCAATACCATTTATAACGCATTTATTCTCTATTTAAAGATGTCTCGCTGAAAATCAGAATATACCAATGTTATAACATCAATCGTGAAGTTAAGATTAATGATTTATGCATCTATTACTGACAATTTGCCATAATATAAAGTAATTGAATAAATATTTGGGATGCGCATATAAGCAGTATGGACAGCAATAGAATTGTCAAGACTGAAAGGATAATTTACTTAGGGGAAGAAAACAGAGACGTCCTAGAAAGCGGTGGTATGTCGACCTAAGAAGAGGCAACAAGAATTGAAGAAAGAACAGGTTTAAACCTATAGTGAAAGAATGAAGAAGAAGAAGAAGAAGAAGAAGAAATATTTACATAATGTCAATTTGTATTTTCAATATCTTTTTCTTTTAATTTTCCTGTTACCCTATTGATTTTTTATAATACTAGAGAGCGAATATATCTAATCACTAGTTGCATGTATTTTTTGAAGTATTCATTAAAATGGTCAATCAGTGTGGACTCAGGGTAGGGGCGCTCCTCATATGCAGTGGGCCCGGTTTCGATCCGCGGTCGGGATAGTATCCTGTGGTGATAGTCTTTTTCGATTTTTTCCCCATCTGTAAGACAAATCTCAGGAAATTTTAAGGTTCAAACAGTTCTCGAACATCACCTGGACACCATAAACATCATTATAATTATATTGAGAGATTCCGAGTTTTGTGGCCGTGTTCCAAGACTGGTGTTTCTTCCAGACGTTTCTCCCCCGACTGTGGAGGGCATCTTAAGTGGCGAGTACTTCTAAGTAGTGTTCCCTGGTCGGAGGATCGAGCCTAGAAGCACTCGCCACTGAAGATGTCCTCCGCAGTCGAGGGAGAAACGTCTGGAAGAAACACCAGTCATGGACCACGGCCACATAGCCAGCAATCTTTTAATATTGTGATAACCGGCCGTGAAAATATGCATTTAACTATCATTATCAACATGCTCCTCGTGGTGTACAACTGCTCTGGCCAACAAGATTCTCAGACCTCTCGCCAATTGAGCATGAATGGGACACGATGAAACTGCAATTTATTCTTTCTCTAGAACCTGGATCAACCGTTGCCGAATTGCGACATCAGGTGCAAGATGCTTGGGACAATATATCACACGATGCCATTCTGCGACTTTTAACAGTTTGCATGCGAGAATATACGCTTGCATTGCCGACAGAGGATGATGCACTGTGTTGATGCGACATTTTGGTCACCCTTACTGTGCCATGTGTGTTTAATTTGGTCTGAATTTATCTTATATCCCTACAATGATAAACTACCTGTTACATCTTCTTAAATGACACTACAGCCAAATAAGGACCTTCGCCTCCTCAATGAGCCTCCTCCAGACTTAATCCAATCCTTCCGAGGCTTCATATTTGGGTTCCTAACAAGACATTTTTACAGGATGGGTCGTCAGCCGCATGCCTAACCCCCAACCTGGAGGGCCAGGGAGTCTTCTGTTGGGGTTCCATACCCTAGCTGAGATGGCCTCGTTTGAGGACGCCAGGCTTCGCCCGAACCAAATCTCAAGGATCTTGGCTTGCTGGTTAGTGGCTGTTGTAATGTCTTCTGTCTTATATCTAGGTATTTATTAGTACATCTACTCAGCACTTTTCATAAGTAATGCCACGAGTGTTTTCCAAATTATCGATAAATTCACGACTCACGAAGTGAGGAGTGAATTTATTTAGATAATTTGGAAATCAAGTGTGGCATTTGTTAGGACTATTTAACGAATAAAATTAAGCTGTTTACTCACAAATCATTATTTAACTATAGTTATTTTAAAATATGTATATATTTAATGTAAACGGCGATGTTTGAAAACAAATGTGAAACGATTGGTACGCTTCATTTGCTTCTTTTGTTCTCACTGCAACCAGATCATATTATTTATTGCCAAAGGAACGCAATATTGTAAGAATTCACTCTAGTGGAGAAAAAATGAAACACATCAAACTGTATATTAATTCATTTGTGATGTCGTATGATGTAAATATGACAATTATATTTTTATGGATTATTACCTAAGAAAAAATACTTTTAAGAAAGTGCAAACAATGGTTTCTTTTTTTTTTTTTTTTTTTTTTTTGGTGGTATAATCAATTGCTACAAATGTTTTAATATTAACTCCTGCATGCGCTATGTGTTGACATTAATGCGCTATATATACAATTTGGTAGCCGTATCTCTTAGGGAGTCGGTCACTGCAAAATAATGCTATGCCCTATTCAGAATGTTAAAAAGAGGTGCTTTCTTTATTATGATAAACTTTAGTAAATTTTAGGCGAAACACGACTGTGATTGGTTGTAAATAAAAAATCATTGAAATGCGATTGGTCATTGACTCCCATTTGGGGCATGAGTTAAATAGTCAATAAAATTAACTTGTCCTTGAAGATGTTGCATTTTTTCTCGACAGTGTACATTTTAATAGCTTCTTAAAGTGTAGAGTTCTTTGTAGCTGGCAGTCAATGATGGTTGATGGTATGAAGATGTGTCTTACAGACACGAATAGAAATAGTTATATTCACATTAAGAAACAAGTACCGCTTTCCTAATACATTATTTTATGTCCAGCAGTCTTCCACTTCACTAATATCTCATTACCGGTACCTTACAACAATTGCGTGATACCAACTGTCAAGGGAATAAATACCAAAAAAAAAAGTTATGACATTGTCGGATTCATTTAGGATTATGGCGTTTATAAAAAACGAGTTAAAAATATTTAGGATATAAGAAAACTAATGACGTTCAACTGAAATTAAATTTATACTTGTACACAATGGTAAATTTTGTCACAATTTATCCCATGTTTTATTTTTATTGTGCAATTAATTCCTAGCACATGTCTCAATATATATAATTTATTTGATCTACAGAGAGATTGAGACTTCCGAATACTATTTCCGAGGAGACTCAACTGATAGACTCCATGACAAAAGCGAGAGTATATTAACACTGTTTGCGAAATAAATGTAAATAATCGATTCCATGTTACTGATAAAATAAAAGATTGCATATAAATAACTGACTTCCAAATTTTGGGAGATGCATTTTTATACTTTTCGTATTTTTTTTAAAAATCATTATCAGCATGTTTCAATACATTATAATATCAGTAATACTACATGCTATGTCTTAATTAGCTATATAAATACATTACAAAAAATATATGCTAAAAATAAATATAGGCCTACAACATTATTCATGTGGTGTAAAACAGTTATTTACAATGATGATCTTGAAGAAGATTTTTCGGGCTGTAGGCCGTGGTCGTGAGGCTTGTAGTTCTCCGACGTTTCGCCAGAGACTGCGTCTCAAGACAACCCTTCAGGATGCCAGACGCAGTCTCTGGCGAAACGTCGGGGAACTACAAACCTCACGACCACGGCCTACAGCCCGAAAATCTTCTTCAAGATTATGATAGCAACTCCGGCCGTAAAAATCTACCCGAAAATCTTCTTCAAGATTATCATAGCAAATCCGGCCGTAAAAATCTACGTGAATACAACAGTTATTTACAATGTTTTAAAAGCTATTGTTTCAACAACATTTTTGAAAAACTGGAAATAGTGAGTTATTAGTCTATATGGTTCCACTGGCCAGTTCCCAAGTTTTATTTAAATTTATGGATTTTTTAAAACTTCTCTCGTGCTTAAGTTTTTTTTGCATCTAAGAGTATAAATTATATAATCCACAATTAGTTCCTCTTGAAGATAGGAACAAATTTGGTCATTAATTGTTCTGAATATGTAGACATATTTTGTCAATCTATGTCCAGTAATACTTCAGTCATTGTAGGTAGGAGTCATTTTTTCTGTTGTAGTTTGTTAAACAGATGGAAGGAAAGGTCTGCAGTTAGCACCATTTTTTTATTATTTACATTATTTGTATATTTATTTCTGCAGTATTAATTTTGAGGAAGTGGCTGAATTCAAATACCTAGGAACAATAATCACAAATAGGAATGAGGTGCACAAAGAAATTAAACATAGGCTCAATTCTGGAAATGCGTGCTATTATGCATTGCAGAGACTCTTGATTTCCCAACTCCTTTCAAACAACGTTAAGCTGAAAATATGTAAAACTATTATTCTACCAGTTATATTATATGGGTGCGAAACATGGACTCTTACTTTAAGGGAGGAAAGGAGATTACGAGTATTTGAGAATAAAGTTCTTAGGAAAATTTTTGGACCAAAGAAAGATGAACAGACAGGTGAATGGAGAAGACTACATAACAATGAACTACATGGTCTTTATAGAAAGCCATATATAATGAGAACAGTTAAGTCTCGTAGACTGCGATGGGCAGGACATGTTGCACGTATGGGGAAATGAAAGACGTGCATGGAAACTTCTTGTAGGAAAGCCAGAAGGAAAACACCCAGTTGGTAGACCAAGAATGAGGTGGGAGAACAACATTAACTATGATTTGAGGGATGTAGATTATACAGGGAATGATTGGAAAGCATCAGATAATTAACTATGATTTGAGGGATGTAGATTATACAGGGAATGATTGGAAAGCATTAGATCAGGATAGGGATGTATGGAGAGCTTATGTCCGCGCGGCCATGAACTTACGCGTTCGATAGTGTCAGTGAGTAAGTAAGTATTTATGTACAGCCTTTGAAATAATTGATGGCGCCACACTTAATTTTAAGTCCCAGAACGAAGTCATTGCGCATGATCAGACGTCACCTACTTGTTGACAAGTGCACAACTATTTGAGAAACTAAATTCCGTTCTATTTCGTTGTGTGTCGTGTAAGGGAAAATAATTTTGCGTAAATATATAAAACAAAGCAAAACAAATTAAAGAAAACGAACAAAATCAATTGAAATAAGGACGAGAGGATAAACATGACAGCGGGATCGAACACGCGACCTCGTGCATGGTAAATGGTCGTCCACTCCACTAGATCACAACCGTCCCTACTAGAAACAGAGCGATGCAATACTCTAGTACTTACTTTTATATTGAAATTAGATATTAACTTGATTTAGTTTAAATTAATCAGACGCGTTTTGCATTAGCTGTGGAAATTAACAATCTTGTTATGCCGTGTGTTTTGTAAATGAAGTAATGAGATGTTGCAATTGTTATTTACTTTCTATATATGTCCTGTTTCCATTAATTGATTTATTTCCATTATATATATATATATATATATATATATATATATATATATATATATATCCATCCATAGTAATTCTGCCCGAGGGCAGGTCTTTCACTGCAATCATAGCATTTCATGCTATGCTTTGCAGCTTTACTAGGGAATTGTAGGTGTGGTAGTTTCCCGTTGCTTTCCACACCAGTGAAGGATGATGATGATAATGATAAGGGTGATGATGATGGCCATATGATTTCGACAAAGTTTTCCTGACATTTGTCTTACAGGTGAGGAAAAAACCCGATAAAAACCTCACCCAGAAAAACTGTCCCGAGCGGGGACAAATGAATACCGTATATATATTCCACCGCTGTGGTCTCGAGGTAGCGTGCTGCCTTGTCACGCAGCGGGCCCGGGTTCGATCCCCGGTCGGGACAGACTCCTGGTTGAGGTTTTACCTCACCTGTAAGACAAATGTCAGGAAGCTTAGGGACCAACGATCCCCGAAAATCATCCGGCCATCATCATCATCATCATCCTTATCATTATCATCGTCCTTCAGCGGTGTGGAAAGCAACGGGAAGCTACCATACCTATAATTACTTAGTAAAGCTGCAAAGCATAGCATGAAAATGCTATGATTGCAGTGAAAAACCTGCCCTCGGGCAGAATTACTATGGATGGATATATATTCATTTATCGAAGCCTGGTAACATAGTCATTGTGAAAATTAACGACGTTACTAAAAAAATCCTGACCAGGATCGAACCTGGGCCCGCATCTTACCGACTGCTCCACTGAAGCGAACGACACGAATGCTTAATGAAGAGAGACTTACGCTGCCCGCTTTGTACTCATACGAGTCAGCACACGTAACAACGTATTGGTGTGAATCACTCTTCAAAACTCTAACTTTCCATCCATCAAGAGTTGCGCCATCAATTTTTTCAAACGCTGTACATATTGTTGTACTTTTTTTTTCTTCTTAAACGATCACTTTTTTCAATTATAGATTTTTCAGTCAATTTTATTAAAATTATAAGCTTGCGATATACTGATTGCGAAAATAAAGTAGTGATTTTTTTTAGAAATAATTGCGTAATAGTGAGCATTGGAGTGACGTGAGAGAGTTGCGGAAACGGAACTTTATGTCCAGCATCTGGTGCGATCGAAAGAACCGCTGTGTCAGTACTTAACAACGGTAATTTGTACCGATGGATTAGCTCGCTGTGTACAAATACTAGTTACTTGGTTTCGTTTTTCTCAACGGTATATTCACATTAATTTAATAAACACACGTTAAACGCACGGACTTCGGTATTTTCCTTCTCATTACACTTGTCAGTCTTGTTGAAATCGCAGCTTCCAACGAATTTAATTTTACATGAAATCTTACGTAGTAAATACAGACCAATATGAAAAATAACGATTATAAAGATACGAAAAATGCGGAAGAGTATTAGTATAGACTTGTTATTTTACAATCGAGGCATATTAAATTCACGGGTCATTAACTTTGCTATTCATAGATCGACGTGAAAGGTCGACATATTTTGTTCAGAGGTCTCTTATCTATCTTACAAAGGTTTATTTACATATTTAATGCTGGTTAATTGAAATATAATTCACTTATACTAGACCTAATAAATTTTACGGTTGAGTGGAAGAGAAGGCCCTGTGGCCTTAACTCTCCCAGCTTAAATAAAGTATTATTATTATTATTATTATTATTATTATTATTATTATTATTATTATTATTATTATTATATAATATACAGAACGAAGAAAACTATAAAGTTCTGTTACAAAGCATTTTATTATATAGGTCCGAAATCTGGACAGTAAGTAGAAAACACGCCAACAAGCTGTTAGCAATAGAAATTAATTTTTGGAGGCGATCGACAAGAATTTCAGGATGGGATATGGTCAGAAACGGCATAATAAGGGAAATTATGCAAGTTGAAAAAATATATTAGGAAAAATAGAATAAACGCGTTTGAAATGGTATGAACACCTCATAGGAATGGAAGAAGAGATAATACCAAAGAAGATCCTTCATTGGAAAGCTAATGGAAGAAGTGGAAGAGGCAGGCCTAGAGAACGATGGATGGATGGATGGATGGATGGATGGATGGAGTGAAGAGAAGTATGGAAGCTAGAGATTTGAAGGAAGAAGATGCTTTAGATATTAACCTCTTGTGACAAATCCCTTTGGGTTGAAGGACAAACACTGTATTATGAAATATTCCAAAATAAAATAATAATAATAATAATTATTATTATTATTATTATTAACATTGGAATGGTGTCCACCTGGAAGAAGGAGGAGAGGAAGACCTCGAAACTCGTGGATGCAGGAAATAAGAACTGGAATGAGAGCAAGAGGACTGGAGGACATGGATTGGATGGAGAGAGAAGAGTGGAGAAGAAAAATAAAACTTTAGGCACAGAAAGATGTGTAAACATTAAAATTCTGTATATAAATAAATAAATCATTATTATAAGTATAAAGGTAAATAAGTAATAAATCAATCTCACTCTATAATCGCTTAAGTGTGTGCCCTAAACCCAGAATTAGTGACATATTTTCCTTATAAATTTAACCTTTTCAAGAATTATTTTACTAACTTGCTCAGTTTAAAGTACTTTTTTGCACCTACGTTATGGCAAGTGCAGTATTAAATCGTTCTATATTAACGAGTAACTAGAATGTACCACTCAAGGGAGGTAAGTTATCTCTCTACTTACATCCCTGGTCATATAATACTGTATAATATAATATGCAATATAATGTAATATAAACAACGTATGTCGAAGAGCAACAAACAGTACTACGAAAAGAAATAAACTCTGAATGGACAAGTCGAACCATTAACTTATATTAGAGAATATAAAATTTAATTAATATATCATAAATAACTATTTTTTGAGAATCAGTGAGTGGAAAAAATAGTACATGAAATGTTGGAGGTAAGAACAATTATTAACCAGCCACGAACTCATTTATCGATTGGTAATAACGTCCTTACATCCCTCATAGCATAAAATATTATCATTTTTACCTTGTGATAGTTTTCTTTTTAATATATCTTGTTTTAGAAATTTTAGTTTTTTTTTATCTGAAATTAATTTTGCGCTCTTATACGTTCTGAAAATTTAGGACATGGGATTTAGACTTTACTTCACTTGCGGATATAACATTAAAATGCAAATCAGCTTAACACTTTATCGGAATTAACTTATTCTACCTGTCTTTCGGGGCCATACATTAAAAATAAATTAATAAATTGTTAATTTTTTATTAATTAAGAATTAGCCCATAATCACCCCATTCCGGGCAAGGGCCTCCTGCGACTGCAGGATGGGTTACATTACATCTCCGGGTTAGCCAACCCCTTGGGACTATCACTTCCTCTTTTTTATGGATTGCTTCTACTTTTGCCTGTCTTGGGCTATTCTAGTCCATAATTTTCCTTGACGGAACTTAAACACTTCTTTCCAACGCTTTTTTTTTGTCTTCCAATTTTCCTTTTCCCTAGTCTGGGTTCCCACATAGTCACTGCACAAGTCCACATTTTAGGTTCCATTCGGAACACAAGATCCCCCCATTTCCATTTCAACCCCATTGTTGATGTTGCTACGTATCTTAGTCCCGTTAACTTGCGGATGTCCTCGTTCCTGAAGCGGTCTCTGTTATTCTCGAATTTCTTGGAGTTAATGAATTCATTCATGTATACTTACTTACTCACTGGCACTATCGAACCCGTAGGTTCATGGCCGCGCGGACATAGGCTCTCCATACATCCCTATCCTGAGATAATGCTTTCCAATCATTCCCTATATAATATACTTCTCTCAAATCATATTTAATGTTATTCTCCCATCTCATTCTTGGTCTACCAAATGGGCGTTTTCCCTCGGGCTTTCCTACAAGAAGCTTCCATGCAAGTCTTTCACTCCCCATATGTGCAACATGTCCTGCCCATCGCAGTCTACGAGACTAAACTGTTCTTATTATGTATTGTTTTAAAAATATTTATAACAGTTCATTGGTGGTATGGTTTATATATTTGTATGAAAATAATTTAACTTTTTTCTAATGAAATATATGGATAGTTTAACTAGATTTTTTTTTATTTGAAAATAATTATAGCATTTTTGGAACAACGTTCACTAAGAATAAATAGTAGGTAAGAAGCTAATAAGTGTTAATGAGAATACTGTAAGGTATCGGATATTGGCGCATGCGTAAATCAGACTTTACTTAATTGATACTGTAGGTGGTAAATAATATATCGATAATTTTAAAATTCATGACCACACCGTTGAGGTTACTATGTAACATTTACAATATAAAAATAGAATATTTGCATTAGTTTTATGTAATGTCAGTTTTAGGTTAAAGTATTTGAAACTGATTTACAAGCTGAAGATAGAGCATATGCTTCGAAAGTACTCCACATCCTACATACAAAGTTGAGCAAGATTGAGATCTCAGGTATTCTATTTTTATATTAAAGTGAAGTAAGTAAAGTGATCCCACTACATGCCTCAGGAGGCCCTTGAGGTAGTGGGAGGTTAAAGCTCCCACTTTTTCTAGACAATCGGCCGGGTTGTCAGCCTTGCGTGACGGCCGCCTTTACCCCCCAGAACAAGCGCCTGGAACTCATTTCCGTTAGAGGCTGAGTCGACCCCAGGTCCATAGTGCCGCCAGAAAGTTTGGGTCAGTTTAAAAATCCTGACTCCCACGGGACTCGAACCCTCGACTTTCCTCGACTAATAATGAGGAAGTCGTGATCACAGTAACGTTTGGTTATCTTGATTCAATTAAAGATTTCTTTAGAGTTATTTGCCATGTGCTGCAGTTGTAAGATCTAATGCAGCGTAGAATCTAATAATTTATTATTATTATTATTATTATTATTATTATTATTAATATTAATATTATTAATATTATTATTCATCATCATCCGGTATCATGGCAGCCGCCGTCTTCCGGAAATCAAACGTCATTCCTCTCTGTCCATCCATTGATCTTCCTCCATTCCTCTGATATTCATAGCTACTTGTACCCCTTCTATCCAAGTTTTCTTCGGTCTTCCTCCTTTCTATTTGGATCCATTCCATAACAATTTTAGGCAATCTTTGTTCTGGCATTCTTTTGACATGGCAATACCACTGTAACCTTTTCTTTTCTATAATGTCTATGATGTCTGGCTCCTCTTGCACACCCATAATTTCCCTTATTTCTTTATTTCGTATTCTATCCATTCTAGATTTTCCAGCTGATCTTCTTAAAACATCCATTTGTGTACTTAAAATTCTTTTCATTTCCCTAATATTATTATTATTATTATTATTAATATTATTATTATGATTATTATTATTATTATTATTATTATTATTATTATTAATATTATTATTATTATGATTATTATTATTAATATTATTATTATTATTAATTATTATTATGATTATTATTATTATTATTATTATTATTATTGTTATTATTATTATTATTATTATTATTATTATTATTATTATTATTATTATTATTATTATTATTATAACAACGATTGATAAGTGTAAAATACTAGTCATTTCAATAATCGAGTCGTGCTACATGAATTTATTTCTATAAGGAATACAAACCGTATAATGATAATTTAATCATCCAATGAATAACAGAGTTCAAATCTCAGGATTTGGCCAACCTGACTACAGCTTTTCATGGATTCTGACATCAAGGCAACGGATTGGTTGCAATTTCATTACCACAATATATTTAATCATCAATCTTCTTCTTCTCTAGTAGTTTAACCTCTCACCTTATAGGTATTTCTATGTGCCTACGCCAATTAGGCCTTAAAGTACTATGACCTGTCGGGATAAGGATTTTATTAAACTTTGGATCATACACAATAGAATATTACGATGCGAGGTTGGAAGTGATTTTTACAGAATGCAGGAAAATGTTTAAAAATCGAGCGATAGCGTGGTTTTTAATTTCTGATATTCTGTAAAACACGTCACAAACGTGCGTTGTACATATTTTTTGCGCGATGGTGTTTTCAAATTAATAAATAATAGTAAAATAATATCTTTGTTGGAAATATTTGCATTCATTATAAACAAGTGACTAACGTTAACAGTGTGGGCAATGCTTATTAGTTGAAACTACAGGAGGCCGTGAGACCAATTAGTGATAAAATTGCACAAGTGCGTATTTATTGTTTTATATTGTTTCAAATAAAGTTCAGTTCATTTAAAATGCAGTGATTCGTTTCGTATAATGTATATCAACACTGCCTTTTGGATATTTTTGTACACACATTGGTATGTAGTAGGGGCCTATACATAGAGGGCAGTGGTTTTACTTCCAACACGCGTTTTGTAATATGTAATATTACAATATAGTTATTTAGGTTACAGTACAGTTATTTAGGTTGGCAACTCTCTAAATGTAGGAAGTTGAACTTTCAACCATGGTCGCCATTGCTGTAAGTACGACAAAACGCACTATCGCGCAATAACTTTTTTGACCACACAAGGACATGGCAGACCTCCCCGAATGGGTGAACAACTCAATACAGGGCATCATCCGAGACAGTACGAGATTTAAGACAAAACATACCTTACCCTCACTCATGGTGAATGTAATAATGAAAATTATGATGGCCAGATGGTTTTCGGGGACCGTTTGGGCTTTAAAGTTTCCCTGATATTTGTCCTACACGTGAGGGAAAATCCCGAAAAAAGACTATCATCCAGGAAAATTGTCCCGACTGGGGATCGAACCCCGGCCCGCTACTTACAAAACAGTGACGCTATCCAGAAGCCAGACTGTTGAACCGATATTTTATCATTTCGTAATTATCTAAAATTAATTCAATTTATAAATATTCCCTTGGCATAGTACATAAGTTTATAAAATGTATAGTGAATCCGTAGACTTATATTGTACTTGTAAAGTAAATTTGCACAAGATAAATGAACCGAGTGAGTTAGTTAAGACGGTTGATTCGCCTCTGGTTTCGAAGTTCGGCTTGGATCAATATGGTTTTTGGTTCTTAAATATCCTGCCCATGGGATAGAATGCAAAACCATAGTTTCCGTGTCATATATATTTACTGCAAATACATGAACGTCAAGCTGAAATGAGTACTATGGCAAAATTTGTCTTCAAACCCAGCTTTATTGCTATGCTAATGATTTGAATTGTTAAAAGAGTCGCATCGATATATATATATATATATATATATATATATATATATATATATATATATGGAAACAAGCAACAATACCAGAAACCTGGGCAACAGCAATAGTACAATCTATTTTTAAGAAAGGACAACGTAACGACTGCAACAACTACAGAGGAATAAGTATTTTAACTGCAGGCTAAAAAAAGTATACTCAAGAATCTTAACATTTAGGTTAAAACAAATAGCAGAGGTAAGAAATTAAACATAGGCTCAATTCTGGAAATGCATGCTATTATGCATTGCAGAGACTTTTGATGTCCCAACTCCTTTCAAAAAATGTTAAGCTGAAAATATATAAAACTATTATTCTACCAGTTATATTATATGGGTGCGAAACATGGACTCTTACTTTAAGGGAGGAAAGGAGATTACGAGTATTTGAGAATAAAGTTCTTAGGAAAATTTTTGGACCAAAGAGAGATGAACAGACAGGTGAATGGAGAAGACTACATAACAATGAACTACATGGTCTTTATAGGAAGCCAGATATAATAAGAACAGTTAAGTCCCGTAGACTGCGATGGGCAGGACATGTTGCGCGTATGGGGAATGAAAAACGTGCATGGAAACTTCTTGTAGGAAAGCCAGAAGGAAAACGCCCAGTTGGTAGACCAAGAATGAGGTGGGAGAACAACATTAACTATGATTTGAGGGAAGTAGATTATACAGGGAATGATTGGAAAGCATTTGCTCAGGATAGGGATGTATGGAGAGCTTATGTCCGTGCGGCCATGAACCTACGGGTTCGATAGTGCCAGTGAGTAAGTAAGTAAGTAATGTTAACAGAAGAACAAAGTGGATTCAGACCAGGGCGTTCATGTATGGATAATATATTTACGATAAAAGAAATTATAAACAAAAGAAGAGAATATGACAAGGAAACACACACAGCTTTTATCGATTTTGTCAAGGCATTTGATAAAGTAGACAGAGGAAAACTTTGGACAATTTTAAAAGAAAAATTAATTCCGAAACACTTAATAGCAGCTATAAAGAGTTTGTACTGGAACACAAATTTTGTTATAAAAACTAGAAATGAAGTAAGTAAAAATAAAATTCATACTAATCAAGGAGTTAAACAAGGATGCAGTATCTCCCCAGTTTTGTTTAACCTATACATCAATGATATAATAAAAAATGGAACGAAGAAACAAATAAAGGAATAAAATTAGATAAAACACACTAATTGAAAACATTATTATACGCTGATGACCAGGTAATAATAGCAAATACGGAAGACGAACTTCAAAGGAATATTTTTAAACAACATAATATATGTGAACAATATATATATCTCAAAATATCCATAGAAAAAACTAAGGTAATGGCATTCCAAGGGAAAAATCAAATCAGGTCCAAAATAGTAATAGGAAACAAAATCATAGAACAGGTGAACCATCTCAATTATCTAGAATGTGACATTTAATTAAATTATGATAATGATATAACTAATAAAATACCAAAATTCCAGGGAATATGTGGTACATAAAACGATCACTAAATAACAAAGCAACAAGAGAGACCCAATTGAAATTTTACAAAACGTTGGCAGTACCGGTACTGCTCTATGGTTCAGAAGCCTGGATACATAAAAAGCAAGATCTAAGTAGGATAACGGCGGCAGAAATGAAATTTTTGAGATTTGTTAAAGGGTGTACTAAGGAAGACAGAATCAAGAACACAGAAATAAGACAGGAACTTGAAATATTTGCAATAACTGATATAATAGATACATATAGACAAAAATGGAAGCAACACATAGACAGAATGAATGAAGATAGATATCCAAAACAAATAACAAAATACAAACCTAAAGGCACCCGAGATGTGGGCAGACCTAGAAATTATGGGCTGAAGTCGGAACGGGTCAACAGACCTAATCCATGAATTCAGATGACGATGATATATATATATATATGTTAAAGCACTGCGCTACAAGCCGGAAGGTCGAGGGTTCAAGTCCCGGTGGGGTCAGGATTTTTAAGCTCACCCAAACCTTCTGGCGGCACTATAGCCCTGGAGTCTACTCAGCCTCTAACGGAAATGAGTACCAGATACTTGTTCTGGGGTAAAGGCGACCGTCACGCAGGGCTGACATCAAGTTTCGATTGTCCAGAAAAAGTGGGAACCCTAACCTCCTACTACTCCAAGGGCCTCCTGAGGCCTGTAGTGGGATTGCTTTACTTATATATATATATATATATATATATATATATACACACACACATATACATAGGTGTATCTAAAGTCACTATCCATTTCATTAAAACGCCTTTTCCTTTTCTTTTCTTTTCTTTGCGTACACTGTTAGCTTAGTGCAACATGTTTAACTAGGAAGAACGGGTTGCCTTTGTTTGTGCATGGATACGCGGATTGTCATATGAAGACACCAGAGCTGAATTTACCTATAAATTCCGTAAACCAGCCACAACAAATTCACATATTCATATGCTTTTAAACAAATTTAAGCGTAGCGGTAGTGTGTGTGATGAGGCACATCATAAGCGACCATGCATGTCAGTAGAAACAGTGCAGAAGGTTCAAATTGCTAGTGGTAGTCCGAACGCATCAACTCGACGGCCTCAATTAGGGGACGTAGGTAGTTGAATGCCCCTCGCAAAACAGTGTGGAAAATTCTACGTTTCGCTCTACGAAAACGTCCTTATCATGTCTGCTTGATTTACGGAATATATCACAGAAGGAACAGTTTTTTTGCGGTTTAAATATTAAGGTGTAGGGCTACATTTCATTTCACAGCTGAAAGATGGAGTACGTGTTTTCACCTAAATGACATTCATATAGAAAGACAGCACAATACGTGTAAATCTTCAGAATAACATTGATTTTTTAATCATTGCCTTCTTTCACTGAAATGGATAGTTACATAACCTCAACATCTGATTTCAACATAAATTTATCCGGTATAAGAAAATACATTAAAACATTCAATCAAGATAAAAAAGAAGAAAGACGACGATGAACGTCAAATTTATTAAAAATTGTTTGGATCTGGATATCACACCCAACTTTGTCAGGAAAACCGTCAAGGATAACAATGTTTCGAAAGAACAGAATACAGTCGAGAAGAAACATTTAAATATGGAAAAAAATAAATAGGCCTATTACGAAATTATTAGTAATTTCGACACAAAATTATATTTAAAATTGGTTATGAGGAGAGGTATGAAACATTTTAATTTATCTTAAATTAAACCTCATAGTGATTTATTCCTATAAAAGTTCAACTTTAGAGACACCCTGTACATATATGTAATTAAGTCAGCAAATGAAGTAAAAAAATTCAATATTGTTTTTAAGGGTTAAAATTAATTTAAGGAGACAATGCTTTTTTTAATATATGTTACCAGTTACGCCTACAACTTGAAGCGATTTGTTTTATAGTTTAATTACTTGCCGTGTCCTGAGGTGCATTGTACTACTCTGTGTCGTGAGGTAATTTGCCGATTTGCCACAGTCTATGGTACATAATTCGCGAGATTACAAATTCAGAGCACGAACTCCTATCTTTAAGAAAGAGGATAATCTTATTTTTGAATTGCTTCTGCAACGTTTTCGCTAACTCATGCTTCACTTGTATTGTTTTCTCGTATACTCGTGCTCATCTTAGTGCTGATAAGGTGGATGCGGGTCGTGTTCATTTTGCTTATATTCCCGCATTATCGATAGGCATCATTGTACAGTACATAATAAAAATGCAGTATTGATTTTTTTGAAACCTTGAATAAGGGTGATTTCATTTTATATTTGTTGTACTATATTTAATATAGTCCTCCGCTGTTGTTGCCTTGTCACGTAGCGGGCCCGGGTTCGATCCCCGGTCGGGGCAGTTTTTCTGGGTGAGGTTTTTATCGGGGTTTTTCCTCACCTGTAAGACAAATGCCAGGAAAACTTTAAGATCCAAACGGCCCCCGAAATCATATGGCCATCATCATCATCCTTCACCGGTGTGGAAAGCAACGGGAAGCTACCACACCTTCAAATCCCTACTAAAGATGCAAGCTATGATTGCGGTGAAAGACCTTGCCCTCCGGCAGAATTACTATGGATGGATATTTAGTATTTCGAACCGCCTCTCTACTGTCACAATTTTTTTTTCGCTTCACGGGCTAGGCAAATTGCCTGTTCCACCTCACAGTTGTTCTCTCCATATTTTCACTGAATTTCCTACATTTCTTGATCCTCTTGGCATGTAGTTAAATACTGTTTTTGGTAATTTTGTTACATTCATTCTTTCTACATGTCTAAACCATTTATATCTACATTATTTGATTTTTTCATTGAGTGGATATATATTTAACTCTGTTCTTGTATCTGCATTCTTTATTCGAGTCAATCTTGTGCAGCCTTTTGTCCTTGTATTCTACTTTGTAATATGTTGGTCATTACCCAAGTTTCACTCCCATAAAGTAATGCAGGAACTGCCAATGTATTATAAAACTTCAATCTAGTATCTCTTCCTGTTTTGTTGTTTAATGTTTTATGTATAGTTCCACATAAGTAAAAGTAAAGTAAAGTGATCCCACATCAGGCCCGGAGGCCCTTGGGGTAGTAGAAGGTTAAGGCTCCCACTTTTCCTAGACAATCGGCACTTTGTCAGCCTGGTTGTCAGCCCTGCGTGACGGCTTCCTTTACCCCCAGAACAAACGTCTGGTACTCATTTCCGTTAGAGGCTGAGTCGACCCCAGGGCCATAGTGCCGCCAGAGGGTTTGGGTCAGTTTAAAAATCCTGACCCCAACGGGACTTGAACCCTCGACCCTCCGGCTTGTAGCTCAGTGCCTTAACCACTACGCTACGGCGTGCCCCCTGTATAGTTCCGCATATCATTTGAAATTTCGACAGTTTCACATTTATGTCTCTTTCAGTTTTTTGTAACTGCCACAGCTAGTGTGTCTATTTGGGATCCCAGTACTCCGGGAGCGCTTCTTAACTACATGATAAAAATGTTTCTCTAAATGCAGGTTCCATAACAGGGTTCACTGAATTCCTGATGATTAGTTACTTGATATGAAAAATAGCGAAATCCGATTAAGAAAACTGAATCTACGGTTGGGAAGACCATAGTTTAGATTTTCTTGATTGCATTTACTTATAATATAATGTAGTAAGGCTTACCTAAAATTATGCGCAAGGCTACCCATGTAATTATCTTGATATCAAATCTTTTAATTTCAAAATGCTGTGAAGGGACTTTACATATAATATAAGAGCAATTAGGGTATAAACTTATACTGGATGGAATGAGTAAGGAGAGATATTCATTGTTAGCAAGAAATGATCAAGCAAGAGGAAGACGAGATGTTGGAAGACCTAGAAGACGTTGGGCTGATGCATTATGAAGTCGGAACGGGCAATTGCCTAATCTCTGGAGTGATGATGATTTATACTGGTGAAGAAAATAAAACATATTGTACACAATGCTAAATAAATGCAAATTACTTTTTTTCCAGAGTTCAAATATGTTTTTAGATTATTTCAATCAGTTATCATAAGTAATGCCACGAGTGATTTTTCAATTTATGTAGAGGATTTGGAAATCAAGAGTGGCGTTTGTTAGGACTACTTAACGAATAAAATTAAGCTGTTTGCTCAAAAGGCATTATATAAATATATGTATGTATATTCACTGCAACTTGATTAATTATTTATTGCAAAACAGGATCGCAATAATGTAAGAATGCACCCTAGCGGACAAATAATGAAACAAATCAAACTGTACATTATAATCAACATTATAGGTTATTAATTTATTTTTTCAGCAAACAACTCAGTAAAATCAAGGAATCTGTTCGTAATTTTCTATATTCACTGTATTTGTTGGAGAAAAATAATCCTCTTACCTGTTTAGGATATTAATAAGGATCTTTTTTTATCACAAAACAGGGGCTGATAAAGATAAATCGATAAAGAGCGAGATGAAACATGACTGTGATTGGTTGTAAAACAAAATTCATTGTAACGTGATTGGTAATTGACTCCCATTTGGGGCATGAGTTAAATAGTCCTTAATTAATATAAAAAATTATGGAATATTCACCTGAAAGGCCCGTCTCCTCAACTTACTTAATTAGTTAACTGTAGCGCTTTCGGGACTTGTGCCATCATCGGCAGGATTCAAAACTGGTGTTTCACTGAAGATCTGGTAGATCTTGAACTTTGTATTTAAACTTGTTTTCCATTTGAAATTTAAAATGTACTAACTCGAGATTGAACCCGCAAGACTTAAGCCCACACGAGCTAAATTTATAATCTTTGGAACATTAAAATAACGTAATTTTAGGCCACAGTGTATGATGTGATGTTATATGTATTTGGAATAAGCTTTGAGAAAATAGCTGCAATAAAGGTTAAGTAGACTGTGAAAAAATGAGCAGTAATATGCCTATAAACATAAAAACTGAGAAAGTTCGAAGAATACAGTACAGAAATTTAGTATCGACCATTGTTTAGAATTTTCATTATTTAGAAAGTTAGTAACAGTTCGTAGCGCTTACCGAAGAAACTGTGGATAGTCCTCAATACATATCACATGTTTTTATTCCAACATATTTCTTGTTGTCTCAAGTTCACGTTTATAAACGGAATTGACGTCATCACTTATGAACTGTTAATAAAACACTGAAATTCCGAAATGAAATCACTGTGAGTGTTATTTATCATTTTACAGGGACAGTTGAACGTCATCTGCATCGTTAGAAATGTTTACGTCACGAATTTCGCACTTCGACTGACAAGTGAATTGCGCGGATAAACGGGGATATAGCTCGTAAGTCGGTATGGGATGAAAGCTATTCGATTAACAGTCACTGGCATTTTCACTGTAAAAATCATCCAGCTATCAAATTACTTTATAATTAATATCGATTAATATTACTAGATAAAATAAGTGAAGATATTAGAAATGAACTAAATATTTTTAAACTTTCAGATAAAATAAAATAATCTAGAAAAAACTGCAAAAACATGTTCCAAGAATGAAAGATGATCGCATTCCAAAAATTATACTTAATTACAAACCAGTAGGAGACAGGAATGTTGGTAGACAGAAAAATAATGGATTCAACTTTTTGAATGAGAATCTATGAGACCGGAACAAGCCACATTGGCTTAATCCGTGATTGTTGTTGTTGATGATGATGATTAAGAAGATTAATATTGATTTTATGATATTTGCTACATTTTTATTTGTCTTTAAAACTGTAATAATTTGATAAAGTAAACTTTCTTTTTATTTAATTCTTGTTTACAGATTATCGAACTTCTATATTCTTTGGTTGTATCTAGTAGGCCGTTACTTACGTTGTTACATTACTGTATACAGCCTAAAAAGGGTCCAGGCCTTCATGGTGCGAGACTTCCAACTTCTCTATCCAGTGCACTCTGTTGCCTGTTCATACATTTCACGATTTAATGACAATCTTCCATCACTGAGTCTACCTATCTTTTCTTAGGTTTTCCTACTGGCCGTTTCCCAAACATCTCCTCCGTCATCACCTTCTTAGGTAAGCATATACATAATTTGTCCATTCTTTGAATGTGTTCAGTGCATTGCATTTTTTTTTAATTTAGCAAGATTAGATATGTCAGGTTCCTTAAAATGGCCATCGATTTCCTTATCATACCTCATTATCCATCTTCCAACCGCTTTTACTGATCCGTAATAGCCTCAAAATATTTATTTCAAAAGAATTTAATACATTTTCAGAGCTCTTTTGTCATAGTCTTATTTTTAACTTTCCTAAATATATTATCTGTAGGAACCCAGAAAATATTATTTGTAATGCTATATAATTATTAATGGCGAAATGGATTGTGGAATGGAAAATTGAACTCGTAATTTCCCTCAATAACTGAGGAAAACAGAGGCCTGAAGTAGGTTCACTTATATATATATATATATATATATATATATATTGAACGACAATTGGCTTGAAGAAGTGACCCAAATGTAAACTTATTTTATTTTTTAATTATTTTACTATATATATATATATATATATATATATATATTAAAACAATTAAAAAATAAAATAAACCAATTGTCTTTCAATAAAGTTTCTTTTTAACTCTATTGTACAAAAAATAATAATAAAGAAATCTGTAAATATAATTGAAGTTAAATTAAAACCACAAAGGTAAAAATAAGGAATGTCACAAAAACCAAGAATCGAGAAAACTTAATTTTAATGTTTGTATAACACTTGTTTTTACCCCGAAACAGTAGTATTTGAATAATTGATTTCAGTGGAACATTCCATGTTTTTCCAATGTTTATCACAGTCATTTGAAAGGTTGAAAAATACACCAGATGTATCTGATTATCTCAATTTTCGCAATTTTGTGACATTCCTAATTTTCCCTATGTTTATAACAATAGTGGGTTTATATTATCGTATAATATTTGAATTTCATATGTAAAATAATTGTAAAAATTAGAGTAAGCATGGCTGTTGTTTACAGATGTGGACGGACTTTTTTCTTAGTGTTTTACAAATTATTAGTCACTTTTTTATGTTTGTCTATGTAAGTTTCATCGTTGAAGATACTTATTGTCACCGTTTAAAGAAGCGTTTAAAACATGTAAGCATATGAAGAGCAAGGCAGGACGGTGATGAAGAGGCGAAATTCATGAAGAACAAACAGGAGACGGATAACACGGGTCTGACAGGGCGACTGACCGCCTCACACAAGTTACAGTCTAAGACAAGAGAAGACATGCGTTTCGCGTAATTAGAATAACATATCTAACTAAACTAAGTTACTGGCATTATCGAACCCGTAGGTTCATGGCCGCGCAGACATAACTCTCCATACATCCTGAGCTAATGTTTTCCAATCATCCCCTGTGTAATCTACTTCCCTCAATTCATAGTTAATGATATTCTCCCACCTTATTCTTGGTCTACCAAATGGGCGTTTTCCCTCTGGTTTTCCTACAAGAAGCTTCCATGCCGCTCTTTAATTCCCCATTCGTAATAAAAAGAGTTTTGAAAAAGTTGTTTATGTTGGGCATTTTACATAATGACAGTCCATTAATATATTCTTAAACACGTACTGAATCTTTGCTTATTAAAACGCTGTCATCTTGTATTCGATAAATTAGCCATATACGATTGGTTACTCCATGAAGGTATTACCTTTTATATCCCTTATTGTACTGTATTCTCATTTCGAAAGACAGTTGTGTTCGGAATATTCTTTGAAATGAAAACCAATTTTAATAAATAGAGGTGTAAGACAAGGGTGTAATTTATCACCTACCCTTTTTAATTTATATATTAATGACATCATCCAAAATTGGAAAAGTAATGTTAATGTAGGTATAAGAATGGACCGTTTTAAAATATTAAATATTTTAAAGTATGCTGACGATGTGGTTATTATTCAAGAAAATGAAAATAATTTGCAGTACTCTTTACATAAATTAAATCAGTTATGCCAAGAATGCAATTTTAAAGTATCAAAGGAAAAAACGAAAATAATGGCATTTTGGGGAAGGTAACATATAAGATAATAAATCATGATAGACAACAAACCTCTGGAACAAGTAAAATATTTTAATTATTTGAGTTGCAATTTTACTATAAACACAAAAACTGAAAGAGACTTAAATGTGAAACTGTCAAGATTTCAAATGATATGTGGAACTATACATAAAACATTAAAGAACAAAACAAGAAGAGATACTAGATTGAAATTTTATAAAACATTGGCAGTTCCTGCATTACTTTAAGGGAATGAAACTGGGTAATGACCAAAAAATACAAAGTAGAATACAAAGTGTAGAAATTAACTTCCTTAGAAGAACAAAATGCTGCACAAGAATAGATTGGTTAAAGAATTTAGATTACGAACAGAGTTAAACATATATCCGTTAAATGATAAAATCAGAGGATATAGATAAAAGTGGTTTAGATATGTAGAAAGAATGAACTAACAAGATTACCAAAAGCAGCATTTAACTACAAGCCAAGAGGTTCAAGGAATGTAGGAAGGCCAATGAAAAGATGGACAGAACAACTGTGAGGCAGAACAGGCATTTTGTCTAGCCCGTGAAGCAAAGAAGAAGAAGATGAAAACTTTTGTAATATATATATATATATATATATATATATAGTTCAATGCCACCAAGTTGTCATTCGACATTCTGGTATTCTCTCCTGGCATGGCGTTATTGTAACCCACTTCTGAGGTTGAGGCGCCTGGAAGGCAGAGTTTACACTGCTCCGATGATGTATGATAGGTGATGATAGTGGTAAAGATGTGCCAGGAGAGTCCTTAACCCTAAACTTAATGAATATGTTAATGATGGCTAGATGATGTTCGGGGACAGTTTGGGCCTTAACGTTTCCTGACATTTGCCTTACAGGTGAGGAAAAACCCCGAAAAAAAAACAATCACCCAGGAAACTTGTCCCGACCGGGGATCGAGCCCGGGCCCGCTGCGTGACAAGGCAACACGCTACCTCAAGATCACAGCGGTGGACAGTAATCAATATATTGTATCTACTATTATACTTGTAATATTTGACACCCCTGAAAACATACCTGTGGGCGCCTCTACTTAAAGCTTCCGAAAACTCCGCAGCTACGGCAATCCACTACCTGTTTGGGTTCATGGTACAGTCCCGAGAGCCCAAAGTTGGTTCCCAGATTTTAAAAATGCCTCAAACTCTACTAAGCAAAATGTGCAATCACTGATTATACCTATTGTGTTATTCACTATGTATACTGAATATATCACAAAATGAATGTATATTTGATTAATCATACCTTTGATAATGGGTTTACAAATCCTGTATGTGCGCGCGCTCTCCACACACGGTAACTCGCGATTAGAGAATGGCAGAATTTGAAGATTCCGACGGAATTAATGGATGGATAATTGTTTTTTAGGTTAATAGTCTTTTAAGAAGGGGGATTATTGATGTTTGCATTGTTGACCGGGTTTCAAGTGGGGCACATTGTTTGAATGCCCCACTGTGTGAGAGCTCTTAACTCGGGAAACAGACCCACTTTCCTTACTACTTCATTCTCTGAAATACTTTTTGTTTTTTTGTTATTTTATTTGTAATTCTTAATTCAAAATCATTCAAACAATTCTATTGTATAAATTATTTAAGTGTTTTGTTGTGATTTCGGGGACATTTTATAGCTTTCCTTTTGAGATGTTTGGACATCTTAGGTTATAATATAACGCCATATTATGGCGTCTTGGATTTGGTTGTATGACAGCAATTGGTCAATTGCAGATTTAAAGACTGAACCACGATTATGCTTTAATATATATACTAGCTAATATCCGGCGTGCGCTGCTACTCCTTAATAAATGTTAATGTGTTTTTACCACCAGCCGTGCGCTGTTATGCTTGCCCAGGAATCCATTTATTCCGATCTTCTTGGCATCAATGAAAGATAAAAATGGTTATTGAGTTATCCGTAGAAGATAAATAGTAAAAGACTGGTGAAAATTCTAAATGTACACATTGTGTTTAATAAAATCAATTTAATAAATATATGCCGTCGCGGACATTTTTGTAGAGTCTTTTGAGATATTCAATTCTGTGTACATTAAATTGGTATATTTGTTATGGTTTAGGCAGCGTAAGCTATTTAAGCGTGAAAACAGGGACTTTATTTCACGTTTTTCACTAAAAAAGTGTGATTTTTAGGGGTGAAGAGGTTAAATATCACAACTCTCTTAGAGCCTATGTTCATCCCGGGAATCTCCCGAACATTTTGTAAAAAGACCCATCACAATCTGATCAACGGTATGGCCGCGCATGAAGTACGAACAAACAAACATTATATATATATATATATATATATATATATATATTATTCTATGACAGCTATAAAACTTGAAATTTCATAGTAGTAGTAGTAGTAGTAGTTACAGAACCATGATAGTGGTTTTTAAATTTGTGACTTCAGATTTGGTATTACAGACTATTTTTGAGTGACCAGCCTCATGGTCTAGTGACTACTGTTCATGGGGTCCCGGGTTCGATTCCCAGTCAAATCATACGAATTTTTCCTTAAAGGGAATAATTCCTGTGGTTGCACGTGGTCTGGAATTTAGGTTAAGTTTAGGTTAAGAAATCTCCAGGCGCTTCATTATCATTTATCGCCTCATATCATCGGGGCAACGTAACTCTGCCTTCCAGGCGCCCCAACTTCAGAAGTGGGTTACAATTACGCCAATGCCAGGAGAGAACTCCAGGAATGTCGAATGACAACTTAAGGCACTGAAAAAAAAACTAGTATATATATATACACACACACACACACACACACATACACACGGAGAATTAAGTTAAGTACGGGAAATGTCGCAAAAGGCCGATCATTAACGGTATTGTTCACTTGGATGGGTAATAACGTTAATACTAACTTGCCCATCTAACACCAACTCCCCATTTTATCATCCTAACTTGACTACATAAGTGGGCAATTAGGATGATAAAATGGGCAAGCAAGTGTTAGATAAGTTAGTCTTAGATAACAAGTTAGTATTAACATTATTGATACTAGTAAAATTCATGGTGATTTTCCGTTGAGGTATTAGTTCACAGTAATATAATGTACGGTTAAAAACTATAATATAGTTACCTTGTAGGTCCGTTTTAAAAGAACTTAAGTTGAGGAGACGGACCTACAAGGTAACTATATTATAGTTTTTAACCGTACATTATATTACTATTAACATTATTACCATCGAAAATAAGCAATGTCGTTAATGACCGACCTTATACGACATTTTCGGTATTTACTTCGTTGTCCGTAATATATATATATATATATGGTATGATAAGAAAAATAAATGCCTGGACGGGATTCGAACCCGGATCTCTGAGTCTGTACCTCAGCGTGATATCCATTACACTACCAGGCGAATCCAATTCAAACACTTATTTTTCTTATATATGTATTATACTCTCCATTATTACTAGATGTCGCGAGAACACTGTCTTCACTGCCATCTTGTAGCTGACTATATCAAGTAAGCAAATTAAAGAGAATATTTATTTTACTTTATAGCAGTGACGCTTTATCGATGTTATAATTAAATGTTTAACATTGAGCAATGCAAGCTTAATATGGTCCAGGCATTTATTTTTCTTATACCATATTAAGCTTGCATTGCTCAATGTTAAACATTTAATTATAACATATATAGGCCTATATATATATATATATATATATATATATACACTATCTACTAAAAATTAATTGAGCACCCATGAGTTTGGTTACTTTAGTATGTCATTTGACTGTTGTGGTTGGTATGTGATGCAGTTAGTCAGAATACCAGTTTAGAACGAGATGGCAGAACTTTTATAATGGCATAATTGTGGGCTGCCACTTCAGTGGACTGTCTAGCAGGGCACTAGCCGCTAAGGTCCAAATCAACATTTACATTCATCCTACGTAAGTGGAAGGACGATGGACATTGTGGCAATGGTCAACGTTCAGGGCGACCGGAAATTCTGACCAACAGAGATCGCAGAACTCTCAAACGTGAGGTAATAAAGAACAGAACACAATCAATGGCTACCATCAGACAGGAGTTTCAAGCAGCAGCAAACGTGACTGTTTCCATTGGAATTTTACGAACAGAGGCCCACCAACTCGGATACAATGGAAGAGCAGCAGCAAATAAGCCGCATATCACGAAAACAAATAAAGCTCAGAGACTTAGATGGTGTTTGGACCATCGTAACTACACCCTGGGGCAATGGAAATCGGTTCTATGGAGTGACGAGTCGAGATTTCATATTTTTTTCGATCTGATGGACTTGTTTGGGTGTGGCGCCTACCAGGGGAAATGTTTCTACCAGAGTGTATAGTGCCTACCAGGAAATTTTGTGGTGGTGGGGTGATGGTGTGGGAGTATTTCTCATACTACGGTGTAGGATCACTGGTGGTAGCTCATGGTAAAATGAACTCTGAGGCATACTGAACAATTCTGGATAACGAAATGCTCCCAACACTATGGCAGTTTTATGGGATGGACCCTTGTTACTTCAAGGATGACAATGCTAGGTGCCATGTTTCGACAGATACTATGCGGTGATATGCGGAAAATAATATTCTTGGACTGGCCCGCTCAGAGTCCTGATCTCAATCTCACTGAGCACCTTTGGGACGAATTGGACCGGCGAGTGAGATCTCAGCAAATGTGGCCAACTTCCATTGTCCAACTGTGTGGCATGTTGCAAGAGGAATTGCGGCGCATTCCAGTGAATATTCTATACAAATTAGTGGAGAGTATGCCTAACAAGGTAGCTGCAGTTATAGTAGCCAGAGGTGGCACCACGAGATTCTAGAGGACAAAACAAAGTGCCCAATTACTTCTTGGTAGATAGTGTATATATATAACTTACATACTGACTCTATGGATACCGTAGGTTCATGGTCGCGCGGACATAAGCTCTCCATACATCTATATCCTGAGCTAATGTTTTTCAATCATCCCCTGTATAATCTACTTCCCTAAAATCATGCATAATGTTGTTCTCCCACCTCATTCTTGGTCTACCAACTGAGCATTTTTCTTCTGGTATTCCTACAAGAAGCTTTCATGGCACCTCTTTGCTTCCCCATTCATGCCACATGTCCTGCCTATCGCAGTCTACGAGACTTAACTGTTCTTATTATATCTGGCTTCCTATACATACCACGTAACTCACTAGTTTCTTAGGATCTATATGGAATATACCTTATATTTCTACATTTGGGGTTTCTTTCTTTCCTTTGCAGTTAGTTTAAATAGTGATTTTTGACATAGACCGCGGATTCTTCCTGACCCCAGCGATGAACACCGAAGAATGGAAGGAACCGAACTTCTCCCCGAGACACGTGTTCACGAGGACCGCCACACATGGATTCCACTACAGAGTATGTACCAAAAAAGGGTTCCACCTCGCATCGAACCGGTACCTCTGCAAGCTATGTGACCAAAAATGTCAACAATACCGCCTTATTGACTGTACAGCAAGAAGAAAGCCTCTAAAATTCTATGCAGACGATAATAACTTCCAGTAATTGTATTATAATGTATACAGTGTGTTTAATAAGTCTTTATAATAGTGATTTTTGAGTAAACAGCTTAATTTTATTCGTTAAGTAGTCCTAACAAATGCCACTCTTGATTTTCAAATCTTTTAGATAAATTGGAAATCGCTCGTGACATTACTTACGATAAATCCAAAGGTATATTTAATCAAAAAAGTATGGATGGAATGAAATTTTATCAATATTTTTATCTAATACCTAAAATTAATAATAATATTGAAGAGTGCTAACGGCTCCAACAATAATTCTTCTTCATAAAATGTCTGCGATAGCTAAAATTTAAAATAGAATTGGGACTTTCAAAGAAAATTCAAGTAGATAGCTAGTTTTAATTTTAAAATATCATGATTATAAATACCGTTAACTTACCCTAATTAAGATAGTTATGGAAACGTTAGTATGCTATGGCATTTAGATTTTATTTACAACACTTGCTGGATAGTAAAACACTTAACCTTGTTTTTAAATACCTACTTGTTAACTTTTTTCTGTTCTATCTTTAGGGTAAGTAATACACTCCTTTTATAATGTTATTAATGACACCAAATTTATAGATGGTACTTTCTTAAAGTCAAGTAACACTAGTTAAATCATTTGTTTTTAAAGATATTCCAATGTTTACTTCTTCCGTCTTTTTTGGACTTAAAACCATTGGATCATAGGAATTGGATTTATTTCTAGACCATGTATTTATGGAAAGCTCCTAAGGTGAGCACTAAGCACAATTTGTGTGTTCTCTCAACACAAACATTAAACAGAAAACGGAAGGAATGTTAATGGTACATGGGATATAAATTCCAATCCGGGATTCGTTTCAGCGACATGAAAACTCGGACAAAATCCATTGCCGAGATTTGAACACGATACATATCACATACGAATCGTATGTTTTACTATACAATCACATAGCTGTGTTATTAAACATACGTTTCTGTCGTACTTACAGCAATGGCAACCATATTGAAAGTTCAGTTTCCAAAATTTCAGGGTTGCCAAACCTATAAATAACTAAACTATACTGTAATATTACAAATTACCTTATAGTGCGGGAAGGAAAACCACTGCCCTTTATGTATATTACGTACAATGTATATACAAAAATATAACCAAAATGTAGTGTTAATATATATTATACGAAACAAATCACTGCATTTTAAATGAACTGAACTTTATTTGAAACAATATAAAACAATAAATTCGAACGTGCCGCCATTTTATACCTGATTAGTGTCACGGCCTGCTCTAGTCTCAACTAATTTATTTTCGGCATTTACCATATAAACATTGGTCAGATTGTTAACACTAGTCAGTTGTTTATAATAAACGCAAGTAGCTTATTTCGAACAAAGGTATTATTTTGCTATTATTTTGAAAACACAATCGTGCAAGAAATAATGTACAAGGCACGTTTGTGAAGTGTTTCACAGAATCTTGGAAATTAAAAACCACTTCCCAGCCCGCATTCTAAGAAACTATTTTTCCATGTTCATCTATTTCTTGCAGAATAGTTTGGAAATGAACGTGCTGTATAAATAGTATTTATTTATTTTTTTACTTGATGACCTGACTTGTTAAGTATTTTCTTTAATACAATACTGCCACTAATTCTTATTAATTGCGATTTTGTAGGAAGTTCCATTTAGTGGGAAAATTGTGAATATCTAATTAACTTTGTTAGCCCTGCAATATTTTTAAAATTCGTTGTTGCCACAATTGAGGTTATGTATTATAAAATGTTTTAAATGACAATCATACACAAAGAGAATAACAACCACAAAATTAGCATCTCAGAAGACATGGAAATTTTAAGAGAAGCAATAATATAAACATACTAAACGAGAACATACCCACAGACCTAAACCATCATCATCAATCATCATCAACAACAAGGATTAAGCCCAATGGCCTGTTCCGATCTCTTTATAGGTCGAATTGGTCCTTCCATCTCTTCAATGGTCTTCCCAACATTCTTCTCCCTTTTGGTTTATAATTATACATTCTTCTTGGTATGCGCTGTTCATTCATTCGTAATACGTGCTGAAGATGAGCATTTTGATAATATTTTATTCTTTCACACAGATTAAATATATTAAATTCTGTTCTTATATCTTCGTTTTTCTTTTTATCAGTGGCACCATAAAACGAAGTCTCAAAGAATCTAGAAGGAGACGCTTTTAAAATTTTATAAAGCAATTGCGGTTCCAACACTACGTATATGGGTCGGAACACTGGATCTTAACCAAAAACCAGGAACGAAGAATAGAAACGTCAGAAATGAGGTTTCTGAGGATTGTGGTTGGCTATACAATAACAGATCGAAAACGAAATGAAAATATACGAAGATAACTAAATATATTCAAATTATTAGATGGAATTGCACAATACAGAGATGAATGGATGGACCACATCAATAAGATGTATCACAATAGAATTCCGAAACAGATTCTTCTTTACAAACCACTAGGACGAAGAAATGTTGGAAGACCCAGTAAAAGATGGGCATGAGATGGGAACAGACCTTAAGGTCTAATCCTTGATGATGATGATGATGAACAAAAATACATGAGACATGAATAATACATGAGCCGAAATAAACCTAGAACAAATTTAATTTGCGTTTCCATGTTAAACTACTGTTCAATATTGTACTGGTTCTCTAAAACACCTATTCAATATGGAAACCATCAGATCGAGTAAATGTGTGTTATACTCTATGAATTGTCTCGCAAAGAACTGGGAGACTACAAATAACGTATATTAATGTTTTGTTTATTCTCACCCAATTAAAAACTTGGTCTTCTCTTCCACTCAACCAACATAAATGTACAAATTACAGTGATACATTATAATACATAGCAAATTAAGATGTTTAAATATATGTATGGTCATACATTTAATATTCTAAACACATGTAATTCATTAGTCCTATGTATGGTATATCAAAATTATTTAATAATGATAATAATAATAATAATAATAATAATAATAATAATAATAATAATAATAATGCAATAAAATTGATTTATTACAAAAAATAAAATATCGCTGTAAATGCCTTATACAGAAAGGGGTTCATGAGAAAAAGAAAGAAAAAAATAAAAACGAAAGAAATGCAATTACCCATAATGAGTCATCGGAGACGATGAATTCTTTATTCATAATTCACTTAACCAATATCGAAGAACATCCTCTGAAAATATATACTTATTTCGACTCTCTATTTGTATTGGATCAAATATTGTATAATTCAAATTCGTTGATATTAATTTTAATGAATTATGAAATATCAATGGTCAAATGAATCACGGCAATGAAATTCCAACCTATGATTGAACAATGTTTTGCATCAACCGTCTAAGCGCCATTAAAAATTGAGATTTTGTTGTCATCAATTGCACTGGCTCATGAAGTAAGTGTATGCACACTTTTAGCGTCAAACCCTTAAATATAGCCTTATTATTAAAGAAAAAAATAAACGCCATCAGTTCTATCAGAGATTTTATGTTTTGCAACAAACATCTATGAAATCAGATCTTCATAAATGCTAATCTAAATGTTGCATCATGCAGCTAAGTGTCAATGTTCCCGCTCGTAAATTGTTGATGCATAACTGTCAAACAAGGAAAATAACTTGCAATAGCTAGTATTGTTAGTCTGGCGCTACAATAAATAGTGAAGATTGACTTAAACTTTAAACGCATTTTTCTCTTATGGTGCATAGCCGGCTAATGAGTGAAGAAAACTAGGAGTTTCTAGTTATTCGTTCGTTATTTGAATCTGTGACCCTGTGACCTTTCGAATGCCGTCTGAGTCAGTATGTTCCTTTGTCTAAATCTCTATTTTTCGTTTGTTAAATGTATCTTAAAAGAAAATAATGTTATATAGTTACCAGTTATTGTATATGGAGCAGAAACTAGGGCTGATACAACAAAAACTAAGCAAATAATAAGCAAATGTGAAGTGAAGATCTTAAGAACTATCCAGGGGAAAACATTATTTAATAAGAATCACAGGGCAGAAATTCAAGACAAAATTTGTCAATATTACATCAGAATCAGAAGAAGAATGTTAATCCTATTGTGTGTGTTTTGTGGGTTATGGGTTTCATGCATAGAGATTCACTGTTTTTGTTTCATTGTCATTTTGATTTTTTCATTAAAATGTCCTTAATAATATAGTTGTATGTTTCAATATTTGTAGTTAAAGAAATGTAGTTTCCATGGTGACATTCCCATAGTATGACATTAATAAACGAAATTTTCGAGCGAGATAATTAGAATTTCCTTAATCTTCATTTTCTCAGAACTACTTAAATGAGGGTTATTGGTTTCATGCACGGTGCCACAGAAATGCCAAATTCAAGACATAACCAGATGTATTATAGATAGATGAAAATATTGGAAAGGTCATATAGAAAGAATGGAAGACAACCGACTTGCAAAAAGAGTTAAAGAAGATAGACCAATGAACGGAGAAGAACAAGAGGAAGACCAGCCAAGAGATGGATAGACAGCGAAAGCACATCCAGTACGTCTTCATCCGAAGAGTGATTTTGGAAATAAACAGGATGAAAAATCCTATAAATTATGAAGGAGAAGAAGAAGGAGGTAGACATTAGATAGACCTATATCTTTTGAAGATTGGAAACATTTTAAAAGTTAATTTCAGAAGATAAAAAATTAGATTATATCATTAAATTCTGTTTTCTAGAGCTTGATGACCTTAATTTATGAGCAAGATGTTCATCAACATTATAAATATTTCCTGTTATGTGGATATAAGCCAGTTAAACCGGGTCACATTCAGGATGTAACTCAACTTTACATAATATAGTATAAATAATGTTCCCAGAAGAACAATGTCACCTGTTTATGTCATACAATTCTCACTTGTCTAGCATTCCATTACACTTAGCTGCTTTGTATGTACATATCTATGTCATAACAAAGATCTTGATAAACACTGTATAACCTTTCAAGGATTAATGTTTTGTTTTAATAAGATCGATTTTTCTTTTTGCTTAAAAAAAGCCAGGAAGGCATGTTTTATCGATATGTGTTATTTTGTTTATTTTGGACATCTAAACTCATAAAAATGGCGCCTCCGTGTTCTGTTAATGTGCAATTTTTTTTTTTGCATTTTCCCGTAACTTTTTTTTTTTTATTTTGGTACACTTTTCTTTTAAACTACATGAAAGATAGGAGAATAATTTTTGGCATGGATGTGCAGTTTAAAGGTAAATTTATCTTTGTGCTATTGATAGTGTTTAAAAATAAAAACAATTGTATACAAAATTGTTAACAAAAAAAATTGGACTTTGAATTTTTTTAAAAGAAATCACAATCCATATCTGAACACAAGCAAACCTTATCATTGTCAAATTAACTATGGACAATAACATACTAAATTTTGGAAACAATTGGATGAGTAGGTTTTGAGAAAATTGTACCAAGACAATACTTCTAAGAAGTTGGATTTTTTATTTTCATTTTTTTTGTATTTTAAATTACTCATGAAGAAATATGTCTAAAAAGTTAACCGGAGTGTCATTATGTTCAGGAAGACTTGTTTAATTAGTGGCATAATTTTTATGCACATAACTTAAGAATAAGCTGAAAAAAATATGTTTTGTATGTTGCATATTTTTTAAACCAAATTGCAAGGAAATCAGTACCGGGTGCCCTTGAAGGAGACTGCATGTCTATTAATCTGTATCGAATATTTAAAACACACTTCGACGTTGAAAATCACAAATGAATTATATATTATCTTCTAATTTAGTAATGAATTTGTTCAGCACGCTTTTTATACATATCTGAGAAGCATTTACAGTATTTATAGAAGAGGTACTGTATGTTCGTACAGTAAGCAATAGTAGCAGTTGAATAAACAAATAAACCGAATTGAAAGTTTTACTTATAAACAATAAATGTAAAAAAATAATCAAACTGAACTGCAAGTGATCTGAGGAAAGATAATACTAAAATGTATATATATATATATATATATATATATATATATATATATATATATATATTTGTTTACAATGGGAAATTCAGTAGCGGAGATGATATCATGCTAACGTTTAAGTTAGAGGTCTCAGGTTGAAGTCCTGATTCAGGCGTTAATTTTTATTTTCATGTAATATCTTAGAAGAATTACACATGGAATCTTTAGAAAACAAAATTTCTGATTATAAGTCAAGATGGATACAACATGTTCATCGAATGGAAGATCACAGAATACCCAAACTAATGTTAAGATATCGACCTGCAGGAAGAAGAAGACCAGGACGTCCACTCAAAAGACTTCTGGATGGTGTTTCTCTTGAGGCCGAAACAGGTCAACAAATGGCCTAAATTCGTGAATGTACTATGATGATGATGATAATATATATATATATATATATATATATATATATATATATATGGTATGGGCATCTCAAGAGGATGACATCTGATAGAATCCCTAAGAATATCTTGGAGTAGAAAATAAATACGAAAACAAGAAAGGAAAGACCTAAAGAAGGTTCGATGGACGGTCTGGGAAGTATGAGTGAACTGGAATTTACAGATGAGGATGTTCAAGACCCCTAAAACTGGAGAAGGCAAATTTCTTGAGGGTGACAAAACCACCGTATTGTGGATAAATTCCGAAAATATGTGTGTGTGTGTGTGTGTGTGTGTATGTGTGAATGCATTAATTCTAGCAGAAACACTTTCCAGTAGGTGTCTGAAGGCTCTGTGCCAAGGCATCTTGCCGTAACCACTCGACTACGACGCGAGACATCTAACCATATATTGAACATAATTTGCTGCCGTTACCACAAACCAATGTGATGTTCATTGTCTGGCCACAGCAGCGCTACTCAAGGGGGGAGGGGGACACATGATAGTGTATAGTGGAACAGGTATCATTACAATATAATACAACTTAATTTGTGGTTCTTGTATCATAATTTACTAGACTGGGTTAGCCCAAGTTAAAAATGTACCGTACTGAGTATATATTATTTCCTCCAGAGATATTCTTATTGCAAATATAGCATTAAAATATACTTTTATTTTTGGCATACAACAACCCTCTCTATTATAGCACAACTCTCATCCCATTACTGAGCATAAATTACCTTCTTCAAATTGGACAAATTCATACTAGTAAAATCATCTTTACTGATGAAACAGAAATCAACAACAGTATAAACTATTTGGACCTAACACTAACAAAAAACTTCACCAACAACAAAATAGAAATTGGCATTTATCGAAAACCGACAATCAACACACTAGCCATAAACAATAAATCGAGACATCCTTTTCAACATAAAATAAGTACATTCAAAAGCCTAATAAATAGGATGTTAAAACTCCCTCTAAATAAAGACAATTATAATAAAGAATTAAATTACATCAAAAACATGGCAAAAATTAATGGCTACAACAAACAAATAATAAATAGCATTATAAACAAACAAAAAAGAAAAAACAACATTACCAACATAACCAAACTTGAAATAGAATCCAATGACAACAAAAAATGGATAACTCTCACGTACACTGGTAAAGAAACATTAAAATTGGCCAACACACTAAAAAAGCTCGATAAGAATATTAAAATAGCCTACAGAACTGACAACAAACTAAACAATTTAATAAACAACAACATCGAAGAAATAGATGAATTCGACAATAAAGGCATCTACAAATTAACATGTACAGACTGCAATAAATTCTACATTGGGAAAACTAACAGAAGCTTAAACATTAGATTCAAGGAACATTTCAGAGATTTCGTTTACAATGGAGGAAAATCAAGTTACGCAAAACATGTAATTCAAGCTGGACACCATATGCATAACATCGATAACACCCTCACAATAGTACTTAGAGAAAACATTCCAATGAGAATAAATATACTGGAGGAAATCGCAATCCTAAGAGAAATCAACAGCAACCTGATTCTCAATGAATACACACCTAATCCACACAATCCTCTGTACAAAATTCTCACAACCAAGTCAGTGCTTCAACAAGGGTCAACAAGAACGGACCTAATGCATTCTGCTGATGATGGGACTAGTCCCGAAAGGCCTACAGAGTTTTAAAAGAACTTAAGTTGAGGAGACGGACCTACAAGGTAACTATGTTATAGTTTTTAACCGTACATTATATTACTGTGGACAAATTCATCTTGTAAATATGAAAGAACCTTCATGAATTTAAAAAAAATTGTGGAAAAAAAGGGGCTAGTGACCTAACAGCCCTCCATATTACAGCACAACCCCCATTCCATTACTGACCATAAATAATTTTCTCCAGATTGCAGAAATTGTTTTTGGAAATATAAAAGATTCTTTCTGAATTAAAAAAAAAATGTATATATTTTTTTGTAAAAAAAAGGGTTAGTGACCTAACAACCCTCTATATTTTAACACAACCCTCATCCCGTTATTCAGAGGTTACGATACCTGAATAACCTTGAGCGGCCAGGTACATAAATATTTCGTGATGTTACGTATAATTAGCTCCTTAACATCAGACACCTGTCCTAGGTCTGTATTATTACGTGCTAAACAATTCCCTCGGTAGTTGTCTGCAGCACCCTAATTTCAAATCCACAGTTCGCGAAATTACGCGTCTACCTTCCCTAAACCTAATTTTAAAAAAATCCCATTTTATTTATAGGACATGTTTTAAAATGGCTGTTGTCTAATCACAATGATTACTTTTATAATGCGATTTACGTCACCTATTTCTGGTGCCAGGATGATCAAGGTTACACACACTAAATTAAGGGAGAGCATGATTAGGTCACTAACCCTTCTTCTCAACCAAAAAATAAATATATTTTAGTTTACGTAGAAAATGTTGCATTTATATACATTTTATATTTATATTTATAAGATTTCGTATTTATAAGATTTTATATTTATAAGATTTTATGTTTATAAGATTTTATGTTTATAAGATTTTAGGTTTATAAGATTTTAGGTTTATAAGATTTTAGGTTTATAAGATTTTAGGTTTATAAGATTTTAGGTTTATAAGATTTTAGGTTTGTAAGATTTTAGGTTTGTAAGATTTTAGGTTTGTAAGATTTTAGGTTTGTAAGATTTTAGGTTTGTAAGATTTTGTGTTTGTAAGATTTTGTGTTTGTAAGATTTTGTGTTTGTAAGATTTTGTGTTTGTAAGATTTTGTGTTTGTAAGATTTTGTGTTTATAAGATTTTGTGTTTATAAGATTTTGTGTTTATAAGATTTTGTGTTTATAAGATTTTGTGTTATAAGATTTTGTGTTTATAAGATTTGTGTTTATAAGATTTTGTGTTTATAAGATTTTGTGTTTATAAGATTTTGTGTTTATAAGATTTTGTGCTTATAAGATTTTGTGCTTATAAGATTTTGTGCTTATAAGATTTTGTGTTTATAAGATTTTGTGTTTATAAGATTTTGTGTTTATAAGATTTTGTGTTTATAAGATTTTGTGTTTATAAGATTTTGTGTTTATAAGATTTTGTGTTTATAAGATTTTGTGTTTATAAGATTTTGTGTTTATAAGATTTTGTGTTTATAAGATTTTGTGTTTATAAGATTTTGTGTTTATAAGATTTTGTGTTTATAAGATTTTGTGTTTATAAGATTTTGTGTTTATAAGATTTTGTGTTTATAAGATTTTGTGTTTATAAGATTTTGTGTTTATAAGATTTTGTGTTTATAAGATTTTGTGTTTATAAGATTTTGTGTTTATAAGATTTTGTGTTTATAAGATTTTGTGTTTATAAGATTTTGTGTTTATAAGATATATTTTATATATTAAATTTATAAGATTTTTTTTTTCAATCTGAGGAATACAATTTTTAGGGCTACTTCCTTGAAAAATATTCAATCAAGAAAAAAAAATGGAAAAGTATCTAGAATATTGTACGTTGTATACCGTACGATGTTGTTTCGGGGTAATAACATTGGCAAAGTGTATTTTGCATTATCTATTCTATCACAATAGCCCTTTTATGAATATGGTATGAAGGCCTTGATAGGTTCCTTCACGTACAATGTCTCGTCATCATTGAATTGACACAGCGGGCCAAGGTTCGATCCCCGGTCAGGACAAATTCCCCTAATGAATGTTTTCGGGTCTTTTCCTCACCTCTATTTTCAAGCGGACAAAGTATAGCATACCTAAAGAAGTACAAAATACCATGAAAACTAACGGTGCTGTAAAATAAATGTCGAGAAACTTTAAGGCTCAAATGGTCTCCGAAAAGTATCTGGCCATCATAATTATCAACTACGTATATCATATTGGCCGTATTTATCATGAAAGAATGGGTATCAAGTATTAAATGTTTGCGATGTCTCTTTGTGACCACTTATCCAATGGGCATCCATATCCTTGTGTGGCCAAAAAAAGTATGTGTGTGATCCAGAATTGGAAATCCTCTCCCAACAGGCCGTGTCATTGTAAAGACCGGGTGGCGTAGGACATGTAAAATTACATAAGATGGAGGAGTTAAACTAAGATTACACACACACACACACACACACACACACACATATATATATATATATATATATATATATATATAAAGTAAAGTGATCCCACTACAGGCCTCGGAAGGCCCTTGGGGTAGTAGGGAGTTAAGGCTCCCACTTTTTCTGGACAATCGACACTTGATGTCAGCCGGGTTGTCAGCCCTGCGTGACGGCCGCCTTTACCTCCAGAACAAGCATCTGGTACTCATTTTAGTTAGAGGCTGTGTCAATCCCAGGGCCATAGTTCCGCCAGAGGGTTTGGGTCAGTTTAGACTCCTGACCCCACCGGGACTCGAACCCTCGACCTTCCGGCTTGTGCGCAGTGCCTTAACTACGCTACGGCGTGCCCCCCCCCACATTATATATATATATATATATATATATATATATATACATGACTTTTAATAGGATTAACGATAATAAAATAATATTTATTATACAGTTGAGTTTCACTAGCGTGGACACTGCGTGGGTAGCGTGAGTTGATGACGCAATGCTTAGCAGTCACTTTTCCCGCTATCGGCTGCAGGTCGAGTGAAACTCACTGTATATATATATATGTGTGTGTGTGTGTGTGTGCATGTGCATGTGATTTAAATAATCTTGGATTTCCCACGTCAAAGATTCAAAGAAATAAATTACATTTTACTCTTTTAGAGGTTAGTGCCAAACAACGGCGGCATTAACCTTTAATTGCCTCTGTTTGTATAATAAATTGGAGAAAAGTGAAAAAGCAAGGTTGAGAGGTAATATTTTATTTAAGGACGTTCTTTAACATTTCCTAATTAGAATCGCGATTCAAAGTTGGGTGTGAAAGAAACAGAGAAATGTTGCTTAGAGAGCTCTAATGGTGCTCGAAATTCTTTTATGCGCCCTTAATCAATGACACGAGTAGCACGGTTTAACCATACTTCAGAAGGAAATCTTATTTAGGTTTTTTGCACTCAAGAGAAATCAGCGACCATGGTTGGTTTTGAATCCGTGAATCTCTGAACGAGAGAGAGAATATATATATATATATATATATATATATATATATATATATATATATATATATATTTGCGCGATAGTGCGTTTTGTCAGCAATGACGACCAATGATTTGAAAGTTCAACTTCCTACATTTTGGGGTTGCCAACCTAAATAACTATACTGTAATCTTATATATTACAAAACGCGTGTGGAGAGTAAAACCACCGTCCTTTATGTATACTACGTACAATGTACATACAAAAAATATCCAAAAGATAGTGTTAATATATATATTATACGAAATAAATTACTGCATTTTAAATTAATTGAACTTTATTTGAAAAATATAAAACAATGAATACGTACTTACCGTAATTTTATCACCAATATTGTCTCACGGCCTCCTGTAGTTTTAACCAGTAAACATTGCCCACACTGTTAACGTTAGTCAATTGTTTATAATGAACGCAAATATTTCCAACAAAGATGTTATTATTTTACTAATATTTATTATTTTGAAAACACTATCGCGCAAAAAATACAACGCACATTTCTGAAGTGTTTTACAGAATCTCGGAAATTAATAACCTCGCTATCGCTCGGTTTTTAAACATTTTCCTCGATTCTATAAAAACCACTTCCCAACCTCGCGTCGTAATATACTAATATATATAGTCATTAGATCAGTGTTTCCAAATAAATAAGTAAAAACTGAAAAAAAAAACAGAAATTAAATAAGTGCAACATAAATATCAAAAACTCTTCGTAATGATATCCCTTATATTTAATTGCATATATGCAATGCGAGTACATTGCACCAATGTATCATTTTAGGTTACTACATTGATCCATAGTATAGATTTCGTTTTTTGACATCAGTTTACTAGTTTACGTACATGTGTGACATCCAGTCTCATGAATACGAAATGCAGGAATTCGAAATGATGGGTGTGACAGTATTCATGAAGCAAGTAGACTGTTTTGCAGTCGCCTTGGGACGTGGCTGTGGGAATGTGGTGAGAGTTTGTTTACCTCGTCCATAGTTCAGTTCTCGATGTCGACAAACTTTAATTCAATATGAAAAATACTTTATTCGTATTAAAACGCCCTTTAGACGATTTGATAATTTATTAACCATTAAATTGGCAATGTATCCTGTATGATACATCAAATGGTTTCATTTATTCAATAATTTAATAAACCAGAAGAAAATGAATGAGAATAAATTATTTCACCGTGTGTCGAATTACGTAATGTCCCTAATAACAGTTATGCACGATTTCGTTTTCATCTGCGGTCCGCCACATTTGAATATCTGACACGAGAAATTAGTGTTTTGCCAGTTTAAGAGAAGTTTGCAGTATGCATAACGAGTCGTGAAAATTATTTCCATTTTTATTGTTGCAATTATATATATACATACATAAATGTGTGTGTGTCTATGTGTTATATTGTAGATTTTTGCGGATATAAGTATGATTAAGAAAGTTTTTTGGGTTTTCCGCGTCATGGATTCAAGGTCGGCCTCTGGCCACTGATTCTGTAGGATACATCAAATGGTTTCATTTATTCAATAATTTAATAAACCAGAAGAAAATGAATGAGAATAAATTATTTCACCGTGTGTCGAATTACGTAATGTCCCTAATAACAGTTATGCACGATTTCGTTTTCATCTGCGGTCCGCCACATTTGAATATCTGACACGAGAAATTAGTGTTTTGCCAGTTTAAGAGAAGTTTGCAGTATGCATAACGAGTCGTGAAAATTATTTCCATTTTTATTGTTGCAATTATATATATACATACATAAATGTGTGTGTGTCTATGTGTTATATTGTAGATTTTTGCGGATATAAGTATGATTAAGAAAGTTTTTTGGGTTTTCCGCGTCATGGATTCAAGGTCGGCCTCTGGCCACTGATTCCAACGTTTCGGCATGATCCCACATTATCATTCCTTGATAATGGCATGTGGGATCATGCCGAAACATCGGAATCAGTGGCCAGAGACCGACCTTGAATCTATGACGC
Organism: Diploptera punctata; assembly: GCA_030220185.1. Classification (NCBI taxonomy): domain Eukaryota; kingdom Metazoa; phylum Arthropoda; class Insecta; order Blattodea; family Blaberidae; genus Diploptera; species Diploptera punctata. The sequence continues at coordinate 540,296 of JASPKZ010003794.1, forward strand.
GGAAAACACAAGAAACCTTTCTTATATATATATATATATATATATATATATATATTCTAATATGTTTCAATAATTTTAATGCATTACGCATTTAATTTAACAGTTTTTCATAAATTGATTTTTTTTAACTGTTTCTCGTTAAAGCTCAGTCGATTATTAATTATATCAAATCAACTTCCTTATATTGATGAAGTTCAAATAATTCTAAAGGATCATCTGAAGAACATTTCAATAGATACCAGCAAAGTTGTATGCAATACAATCATTTTTATATGAACCTTAATGTTAATGAGTTACAAAAACGAAGTCTGATCGACAACCAGTTTAATTTATTTTCTCAATGAAAATAAAAACATAAAAATTCATAGATGTCAATTGCAAAAATAATTAATTACGATAATGGATTTATAACCTTTTTCCGTGGGTCTATCTCGTAGTTATCATGTTCATCTCTGGTTACGAGGATCATGGGTTCAAATCTGGTGATGGATTTTTCAGAGCTTCCTTCGGAAGAGAAGTAAAGCAGTAGATCCCATGTTCTAGATTAACAACACGTAAGATAACCCAAACCCTGACATAGCAAAATGTGTCTGTCTATTCATTCCCAGATTTGAAGTGTGACGATAATGGATCTTTAGGCTTTCGTTAAATAAAACTTAACAAAATACTGTAATATATATATATATATATATATATATAGCTTTCATATATTGTGACCACAGACATAAAAATATAGGGTATTCCTTTATGTTTTTCCCTGGGAGTAGTTAATGTACGTAGTAAATTAATAATAATAAATTCGTTATCCCAGTCAAAGTTATATTTGTTCAGGAATTCTTCGACGTTTCGATCTCCTTATGTGAAATCATTCTCAAGACTTAGTTTTAGTTATCAACCGTAATGGAATAAACATAATTTTGACTTGGATAACGCATTTATTATTTTTAATTTAACTATAAAAATATAGTCTGAGAAATCATATCTGGTAGCATTGGGTCTAATAAAATGGAGCGGAAGGCAGAATTTGCTCCTGACGCCTTATTGTTTGCGTGTTTCCTTAGAGCAAATGTTAAAGTTGGAGTGTAATTGTATTAATTTCATATTATTCTAAAGTTTATTTATGTTAATTTATTTTAATTATTCATTATTTTATTTTAGTTTTCTTGCTAAAAGTATTTTATTTAGATTACGATTGTAAGAAACGGACAGATGAACTAGACACACATTGTTATAAAATTCATCATTAGCAGCATTGTACCTTAAGGCCTATTCCGATCTTATGTTAGAATTGGTCTGTCCGTCTTATACCGGACCTTTCTATATTTCTTCATTGTTATAAAATTACGACATATAATCTAGCGGTGGCAGCGATTTCCTGCTTCAGACCTACATTATATTGAGCGTAAAGTGAAAATGTTTCAAATTATGATGGCATAGTATATTACGATGCGAGGTTGGGAAGTGGTTTTTACAGAATCGAGGAAAATGTTAAAAAACCGAGCGGTAGCAAACATGCGTTGTACATTATTTTTTGCGCGTTGGTATTTTCAAAATAATAAATAATAACATATTCGTTGAAAATATTTTCGTTCATTATAAACAATTGACTAACGTTAACAGCGTGGGCAGTGTTTATTACTTGAATCTACAGGAGGCCGTGAGACCAATTAGTGATAAAAAGACGGCAGGTACGTATTTGTTTTATATTGTTTCAAATAAAGTTCGGTTCATATAAACTGCAGTGATTTGTTTCGTATAATGTATATTAACACTATGTTTTGGATTATTTGTATTGTATGTAGTATACATAGAGGATAGTACCCACACGCATTTTGTAATACGTAATATCACAGTATAGTTATTTTATTACAGTATAGTTATTTAGGTTGGTAACCCCCCAAATATAAGAAGTTGTACTTTCAATCATGGTCGCCATTGCTGCAAATACGATAAATTGCACTCTCGCGCAAAACATATTTTTACATAATATATTCTATCACAATAACTCTTTTTGATCAGCCACTCACTTTTAACATTTTTTAGTGATGCAAAGTTAGCAATTGTTTGTCTATCTATTTATGTCTGTGTTCAGACGTTTTATTGTTGTTGTTATTGATAATCATTCGAGGCTGAATGTAGTATTTGGAATGATGATAGTTGCAGTATTTATCACAATTTGAATACAACTGTGGAATTATAATAAAATGCCGCCATATAACAATGTAGCACATGAAAGCTCGCAAGAAAAGTTATGAAGTCGAGGTTCGGAGTTCGAGTCACAGACATGTGCGACCCTTGTAAAGTAGGCTGTGTATGCTGTAGTTGTAACGGGATTCTTTCCTAGTAGGTAACGACGATTCATGTGTAGTGAAACCGAATGAGTGAGTTTCAAGGTTACCAACTTCGACTGTCTCAGAAATTAATGTCAAGTGTTTTGAGGTAGGTAATAGGAAACATAGATGCCGGCATGGGCAACCTTTGCCTTCTGCTAGGGCAAAAAATATTTATTTTACTGCTTTTACGGCAAACACCTCACCGAAGTTTATAATCAAACAAAACTAAATCCATGGCGCGACAGACCTAGAAGGATTGTCCTAACAACCGACTGCCAGCCTCTATTTTATTTTATTTTATTTTTTTTGTTTAATCTCCAATAATATGAACCCTATTTCACCATCCGGTATGTTAGGGTTTTAGTTACAATACAATTAAATATTTACAATAATTTAGAGTATGGTTAATTTCTAGCGTTACATTAATCATCGGTAGACAATCATCCAGCCATTATAGAGTTGGTATGTGACCAACATGTCGGGTCCCCTAGCCATTATAGGTGTTATCTCAACCTGAAGCCGCTAATTATTGTAGCTACCCAAATTCATTACATTATTGGGTGAGCTCCAGTCCCATACTGGCTGAAATTCCATGAGAAAATGCCTTCATCCGTGGGGACGCGAATCAGTGCAATTCCCATAGCTCTGCACTAAGGCATGATGCCTTGAACCACACGACTATGGCGCGGAACTGTTTATAATCATGCTAGTCCTAACTCGAACTAATATGAAATAATAGTGATCTTTGAAACAGAAATCCATTATAACTAAACTGTAATTTTCAAATAAAATCTTCTATGTCAAAATCATATTGAAAGAGCGCATACCGGCATAATTTATGACATGATCGAAGCAAGTGTAACAACTTAATAAATATACAAATGGGTCATATCAAGTTATGTAAATGTAGTTGACACCACATATTTTAAAACAAATAAGATAACATTCGCTGTAATTTCTGAAACATTTTCCTCGCAGTATAAAGTGATATATTCTTCTTTCATCTACTACTGTTACCGCCATGGAATTAAAGCAATAGACCTGTTTCCACATCAAGAGTCCGCATCCCTCCATCTAGTTATGGGGCGCCCAATATTTCTTCTTCCTTTGGGTTGGCAGTGAAGCAAAATTCGTGGGTGTCTATTGGGTGTCATTCTTTCTATATGTTGGAGCCAGTTAGATCTTGAATTTTGAATTTTATCCGTAACACTGTAGAAGTTTAATAAAGTTCTTATTTCTTCATTATATTTCTTATCTAGCAATATATATTTAATATTTTTAAAAAGTTTATTTTAATGAAGACAGGCATGTTGCGTTTCTTAAACTTAAAATTTTAATTCCGTTTTGTTCATTCGTTTCCTACATAATTGTACAATAAAAATATAATACGGTTGATTATGGTGGATAGACGGTGTTCGAATACTATTTTGGGTTTTAAGGTTTACTAAGATTTGCTTTAGAGGTACGAAAAACTCACCTACGAAGCTTTTTCCGACCCACTGCGTCCAAGAAAACGACGTTTCTCCTACATCATTGGGGTGAACAGTCTGTTTCATTTTCGAGAATAAGAAATTGACATTTCTTGTGAGAATTTAAACTTCTACATTTTTTTTATTGCGAAACCCTTGCATCCGAGATATGGACACTTAAAACTCACTTGCCTAACATAGGGATCGATGGAAGACCTTAGTGAATGCAGCATTAACTGATGGGTTCCATAAGCCACATAGATAGTTAATGCAATTGTTTTTATTTTTTTGCTATTATTAGGTTCATAAATTTAGTTTACTGTTAGTAGATTACTTGAGAGAGCAAACGTAAGCAAGGTGACGGTTTTCAGTAACAGTACACGTATCAAGCTAACATTAACATCGGCATTTTAAAAATAATGCAGGTTGCTTTAAGTAAGATTCAGCATGTCATTGTGAACGATAACAGATTGAAGGTAAAATTGTTAGAATGGTAGACGAATTGGTCGCTGACATAATGATGCAAAGGGTGTGTTAAGTCTTTTCAAAGCGAAAAAGAAACAATTAATACTTGTCAAACACATACGTTCAACTTACTCTCCTCTGTACACAATACAAGAATAGGTCATCTGCATAAAGTGGTTCGTAAATTAAAAATAGAAAGCTTTAAAGTCATCTAACCGCCTAGAGCGGAACTCGAAGCACGAAAAGTGCAATGGGTGCCATTGGAACACATTTTCTGAAGGAAATCTGCTTAGTGCCTACAGTTAGGTGGCGGAGATTAATAACACTGGTCAACATGACTTTTCTCTCATGAGTATCAATAGTTGTACTTAATGCAGTTTTTTTATCGTGTTTTGAATTATGTATTCGGAATTTCTCTATCGCCCACAGTTTTTTATTTCAAGTTCAATTAATGAATTTAAATAATTATTTTTAATACACTTTTTTCGTCAATTTATCCATTGTAAAATAAAACCAAATGAGCTAACTCAAATGGTTTTCAGCTATGGAAAAGAGATTTCAAGGCAAATGGAATCCTAATATGCTGGCCGATTATTGTTGGACCATCAAGAGAGATGCTCCACAGGCGAAATATAGCAGAAAATCGTCATTTCTTACTTTCTAGGTGAGTCCGAATGTTCGAATATTGTGTACTTATGAATGTAAAAAAATATTAAAGTGTTTGAAATTATAAATTCCTGTCTCTCGGAAACCTTGCGTGATGGAGAAAAAAAAAACAGTTTTTTTGTTGCTCAGTGTAATGGTTTGGGAACCAATATCCGCTCCGTGGCGCAAGCGGTTAGACGCTCGCCTCTCACCGCTGCGGTCCCAAAATCGAGTCTCGGTCACCCCATGTGGGTTTCGTGGTGGACGAAAAACGGAGTTTGGGCAGGTTTTTCTCGGGATTTTTCCCGTTTTTCCCTGTCAATTTCATTCCACCATTTCTCCATACTAAGTTCAGTCATCTCGTTTCATTTAATTCATCCGCCCCTGTGACGGTGCGTCAGGAGAGGTTGGCCGGCACCCTTGTCGTTCACAGACCTCTATAAATATAGGGGCTTCATCTCATCTCATTCCTCGACCCGACACGAGTTGAGGATAGTTTATTTTTATTATCTATTTCCTGTAGGTCCCAGTGACATATCATATTCCAGATGTCTTCGGAGCAAAGCAGTAAGCCAGCCCTCCCCTTCATTTAAAATGCTGGCGAGTCATTGGTTGCGTTGCACGTGTCTGGTGGGAAATCCCACAACAGCATTATTCACAATATTACGATATAAGTCAGAGACTCTTGTCGTCCCAACTCCTTTGAAATAACGTAAAAATGAAAATATATAAAACTATTATTCTACCAGTTATATTATACGGATGCGAAACATGGACTCTTACTTTAAGGGAAGAAAGGAGATTACAAGTATTTGAGAATAAAGTTCTTAGGACAATTTTTGGACCAAAGAGAGATGAACAGACAGTTGAATGGAGAACACTTACATAACAGTGAACTACATGGTCTTTATAGGAAGCCAGATATAATAAGAACAGTTAAATATCGTAGACTGCGATTGGCAGGACATGTGGCACGAATGGGGAATGAAAGAAGTGCATGGAAACTTCTTATAGGAAAACCAGAGGGAAAACGCCCAGTTGGTAGACCAAGAATGAGGTGGGAGAATAGCATTAACTATGATTTGAGGGAAGTAGATTATACAGAGAATGATAGGAAAACATTAGCTCAGGATAGGGATGTATGGAGAGCTCATGTCCGCACGGCCATGAACCTACAGTTTCGATTGTGCCAGTGAGTTATTACAACACAAGTTCTTGTTTTTTTCCCTCAGTATCACTTATGTGCTCAAGTATTGATGAAGCGTTGTGTTCAGTAAAATTAAAAAAAGTGTTGAGCCTACGGTAGTGAATGTGATATATTTAGCTGGCGTGTGCAAGTGTTTTTTTAATAAGTGCAGTATCCATTTCTCAAAAGATGTCCGATAAAACGTTATTGAAAAGGAGAACCCTCACACGGCGATTAGAGATTCTTATTATTGGTATTTATTATTAATATTAGTATTATTTATTATTATTGGTATTCATTATTAGTATTATTTATTATTATTATATTATTAGACTATTATTATTATATTATTATTATTATTATTGGTATTCATTATTAGTATTATTTATTATTATTATTATTATTATTATTATTATTAATTTCATTATTATTTTTCTTTTCCAAATGCCCCAGGTTTGTTTTTCGACATTCCTGGTTTCTCTCCTGGCATGGCGTACTTGTAACCCACTTCTGAGGTTGGGGCGCCTGGAAGGCGGGGTTACGTTTACCCCGATGATGGGTGATGATGATAATGGTGCGCCAGGAGAGTCCCTAAGATGAATATGAATGATGATGATTGCGATAGCCATATGATTTCGGGGGCCGTTTGGGCCTTAAAGTTTTCCTGACATTTGTCTTACAGGTGAGGAAAAACCCCGATAAAAACCTCACCCAGAAAAACTGCCCCGACCGGGGATCGAACCCGGGCCCGCTGCGTGACAAGGCAGCACGCTACCCCGAGACCACAGCGGTGGATGTCAGTATTGCATTTCATTGTTGTTAAACAAGTATGTTATGAAACCGTAATTGCATGTCGATGTACTCGTAAGGTTTATCCGCTTGTGAAGTGCGATTTTTTCGCCGTTACAACCACTGTTTACATCTGCTCCATAGACATCTGGAACCGACTATAGATGACAAAGAGACTGCTATGGTTTGTGAGGGCATTCTAGCGACCCAGGTGCACTCAGTGATGCATTGTTCCCCTCATGTAATGCTATATTTGAAGGTGACAATTCCCGTATTCAAACTACCGGTTTGAGAATCTTGAAGGAGAAGTGAGGCGATACCATGGCCAGCTCAATCTCCAGATCTGAATATTATCGAGGCAATGGGGTGTGGTGTGAATTGGAATCAAGTCTATCGACAAAATTTTCACCTCCTTACTCTCTTAAAGAGCTAGAAGACATTTTCCATAGAGAATGGTACAAGATGTCCATAGAATACTTTCATAAGTTGTACCCGTATGAATAGGTTCCAAGAATAATTACAACAGTTATAAAAATTAATGGTGACCCTATATCATATTACTGAAAATTTAAAGGTGTTATCATTATTTTGTCTATCCCTTGTATATTACTTACATATAGATAATTAAAAATAATAAAGTAATGTGTATGTAATATTATCATTATCATAGTCCATCACGAATTTAGGCCATTTCTTGACCTGTTTTCGGTTTCAATAGAGATATTCTACAAAAGTATTTTGAGTGGACGTTCTGGTCTTCTTCTTCCTATAGGTTGATAGCTTGATATCTGCTTGGGTATCCTGTGATCCTCCATTCGATGAACATGTTGCATCCATCTTGACATAATCAGAAATTTTGTTTTCTAAAGGTTCCATGTGTAATTATTCTAAGATACCTTAATTTTTTATGATATAATAGTGTGTATCCAGCAGCCCTTCGAAGGTATCTCATTTCAGCAGATCTAAGTCTCTGCATTTCCTTCTGTTTAATTTCAATACTTGGCTCCTATAAACAGAATTGGAAGAGCCAGAGAACTGTTAATTATTCCAGGCTTATGTCACGATTTGTTAAACTCTGCCATTATTTCAAAACTGAAGTGTCAGTAGTTGATCAAGAATATTACTAAGACTATTTAACTCATGCCCCAAATGGGAGTGAATGACCAATCACGTTTCAATGATTTTTTATTTACAACCAATCACAGTCGTGTTTCGCCTAGAATTTACCAACTAAAGTTTATCATAATAAAGAAAGCACCTCCTTTTTAACATTCTGAATAGGTTATAGCATTATTTTGCAGAGACTGACTCTCCAAGAAATACGGCTACCAGATTGTATATATAGTGCATGAATGACAACACATAGCGCATGCGGGAGTTAATATAAAAACCTTTGTAGCAATTGATTATACCACAAAAAAAACATTGCTTGCACTTTCTTAAATGTATTTTTTTCCCAGGTAATAACATTCCAGAAAAATATAATTGTCATATTTACATCATAGGACATCAGAAATGAATAATATACAGTTTGATGTGTTTCAATTTTTCTCCACTAGAGTGCATTATTACAATATTGCGTTCTTTGGCAATAAATAACTTGATCTGGTTGCAGTGATAAACAAAAGAAGCAGATGAAGCGTACCTATCGCTTCTCATATGTTTTCAAACATCGCCGTTTACATTAAATATATAAATATTTTAAAATAACTATAGTTAAATAATGATTTTTGAGTAAACAGCTTAATTTTATTCGTTAAATAGTCCTAACAAATTCCACTTTTGATTTCCAAATTCTCTAGATAAATTCACTCCTCACTTCGTGAATTTATCGATAATTTGGAAATCACTCGTGGCATTACTTATGATAACGTGTGCAAAACGAATTGAAAATTAGCTATCTAACTCTAGTGTGCATGTTGCAATAGCATAAAATACTATTTTATTGAATGGGAAGTATGTATAATTAATTCAAGTAGTATTGTAATAACTTTTTTATTTGATTGAATATCATTAATATTTATGGGATTTGTATTTTTTATTTCTTCTTTAGCTATTTGGAAAGTCAGTGTTGGCAAATCTCAATATTGGTATTTTGGGATCAAAGTAAGGTTGAAGGAATGCATTTAAGAAAAATTAGAAAGCTAACCTAACACACTGGCCTGTAAGAATAGAGTTGATGCAAATTCTTGAATGTTTAAGTATTCATATTATGTGCGTACTCTTTCAGTTTACTTATTTGCATTCTTCTCGTTTCCATATCTTAAGTTGTCCACCTGCGCATGTAACCTCATTCGAGAATAGTGAAATGTAGGTACCAGTATTTACATATTTTTATGTTCTGCTTGAAATCGCCATAGTAATTAAAGAAAACCGATGAACCAATGCCTGAAATGGTTAAAAAACACCTTGATCTAACATAGTGAATATGTTAACAGTTTATATAAGCCTACTGACTGAAAACGAAATCTATCGATACATTTTGAGATGCAGTTCAAGGATATTGACTGTTCGTTAAAAATAACCTATGGTCTCTGACACTTTATTACAGAGTAATTTGTTGTTAATTTGTGTTATGTTCATCAGGCCTGGGTGTTTTTCAACAGATAGATTTTCATCACCATCTCTGTGGTACAATGCTCATGTGTTTGGCTGGGATCCGGTGCCAGAATTCAATTTCCGGTTACACCACTGAATTTAATATATATATAAGGTCTAGTCCGAAGGTCAGCTGAACTTCATGAGTATAGCTACGTAGCAATATGATATAAGTAGCTGAATCCAGCTTAATCCTGTAACTGGCAAAACATTAATTTTTCATGCCAGTTATTTAAATGTGGCGGACCGCACTGAAAACAAAATCACGCATGTTTATTGTGTAATTCGTTACACATTTAAGTTATTACTATTTGTTTGTTTTCTTCTGTTTTATAATTTTTATAATATAGGCCTACAACTTTCCTCAGTAGAGGATTGCCTCAAGGGCAAAGTGATACAGAACATTTTTTGAAACTGATTAAATACATTTTGTAAATGCATTAAAATTTTTCAAATTGTAATTTAAGTATACATACTATAAAGTAAAAATTTTGTAAGGATCGTTTCTTAAAATTGAAATTGATCTTCTAATGGCAGCGATGGCGATTTTAGAAAGATACACTCTGTCCAAATCTAAGAAATTCCCAAATTTAGATAGGAATTCTGGTATAGTACCTCTTGCTCCGATCATCAATCCTGTGGCAGTTACACTATGTAATTGGTATTTATCTTTGTAATAGTCAATTGTTGGCTCATATATGGCTTTCTTTTCAGAGCCAACTTCCTCAGGTTGGCCACTATGAGTCTCAAAACGGATTGTGAGATATAATATCTAAATGCAATAAATCGATCCAATTGATGTAGCCTATATGATACATTGTCAATTAAAGGGTTAACATAAAATAATAATAAAAAAACTAGCCAAAAGTAAGATTGAAGTTCTAAGTACGCTAACCACATCGCTTTGTATATTGACATATGATAGCGAATGACAGCAACCATTTGAGTCGGCCTTAGGTCTTTGGAGCTCTCACGGCACGTATTTATTTTTGAAGGAAGCAACCATATTAGACTTTTTTAATGTAATTTTCATAAGATTATATCTAGCTGCAATCCGAGGGGATTGAATTGAATGCGTTATGTGCAAAAAGTGACTTCAAAGTGTCTTATACGTAACAAGATATGTGTAGCTATTTGTGTTGACTATTTAACTCATGCCCCAAACGGGAGTCAATGACATTGGTCATAATTTCAATTATTTTTTATTTACAACCAATAACAGTCGTGTTTCGCCTAAAATTTACCAACTAAAGTTTATCATAATAAAGAAAGCACCTCCTTTTTAACATTCTGAATAGATCATAGCATTATTTTGCAGTGACAGAACGCAGAAGAAATACGGCTACCAGATTGTATATATAGTGCATGAATGTCAGCAGAAAGCGCATGCGATAGATAATATAAAAACATTTGTAACAATTGATTATACCACAAAAAGAAGAAAACACTGTTTGCACTTTCTTAAACGAATTATTTTCCAGAAAATGACGTTGCAGAAAAATATAATTGACATATTTACATCATAGGACATCAAATTAATTAATACCTATAACGTTGGTTATAAATTTCTCCACTAGGGTGCATTCTTACAATATTGCGATCCTTTGGCAATAAATAATATTACGATCTGGTTGCAGTGATGAACAAAGGAAGGAAATGAAGCGTATCAATCGTTTCTCATTTGTTTTCAAACATCGCCGTTTACATTAAATATATAAATATTTTTAAATAACAATAGTTAAATAATGATCTGTGAGTAAACAGCTTAATTTTATTCGTTAAATAGTCCTAACAAATGCCACTCTTGATTTCCAAATTCTCTAGATAAATTCACGACTCACTTTCGTGAGTCGTGAATTTATCACTAATTTGAAATCACTCGTGGCATTACTTATGATAACTACGTAGTTAAACAGAAGCGAGTCAAATGCCTTTGCTTTAGTTTGTTACTTTAGTTATTTACTTCGTAAAAACTAAGTTGAAATAAATTCAACGCATGGTAATAGTTTTGACGGCGAAAGATGCCTCATCTGCAAGTAAAATGAAGTTCATTGTCAGCATAACCAATGTAATTTGTTTAAATATCAGTGCATCATTTTAAATAAGCATTTAAAAAAAGTTAATTACAATTGAACGATGTTATGCATCAATCGGCTAAGCGCCATTTTTAAAAAATGGTATTCTGATGTCATCTGTTGCACTGGCTCATGAAGTAAGTGTACGCACACTTTTAGCACCAAATCTTTAAATATATCGGCTTATTATTAAAGAAAAATGTAAACACCATTAATCCTATCAGAGATTCTATGTATTGCAACAAACTGCTTTGAAATCACATCTTCATAAATGCTATTTAAATGTTGCTTCATGCAGCTAAGCGCCAAGTGTTCCCGCTCTTAGATTCTTAATCCATCCATCCATAGTAATTCGCCCGAGGGCAGGTCTTTCACTGCAATCATAGCATGTTCCTGCTATGCTTTGCTGCTTTACTAGGGAATTATAGGTGTGGTAGTTTCCCATCGCTTTCCACACCGGTGAAGAATAGTGATGATAATGATAAGGATGATGGTGATGGCCGGATGGTTTTCGGAGACCGTTGGGCCCTAAGCTTCCTGACATTTGTCTTACAAGTGAGGAAAAACCGAAAAAAACCTCGCCCAGGAGCCTGTCCCGACCGGAAATCGAAACCGGGCCCGCTGCGTGAGAAGGCAGCACGCTACCTCAAGACCACAGCGGTGGACAGATTCTTGATGCATAACTGCCAAACAAGGAGAATAACTTGCAATATCCAGTATTGTTAGTTTGGCGCTGCAATAAATAGTGAAGATTGACTTAAACTTTAAACTATTTTTTCCCCGAAACTTAGATAATGGCGCATAGCTGGTTGATTCATAACGCCATCCAATCATGGAAACAATTTGATACACGAATAAAAGAAATATGACATTGAAAAAAATTGAAGATCAGAAAAAGTAACACATATTTATGAATAAAAACTGGATGGAGAATTAACCAAGTTGATAAAAGAAGGAATAAATTCATTAGAGGACGTTAATAGTAAATGGAAGCTATAAAAATGTGGAAAATATATACAGCTGAAGGCATGTTAGATACATTATATGAAAGAAGAAATAAATAAATGAATACAGAGTTCCAGTAAATGGCATTTTACATTACTAAATATAAAATGCACGTGAAACGAAAGTAAGAATCCTCAAGACATTAATAAAAATAAAACAGGTATTGATGTATGAAACTGACACGTGGATAATGACGGTAGGTGATATGGCTAGGCTTCGGATATTTGAGAAAAGATGTTGAGGATGATAGATGGACTTGTCAAGCAAAGCGGAGAATGGCGTCTCAGGCACAATAAAAAAAAAGACTATGTAATCAGTTGATCTGGCGAAGAGTTTGCAAATTGGCAAACTTAATTTTGAAATAGGCCTATTTGTCTTCAATTAAACACCAAAATAAGTTCAGGCATAAAAGATCAGGTGAACGGGGTGTCTAGTTCGGAAATGCGTTGTTACTGTATATGATTGGACGGTCTATACTTCTTTTATCATCTACAGACTTCGTTTTCAATTCTCCACCTTACTTTCTACTATACAGGGCAAGTCAAAATGTTGTGCAGGTTTTCAGAAATTTATTATGTGAAATGTAATGAACATATAATATTGTGAGACATATTGTATGAAAGGTAAACTCTCAAAGTTTTTTTTTTAAATATTCACAGATGTTCTATGTGAGCGCCTTTTGTTACACGACAGATGTCAAGCCGATATTCAATCTCCTGCCAAACTTTCTGTAGCAGTCCGCGGTCGATATCAGCAATGGCTGCGTGTGATGCGGGCACGCAGTTCATGCAGTGTTGTTGGAAGTGGTGGTACGTAAACATGATCCTTTACAAGACCCCACATGAAGAAATCACACGGGGTTAGATCGGGTGAACGAGGTGGCCAATGAATGAGTTGTTGATCACCCTGAGATGCACGGCCTATCCAGCGTTGTGGTAAAGCCGTATTCAAATGGTCTCGAACACTGCCATGGTAATGTGGAGGGGCACCATCCAACTGCAGAATGAAATCTGGACTATCCGCTTCAAGCTGCGGAAGGAGCCATTGTTGTAGCATATCAAGGAAAACATGTCCGTTCACAGTACGTTCATGAAAGAAAAAGGGCCCAATAAACCTTTGCATGGGAAATGGCACAAAATACATTCACTTTCGGAGAATCGCGTTGATGTTCCAGAGTTGCATGGGGGTTACCAGTTCCCCAAATCCTTACATTGTGTCTATTCACTTTTCCTGAAAGGTGGAAAGTCGCTTCATCACTGTAAACTACCCTCTCATGGAACTCATTCTCTTCCATTAATGCGAGAAAATCAACACAGAAGGACGCTCGCAAAGCATAATCGGCGGTGTTTTAAGGCTTGAACCAGTTGCAAGTGGTAGGGTTTCATCTGTAAACGTTTCCGGAGAATCCGCCATACAGTTTTTTGTGTGTAGTTGAAGTTCTGTCGCTCCCCGGTAGGTGGATTTCTGTGGACTCCGCACGAAGCATGTGCGAACGCGTTCGACTGTCTCTTCACTCGTCGACGGACGGCCAGTCGATTTTCGTTTACAGATACAGTCTGAATCCCTAAATTGTGTGTACCACTTACGAATGGATCTCCCATCCGGCGGGTCTTTATCGTATCTAGTACGGAAATGTCGTTGAACACTAGTCACAGAGTTGTTTACATGGTAATCAAGCACACAGAAAGACTTCTGATCCCCAGTCAACGCCATTTTCCTTTACTGCTCTGCTGTTGACATCTTGCGGGTGAACGCGGAACTTTAGAAGTGGACAACAAAACTTTGAGAGTTTACCTTTCATACAATATGTCTCACGATATTATATGTTCATTACATTTCACATAATAAATTTATGAAAACCTGCACAACATTTTGACTTGCCCTGTACTTTTATTTCGCGCACATGAATTTGTTCACAATTAATTTAATATTCCCTGGTATTGGAATATTTACCTGAAATTCCTTTGGAAGGTCTTCTTAAACTTCTTGTACGTTTTCATTCTTAAATATGCTGCAAGAGGAACAATTTTCTCTTCTAATATTATGATCGATCTCTACAAAGAAATGGCGCATTATCCGGGGTTCGGGTTATTTTGTGTGGTAAATATACGTGACGTGGCTCATGGGATTATTCCTTTCAGACGGAATCCATACTCAGGATGTTTTCGCCCATAAAATCCTTCAACTCCAACCCAGGTTTGACCTCGCGAACCCAGGTAGTAAAGGCGAGCGATGTAACTGCTAGTTCAGCGGGTTCGACTTTTTAGATGTGACATATTAGAGTTATATGTGCAATCAAGTAACAATCTTATAAAATTTGCCTTCACAGATCTATTTAGTAAACACATATCTTAAAAAGTATGAGTACTGATGAGTATACAAGGTTACTATAGGCTAAAAAGAAAGGCAGACTAGACGCACAGATCGTTCTTGGTTACTATAGGCTAAAAAGAAAGGCAGACTAGACGCACAGATCGTTCTTGGTTACTATAGGCTAAAAAGAAAGGCAGACTAGACGCACAGATCGTTCTTGGTAAATAACTAATACTTCTACTTATTCTTGGTCTTCTTTATCTCCTTCTTCTTGTTATAAGTGTCAAGTGTTGGATTTTTACTGGCTCTTTAGGTTTCATACCTTCGCTTATGAGATCTTCCTAACCACCGTATTTCCCTGGGTCTAACGTTGCAGAGTTTGTTACGATATTGTTGAGCATTATTACATGGTTTTACTATTTAGGCCTACTTCTGTAGTTGTGTATATGGTCCTTATGATATTTATCAACATTCTAGTAGTATTGGTCTGATGTCGAACATATACTAGATGACAACCGTTAGTAACTTTGTTGTTTCTCATGCAGGGGACCCAGATTCGATTCCCCATCGAATTGTATTTCCTTGGCGTTCGCTCTATCAACCTAGACATTTTATAGATACTATTTCTGGGTTATAAATTTAAGTATCACTTGACAGAACCTGAAGCTAACTCACGAATCATTGCTATAACTGCGATGATCTGGTTTTATTGTCAAGAGATAAATACTTAATTAAACGAAAAAAACCGTTAAAAAAATCTCAAGAAAATTCAACTCGGCCAGGAAGAGTACGCGGGCCCGCAACTTGCTAGGGGAACAACGTTACTATTAAAAATGACAGCAGCAGTCACTTAGTGGACCAATAATCAGTAGTATAGCCTACATTCTTATATTATAGCTAGTTTATACGAACCCCAATTACAATTCATGGAAATTTGTAAACCAAACTTTGTTTCCATGACAAATAATCATCTTGTGTTTTAATCTCTGTACACGACACAAGAATAGATCATCTATGTAAAGTGGTCTGCCGAAGTGGCGAGTAAATTGAAAATATACAACATTAATGCAATTTGTCCTGGAATTCCCTACCATCCTATATCAAGGATTGCTCGACTTAAAAACAGTTTAAAAAACTCACTAAATATTTTCTTAGACAATGTAATTGTATTACCGTGTTTCAGACATACTTTTACTATTCTTTAATACGCTTTCTTTGCCAAGCAAATTTACTTAATCAAATTATGGGTTATAATAATAATAATAATAATAATAATAATAATAATAATAATAATAATAATAATAATAATAATTATTATTATTATTATTATTATCATTATCATTATCATCATCATCATCACCATTAACGTTTCTCTTGTCAACTCTATATTGTGTAACATATGCCTATTATGTATCATTAATCAACAAGTAGATAATTCATGATTGTTATTATACGTATAATTTAACCCTGGTGAGGCGAAAGAGAAGATCTTAAGGTCTTAACTCCATCAGGTAAAATAAATATAAATATCCGCCCACCGCGGAACGCGAAGCACGTGTAGTGCAGTGGATGGCATTTAGCACACACGTTAAAGCTGCGACATTCCTCTCATATAAAGATAAGTGTCCGTCTCTAGACGGATACAT
Organism: Diploptera punctata; assembly: GCA_030220185.1. NCBI lineage: Eukaryota > Metazoa > Arthropoda > Insecta > Blattodea > Blaberidae > Diploptera > Diploptera punctata. The sequence continues at coordinate 556,820 of JASPKZ010003794.1, forward strand.
TTTTTTCATCGAAGAATTTGAGAACAGAATATCATATCCTGCATTTGTCTGATAACATTGGTCGACAAGGTTTTCTTCACAAGAAATCTGATTAGTGAATTTAGTGCATTTTTTCATACTGAATTCAGATATTAGTCAGAATTTTTCCATCAGGCACAGTTTTTTTGTGACAGCTCTTTTTTTTTTTAATTGATTTTAGCATTCTCTTTGACCTGTGATAGGAACACTTACCTTAAATGTAGCGATTTTATTTAAGCTGTATTTAAGGGCTGTCTCTGATGAGCACGGTGAGCGTTTTCATCAGCAAATTTCCACAATGGAAAAGAGGTGCCAAGGCAAGTGGAGTTCTAATATGCTGGCTGACTACTGTTGGTCCAAGAAGAGAGATGTTCCAGATGCAAAATAAGCCCGAAAATCACTATCTACCACTTTATAGATGTCAGAATGAGTTAGAGTTAAATGGATTTTATTAGAAATTATAAAAAATGTAAATGAATATCACAGAAAAACTCTTGCCTGTTAGGAAAATACAGAAATGATATTAAATTCAGGATGAAATATACTTCTAAAATATCATATTATTCTTGTGATAGAAAAAAAAAAAGGTTCATTTTTGTCGACCAGTGTAATATTCGGAATAAAAACCACTAAACAAACCATAAATAAACAAAAAGCAGTCATATATATCATACAAATTATCGTAGTGAAGTTCTAGTATTCTCTATCTTTGGGTGCACCATTAAATTATTATATAAATATAATGAATGAAGTTGTAATGATCTTACGATAGAGATGTGTGTACGGGACCAATTGTTTTTATTGCCGCCTCCGGACATAATTTTCTTAGAAAGAACGTCCCTATGGTCAAGGTTTTTAAGTGGGTTACTCGTGAGAAACAGGTAGGAGAACCTGAACTCTATGAATAGTTTCATCTTCTCTGTGGGCGTTTACAACACAACTCACCTGTTACCTCTGCCATGTGCATCAGATTCCTTATACACACCTGCGAAACGGCTTTCTAAACCCAAACACATTTGTTCGTGCAGAACATTTAAAAAAATGATATTACAATTTTCCCCAAATTATATGACTTATTTTTGATTGCTCATTTAAGTATTTAATAGAATTTTATTTAACGACCATCTGTAATACGTCAGATCATCAGCTTAGTGATTCAAATCTAGGCTTGATGGGGCGACAAATTTTCCTCAAATATCAATTTATTTCAAATTATTTCAAGCCCGAGTTTATTTTAAACGCCGTAAATCCAACTTTACTTCTCTTCCGAAGAAAGCCATACGCAGGATTTTTACGCCGTTTAAAATAATTTGATTTTGAATTTCGATCATTGGGAATTTTTCTGTGAAATTGAAGGTGAAAAGTCAGGAATATTGTGTTTCATATCTCTGAAACACTGCGGTGCTTTTACTTTTTTATTGATTAAATATTTCACCAAAATGTACTTCACTTTTATTTGTAATCACTCTGGATAATAGAACAACTTGACATATAGACCGTTGAAGTTATAATCAGATTTGTTTTATGTAATGCTCTCTTTATGAGTGAGCCTTCACAGGAATGAAAAAAAAAAAAAAGAAAGAAAGAAAAGATAACATCAAACCTAGCAATGTGAAGATCATTACTTCCTTCATAATTTGTTATTATAATGACCACTCGAACTGTGATGTATTACAACTTATGTTTTGAAGTTATTTTAAAGTCTTCCGTTGGACTGCAGCTAAGGATTACAGACATAGTGTACTTCAATTTAAATCTTAAATACGTACACCGCTGTGGTCTCGAGGTAGCGTGCTGCCTTGCACGCAGCAGGCCTGGGCTCTACTCCCGATCGAGACACGTTTCCTGGGTGAGGTTTTTTTTCGGTTTTTTTCTCACTTGTAAGATATTTGTCAGGAAACTTTTAAGGCCCAAACTGTCCCCGAACATCATGTGGCCATCATCATTCATATTCGCCTTAGATTAAGCTTAGGATTAAGGACTCTCCTGGCGCACCACTATCATCATCACCCATAATATCATCGGGGCAGCCATAACCCCGCTTTCCAGGGCCCGAATCTCAGAAGTGGGTTACAATTACGCCAATGCTAGGAGAGGATGTAGAAATAACATAACATGGGATTGAATAAAAAAGTCTTCAATAAGTTGATTATCGTAGTAGTAGTAGTAGTAGTAGTAGTAGTAGTATAATAATAATAATAATAATAATAATAATAATAATAATAAATAACACTCTCCTTTATCTTTATTTAATCTCCTTCATTATGAGTATTCTTACATACCCATCGTTACAAGGGCCTTACAGGAAACGACCTATCGAGAGAGTATTTTAATTCTGCACCACACAATACTTTATCACACATGGATATGGAGGACTTGCTTGGAGAAGTGATCAATTCAATGCCAGGGCCACTTCCGAGACAACACAAACATTTAAGACAAGGCACATCATTCGCTCATTCATTAATAATAAACCAGGCAAATATGATATGGATTATTTCGATGATCACATGATGTTCGGGGATAATTTGGACCTTGAAGTTTCCCGACATTTGCCTTACAGGACTCAGAAAACTTGTTCTGACTAGGCCCGCTACGTACAAGGCAACGGCGATACCCTAAGACCACAGCGGCGGACAATAATAGTAGTAGTAATAATAGTAATAATAATAGTAATAATAATAATAATAATAATAATAATAATAATACAGGATGCGGCATAAGTCAATTAACCACTGCACAAGGTTGCAAGGAAAAACATCAGATTGGTTGAAAATTGAGGTTTGAATACGGGATCTTCAGAATATAATCTCAAACACTACAGCTTGAGGTAATTTGATAACTAGTTAACAATTTCGATAGTTGTTTTTTTGTGTAGTTGCTGTAAGCTACAGAAAATAATATATTTGCATTTTCGGTTAACTGACATATGCTGCAACCTGTATATTAGAACTGAAGAACCAAGTCCTTAAGGCCTTCTCTTCCAATCAACCAGTGAAAAATATTAGATGGACCCATAGAAAAATTACACAATATAACTGAAAAAAAGATAAACTAATTAAATTGACTATTTAACTCATGCCCAAAATGGGAGTCAATGACAATCGCGTTTCAAATAATTTTTATTTACATCCAATCACAGTAGTGTTTCACATGGAATTTATCAAATAAGTTTTTCATATTGAAAAAGCTCCTCCTTTTTTAACATTCTGAATAGGCCATCAGCATTATTTCGCAGTGACTGACTCTAAGAAATGTGACTTCCAGATTGTGTGTATATATATATATATATATATATATATATATATATATATATATATAGTGCACGAATGTAAACAGATACTGCTTGTGGGATATAATAGAAAAACATTCGTAGTAATTGATTATACCACAATAAAAAGAAACCACTGTTTGCACTTTCTTAAACGTATTATTTCCCAGGAATGTACGTTCCAGAAAAATATAATATACATCATAGGACATCAGAAGTTAATTAATAACCTATAATGTTGGTTATAAACAGTTTGATGTGTTTTATTTTTTCTCCACTAGGGTGCATTCTTACAATATTGCGATCCTATTTGGCAATAAATAATATGATGTGGTTGCAGTGATGGACAAATGAAGCATAACAAACGTTTCTCATTTGTTTTCAAACATCGCCGTTTACATTAAATTTATAAATATTTTAAAATAGCTATATTTAAATAATCGTTTGTGAGTAAACAACTTAATTTTATTCGTTAAATAGTCCTAACAAATGCCCCCCTCTTGATTTCCAAATCTCTAGATAAATTCACTCCTCACTTCGTGAGTCGTGAATTTATCGATAATTTGGAAATCACTCGTGGCATTACTTATGAAACTATGCATCGGTGAAATTCCATGATCCCAAGAAAAAAAAAAAGAAAAAAAGCGTCTCTTTCTGTTTCACTCTTGTAGTTGCAAAAGGAAAGGTTAAACGAAGGCAAATAGTCAGGGGGAGAGAGAGAGAGTGATATTTGTGCTGCTTTATCAGCTTGTTTCTTTACTTCTTTTATTAAATTTTTAGTGTTTGTTATTAATACACCTAAATAATTAAATTCTGACACTTGTTCTATCATTTTTCTTTCCACTTCTAATTTGCATCTTACTGGTTCTTTTGATATTGTTAAGCATTTTGTCTTATTCGTGTTAATTTCCATATTATATTTTCTGGCATTTATATTAAATTGATATAAAGATCTTTGTAAATTATCTTCAGATTCTGAAAGGAGAACGACATCGTCTGCGTAACATATTAAGTGATATCTAGTGTTTCCCATTTTATAACCCAAATATGGTGGTATGTTTTCAATAATTTTATCCATTATAATATTAAATAAGAATGGACTTCCTAACTATAAAATAATATTTGTAAGAACGTTCAATTATGTTGTAGAACATGAAAGAAGGCATGTGCCTGATATACAGTAATATGTAGGTCATACCGCAACGGAACCTCCAGCCTGGCTTCAAAACGTTACATAACCAAAATCAGCCCATTCTATGTGCCAGTGACACACATGAAGCTGTTGGATCACCATTTATAATAGTTTGTTTCCTGGCTCGTCACGACTAATGTTCACTTTATGCTAAAGAATGTTGTCTTTACTTCCTCAACCATATGACTGTCACAGTTACACACAAACATTAGCGAGAAATTAAAAAAATTGTCTCAATAGCGGTAATTCAGATTTTTAAATGCATTAAATAGACTTTTAGAGATAAGTCATTTCTTTCTTAGCTTTGTATAAAGAAGCGTAATTGAACGAATTTAATAATTCCCCTAAGTTACTCCCAGTTGGTTGACCAAGAATGAGGTGAGAGAGTAACATTAACCCTGGCTTGAGGGAAGTAAATTATAGGCCTACTACTTCTTCTTCACGGTTTAGGCTTATTTAGTAGCCTGTTCTGGCTCGAAATTGCTACTCTTTCCATCTTTTCCGTGGTCTTCCCAAACTACTTATTCCTCGTGGTGTATAGCCGTATGCTGCTTTTGGTATTTTACTCTGTCATCCTTGCCAAGTGTTCTTTCCAGTTTGTTCTGTATTTCTCTGTTGTTGTGTTTAATTCCTCTACTTTTAGTTGTTGTCTTAATTTTTGTGTTATGTTTTTTCTCGGTTCTTTGATATCCTGCTATTGGTCTGAGGAATCTCATTTCAGCAGCTTGTATTGTGGCAGACTGTTGTGTTGTCACTGTCCATGTTTAGGATCCATAAGTAATAATAGGCACTGCCATTAAAGTAAAGTATTCCCACAACAGGCCTCAGGAGGCCCTTGGGGTAGTGGGAGGTTAAGGCTCCCACTATTTCTAGACAATCGGCACTTGATGTCAGCCGGGTTGTCAGCCCTGCGTGACGGCCGCCTTTACCCCAGAACAAGCGTCTGGTACTCATTTCCGTTAGAGGCTGAGTCGACCTCAGGGCCATAGTGCCGCCAGAAGGTTTGGGTCAGTTTAAAAATCCTGACCCCACCGGGACTTGAACCCTCGACCTTCCGGCTTGTAGCTCAGTGCCTTAACCACTACACTACGGCGTGCCCCCAGGCACTGCCATTGTCTTGTATAATTTCATTATAGTCTTTCCTGGCTTTATTTTTCAAAGTTATTTTTAGTGTTCCTGTTGTATAATTAAACTTATTTAGTTTGTTATTTATATCTGTTTCCGAGTAAATTATACAAGGCATGTATTGACTTAGGCTTTCACGGCCGGAGTTGCTATGATGATCTTGAAGAAGATTTCCGGGCTGTAAGGCCGTGGTCTTGAGACAACCCTTGAGGATGCCAGACGCAGTCTCTGGCGAAACGTCGGGAAACTTTAAGCCTCGAGACCACGGCCTACAGCCCGGAAATCATCTTCAAGATCATCATATATAAGGGATGATTGAAAAACATTAGGATAGGGATGTGTGGAGAGCTTATGTCCGCGTGGCCATGGACCTACGGGTTCAATAGTGCAAGTGAGTTAGTTACTCAACCTACACAGAATGCGGCTGTGATGCAGCTGTGATGCAGCTACTGTGTAGTTCTGTCGGCCTCTGCAAGCAGTTACCGACATGGGGACGATGGCCGAACCCATTAACCCGTTAATTAATTTAGAGGAAGTGTCTAGGTGACACTGGAATAAGTATAATATAACAGTGTGTAATAATTTACTAAATCTTTCTTCCCATGGCTGTGACCGACAGCATGTTAGGCTCCCTGTTAATGGCTTCATGTGACATAATTAGGTATATATATGATTAATTAATTATGTATTTAGTTTTATGTAAATTATATAAATTTGTAATAGCCTATTATTGATTATTGAGTGTTGCCCGAATATCATAAGTTTATCTATTCCGAGCGTGAATTGTTGCGGTATTGGCGACCCTTCGTAAAATGTGTGTTTTATTTTGGATATATTATTTTAAGTAATCAATTGAGTTGGTGTTAACTTGATGAAAATCCATTACTTATTTAATTAAATAAAAATAAAACTTAATTTGTTAATATGTTTGAAGAAGGTACAGTGTACCGAAACAGTTGTAACTAAATTATGTATATCTTAATAAATATGAAAATCAAATAAAACTGTAAGTTTTATTTTTATTTATTTAAATAAATATATCATTTTATATATAACTTTTTATTTATTTTATTCAATTTAATATGTTGATATATGTCGACATGTATTTTTAAATTTACATAACTTTATGATCATTAAAAATCTCCTATATACTTCGCCTCCATCCTTCTCTATCTAATCATTGAGTTTTTTTCATATCTTCTTTATCGTAATACATGTTTTTCCGACTCTTCAGAATTTCTGGCACTATAGGAACCTCCTGGCGGCACCATGGCCCTGGGGTCGACTCAACCTCTAACTGAAATGAGTTATAGGCTGCCGTCACATAGGGCCGAAAGCCCGGCTAATATTTTGTAGCGATTGTTTAGAAATATGGGAATCTTAACCTCCTCCTACTATCCCAAAACCTCCTAAGACTTATAGTTGAATCACTTTATATAGTCTAAAACAACTCGTTCAGGAAACACACATAGACACATAAACACTGTATTTCCTTTTTCATTCGTAATGTAGGGTTTTTAGTTTTTATATGCCTATTCTAAACTAACATGCTTTGGAGTTATATTTTTTCCCTCCTGAACTGCGAATTAAGTTTTAATGAGATATTTAAACTATTCAAAAGGTAAGAATTTTTCAGCAAGTCGAATTTATAGTCCGATTTTGCTGGTTTAAGGAACGTATCTTTCTTTTGTTATTTAAATTACATATATCCATTTTCTTTGAGAGAAAACAAACATGGCGGCCACTAGAGATATTTTTAAGTTTTGGCTTCGGGTTAACCCGTATTCCTAATGGTCAGATTTTGTTGGTTTTCGAACTCACCTTACTTTTCTTAATTTTTTAGTATATGGAAGGTTTCGTTACGAAAATAAAATTCTGCTGCTATAACATTAACAGATAGACATGCACGCACACGCACATACACACACACATACACACATATCCATCCCATCCATAGTAATTCTGCCCGAAGGCAGGTCCTTCACTGCAATCATAGCATTTTCATGCTATGTTTGCAGCTTTACTAGGGAATTGTGTTGGTGTGGTAGCTTCCCGTTGCTTTCCACACCGATGATGGTGATGATGATGATGATAAGGATGATGGTGATGGCCATATGATTTCGGGGACCGTTTGGGCCTTAAAGTTTTCCTGGCATTTGTCTTAAGGTGAGGAAAAACCCCGATAAAAACCTCACCCAGTAAAACTGCCCCGACCGGGGATCGAACCCGGGCCCTCTGCGTGACAATTCAGCATGCTACCTCGAGACCACAGCGGTGGACAGCCATTTTCGGAGTCTAGTAGGTAAGATAGATGAAGATTTGATAATTTTGTGGTGAAAATTCAATTATTTCCATACAATTGTGTTCACTAAGGGATTAAAATCGGATACAAGTAACAAATCAAATTCCTTATGGTCTCTCTTAGGATATGCGAAAAATACAAAACTAGATAGAATTAAGAATGAATAGCCTATATAAGAAATGAGCTAAACATATTTACAATGAAATATAAAATAAAACAATGCATATATATATATATAAGTGGTTACATTATGTGGACAGAAATAAATAAAATAGAAACTGATGCTGCCATATAAACCAGGAGACCGAAGAGATCCTTGAAGACTACAGAAAATATGGTGTGAGGCTCATTATTCTAAACAGGCAAAGTAGGAGAATATTATACAACAATTTTTTTTTTCGTCGGAGAAATTTAGACCACTTACTATTTATAATTCTAATCCGTGTTTATGATACCTATATCGAACAAAGGTAATAGCACAGTTTTTATTATCATATTTGTATTAAACGTGCTAAATGACAACATTAATTAGTATATGTCCACCGCTGTGGTCTCGAGGTAGCGTGCTGCCTTGTCACGCATCGGACCCGGGTTCGATTCCCGGTCGGGACAGGCTCCTGGGTGAGGTTTTTTTCTGGGTTTTTCCTTACCTGTAAGACAAATATCAGGAAGCTTAGGGCTCAAGGGTCCCCGAAAATCATCGACCATCATCATCATCCTTATCATTATCATCATCCTTCACGGTGTGGAAAACAACGGGAAGCTACCACATCTATAATTCCCTAGTAAAGCTGCAAAGCATAGCATGAAAATGCTATGATTGCAGTGAAAGACTTGCCCTCGGGCAGAATTAATATGGAAGAAGAATTAGTATATATAAATGAACAATTGGATATTTAGTAAAAAAGAACAAGTTATAAGAAAAATAGAGACAAGACAGTATACAATAATTGTGAAGATGTAGAATAAAATATATTACATAGAAATATTATTAATAATAATAATAATAATAATAATAATAATAATAATAATAATAATAATAATAATAATAATACTGCTTTATTTTAGCTGGCAAAGTTAAGGCCATAAGGCCTTCTCTTCCACTCAACCAGCGAATAGTAGAATTATACAAAAAATTACATACTTATTGCAATTTTAAGATATTGTTAAAATACAGACTAAACAAAATGCAATTATGGTGTGATCTAATACTAGCTAATACTAACAAAAAACATGGAATATAATAAAATTAAAATGATATAATAAAATAAAGTAAGTAGCTTCCTAGATGATTATTTATAGAATGCTCTATGTAGTTGTTATGCAGTTAATGTTTTCATTGTGTCGAACTTATGATATCAGTTAATTTGTATTTAAATAATGATAGCGATTGACAGTCCCTGACATGACTGGGAAGTGAGAGAAGAATAGACAGGAAGAAGAAAAAAAAACATAAGGTTTACTATAAGCTACATTCATTTTGTTATTGACCAGATGCAAGTTTTATCAATCTTAACATACACGATGTAATTATTATGATCAGCTAATATCAGAAAAAAATGATAGCTTATAGTATCAAAACTATAAGTAAAATGACCTTGTTTATACTATTAAGATCATTTTTATCATTACTATTAACACGAACTTCGTATAATTTATTCTCTCACTCATCATATCCTGTTTGGTTCATTTCGGTTCTGTTATCTCAGATTTTTACAAAATATTTCTTAATTTGGGATATATATATATATCCATTTATAGTAATTCTGCCCGGAGGCAGGTCCTTCATTGCAATCATTTTCATGCCATGCTTGCAGCTTTACTAGGGAATTGTAGGTGTGGTAGCTTCCAGTTGCTTTCCACACCGGTGAAGGATGATGATGATGATGGCCACATGATTTCGGGGACCGTTTGGGCCTTAAAGTTTTCCTGACATTTGTCTTACAAGTGAGGAAAAACCCCGTTAAAAACCTCATCCAGAAAAACTGCCCCGACCGGGGATCGAACCCGGGCCCGCTGCGTGAGAAAGCAGCGCGCTACCTCGAGACCACAGCGGTGGAATATATATATATATATATATATATATATATATATATATATATAATGTATTTTTTTAATATGCATCACCATCACAATCGTCTATCTTCTTTTTCCTCTTCTTTACCTTCTCCGGTTCTGCAATCGTATAAGAATATTTATAATTTTCAACACAACTGTTCATTCTTCTCTGTTTAGGAGTCGAAATCTTTGATCTTTAACTGAATAACATTTAGATGTATTACTATATTTCTACAAATGACGAAATGATCTTCATTACATACCTCTTTTCAATAATGTATTATAAATAAAATACAGATATGCTAGGAATCAAGAGATGATCAAGATCCTGGAAGAGCTTCTATAGACTAACATGTTATATCTAATCTGTCTTTAAAACTAGAGCGTCCTGTTTTGCAATTGAGTTTCTTTCGGATTTTCCTCAACTATGCAAAAAATATGTCAAAAAGCTTTGTAATTCAATTTATCCGCAAACACATCTGGCCATTATTAATAACATAATCATATCCCCCCTGTTTTGTATAAATGTATGAGTGGATGATATGTCAAATGTGGAGATTTAGCAGAAATATAGCCCTGACATTAAATTTATCACTAATTCGGGGAGACATTCCATGTCCTCGTGTAGTCAAAAGGAGACTGCATGTGATCCAGAGACAGTGTATGGAGAATTATAAATAATTTAGAACTTAAACAACTATATGGAATGTCTAATTTAGACACCATAATCCACCCTAAGATGTTACAATGGGCTGGACATGTGCATAGAATGGAGGGTCAAATAATTCCGAAGAAGGTGATGAACGCAACATTTGACGGGAAAAGATCTCAAGGAAGACCAAAAAATAGATGGGAGGATGCAGTGAGAAAGGACGCTAACCAGATGATTGGTATCAGGAACTGAAGTCGGCTGCGGTGGATAGAGAAATATGCAGGAAAGGGATTGGGGAGGCCAGGGCTTGATGTGGGCTGTAGTGCCATATGATGATGATGATGTGATCGAGAGTTAAAAAATCTTCTCTTGACAGGTTCTGTCCCTGTAAGGCCCGGAAGACCTGGGGCATTTAATGGTTCCTGTAAAGGGAGAGATTAAACTGAGGCAGATGCGTATACTCTATTCATTGTTTATTATGAAAGTAACCTACTGACAACGTACTTTAAAACAAAATATCTCGCTTTTAACACAAAAATGAGGTTATATAAGACATTAATAAAGTCTGTGCTAATGTATGGAAGTGAGACTCGGGTCTTGACTGAAAATACAATTGCTCAGCTCAGAATTTTTCATAAGTAATGCCACTTCGTGAGTCGTGAATTTATCTAGAGAATTTGGAAATAAAGAGTGGCATTTGTTAGGACTATTTAACGAATAAAATTATGCTGTTTACTCACAACTCATTATTTAACTATAGTTATTTTAAAATATTTATATATTTAATGTAAACGGCGATGTTTGAAAACAAATGAGAAACGATTGGTACGCTTCATTTGCTTATTTTGTTCATCACTGCAACCAGATCATATGATTTGTTGCCAAAGGATCGCAATATTGTAAGATTGCACCCTAGTGGAGAAATGTATAACCAATATTATAGGTATTAATTAATTTCTGATGTCCTATGATGTAAATATGCCAATTATATTTTTCTGCAACGTCATTTACTGGAATATAATTGGTTTAAGAAAGTGCAAACGGTTTTTTTTGTGGTATATTAAATTGCTACAAACGTTTTTATATTATCTCCCGCATGCGCTAACTGCTGACATTCGTGCACTTTATATACAATCTGGTAGCCGCATGTCGTCACTGCAAAATAGTGCTATGACGTATTCAAAATGTTGAAAAGGAGAAGCTTGATTTTAAAGTGTTTAAATTAAACTGATAAAATTCGAAGTTATAAACGACTGTGATTGGTTGTAAACAAAAAATAATTGAAATGTGATTGGTCATTGACTCCCATTTGGAGCATGAGTTAAATAGTCAAAGACAAATTCTGAGGGTAATATATGGACACATTCAGGAAAGAGGATAATGCCGAATACGATATCATGAAGAATTATTATGTCATTTGTATAAATCACCAGACATTGTTGCAGATATTAAAATAGCTAGATCGAAATGGGCAGGACTTTTCCAGAGAATGGATAATAGTGAAATGTTAAAAAAAGTAATTAATTATCCAGATGGAAGAAAAATGTTGGAAAACCTAAAGCTAGGTGGATGAATGCAGTTTTGGAAGATATCCTTCTTCCTTTCCAGAATTAGGTCAAGGCGACCTGTTTCGGTCTCAAGTCCATCGTTTCCTTGGCCGTCCCAAAGATCTTTTCCCATGTGGTTTGTAGGTCTTGATCCTTTTGGGTAATCTTATATTGTCCATTCTGTCTATATTTTCTTTCCATTGGTATTTGTGCTCTTCTAGTTTATCGACTATTGAAAATATCTCCAGTTTCATTTCTTATTGATTCCAAAGACTTAAAATTCGAAATTGGTGGACATTCACCAGGAATAGGGAAGTCTGAAGGAGAGTTCTTAGGGATGCTATAACTCGACCTGGGTTGTTACTCCAAACATGATGATGATATTAAGAACGTATTTTAACTAAATTTGTATTTCATAACATACAATTACCCTTAAACCTCCCACGTTAAAACTGACCTACATTAATGGGTCTCTTAACAATTCCAACAAAACTCCAAACGTGGTTAATTAGTCGGCATTTCTTATTTAAGTTGCGAACGACTTCTATTTCTTGTATTTGAAATACTGAGAAGTGGGTTCCAATATTGCTTACGGGCATGTATTACCCACATTAACACTTTTGCATACTTCATAGAGAGACTGTCATGCAACATATTGTATGAAATAAATTTTCATCTGCACAATAACACACATATGTTTACTTGCGATTGGTATAAAATCTCACTAATGTAATATGAAAAGTGACAGTCATTTTTATAGGAGTTGACCAACTTTTGAATACTATAGGCTACTATATGGATTATGCATCCTTTGCTTTGCAGCTTTACTAGGGAATTATAGGTGTGGTAGCTTCCCGTTGCTTTCCACACCGGTGAAGGGTGATGATGATAATGATAAGGGTGATGATGACCGGATGATTTTCGGGGACCCTTGGGCCCTAAGCTTCCTGATATTTGTCTTACAGGTGAGGAACAAGCCCGAAAAAACCTCACCCAGGAGCCTGTCCCGACCGGGAATCGAACCCGGGCCCGCTGCGTGACAAGGCAGCACGCTACCTCGAGACTACAGCGGTTGACATATACTAATTAATGTTGTCATTTAGCATGTTTAATACAAATATGATACCATAATAAAAACTGTGCTATTACCTTTGTTCGATATAGGTTTCTTAAACGCGTATTAGAATTATAAATAGTAAGTGGTCTAAATTTCTCCGATGAAAAAAAAATAGTAGTATAATATTCTTCTACTTTGCATGTTTAGAATAATGAACCTCACACCATACTTTTTGTAGTCTTCCAGGATCTCTTCGGTCTCTTGATTTATATGGCAGCATCAGTTTCTATTTTATTTATTTCTGTCCACATAAAATGTAACCACTTATATACGTATTCTTTTATTTCATAAAAATGTAATTGTAAATATGTTTAGCCCATTTCTTATATAGGCTATCCATTCTTAATTCTACCTAGTTTTATATTTTTCGCATATCCTAAGGGATACATAATGAATTTATGTTACTTATATCGACTATAATCTCTTAGTCAAAACAGTTGTATGGAAACATATTAAGAATTGAATTTTATTAAGTAATGCCACGAGTGATTTCCAAATTATTGATAAATTCACGATGTCACGAAGTGTCTTACAGGTGAAGAAAAACCCCGAAAAAAACCTCACCCGGAGCCTGTCCCGACCGGGAATCGAACCCGGGCCCTCTGCGTGACAAGGCAGCACACTACCTCGAGACTACAGCGGTGGACACAATTCTCTAATAGTGTTAAATATTTGAATACAAATAAGTATACCACTACTTAAATATGTTCACTAAATAACGAGGGATTTAAATAGTATATTACGATGCGAGGTTGGGAAGTGGTTTTACAGAATCGAGGAAAATCCGAGATTCTGTAAAACACTTCACAGACTTGCGTTGTACATTATTTTTGCGCGATGGTGTTTTCAAAATAATAAATAATAGTAAAATAATAACAACTTTGTTGGAAATATTTGCGTTCATAATAAACAACCAACTAATGTTAACAGTGTGAGCAATAGTGAAATTAAATGTATCTTACTTCTCCTCATATAAATCTTCTAAGTAGATCACGATTTCGAGACCATAACGGTCTCATCTTCAGTACTTCTTTGGCGACTGATGTTATGTCGATCGGAAGAAACTCTTCTTCCCTCTCAGAGATCGACATAACAACAGTCGCCAAAGAAGTACTGAAGATGAGACCGTTATGGTCTCGAAATCGCGATCTACTTAGAAGATTTATATGAGGAAAGGTAAGAACCATTTCATTTCACCATAAATTAAACCTCATAGTGATTAATTCCTATAAAAGTTAAATATAAGTGTGAGCAATGTTTATTAGTTGAAACTACAGCTGGCCGTGACACCAATCAGTGATAAAATGGCGGCAAGTACGTATTTATTGTTTTATATTGTTTCAAATAAATTTAAGTTCATTTAAAATGCAGTGATTTGTTTCGTGTAATATATATATATTAACACTATTTTTTGGATATTTTTTATAAACATTATACGTAGTATACATAGAGGACAGTGGTTTTACTTCCCACACGCGTGTTTGCAATATATAATATTACAGTGTAGTTATTTTTATCACAGTATAGTTATTTAGGTTGGCAACCCCGAAAAGTAGGAAGTTGAACTTTCAATCATGGTCGCCATTGCTGTAAGTACGACAAAACGCACTATCGCGCAAAAACATATTTTAAAACATATAAATAACAATAAACAGTTTAAAGAAAATGTAAAAAGCTTTTAAAATATATAAGATTTTGATCTTCCAGTTATTTGAGAAAAAAATGCCTAGGAAAATGTTTGTTCTAAAGAGAAATGAACAGAGAGATAAATGGATGAAACTGCATAAGAGTGAGCTCCGTGATCTTTATGGGATACGCGATGTAATAAGAACAGTTAAATCTCGTTGACATGCGATGGGCAGAACACGTGTTACGAATAGGAATGAAAGGAGGAGTTGGTAGTTTCTTGAAGGAAAAGTAGAGAGAAAAAGCCCAGTAGATAGGCCAAGAATCAGGTGGAAGAATGACACCAAGCATACTTCGATAGAGATACATTGTAAAGTGAATGATTGAAAAATATTAGTTCAGGATAAGGACCTATGGAAAGCTTATGTCCGTGCGGTCTTCCAGTTTCGTTAATGACGATCAGTTAGTCATGCTGTGTGTAGGGCATTGGTGGAAAAATTATGAAGGCTTAGGCGTGGTAGGAGGGTAATATTTGGATGGATCTTAGAGAACTGAATATCGGAAATATGAACTGAATTCTGCTGACTGAGAATAGGCACCAGTGGAGGGCCTTAATGGATTCTATATGCAAACTAAGGTTCACATAAAGTTAGCGAGTGAATTAGTTGTACTGTTATGTACATATAACAAGAATAATTTCACGCGTGATTAACTGATATTTGCAAAACACTTTCCTGAAAAAACGTAGGCTGTATAATGGATTATGAATTTGAACTGTGCATTTTGGCCTCATTGCCACACAGAAAAATAACAGGTGGTTGATATGACCGTGAAACAGGAAATTACAAATAAATATTTATATAAAGGGAATGTGTGTTGTTTTGTGATATATATATATATATATATATATATATATATATATAAAAACTTCTAAACCGTTCAACCGATCTTCATGGAAATTTGTACATACAGGTTTACAAGTATGGCGATTGTTTATCGTCTATAGTATCTTATGCTCTAAAACCATTTGGTGTAGAATTCACATGAAACGAAAATTTTAAAATCGCTCTACTGATCGTAATTTTCGGCGTTTCATAACAAAACTCAGTATATGCTCTTCAAATAAACCGAAATGGGTTTTATCCAAAAATAAGGGAGATCCGACCTATAGAAGTGAGGGTTTACCTGAAATCCAAAATTAAAAATTGACTCTAGCAACCGCCATGTTTTAGTTCGTTGCAAAGCATACCATACAATTTAATTAGCTCTGTATATGACATTGTATCATATAAGATACATTAGTTTAATCTATTTAAACCGCTCAATCCATCTTCATGAAAATTTGTACATAGAGGTTATTCGGTACGGCTAACTGGCGTCAGATGGCGCCACCAGGTGCTACCTCCGGCGAGCCAACGAAATACAAATCTATTGTCACAGTTACAGATGAAGATCAAGTTGTCCTAACGAATTGAGTTTCTGGAATGGTGGAGCCATGTGGCACGCCACCGCACATCTATAAAAGCGAACGTTATTATGTGTGTGATTTCTAAACTTCAGATGGCGTCACCAATATGTGTAAGTGGCAGCATTTACATATTTCAAATATAACATTTACATATTTCCTATGTCACACCTCCACACTTCAAATAACCAAAGGTAAGTTTCTTTCTAACCATATAGATTTGTATCAGTTTACACATATGTAAATGTCTTACTTTTGATTAGAACGTTTGTTAAAGTTTTGAAACTATATAATTGTTGCAGGGGCGGCCCTTAAGGGCACATGCCTCTCATCTCGTATTTATAATTTATTTACTTATTTAACAATGAGATTCTTTGATGTGGCAAAGGTGACTAACTCCATTGTCGTTATACTACCTTCATTACAATTAAATTTGCCTATTATTGGTTTGAATAATCTTCCCGCCCAACTTTTGCATTAAAATCTCCTAAGACAATTTTCATATGATATCGTGAAAGGCTCTCAAATAAGCTTTTTAATTCTTCATATAACTCATCCCTGATATTGTAAAATCTTTCTCTTCTATGTGAGTACATTTACGATTACAAAATCATGTAGTTTACCCTTTAGAATTATGTATGATATCCTATCAGTGACAAACTTAATATCTCGGATAGCGGACAGGATCCTTCTTCGGGCTAAAAAACCCGTTCCAAATTCAGATCTTTCTACACCCCCGTAATATAATGCAAACTGCAAAGCTTCCTGATGTGCGTGCAACGACAACAAATCGTCCCTGTACACAGTACATAGCAAAATCTCATCCACGTCACAACATGTTCAAAGTGGCCTCCATGGGATGCAATGCACGCGTTCACACGTCGTATCATGGATTGCCTCACTGTTTCGCATGTTCCGGTTTCTTTCCGAATAGCATCACAGGCGACATGGACACATTGTTGAAGGGTAAGCCCATCAGGAACTGGTTCAGTATACGCAACGCTCTTCAGATGTCCCCAGAGGTAAAAATTCAGGGGTTTAAGTCCGGTGATCTACACAGCTCAAAAAATTAGGGGATATTGTAGAATAACCTATTAAGACTATGTTTTTAGGAACAGTATTAGATGCAATCACTTTCTATTACTCCAAAAGAATGTAAACAAGAGTTTGAAGTCATTACGTAACCTCTGTACCACACCAGATGACAAAGAGATCCTGATTAGGAATATGGCAAACAAACAAAGCAACATTAACATGGGTGAAAATGTTTCTTTAGTATGGTGTATGGTCTCCTCGAACGGCCAGCACTGCCTCACACCTGTATGGCATTGAGGCAATGAGGTTAGCAATGAGTTCTTGGGGGATACGTGGCCACTCTTCCATAAGAGCAATGTGCAGCTCTGGAACAGTTGTGGGAGGTGCTGGTCTGCCTGCAATGCACCTGCCTAATGCATCCCACACATGCTCAATCGGATTTAAGTCCGGGGAGGAAGCTGGACATTGCATACGCTCGATACCCTCCACTTCCAGCATGTCGTCCACTAAGCCAGTTCTGTGGGGTCGTGCATTATCGTCCATAAAAAGAAAAGAATCACCTATGGCATCAGCAATAAGGCACGACAAAGGTCGGAGAATCTCATCTCTATACCTTACCGCAGTCAAAGTACCACCTTGGATAACGTAGAGGTCCGTACGTCCACCACTACTGACTCCTGCCTACACCATCAATCCACCGCCACCATATGGGGATCTTTCACGTACAAAAGCTGGATTGTTTCGTGTCCCTTTTTCTCTCCAGATGAATACACGCCGACTATCACATTCCATGTTGAATCGCGACTCATCAGAAAAAAAAACTGATCTCCATTCAGCATGCCTCCACCCACGATGCTCCTCCGCCCAGTTTCTGCGATCTCTACGGTGTTGTGGGGTTAACCTGGTACACACCATGGGCCTACGGGCATAGAGACCACTTCCATGCAGTCGATTAGGGACAGTTTGAGTTGACACCCTGCGTCCTGTTGCTGTTTGAAGTGTATTTCGCAGTTGAGTTGCATTCTGCTGTTTATTCCGACGGGCTGTTAACAAGAGGTAACGGCCATCCCTTGCTGTTGTTGCCCTTGGTCGACCTTGTCCGGCTCTTCTGTGAACAGTATGTTCTTTGAAAATGATTCCAAAGACTGGAAATCACGCTTTGAGACACCCCAATGGCTTGTGCCACCTCTTGTTGTGTCTGTCCAGCTTCCATCCTTCCTATGGCCCTCCAAGCCATTGGTTCAGGTAAATCACGTTGTCGAGGCATCACTGTCTCTAAGGCAAGTCATTCACTAACTGAAAACTGGACTGTATTTAAAAACAGCAACAAAACATTCACCCCCACACCACCCTTTCACATCAACAGTACAGACACTGCCCTCTGGTGTGGTACCGAGGTTACGTAACAACTTCAAACTCTTATTTACATTATCTTGGAGTAATAGAAAGTGATTGCATCTAATACTATTCCAAAAAACATAGTCTTAATAGGTTATTCTACAATATCCCCTAATTTTTTTTAGCAGTGTAGAAGGCCATGTAACAGAGCCGAGAGAATAATGCCATTCTTCAATGCCATCTACCGTGGCAACGATGCATTTATGGACACTTATTCATAGGACATTTGTTCCTCCATTTACAGTCAGGAATTAGTCCCTGCAGTTTGTCGGTGTAATTATAAGATTCTAACTTTGTTTTATACTTTTCCTAGGCATTGTATATATTGCCTACATATTATATACACTACAATGTCAGACCTCTGTCACAATAATGTTATATACATGAAAAAAAAATCCACACAGTTAAATAAAAAAATATTTTACAAAAAAAAAAGTTAAGACACTAACAATAATTAAATATATAAATAATAAGTCTGAATATTTAAACAACTATTCTGAGAATATGTATACTTGAATATGCAAAATACACTTTAAATGAATGAAGAACATAAGAATATTATTACCAAAATCAAAGAGTCGTTCGAAGTGGAATTTGAGTCATATTTGTTGTAATAAGGGAGAGGCGTGTGACACTTAGAATTGCACTGTATTTCATTTTTCATAAGTAATACCACGAGTGATTTCCAAATTATCGATAAATTCACGACTCACGAAGTCATACAAAAGCACTTCATATTTGGGCACTTGGTCTTGCACATGCATCTGATGAATCCTTGGCCGCCTCCTATAGACTGAGGGATCGCGGCTGTTCTATTACTCCAAGATAATGTAAATAAGAGTTTGAAGTTGTTACGTAACCTCGGTACCACACCAGAGGGTAGTGTCTGTACTGTTGATGTGAAAGGGTGGTGTGGGGGTGAATGTTTTGTTGCTGTTTTTAAATCCAGTCCAGTTTTCAGTTAGTGAATGACTTGCCTTAGGGACAATGATGCCTCGACAACGTGATTTACCTGAACCAGTGGCTTGGAGGGCCATAGGAAGGATGGAAGCTGGACAGACACAACAAGAGGTGGCACAAGCCATTGGGGTGTCTCGAAGCGTGATTTCCAGTCTTTGGAATCATTTTCAAAGAACATACTGTTCACAGAAGAGCCGGACAAGGTCGACCAAGGGCAACAACAGCAAGGGATGGCCGTTACCTCTTGTTAACAGCCCGTCGGAATAGACAGCAGAATGCAACTCAACTGCGAAATACACTTCAAACAGCAACAGGACGCAGGGTGTCAACTCAAACTGTCCCTAATCGACTGCATGGAAGTGGTCTCTATGCCGGTAGGCCCATGGTGTGTACCAGGTTAACTCCACAACACCGTAGAGATCGCAGAAACTGGGCGGAGGAGCACTCTTGGGTGGAGGCATGCTGAATGGAGATCAGTTCTTTTTTCTGATGAGTCGCGATTCAACATGGAATGTGATAGGCAGCGTGTATTCATCTGGAGAGAAAAAGGGAATCTCCTGATCATTTTGCAAAAAAAAAAATCATCACAATCGGATGAACGGTATGGCAGGACGTAAAATACGAACAAACAAACAAACAAACATTAATTTTTTATATTAGATTAAAACAAAGAGAAATATGAATTTCATTACCTTGTGCATACAATCCTTGTGACTAGATTCTCCCGTACAAGGACAATATTTTCGTGGCATAATGCCGTTGGCAGTGTTCACGACTCAGAACGGTTCAACTTTAGGTAGTATTTTGGACGCATCCGTAGTGTGAATTTGGCGACGAAAGCAGTGCAAGCAGAAAAATGCATGACGTCACTCACCCCGATCACTCCCTCAGGCTTGAATACACCCCATTGTGTAGGGTCTGTGCTAAGTTACATATCAATGGGTGTGCACGTTCCTAATAACTAACTCACTGGCACTATCAAACCCGTAGGTTCATGGCCGCGTGGACTTAAGTTTTCCATGTATCCCTATCTTGAACCAAAGTTTTCCAATAATTCCCTGTATAATCTAATTCCCTCAAGTCTTCGTTAATGTTATTTTCCCACCTCATTCTTGGTCTACCACTGGGCGTTTTTCCTCTGGTTTTCCTACAAGAAGTTTCCATGCACGTCTTTCATTCCCCATTCGTGCCACATGTCCTGCCCGCCGCAGTATACGAGATTTAACTGTTCTTATTATATCTGTCTTCCTATAAATACCATGTAGTTCACTATTATGAAGTCTTCTCCATTCGCCTGTCTGTTCATCTCTCTTTGGTCCAAATTTTTTTCTAAGAACCTTACTTTCCTGCCTTAAAGGAAGAATCCATGTTTCGCATATAACTGGTAGAATAACAGTTTAGTTTTTTTTAAAGAGTTGGGGCGACAATAGTCCCTGTAATGTGTAATAGCACGCATTTCCAGAATTGAGCCTATGTTTAATTTGTTTGTGCATCTCATTCCTATTTGTGATTATTGTTCCTAGGTATTTGAATTCAGCCACTTCTTCAAAATTTCCCTCATTTGTCATTAGCTGTCCATTCCCATTATATAATGTATTTTTATATGTGTGACCATATATTTAGTTTCATTGATATTTACTTCCAGTTCCAATTTCTTAGTGTTACTCAATATTAGTGTGTGCGTGTTGGTCCATTGTATCTCCTGTCCTGTTACACTATGAAACAACTGACATTCAATTTGTCTTGCCAAATTCTGTTCCTAAAACTTCTGAAATCAATCGCTTCACATGTCTTCAGTTGAATTCTTGTCCACCTGTGGTATTAACTTCTTATTGTGAGTTTTTTTTTTTCGGTGTGAAAGTATCCATAAAACAATTACAAAGTAAACATTATATTATGAAGACAGAATTAGGGCTAAGCTTTTAGAACTGATATGTGTATATATCTTCAACAAGTCGTAAATGTTACACATTTTCTAAAAATCATCTGGACAATGAAATGGCGGAAAATAGACCTGATAACCGAATATTAATATAGCAGGTACTTACATAAATTATATACAAGGTGTTGAAAAAAACACCGACAACGGAGGTGAGGTAGTATATTGAGTTATGTCGATCATTTTTTAATAAGGTACCAATGTCCGGAAATGATGCGTTTTCACACTATGAGTAGCTAACTTCTCAAGAGTTCTGTTAGTTGGATTCCAAGACTCAATAGGGCCCACTTGACAATACTGTCAGTCTCATCAAGTTTTCAAATTATCCATCTCCTATTTCATTGCAGAGCGTACATCGGCGGTGTAGTGATTGGCGCACACGTTCAAATACGCCTGGCCTCGTTTGGATTATTTCTGCAGCAGCATTGATTCGGGCTGTAAGATCCATACGTGGCTCTACTGGAGTCTGATAAACACTGTTCATGTCGCCCCCAAAAAAAGTAATGGAGAGGGTTAAGATCAGGCGAACCCGGAGGCCATGGGAGTGGTCCCCGTCTACCAATCCATCGACCTGGATATTTGGTATCTAAATGTCTTCTTACATTGGCATCGAAGTTAGTTGCAGCCACATTCCTTTGCGAAACCACGTATCACAGGTTCCGTACCTGTGAGGTGTTGTCAAGTAATGAATCTTCAAATCCTTCGAACTAACACTGATCTTGAGACATAATTAACTAGTCATAGTGTGAAAACGCATCATTTCCGGACATTGGTATCTTATTAAAAATTATCAACATATCTCAATATACTATTTTTGATGTCGCAACTCCTTTCAAAAAACGTTAAACTGAAAATATATAAAACAAACTATTCTACCAGTTATATTATATGGGTGCGAAATATAGATTCTTACTTTAAGGGAGGAAAGGAGATTACGAGTATTTGAGAATAAAGTACTTAGGACAATTTTTGGATCAAAGAGAGATGAACAGAAAGGTGAATGGAGAAGACTTCATAACAGTGAACTACACGGTCTTTATAGGAAGACAGATATAATAAAATGGGCAGGACATGTGGCACGTATGGGGAATAAAAGAAATGTATGGAAGCTTCTTGTTGGAAAACCATAGGGAAAACGCCCAGTTGGTAGACCAAGAATGAGGTAGGAGAATAACATTAACTATGATTTGAGGGAAGTAGATTATACAGGGAATGATTGGAAAGCATTGACTCAGGATGGGGAGTATGGAGAGCTTATGTCCGCGCGGCCATGAACCTACGGTTTCGATAATGCCAGTGAGTAAGTAAATATCTCCATATACTATCTCACCTCCGTTGTCGGTGTTTTTGCAACACTCTGCATACTTGATTATATGTTGTTTCTATTATTTAATTCATTGACTTGAATAACTGTGACCCATGCACTACTGATTTCACGAATTCCTAATTCCAGCAGTATATTAACATAATCCCTGATTTTTAGCAAACGTGTTTAACTTTTACCGATAGATGTTTCAAATTGTCTTTGTCCACAAATGAATCGTTACATAAAGTAAACAAACTAATGAATTAATTATTTGTACCATAACCGCAAATCCTCTCACATTTTCGTATAAAGACCCGTTGAATCATGTACAAAATCTGTTTTTATTACTAGTCACTGGTTTTATACACACATCTGGTCTCAGTTGTTCTAAAAGCTTAGCTCTAATTCTGTCTTCATAATATAATAGTTTATCATTTTTGTTTATCATTTGTTTATCATTTTTGTTTCCTTTTTTATGAATAGGTACAACTAACGAGTTATTCCATTCATCTGGTACACAGCCAGTCTTCCAACATATATTAATAAGATCTAAAAATTTGTTTAAAAATTAGATCGAAGCATATTTTAATAATTCTGTGTTGATATGAACTGAACCTGGTGTCTTCCGTAGTTTGCATTTGTATAACGCGAAGTTCAACTCATCCAAGGTGATAGGATCTACATCATAATCACTGGAAGTATGTTGTGTTATATTAGTTGTGGCAGTCCAAAGCTGCTCATAGTAATTTAACCATTTATTTACTTTGTAATTGTTTTATTTAATTTATCATGGAAACTTTAACATCGTTAGTCACCGAGCATTCCATTAATTAGGAATACTTTTAAGATTCAAAATAATTTAATTTAATGAGTTAACAGTGAACTACATATTTTTATAGGAAGCCAGATATAATAAGAACAGTTAAGTCTAATGGACTGCGATGGGTAGGACATGTGACACGAATGGGGAATGAAGGACGTGGATGGACGCTTCTTGTAGGAAAACCAGAGGGAGATCGTCTAGTTGGTAGACCAAGAATGAGGTGGAAGAATAACATTAACTATGATTTCAAGGAAGTAGATTATACAGGGAATGATTGGAAAACATTAGCTCAGGATAGGGATATATGGAGAGCTTATGTCCGCGCTGTCATGAACCTACGGGTTCGATAGTGCCAGTGAGTTAGTTATTTATAATGTATTAGATAAAATGCAGTTTATTTGAAAAAATTGGCATTTGTAAAATTTTATAAATGTAGTAACTCAATGTTTTATTTTATTTTTTAAGATAAATATTTAAATTCTAGTAAATATCAGGCATGCTTAATGATATCCTTCATGTGGTAAATTAATTAAACTATCATTAATCAAATAACAATAAACCTATATATGAATAGTATTTGTGTGTAAAGTCTGTGAATTCAAAGAAAAAATTAACATATTACATGAAAATTAAAGTTTTTTTTCCCTGCTTCCCGAAGTGGTATATATGCCATTAAACATATTTTCAAGTGCCTACATTACAAAATATTGTAGAATTTGAACAAATTCATAAGAAACAAGGAATTATTTATTTTAATTAAAACTCTTATACCAAACAGAAACATTAATTACCTCAGTTGCCTTATTTTGTATAATTAGCTAATAAATTCTTTGAACATAAAACTCATAACATGTATTTTGTAACTCCTATATATATTACATTCACAATCGCATGTTGAAATAAAATTAAAAACTTCACACACATTATTTTACTCTCACTCTATAAAAAGGCATTGTACAGTTACGTCATTTGCCGATATAAAACAGTACATTTTAATTATTAAAGACAGAAACTCTGTATTTTATATTATACAGATTGAAAGCTATATATAAATGTCTTGAAGAGAAAAAATAGTTCCTACTATCAGAAGGATAAAAAAATATATAATTTTACTTTGTTGCGATTGTTACGTCAGTTACCATATGATATATACAACCCTAACATGCCTTTGTGGCGAAATAGGGTTTCAAAATATTTGGAGACTCAATAATAATAATAATAATAATAATAATAATAATAATAATAATATTAATAATAATATTAATAATAATATTAATAATAATATTAATAATAATATTAATAATAATATTAATAATAATATTAATAATAATAATAATATTAATAATAATAAGATTAATAATATAATAATATTAATAATAAATTAATAATATAATATTAATAATATAATAAATAATAGTAATAATAATAATATTAATAATAATAATATAATAATAATAATAATAATAATAATAATAATAATAATAATAATAAGAATAATACCATATCGTACCTAAGTGCCAATAAAATAAACTAATCGCTAATAATGTTTATTTTAAAACAATCATGCTATAAGTATTTAATTGGTTGAATTTATGTAACAAAATGGAATTAATTTAATATAATGACATAAGTCTTATTGAATTTCTAACGAAGATAACCAATTAAGTGTGTTAAAAGACCACATTAACATAAAAATGCACATAATTTAGTTAAATACAGACTACCAAATATCACCAATGAATTATAATCGGCGATAATAAATTATGTTAAATCAGTCTTAATGTATTTTAAATTATACAAATAAATTTACGCATAAATCATCCTTCATTCAGTAAAATATTCTTAAGTGTCGTTAATACACTATAAATAGTCGATAATGGGTTACGTGAAATATTATTTGAAGTATACAATTTAAACACCAAATACCATGTACTTGAATAAAGTGCTGTGTCAATACTAAACTAAACTAATCAATGAAAATATTTTCTATATTTATAGACCTAACTTTTAAAACAAATGTAGCCTAAATGCACTAATAACACACTCTATTCATGATAAATTAGATAGGCTATGTGATAAAATGTCACATTTTATAACAGTTCATAATTATTTAATGAAATTCCGTTTATTCACTTAATTACCGAAATTTCGATTATTTACCTACAAGTAAAAGTGCTAAACGCTTAACAATCACTAGACCTACGATATGACAGTTGTGTTAAGTATTTTATGAAAAGTTTATAAATCTAGGTCTTTATTTAGATCACTCCATGTTTATTTATTCACTCATTACTTGTTTATGCAATATATTCACAGTGACTTCTTGTATTCTAGCCCAGTTACAATAATAAATAGATTAGGTTAGGTTAGGTTGGACAAAAAAAAACAATGTTAGCTTACCGGTATGAGAAGTGTTAGTTTCGGTATCCTAGCAACCTTGTACGCACGCGCACTAGCCCTGTCTGCACAAGTCCAAGTTCACGGACACACTGACTGATCGCCAGCAGGTAACTGGGTGAAGGAGACAGAATCTGGGTCACCGACTCCTTCCCTTTCTTCTTTCTCTGTTTTATTTAATTTATTAACACCTCTTTGTTATTTTATTTTACTTTGTTTTAGATAAAAGGAATTCTTATCTAATAATGACATGTGTGTTTTTTCTTCCATAAATTTATCCTTTAATGATGGGAAAATGAGGCTATTACATTTTAAAGCTTTTGTGTTAATAATAGGTTTCATATGATGTTGAACGCTACATGTGTTATTCTCATGGTTCACTTTTATTTATATCACCTCAGTCGCATAATAATTGCTTCTATTTCTCTCCGGCTAGCCAGGTTTTATCGCCGCAGTGTCAATATCCTCGTTGTTCTTGACCGTTTCCGTGGAAGTGAGGATCATAGTATCATATTTATTTTAAAAAATAAAAATTGCATTTCCTCTTTTAATTATTCCCTTTTCTTCTTCTTCTTCTTCTAACAAGGATTAAACCTTATTGGTTCGTTCCGGTTGCTTTGTTCATCTCTTTCGTGGGAGTCCCCAATCTGTTTTTCCTCCTATCGGTTGATAGTTCAGATTTTTCCTAGGGAATCTGTTGGTATCAATTCTGCAGACATGTTCACACCATCATCATCATCATCTTCCAGGGATTAAGCCTGTTGGCTCGTTCCGGTTTCATGAAAGCTAGAATTGTTAAAATTGTTCAGACCATCTTCTGTGTGGGCGACCAACATTTCTCCTTCCGTGCGGTTTATAATTAGCAATAATTTTGGAAATCTTCCTTCTGGCATTCTATCAATATGTTCTTTCCAGTCGTTCCTATATTTAATTATTCGGTATGTAAGTTTGAAAATATTTAGTTCCTTTCTTATATCTTCATTTATTTTCTTATCCAGCAGAGTATATCCTGCTATATTTCTTAAAAATCGCATCTCAGCTGCTTCCAATCTTTGTTGTTGTCTTTTAGTGATCGTCCAACATTCTGATCCATACATCAATACAGGAACAGCCATTACTTTATAAAATTTAATTTTTGTTTCTTTTCTTGTGTTTTTAAGGGTTCTTTTAATGGTGCCACACATTAGATTAAATTTATTTATTTTGTCATTAATATCTTCAATTTTAACATATGATAAATTGAAACCTAGATATTTAAAATTGTTCACCTGCTCTAAAATTTTATTATAAATTACTATTTTTGCACTTAAGGTATAATGTCCTTTAAATGCTAAAATTTTAGTTTTAGTCTATGTTCATACCATTTACTCCTATATTCTTCTATTTTATCTGTCAAACTAAATATTTGTAACTCTTTATACGGATATCTTCACTTTTTTCATTAAAGTATATCCTGCAACAAATCGTAAATATTTCATTTCTATACCTTCTGTTCTTATAATTGTCTGTTTATTCGTAGTCCATATTTCTGAGCCATACAATATTGCAGATACAGCCAATACTTTATAATATTTAAATTAGAGGATGCTTGAAGATAGAGTGCCAGTTAGGAGTTTGGAGTGGATTCCATATCTGAGAAAAAGAAGAGGGAGACCTAAGAAGTCACGATTAGAGGGAATTATGAATTTGATGAAGGACAGGGGACTGCAGGATAGTGACTAGAAGAACACAGATGAATGGAGGAAAGAGAATCAAAACTTAATATTGGACACAGGAAAATGTTGTAGGCTATACATTTAAAACGTGTTAAATAAAATAAAATTTGAATTAGTTAAAGAAATAGTATATGTGCCCTATACTGTATCATTAAATAGAAAGAAACATTTCAGAAGTTTAAAGGAATTGAAATTTTATTGATTTAGACATAATTCTGGAATGTAGACAGAAATGAACAGGAATATTTTAGCGTTCCCTCCAACTCGATCAGCCTTAAGTTTGAACCGAAAGTGCGTTTTTCGGCTCATTACTGCAGCGTCGTTATCCTCCCTAGACTGTCAGATTCATGAACTATGCCAATATTCCTTTCTCTATGCATCTACCCCCACTCTCCCTCTTTACCTCTCCTGGTGCGCTGTTCCTACGGCGCATCTCCCCTCTACCTCGGAACCTTCAAATACGTTATGCACAGCGAGAACGTTATCATTCATTCATTCATCATTCATTCATTCATCATTCATCTATCCAGTCCGGGATGGGATCGGACTTTTAAGTGGACAATGTCGTCTGGAGCCGCGAAGTGGCGGAGTTTATGTTGGTCCTGAAGACCGGGGAAGAAGCCACCCTGGCTTGGACTCTAGCATGAGTGTGGTATGTGGTATGATGTGGTTTTTTGTCCTGTAGAAGTATTATCATTTATTTATTCATTTTATATTTCTTTGAATGATCAAATATTTATCTTGGTTATGTTTTTACTTCAGACTACTTGTTTACATTAAATATCATTTTTATAATTAATGTTCTAATAATTTATGTGCACGTAGCTGTTTGGTATTCCTATTCGGAAACTCACTCAGTTAGGAGATCATTCCAGCTCCCTTTATTTTTCTGTCTAGCTTTCTTGATTGATTGATTGATAATTATAGTGAAAACATTTATTTTAAGTCACTGTTGTTTTGAGAACTATTATTGAGTTATGTTAAAACTCCTAGGAAAGAAAGATGAATCAATCCTTGCCTCCTATGGGCCCGGGGCAAGTAGCTTTGTGATTAATAACCTTGGAGGTAATCAGATCTACGCTAGTAGAAGCAACGGAAACAAATGACGATCCCATACAAATGGTGGCGAGTAGCGTGGTTATCGCGCCGGCACAAATGGTAGCAGTCAGCGTGGTTTTACGCGTAGTGATTAAGGCACTGAGCTACAAGCCGGAGGGTCGAGGGTTCAAGTCCCGTTGGGGGTCAGGATTTTTAAACTGACCCAAACCCTCTGGCGGCACCATGGCCCTGGGGTCGACTCAGTCTCTAAAGGAAATGAGTACCAGACTCTTGTTCTGCGGGTAAAGGCGGCCGTCACGCAGGGCTGACGACCCGGCTGACATAAAGTGCCGATTGTCTAGAAAAAGTGGAAGCCTTAACTTCCTACTACCCCAAGGGCCTCCGGCCTATTGTGGGATCACTTTAATTTTTATTATTAAAAATTGAAGTATACAATTATGGAATATTTACCTAAAAGGTCCGTCCCCTCAAACCCAGTAACACCCTCTACCAGATCTTCAGTGAAACACCAGTTTTGAATCCTGCTGATGATGCGACTAGTCCCGAAAGCGCTACAGTTAAATCTAATATATAAAAATGTTTGTATGTTTGTACTTAATGCACGGCCATACCGTTGATCCGATTGTGATGTTTTTTTTTTTTTGCAAAATGTTCAGGAGACTCCCGGGATGAACATAGGCTGTAAGAGAGTTGTGATACTCAACTCCTATACCCTTAAAAATCGCCATTTGCAGTGGAAAACGTGGGAAAAGTAGCCTTTTTTACACTTAAATCGCTTACGCTGCCTAAACCATAACAAATATACAAAATGAATGTACACAGAATTGATTATCTCTAAAAGCTCTACAAAAAAGTCCGCGACAGCATATGTTTATGTCTTACGGATAACTACAATAACCATTTTTGTCTTTCATTGATGCTAAGAAGGTCGAGACAAATACGTAGATTCCTGTGCAAGCATAGCAGCACATGGCGGGTATTCTTTTACGGACAACTCACAATAACGAATTTTGTCTTTTAGCTGATTAATGCCAAGAAGATCGAGATAAGTATATTCCCACGCAACACCGGGTAATCAGCACGGGGAATCTTAAAATAATTACGATATCCATATATAATTATTTTTAATTTTATTTATTCAACTAATCATAAGAAGTACATTAATTTTTATCTTTCAGTTCATTTATGCCAAGAAGATCGGGATGAGTAGATTCCCGGACAACGCCGGGTAAACAGCACGGAGTATCTAAAAAATAATTAAGATATAAATTTTTCCTCATACTTGTTTAACTAAACATAAAACACATTATGATATTTCAGCTCATTTGTGTCAAGAAGATCGGGATAAGTAGATTCCGGGACAACGCCGGGTAATCAGCACGGGGTATCTAACAAATGTAAATGTATAATTATTTTTCCCTTTACTTATTCAACTAAACATAAAATCATGTTAATTTTCATTTATTTAGGCGTAGCAGCGCTCGCCGGGTATGAGCTAGTAACTAATAAAGTTGAGGAGACGGACCTTTTAGGTAAATATTCCATAATTTTATACTTTAAGATTATAATGATGAGAAAAAAATAGATTTATAGAAATTCAGACTTGTAGGACTAACTAGTTTTCTGACAATTGACTTTTATTATAGTTCAGGCCCGGGCGTGTAGATACTCAGTGTGTGCGTGTCTCTCTTTGTGTCATTGTTGTCCCAACATTGGATTAGCATTCAACAGAGCAATTCACATCTGCCGAGATGTAAACTATGGGTGACTTTTACGAACTTTACACGAAGGAAATTATTGAAACAATAAATGAAACTACGTTTGATGCTTTATAAGAGTCTGAATAATCAGACAGCTTTCGGTCTCTTAGCTGCATACATAAACGACATGGAGTCTGTTCAGTGGAGTACAATCCATTTTACGTCACAAATACATTTCTACTACAGAATACGCATTTTGAAATACACAACACTGAGTTGGTTTGTACTTTCTCTTATCTGTAGTCAGTGCGGCAATGTTTGAGTGAAATTATTTGGATTGGTCACCATCCATCACCAATACATACACATGTTAGCTTCTACTAGCAACTTGAAAAAACACAGCTGCTCATCAAAAACAAATTACGCGAAAAATACATATTCGAAACTCATAAATAATAACGGAGCCGAGTCCAGTATGTGCTGCTATACATCACATGCCATCTATAATTTTACATATATAACGCATAGCTAAATTTATAAACTAACTTTAACTCCATGGCGTGACAGACCTAGAAGGCCCTCAGACTACCAGCCGGCTGCCGGTCTCACATCCACAAGTGTTAATCACAGAGGTAGACGATCATTCGGCCAGTGTAGGAGTGACATGTGGTCAACATGTCGGGTCCCCAACCGTTATAGCTTTTTTAAACATGGAACCGCTATTTATTGTACATACCAACATTTTTTAAATTCATATTATCACCTTTGAGGTTATGTAATAAGATGTTACTTATATAATTTTACCTGGTAAGTCAGTCGTCCTCAACTAAATTATTAAACTTCTTCAAGTTATTCTAATATGGAGGCCTTTCGAAAACAATGTTTCATCTTCTGCGTTTTAACTGGTTAAGGAGGACTGACTTACCAGGTAAAATTATATAATTAACATCTTATACCTGTAGTCGGAACGGGTCAACAGACCTAATCCATGAATGCAGATGATGATGATGATGATGATGATGATGATGATGATACCCAAATTTCTCACGATGCGGGGTTGGCACCGGTCCCATACTGACAGAAATTCCATGAGAAAATTTCTTCCCCTCATGGAGACTCGAACCAGCGCAAGTCTCGTAGCTCTGCGCCACAGCATCTTTGCCTTAACCACTAGGCTACGACTAAATTTCTTACCAATGTATTCAAATTGTCCGTGCAAATTGACTTTGTCGTGGAACCTGGGGCCCACTCTAAGTGGACCGAAGAGCTGCTCATCACCTGCTCACGCGAGTCGCAGGGCAGTTCACCTTTTGACCTTGACTTCGACGTGCCGGCGATCTGAGAGTACGTATTCCCATCCCTGTTACAGTTAATTTATTTTTCATCTTTATAGAAACTCATTAAAGCATTCAGTTGCAATAACACTGAGCAACAAAACATTTTTTTGCCTCAAAAAGAAAAGTATGTGATTCTGATAGGATGTTTTCTCCTGAATTCAAATATGATATCGGGTTTTCTCCATCACGCAAGGTTTCCGAGAGACAGGAATTTATAATTTCAAACACTTTAATATTTTCTACGTTTGTAACTACACAATATTCGAACATTCGGACTCGCCTAGAAAGTAAGAAATGACGATTTTCTGCTATATTTCGCCTGCGGAGCATCCCTCTTGATGGTCCAACAATAATCGGCCAGCATATTAGGATTCCATTTGTTTTGATATCTCTTTTCCATAGCTGAAATCTCCTGAGTTAGCTCATTTTTTTTTATTTTACAATGGACAAATGGACGAATAAACGTTTATTAAAACATAATTATTTAAATCCATTAATTGAAATTGAAATAAAAAAAACTGTAGGTGATGGAGAAATTCCGAATACATATTTGAAAAAACGATAAAAAAACTGCATTAAGTACAACTATTGGTACTCATGAGACAAAAATCATGTTGACCAGTGTAATTTTAAAAGTTGATGGCACATATCTTTGGAGAAAGTAAAAATGATAGTTTGTAGTCCGTGTGACTCACTGAAATGCAATTTAGTCGTGGTAAAAATGAGCTTACTGTACGATCTTGCTAAGCACATCCGGTTAGTAAGGAACTTACACATTATTATCATTGCGGATGTGAAATAGAGTAAGTAATTTCGGCAATTTGAAGCATTGTAGCACGGATATCATGGGAACCAATGGAAAGCAAGAGTATAGTAGTTTATTTTTGTGTATTTTCGTATTTACTTTGGTGACTTGCACTATTTATAATTACAATTTTAGTTATTTCAACAGAATACATTTGAATGATTTGCCCGTCCGGTCTATTCCTCTGAAGCTTCTGAGTAGTCTACAGTAAAAACTCCTTATTCGCGGGTTAAAAAATTGTGACACGGTTCCTGTATTCGCGGTTAAAATTTTCTTTATTCGCGGATCAAGTCGGTATATTTAGAGGGTTTAGTATCCTTTATTAATGCATCGGCAACTTTGTTTACTGCAGGTACGTGTCAAGGCGGCTTTTACATTGAGTGATTCAAACCAAATGGACAAATTAATATCAAAGTAAAACAAACCTTATTGTCACTAAGCCAAAAAGTTCATTGTTAAAAACCACCGCCGCTGTATTTCATGTGCCGCTAAGTCCATTGATAAATGCCTCCCTCGCCACGATCGGAGTTGTATTGTTTCAACTTGCCATTCGTTGCAATAATTTTGATTGAATAACACATGTCTCTTCTGCTTTGTTGCCAATTTATAATGTCGAGTAAAAGGAAATTGTTCAAAACCTCTCTTTAATTGAGTTTATCTTCATAATTTTTATTTTATTTTGGAACCTTGGAAAGTATTCCCTATATAACCATACAAATTATAATTCAATATTCGCGGTTTATTTACGGAACATATCCCCCGCGAATAAGGAGCTTTTACTGTAGTATAAAATGACCTCCAGATGCGTTACCGGCGCTTCGTGGAATAAGATGGAGGCAGGATTGCTGTCTTTTGGCCATCCATCACAGTCATCATTTATACTTCCCCCATAGAAGAAGGGTTACCTCTTCCGCTCCAAAATAATTGGACCGTTAAGGACTTTCTCCCTGTTACCCCGGAGATGAGTTTCCATATTTGTCCCCTGGAAAGAGAGTGCGGCATGTCCGTTGAGGTCTTCTCTCTCGAAGTAGTCAGCCACCGATTTTGCCTCGGTGTGGACTATACTTATCTCTTTTCCAACAGATATCCGGTACAATAAATGTAACGTTGAAATGACGAACGAGAAAGAAAACTCAAATGAAGTGCTATACGGTGACAGCAATACAGTCAACCATGTAGAAAAATAAAATAAAAGAACCAAACGTATTTAAATATCTTAATGAAATCATTTCTAAAATTAAGTCTTTAGAATAAAATCCTGCCATTCTACTGTGTGATCGAAAACTGGGCCATGACGACAAATGACCTTAACAAATTGCAGGCTACAGAAATGAGGTTTTTGAGATCAGTTAAGGGTTGTACTAGGTTAGATAAATTTAAAAATGAGGATATAAGGAAATAATTAAATGTAACATAATTATAAGAAAGTATTAATCGTTATAGAGATCAATGGATTGAACACCTAGAAAGAATGAGCTACAGTCGTACTCCTAGAAGAATCCTTGATTATAAACCTGAAGGAAGGAGAGATTTGGAAAGACCACAGAAACATTGGTTGGAGAATATGTGAAACCGGAACAGGCTAAAGAGCCTGATTGAAGAAGAAGAGGGCATCGAAATGATTTTTTTTTATTTGTTATGACCAAATATTTAATTCTTTGTATTGGCATAATTTTTATGTTCAAAAGAAATTCGCTATCAATTGTCAGCAATATTATACCTGTTGAATATTATTTCCGTATATTTGTTAAATAATCCATTTCTACGATTAGTTTTTAATTCAGATAGAAGACCATGAAAATAATAGAATAACTTTAATTATAAATACACTGTCTAACTAGTCCTAGAGAATCAGATATAAGCTTCATGGCCCGCAAGTGACATAAGGACTCTTCTATCCTGAGCTTAATGTGTTCAAATCATCCACTGTAGAAGTTATCATAAGTATAGGCAACGAGTGATTTTCCAATTCGTGGAGTCTTGTTTGAATTTATCTAGAGACATTTGGAAATAGTGTGGCATTTGTTAGGACTATTTAACGAATAAAAATAAGCTGTTTACTCACAAATCATTATTTAACTATAGTTATTTAAAATATTTATATATTTAATGTAAACGGCCGAATGTTTTTGAAAACAACTCAGAAATGTGAGGTTATGTTCCTTCACTGCAAGCCTTGATCATATTAATTCATGGCCAAATAATATCGCCAATATTGTAAAATTTGCACCCATGGGTAGAAATAATGAAACACATCAAACTATATATCATAATCAACATTACGGGTTATTCATTTATTTTTAGTAAACAATTCAGTAAAATCAAGGAATCTGTTCATTATTTGCTATATTCAATGTATTTGTTGGAGAAAAATAATTCTTTGACCTGTTTAGAACATTAAACAGGAGGAGCTTTATTTATCACAAAAGCAAGATCTGATAAAGAGAAATCGATAAAGAGCGAGGTGAAACACGACTGTCATTGGTTGTAAAACAAAATTCATTGAAACGTGATTGGTCATTGACTAGCATTTGTGGCATGAGTTAAATAGTCTCCCTCAACCCATGGTTAAATTTTATTCTTCCATCTCATTCTTGACCTGCTTGCCTACTGGGAGCTTATAACTCTACTCTTTTCAGTATTTTATCATTATTTTCATTTTCAATTCTTCGTATAATTAATTTAAGACTAGTTCCTGTTGTAATTGATCCTGTGTGTTGGCTATAAGGACAAAGTCACCTGTATAAAGTACAAATTGTAAGTAGTGTTCGTAGTTTTCACTTTCCTCTTTTCACCCTGTGTGTTCTCCTATTACATATCTTGGTTATTTTAGTCCCGCGCCGTAGCCGAGCGGTTAAGGTAGGAAACCTTGGCGCAGAGCTACGGGACGTGCGCTGGTTCGAGTCTCGATGGGGGAAGAAATTTTCTCATGGTATTTCGGCCAGTATGGGACCGGTGCCCACCCAGCATCGTGTGAGGCAATTGGGTAGCTACAATAAGTAGCGGCTCCAGGTTGAGGAACCAGCTATAACGGCTGGGGGACTCGACATGCTAACCACATGTCACCCCTACACTGGCTGTTGATCATCTACCTCTGTGATTGACACATGTGGATGTGAAGGGCCAGCAGCCGGCTGGTAAAAGGGCAACCGCTGAAAAGTGGAAAGACCCTCAATCGGAATCGGTTATTTCATCCACAAGAGAGTAAGTTAAAATATGTAAATTGGTGATTTACTAGAAGGAGAGAAAGATTATTAAGACTATTTAACTCAAGCTCCAAATGGGAGTCAATGACCAATCACATTTCAATGAATTTTGATTTACAACCAATCACAGTCGTTGTTCACATCGATTTTATCTATTTAATTTTATCATATTAAAATCAAGCTCCCCCTTTTTAACATTCTGAATAGATCAGAGCATTATTTTGCTGTGACTGACTCTCTAAGAAATACGTTGAATATAACAATTTATATATTACGATGTAAGATCCTAGAATGCAAGTGGCTGCCAGATTGTATATATTATAACAGGATTTAAAGGCTGTTAGCGTGGGCAAGGCTGGTACTCTATATATATCTCAGGGTTGCGGATTTTCGCCGTGGGATAAGTCGAGGTTCGAACTAAGGATAACGGTACTATCAGGAGGCTTACCGAAACAAACACTGGTGTCGGTTTAATACTATTTATTAAATCACATGTAGCACAGGACAGTTACAGTTCCATTTCATTTAGGATTGAATTGAATATATTCCGGTATTTCTTTCCTTCGGAATGGTCGCGGGAATGCGAGTAGCGGTCACTACTGGACCTAATTTATTATTATCGAGGCGATTGTATCGCGTTTTGGAACACTGATAATTACTGGTCTTCACACGACCTGAGGTGATATAACACCAGCACACTGATGCTTTTAAAATAAATCACTTTTATAACTTGCCTGCGACCGGCGAAATATATGAGTCCGCACTGCCGCGGAACAGTTAATCCTGCGCGGAGTCTTATGTTAGTTTTTTTTGTTCCACCCGGGGACAAATCCCGGAGCAGACTACTTTCCCGATATTCGGAATATATCCAACTCCATCTTACAAATACGCTTTACAAAACCAATATTTTCATTGGCTGGACATACATAAAAAACGCCTTACTAGTTGAATACTATTTACCCATGGACTCTGATTGGGCATTACGGTTTCCACTATAGTTCAACCAGAATCTCAGGATAATGATTGGTCGTGAATTTACAGGGTGTGATTTTCACACGCTGGTGAGAAGTTTATTAATTTATTGAACACAGATGGACATAGTTTTTGGCTACTGTCGCCATCTCAACAGGCGGTCTAGTGATTTTTTGACACACTTAAAGTTGACCGTCATTTATCTGTCTGGAAGGATGACTTCCAGAGCCGGACAGGGGACATTACATCTCCAGCTGTGAGGCCGTATTATTAGGGAACCATTGTCCCGGGTCATAAACCGATTTACTTACATGTGTCCATCTTCAAATAACTTGAGATACAATGGACAGAAATGCCTTTATGTATCTTCAAGCGTAACAGATTGGTAAAAGTTTCTCACGAAACGTTTTCTGGAAAGTGTAACTACATATTCAATAATCAGTAATAATATATAATAATAAAATTAATTGGTGCAGTTATTTCTGCTACAATATATAGTGTAGGAATGTAAACATATACTGTTTGCCGGATACAATAGAAAAATATTTCTAGCAATTGATTTTACAAAAAAAAAACGCATTTGCACTTTCTTAAACGTATTATTTCCCAGGTATTTACGTTCCGGAAAAATATAATTGACATATTTACGTCATAGGACATCGGAAATTAACTAATAACCTATAATGTTGGTTATAAACAGTTTGATGTGTTTCATGTTTTCTCTCTACTAGGGTGCATTCTAACAATATTGCGATCCTATTTGGCAATAAATAATATGATCAAGTTGCAGTGGATAAACAAATGAAACATAACCAAATATTTCTAATTTGTTTTCAAACATCGCCGTTTACATTAAATATATAAATATTTTAAAATAACCTATTTATATAATGATTTGTGAGTAAACAGCTTAATTTTATTCGTTAAATAGTCCTAACAAATGCCACACTCGATTTCCAAATTTTCTAGATAAATTCACTCCTCACTTCGTGAGTCGTGAATTTATCGATAATTTGGAAATCACTCGTGGCATTACTTATGATAAATGACTAATGATTTTTCGTTGCATCTTTACAGGCACGTATAAAAATTCATCCTGCGTGTGTTCGTCCTCGCAAAACTAGAAAAATAGTCCGTCGATTGACTTGAAATTTTGACACAACGTTACATTCGAATACGTGCGTTTTTTGCAATAAAATGAAATTTAACACAACGTTGCGTTCGAATACGCGTGTTTATATACGCAGTGCGACACTGTTAATCGTTGTTTGTGTTTTCGCGGGCCGTATTACCAGTTTTACGAGTTCAATAGAAATAGAAAAGTTGTACATGTACGTCGAGTGTTTAGTCGCTATCTATTATTCTCTAAACCATTAGGTATAGGAGTTCACCTGAAACGAAAATTTAAAAATCACTCTACCAGTCGCAATTTTCGATATTTCCCAACTAAACTCAGCATATGCTATTAAAATAAACAGAAAAGTGGAATCCGACCATTATAAGTGCACCTTAAATCCGAAATTAAAAAATTGATTCCAATAACCGCCTTTTGGATCGTCGCAATGTAGGCCCTATATCATACAATTTAATTAACTCGTAATTTTCTTTGAACTTATTCAACCTGGACTCTTACTTTAAGGGAGGAAAGGAGATTACAAGTATTTGAGAATAAAGTACATAGGAAATTTTTTGGACAAAAGAGAGATGAACAGACAGGTGAATGGAGAAGACTACATAACAATGAACTACATGGTCTTTATAGGAAGCCAGATATAATAAGAACAGTCAAGTCTCGTAGACTGCGATGGGCAGGACATGTTGCACGTATGGGGAATAAAAGACTTGCATGGAAGCTTCTTGTAGGGAAGCCAGAGGGAAAACGCCCAGTTGGTAGACCAAGAATGAGGTGGGAGAATAACATTACCTATGATTTGAGGGAAGTAGATTATACAGGGAATGATTGGAAAGCATTAGCTCAGGATAGGAACGTATGGAGAGCTTATGTCCGCGCGGCCATGAACCTACGGGTTCGTTAGTGCCAGCGAGTAAGTAAGTATTCAACCAAAAGAAAAACACATATTTGAGTTATTTAGGCGTAGCAGCGCACGTCCGGCATTCACCAGTAGTAAGAATAGAGTCAACCGATTTGCAAACTTGATATTAGATGCAGAAGTGGAGGAAGATAGGACAATCAAAGAAAAATGGATAGACGACGTTCAGAATGACATTTTAATTTGGGGATTGAGGAACTAACAAATTAAAGTTAAGAATGGAGAGTAATGGAAGATTATTGTAAGAGAACCCAGATTCTCGTCAGACTGTGGAACTGAGAATAAAAAAAACCGAAGATGACGATGGTAATAATAATAATAATAATAATAATAATAATAATAATAATAATAATAGGTTAAATTAAATATTATGTTAAAAAAATAAGAAATAGGCCTACATGTATCCTATAACTTATGTAGTTCTTGGATTGAAAAGTTGGAGACAACTTATTTTGATTGCATGAAATCTGAGAAGAAACATAACTTCTACTTCTTGCTCAGTTTGCTTTCCATATGCATTCTAATGGAAATATCAGAGATTACTTCTTGGAACATGGAGGGTAGTGGTAATCGAGGTTTCTTGGAATTATATAATCATCTCTTAATAAAGATACAATAGGAACACACACTCCTAGTTACATGAATGAACGATTGCTGAATAATTGTCTTGAAATCGAAAGAGCTATTTTTTTTTTAAAAAATCATGTCTAAAATTTGCGTAAAGATTAGCTTTGCGCAATGTCTTACAGTATATTGCGATACAAGTGAGGTAAGCACTTGTTACTGATCGAGAAAAAAGTTTCAAAAAACTAGGCACTTGCACCGAGTTTTTTCAATTTTCGAGATAAGTTACGTGCTTACCTCATGTGTATTGCATACTATTTTTTTGGTCGATGTGACAATTTTTTTATTAAATATAGTAATAAATGAATTAGAATATTGGTTGGATGTAAATGACTTCTATGAGAAAGAAACATTTGGTGATCGTTGCTATGTAGCTTTTCATTTGTTTTAAGCAAGGATTGTTGGCTGTGGATACATTTTTATATGTAGTACCGTGATTAGAATCTGTTTGATAATGTATTATGGAAGGAGTCGATAGATGATAGAGAAATTGAAGAAGCATGAAGAGTGGGATGTTCTGCATTAATTCCGGAAAAGTCTAAAGAAAGGTACGAGTTAGTGTACAAAACATTCAAGAAATGGTTAAATGAAAAAGGCGTGCAGATTAACGAGAAGAATTTGTTGGCATATTTTGTTCTGAGGAATGAGAAATTAAAATCTGCAGGAAGTTTATGGTCAGAGTACTCAATGCTCAAAGCTAATATAAATTTAAATGATGGTATTGACATTTCTTCATTTTGTAAATTAATTGATTTCTTGAAAAAGAAGAATGTTGGTCATCGACCGAAAAAGTATAGTGTTTTAACAGGGAAAAAATTAATATGTTTTTAAATGAAGCTCCTGATGATGTGTTCTTAATGATCAATGTTCGTCCAATAGGATTCAATAATTGCAATAATTGTACTATCACATTCAATATCAAAATAAATATTGCTACTATTATTTTACTTACCGAACGTGTGCTTTTTGAATCCATATCAGCATTGCGATTTCTTTTTGTTTGCATAGCAACCAGGTTAGATGTGGGAACGTTGACTTACTTCCACTAACAACAATATTGGTAAGTATAAGAAATTAGTCACATCGACCAAAAATACTGTTTAGAAATAAACTAATTTGAACTTCGATTTCAATGCATCCATGTCCTGAATTGGATTAATATCTGCTAAACAAGTATGCAGTACTGAAGTAATGTACTGTTTGGTACACATATTTTAATTAATTTACGAGCTCTTTAGTGCTAATATAATCAAAATGCGCTACAAACTTTGAATCACAAATGTACATTTTATTTCATTCTTAATTCAATAAAAATATTTATTTTTCTTTAAAATGATAAGGTAAAGTATAAAAACTGTAAGCCCAAATCTTCTGGCGGCACTATGGCCCTGGAGTCAACTCAGCCTCTAACTGAAATGAGTACCAGACGCTTGTTCTGGGGATAAAGGCGGCCGTTACACAGGGCTGACAACCCGGCTGTCTAGAAAAATGGGAGCCTTAACCTCCTACTACCCCAAGGGCCTCCTGAGGCCTGTAGTGGGAATACTTTACTTTACTTACTATAAAAACTTGAAGGGCGGCTTCGTACGGAAGTGGTTAGTTACTCCCTCTTCACGTCTAGGTCCCAAGTTCGCGTCTCGGTCACTCCATGGACGAATAGGCAAGTTTTTGTGGGAGTTTCTCCCGTTTTTCTTGTCTAAAGTTCATTCCACCACCACTACTCCTCTCTATACTCATCTCAAACCCATTACACTCTCATTTTCACCAGCCTAGCTCTTAGCTTGGAGGGCGGCATCCGTGTATATCACAAACCTCGAATAAGAGAGAATTAATTTCGTCATCCCTCGATGTGGTATTTCGCCGGACCTCGTACTGGTAACAAATGTGCTATTTTCGGTGAAACAATATCATAACTAACTAACTCACTGGCACTATCGAACCCGTAGGTTCATGGCCGCGCGGACATAAGCTCTCCATACATCCCTATCCTGAGCCAATGTTTTCCAATCATCCCCTGTATAATCTACTTCCCTCAAACCATAATGCTATTCTCCCACGTCATTCTTGGTCTACCAACTGGGTGTTTTCCCTCTGGTTTTCCTACAAGAAGCTTCCAACACGTCTTTCATTCATTTTTTTAATACATTCACTGTTTCTCACATTCAATAAGCAATACCGCCCTAAAAAGATGTTCGGTAGAATTTGTTTACAAGGTGGAATTGGGAAGTATTCGAACATCCACCAAATTCACCAGACAGGAGCCCTTGTGACTATAACTTATTCTCAAAGATCAAAGAACCTTTACGGGGCATTCGATTTAAATCAAGATTTGATATCCAGAAAGATCTTGATCGATCAACGAAACATATATTCATAAATGGTGCTGGAGATGGAGTGCGCCATCTTCCAATGATTGGCAATGTTTCGTTGACTTGACAGGAGACTGTAAATGAAGTTTCGTAATGTTAAAAGTAACCTAAATACAATTTTTGTAATTTTATAGGAGCGTTGTCATTACTTATCGAATGCCCTAGTAATAATTAATTTTATCTTCTTTTAATTTAATTTGTGCTAAAGCTAATCTTTTTACTTTACGTAGTCTACTCCTGTTAAATGGTAGTAACCCATCCATCCATAATAATTCTGCCAAAAGGCAGGTCCTTCACTGCAATCATATAATTGTCATGCTATGCTTTCAGCTTTACTAGGGAATTGTAGGTGTGGTAGCTTCCCGTTGCTTTCCACACCTGTGAAGGATGATGGTGATGATAATAAGGATGATGATGATGACCATATGATTTCGGGGACCGTTTGGGCCTAAAGGTTTTCCTTACAGGTGAGGAAAAACCCCGATAAAAACCACACCCAGAAAAACTGCCCTGACCGGGGATCGAACTCGTGCCCGCTGCGTAACAAGGCAGCACGCTACCTCGAGATCACAGCGGTGGACATGGTAATAATAATAATAATAATAATAATAATAATAATAATAATAATAATAATAATAATAATATTATTATTATTATTATTATTATTATTATTAAGTAAAGTAAAAGTAAAGTAGTCCCACTATAGGCCTCAGGAGGCCCTTGAGGTAGTAGGAGGTTAAGGCTCCCACTTTTTCTGGACAATCGGCACTTGATGTCAGCCGGGTTGTCAGTCCTGCGTGTCGGCCGCCTTTACCCCAGAACAAGAGTCTGGTACTCATTTCCATTAGAGGCTGAGTCGACCCCAGGGTCATAGTGCCGCCAGAAGATTTTGGTGAGTTTAAAAATCCTGACCCCATCGGGACTTGAACCCTCGACCTTCCGGCTTGTAGCGCAGTGCCTTAACCACTACACTACGGCGTGCCCCTTATTATTATAATTATTACTATAATAATTATTGTTGTTGTTATTATTATTATTATTATTATTATATTATTATTATTATTATTATTATTATTATTATTATTATACGAAAACAGAAGTAAAGCTCCAGTGAATACTATGAAGTGGATTGATGAAGTCAAAAAGGGCTTAAAATTGGCAGGAATTACTAAAGAAGATATCCCAAACAGAGATATATTTAGAACTAAGGTGAATAAGTTGCAAGTTGACCAAGAGGACAAACCGAAGGAAAAAACTGGAACAACTTGGACAGATGATAGAAAACAAGCTCATAGCAAGAGAATGAAAGAAATTTGGGCTCAAAGGAAACACCTCTAAGTACTTTGCGTAGTCCTACATGGGCTCATCCGCAATAAAAATAATAATAATAATAATATAAAATAATAATAATAATAATAATAATAATAATAATAATAATAATAATAATAATAATAATAATGTATTCTGGCAGAGTTAAGGCCTTCTCTTCCGCTCAACCAGCGTAAATACCGGTATACAAATAAAAGTTTATACTACAGTAGCCGACGAGGTTCTATAGGAAGCCTTTCTGTTTAAGGACATCTTGGGATTTTTCCATGTCGTTGTCGGCTTCTTTATAAGTTACTGTTACTATAATTTCAAGTTTATCGTGTTCTCTCTCTGGGTCTACTTTTACCATGTCCACATATTCGGATTTTCCATATTTGTTTAATTATTCTGCTATCATTTAATCTATTTAGGTGACCAAACAATATGATTTGAGATTGATATAGGCCTGTATTATTTTGCACAGAGTGAACATTCAATGCTATTCATCATTGTTTGATTTCTAACTTTAACATCCGATGTCTTTCCACGATCTTTGTAGGTACCGTATTTCATATCTAATGTTTGATTTTTTTGCCATAAAAACCAAGGTATCAAATCGTTGGCACAATTTAAAAAAAAATCATAATTGTTTCTCATATTTAGTCCTATATGTTGATATTTTATTTTTTTTATTT
Source organism: Diploptera punctata (assembly GCA_030220185.1). Lineage (NCBI taxonomy): Eukaryota > Metazoa > Arthropoda > Insecta > Blattodea > Blaberidae > Diploptera > Diploptera punctata. The sequence continues at coordinate 600,892 of JASPKZ010003794.1, forward strand.
CGTATCATAGTATAACAAACGGAAGGACTTTTAAGAGTATGCGGAAAAATATGCATTAGCATTAGTTTTAAAAAATAGGAATTATATCTTATGTGTACGTGTAGACATTTTGTTTACTTTTTGTCCGTATCATGGTACAACAGACGGAACGACTTTCAAGAGTATGCTGGAAAATATGAAGTATAGTTGTATTGTATGCTTGTGTATCGAAGTTGGTTGTCGTCAGATTGGCTGGTTTCTACGAGTTATAAGTTATTCAGTAGATATAAAAAAATACTTGTGAACTGATAACATTCCGTGGAGCCTGAAGTAAACTATTCAACTACTCATTTGTATTGTAAATAAATAATAGTTAAAAAAACTAAAACAACACGCTTTATTAGAAAACCGAACTAAAAAATGAAAATAATTTTAATTTCCAACACGCTTGGGATAAAATTAAAGTAGTCAACAAAAAAATAATCTGCAACACATCTAGAATAAAAGTAGAGTTATCTACAAAAAAAATTACCATCAAAAGCGTGGGGTGCTCTATATCAATTAATGTATCTGATAATAAACAGATATTGGTTAAAGTAAAGTCTCTAAGAAGATAACGTAAAAACCATAAAAAAGCACCCCACGCTTTTGTAGTAAAATTATTTTTTGTAGGTAACTCTAGTTTTATTCTAGATGTGTTGGGGATTATTTTTTTGTCGGCCACTTCAATTTTATCCCAAGCGTGTTGAAAATTAAAATTAATTTTAATTTTTTAGTTAATAAAGCGTGTTGTTTTAGTTTTTTAAAACTATTATTTACTTTTTATTTTTTAGTTTGGTTTTCTAATAAAGCGTGTTGTTTTACTTTTTTAAACTATTATTTATTTTTTAATTTTTAGTTTAATTGAGTGTCATAAACCGGAATCCCATGAAAATTTAATTGCTTACAATATTTTTATTGTCTAGGCACGAATATAATTATATATTTTTTAAATTATTAATATCTTACATTATTATAATATTTTTGAATATTTTAATATAGATAAATAGTTACAGTTAACCGTATCCTTCTCATATTTTTGGATAAATTACAATGTGGCAAGTTTACAAAATTGTCATTAATATTTTACAGATTAAGATAAAAATATAAATATCTTTAAATTCGATACTATTGTAGTATGAGCTAAAAGTAATACTCCTCTAAAAAATCCTCCAGATTTGAACCAGCGACGTATGGATTACTGAAATTATATACCACTACAGTCCACCGCTCTACCAACTGAGCTACGAGAGGATAAAATATTAATTTCTTACAACGATGGACTAAAAAGTCGGTAAGTCCGCAACCTATTATATATTACATATTATTTATGAAATTATTGTATTGTCATTGGTCCTTCACAAGTATACAAAGTTTCAAGTCAATCCAATGTTTTTAAGTGGGTGAAAATCGTGTTGAAAGATTCCGTTACGTAGACAGATACAGGTCAAGCTAATATAAAGCGTGTAAAAATACTCAATCCGAACTCCTATAATTACTTTCTTTATTAATAAAGTAATTTCAAAAACAGGACCAGATTTTTTTATCATTTTTATAATTTCTATGACTTATAAAAGCTGAAACTGCATGTGACATTGATTTAGATTATAATGTGAGGTTGATTGCAAAAACAAAAATGTAACTTCAATTTTTAAATAGTTGTCATGGAAACTATCATCATCATCATCCGGTATCATGGAAGCAGCCGCTGTCTTCCGGAAACCAAACGCCATTCCTCTGTTCATGCATTGATCTTCCTCCAATCCTCTGATATTCATAGCCGCTTGTACCCCTTCTATCCAAGTTTACTTCGGTCTTCCTCTCTTCCTCCTTTCCATTGGGATCCATTCCATAACAATTTTAAGTAATCTTTGTTCTGGCATTCTTTTGACATGGCCAAATACCACTGTAATATTTTCTTTTATATAATATCTATGATGCCCGGTTCCTCTTGTACACCCATAATTTCCCTTATTTCTTTATTTCGTATTCTATCCATTCTAGATTTTCCAGCTGATCTTCTTAAAACATCCATTTCTGTACATAACATTCTTTTCATTTCCCTGGTAGGAATTTGCCAAACTTCAGTACTATATGTTAAACTGCTCTGAAATATGGTTTGATATATTTGTAATTTTCAATTTTTTTTTTAATATTCTTGCTCCACCAAACAGAGTTAAAGCATTTATTGCTTGTTTTGTTTGTGCGATTCTATTTTTAATTTCCACTGTGTTATCGCCTGAATGGTCTAATTTTGTTTCTACATAAATACATTCAATACTAGGTTTTAGTTCTTCTCCATTGTTGAAAATTATATTTTCCATTTCTTCTCCTATACACAGATATTTAGTTTTCTCGATATTTATATAAAGTCCCCATTTTTCATATGCTTCTTCTTTTAGTTTTTTTTTTTGCCATATATTCTATGTCATCGTGGTCTTGTGCTATTAATACCTGGTCGTCTGCAAAAGTGAGTCAATATACATGTGTATTTTGGATTGGTATGCCCATTTTTTTCTACATTTTTTCCCACAGTCTCTTAGTACTCTTTGAAGATAAATTTTGAATAGAGTTGGAGATCAACTGCAACCCTGCCTTAAACCCTTTGTAATAGTAAATCCCTCTGTTATATGATTTCCAACTTCTATTTTCGAAATTGATCCTTTGTATAATGATTTTATAGCTTCTATTAATCTTTTGAATTGTCTAAGGTTTCCCATGGAAACTGTAGAAAATCATAAAACCGTTATTGTAATTTAGACTTGGAGCTGATGAACTAGGTCTGACATTCTATATGTTGATGACCATACATACGTGTTTAGAGTACTGCAATAAGCAGCCCATCTTTTTATGTGTGTGTCAAGTCAACTAAGGCGGCAAGGCGTTTCACTATGGATTAGACGTCCGGGGCTCGATCGCAGGCAACGGACGGATGAAAATGTTTGACTATTCATGCCTAACTGTGGGCCTCATTCAGGCTTCTTTAAAGTAAGTAAATATGTATTAGGAATATTCTAGGGGTAAAGTGAGCTGGAACGACAAGCTAGCCACCCGATTTATTTTCGTATCATTAACTGAGAATATGTGTCCATTACCTCCGTGAGGCATTAACTTTTATTACCTGCATTTTGCAGGACACCGCCATAGTTATTAGCAGTTTAAATAAATTGAACTCTATCTCTCTCTATATCTGTATATATATATATATATATATATATATATATATATATATATATAGATATTATAAATATATTTTTGACATTTGGCAATGAAGGCAAATATGATATGAAAAGAAAAATGAATGCTTGAGTCGGGATTCGAACTCGGTAGAGACTCGAGTTCGAATCCCGACTCAAGCATTCATTTTTCTTTTCATATCATATATATATATATATATTCATCCATAGTAATTCTGCCCGATGGCAGGTCCTTCACTGCAATCATAGTATACCCGGTCGGGACACGCTCCTGGGTGAGGATTTTTTTGCGGTTTTTCTCACCTGTAAGACAAATGTTAGGAAGGCTAGGGCCCAACGGTCCCCAAAAATCATCCGGCCATCATCTCATCATCCTTATCTTTGTCATCATCATTCTTCACCGGTGTGGAAAGCAACGGGAAGCTACCACACCTATTATTCCCTAGTAAAGCTGGAAAGCATAGAATGGAGATGCTATGATTGCAGTGAAAGACCTGCCCTCGGGCAGAATTACTATGGATGAATGGTAGATGTAAGAAATGAATAATAAAAAACATCGAAAGAAGTCGTACTGGCTTCATAATGTAATGTATATTTCCCACATATGTCTTACTTAAAAAGAAGCCGCCATTTGCAAAGATAGAAGCAAATGTTTCATAGCATTTAGTGTGAGGGAATTACAACGTATACACCTTACTGATAGTATTCTTTTAACAATTAATAAATTTAATCATCTGTCAAAATAATATTAAGATTAACAAATATTTTCTTTTGTTTTGTTTTAAATATTGTACAAACGTAAAATAATTTTCTATATCTCATTATTTTTCTTTGTTTTTTATAAACATTAGACAGGGACAATTTAATGTCTTGCTTGTATACACTTTATTATTAGTTTTAGTCTTAATTTTAACTAACATTAACTAGTTGCATTATAGATCGTAATATAATAGATATTATCTTTTTGATCAAATTTTTATTTAGTATTTAATATTAGAGTTAATTGTAATTGTTATATTCTGATGTAACATATGTTTGCCCTGGTGAGTGGAAGAGAAGGCCACATGGCCTTAACTCCACCAGGCTAAATAAATAAATCTAAATAAATATAAATCTAAATCTAACAACGTATATAGAGAAAAAATTGCGTTTAGATCTGAACTTGCTGCGGTAGCTCAGTCGGTAGAGCACTTGGTCTAGAAAACCAAAGCTCCCCGGATATAATTTTTCTCTTCAAATCTAATTCCTAAATATTTATATTTTTGCCGCGTATTTAATTTTTGTAAAATAACAATATATATACAAATTACGCTACAAATACATTCTTTATTAATGAAACTATAGTAACTAGTTATTATATTAAAAGTGATTCTGAAGTGATAGAAAGTGATTTATTGCGGTGAGCGAATTATGTGTTTTTTTAGGAACACTGTACAACTATTTATTCCCGGCCGCCCCCAGACGGCGTGGCGATAATAGCCCTGAAGACGATTTATCTGGACCCATTCAGGCCGATAAGGAAACAGCATATCCAATGCCGTGGCATGGACAAGAAAGGGAGAAGAAACCCAAGGAACAGGCTGTACACATTGAACGAACTGAATGACATGATACTAGAAACAGAAGAAGAATTAGATATCGCCATTGGTGAAAGTACAGCAGTTAGACCACCCGGCATGACTATTCACAGATTCCTAACGCTGCTCCGGCATGCCATGTTGCCACAGTTTGGCGATAATACTGTTTAACTATGGAATCGTAATATTCACATATACCGGGAAGCTACCACACACCCCACACCTATTCCAATTCCCTATTAAACGCTGCAAGCATAGCCTGAAAGATGCTATGATTGGCAATGAAAGGACCTGCCTTCGGGCAGAATTACTCTGGATTGGTGGAGAAGTAAAAAACAAACGTGATAAAATACCATCTACGGATACAACAAAATAAAAAAGAAAGGAACTAGAAAAGAAGATAACGCGTAATAGAAAATTCACGTCATTTCCCTTCAAACTTCGGTAGCAAGAATGAATATTTTGATTGATTTTGCCGTAACAGATCCAAGCAGTAAGCCTACTATTTAATAACGAACAGTCGTTAAGCACACCACAGTAGGCCTAAAGTTGAGAAACCAACTGGTGCCATCAACCACACTGCACTTTAAAGTGACTGGATTTATTTAAGATACATAAAGTGCGGCACATATGGAGGAATTACCAATTTTTTAGTTTCTTTTCTCCGCCCCGCAGAATTTATCTAGCGTGCGAGTTGGTGAGAATTTCCTATGACAGTTCTCCTTCATTTCGAGTACACATATCCGGACGAAGGAATCATAATTCATATCGATTTCGCTCTCTCTCCAAAAGCCTTAGGAATTTTCACCCCTCAAACCTTAAAAGTTCTCAACTATAACATCGCAGCGCTCAACGACACCACAGACAGCAATACCGCGCCCATAGAATGACATAATGATCTTCAGAGAACAAATAAAATGATTCTATGGACTTTCCACTCTTATGTAGAAATTCAAGGCTTTGCTGGACCCACAAATAACACACAACCAGGGATAGTAAGAAATAGTGAGAATCAAATGAAGAAAAAAGCTAGAAACAGCCGTTGAACTGACGAATTTTATAGTCCAAACCAAAATTCATGCCAGCACTATAATAAGAATGACTGCGCGCTAGCTCCGTGGAAGCTAACAAACCTTAAAAATTAACACAGACTCACCCCAGAGAGACAAATGAAATAGAAAAACAGAGGATGAAGTAGTCCAATAGCATACGAACAACTAAGAGGCTCATCCATACCAATCTGGACAGATCTCTACAAATGCGTAAACAGGAGAACCATACCAGAGAAAAAAATACATATGCACAGTCATCTAAATTAGAAACATTGGCAATATTCCGGCTCATGACGGCCATGTTTGTCCAGCAGGACATCTGTATCACATGCATGTAATAAAACATCATTCTTGTTTCTTTTGTTGTTTTATTTGATAAAGTTCTGTGACTAGTGTAATATACATACTTAATTAACATCTCTCTCCATTTCATTTCTAACATTTATTTCCAAACCTAAATTATTAAAATATATACTTGTTCTACTTGTTTATCATCTATGTACAACTGTTTTTGAGCTTACTAATGAGTTCTCTAAAATGCTATATGTTTTTGTGCAATTCCATTATCCATCCATAGTGATTCTGCCCGAAGGCAGGTCCTTCACTGCAATAATAGCATTTTCATGCTATGCTTGCAGCGTTACTAGGGAATTGTAGGTGTTGTAGCTTCCCGTTGCTTTCCACACCGGTGAAGGATGATTATGATAAGGATGATGATTGCCATATGATTTCGGGGACCGTTTGGGCCTTAAAGTTTTCCTGACATTTGTCTTACAGATGAGGAAAAACCCCGATAAAAACCTCACCCAGAAAAACTGCCCCGACCGGGGATCGAGCCCTACCCCGCTGCGTGACAAGGCAGCACGCTACCTCGAGACCACAGCGGTGGACATATATATATATATATATATATATATATATATATATATATAGGTATATATACCTGTCTGTACATATATTATCTCTATCTCATTATGTTTATACTCCCTCCATTTTAGACTTACAAACTTGAGCGAGTGTCTGCACATTGGAAACGGAAATCTGAAAATGAACTAAATAGACATGTACAAAGAGGCAGACCCTCCCTAGATATATGGTTATCATTATTATAAGTATGCCAGGCTGCTGCCTTAGAGGCACAGGGCAACATATGCCAACTAAAAAACTCCCAGGACCAAGAGAGCTATAAAATCCCCTACCCGCCGAAGAATGGAACTCGGGACGCCGGAATGGAAGTCAGGGATTTTAATGACAAGGGGTTTAACCAATTTATTTCATGATCGTTCGTTCTCTAGATAAATTCACTCCTCACTTCGTGAGTCGTGAATTTATCGATAATTTGGAAATCACTCGTGGCATTACTTATGATAAATTTTGCTCAGAGGGGCCTTTTTTTCAGACTTATTTTATGAGCCTGAAAATCTTCAAACTCGGTTTAAAGTACCTGCCGAAGAACTTGTTCCTTGGATGTTTCCATCCTAAAAATCCATGTTCCCGGCCGGGTTTGAACCCGCCGATTCTCGGGACTAAAGGCGATGAAAATATCCACTAGAACACCGCGGCCGACAACCAATTTAATTTAAGTACGATAATTTAATTATTGTTATCTATGAAGATTAATGACTTTGAAGAGATTTGCTTTCACTCGCAATGGATTTCACTGGTTGTGTGTGCCTGAAGCTGGATCTGATCGCTTTCAGACGTGTACGAGCATCGGGAGGGGATACAGATTGTTACGCAAGGTGGATGTTCCGGGAGGATGTGGACACCTAGGAAAGAGATGCATCTTGTGTAAGCTATGCAGGTTACCTAGTTAACATTGACCGACCGTAGGACCTCGCCCTCCATACGAGTGCTCACGTCCACTCCAAACCAATAACCCTACTTTCCGTGTGACTGCGCTGGGAATATTTCACGCAGCGCTGTTTATTTGCAAATAACTGGTTTAGTGGATCACCACTTTCAAAACATCACACCATCCCCTCATTCTTACTTTGGCCTATACTTAATTACTTACCACTGGCACTATCGAACCCGTAGGTTCATGGCCGCGCTGACATAAGCTCTCCATACATCCCTATCCTGAGATAATGTCCCTGTGTTTGAGCCTTTGGCATGGGTTCCCTGAAGTAGTCCCCGCCCGGAGAACCGAATGGGGGACTATTTGACCTCCGGAAAATTTTACCCCAGTTCAACCCATGTCCGCATTTCTTGACGGTTGTATTTTTACGGTGAAAGATCGTCACTCTTTCGCCCAAGGTACTTTTTTTGGTCTGGCTTATCACCTTCGACCAGTCCGGCATGGGTAACCATATCGGCAGCAATGCTACCGCCGGCATAGCTCTCAGGATCATTTAAGCACGCAAGCCACTCCACCACGACAAGATAAAGATACCATGGAGGGCACCTTACTTGGCCTATAGATATTTTATTCAATGCCCCAAGTTGTCATTTCGATATTTCTGGTCTTCTCCCCTGGCATTGGCGTAACTGTAACCCACTTCTGAGTTGGGAGCCTGGAAGGCTGGGTTACTGTTAAGGAATAATTAATGAAATGATTGATAAAACATGCAGAATGTCAACAAAGTCCTGCTAGCAAAACAATGCCAACTGACTTCCCTCGGCGTGCTGAATTTCCTGATTCCATACTTACTCACTGGCACTATCGAACCCGTAGCTTCATGGCCGCACGGACATAAGCTTTCCATACATCCCTATCCTGAGCTAATGCTTTCCAATCATTCCCTGTATAATCTATTTCCCTCAAATCATACTTAATGTTGTTCTCCAACCTCATTCTTGGTCTACCAACTGGGTGTTTTCCCTCTGGCTTTCCTACAAGAAGCTTCCATGCACGTCTTTCATTCCCCATACGCGCAACATATCCTGCCCATCGCAGTCTACGAGACTTAACTGTTCTTATTATATCTGGCTTCCTATAAAGACCATGTAGTTCACTGTTATGTAGTCTTCTCCATTCACCTGTCTATTCATATCTCTTTGGTCCAAAAATTTTCCTAGGTACTTTATTCTCAAATACTTGTAATCTCCTTTCCTCTCTTAAAGTAAGAGTCCATGTTTCGCATCCATATAATATATTATATAACTGGTAGAATAATAGTTTTATATATTTTCAGTTTAACGTTTTTTGAAAGGAGTTGGGACATCAAGAGTCACTGCAATGCATAATAGCACGCATTTCCAAAATTGAGCCTATGTTTAATTTCTTTGAGCATCTCATTCCTATTTGTGATTATTGTTCCTTGGTATTTGAATTCAGCCACTTCCTCAAAATTTCCCTCAGTTGTCATTGGCTGTCCATTTCCATTATTTAATGAATTTCTATGTGTGACCATATATGTAGTTTTATTGATATTTACTTCCAGTCCTAATTTCTTAGTGTTACTCAATAGTCCCTGGGGGTCCGTTTATCGGGCCCCAGCTGTGCTCACAACAGCAACAGGGCGCGTCCCCGGGCGGTGGATAGGGGAACGGTCGGTGGTTTGCTTGCATTCCTCCCGGCTAGGTCCGGATCGGACCCGCGGGCCATTTGTGGGGTCGTCAGGACTCGAGCGACCTGACGTACTATTTAGCTCGTGCTGCGCCCACTCCAGCAGCAAAACGCGTCCCCTCGGTGGCGTAGTGGGGAAAAGGTCGGTGGATCTGCTAGTCAGTCCTCCCTTCCAAGTCCGATGGACTCGCGGACCATGAGTGGGGGTCAGCAGGAGAATTTTTATTGGCTATAGGGGCCTGCTGTCAAGCCTGAACGACCCCGGCCCACAGCAGGGGGCCTGTGCCGCCGTTGGTGGGGCGGTGGGAGACTAGGGATTCGTGCACCTTATCTCCTGGTTCATTGAACCTGAGACCATCTGTGGGGGCACCATGGGAGATGTGCTCCCTGGATGCCTAACATTGCTCAGTGGGCTGCCTCACAGCAGCTACACGACTAGGCCTAGTCTTGCGAACGGGCTGGATGGGACAATACCGGGCGTAATGCTGGGAATTACCACCAGGTCAATTAGCTCGGGAAAGGAGGAAGCGCGGTCTCCAGGGTCTGTGAGACTTAGCGCCGACTCTGGAACCGAGTGACCCAAGGACAATCTGTGAGGTCGTCAGGAGTTGAGCGACCTGACGTACTAAATGCTCAGGCTGGACCCACTTCAGCAACCAAACACGTCCCCAGCTGGTGCACTGGGGGAAAGATCGGTGGATCTGCTAGACAGTCCTCCCGGTTAAGTCCAAGGGACTCGTGAACCGTTAGTGGGGTAGGCAAGAGTTGAGCGCCTTGTCGTACTAATTGCTCATCTGTTGGAGCTTGCGAGCTCCGTGCTGGCCCAGAACAGCTGCAGAAGGCGTCCCTGGGGGCACCACCAGGGCTCGGCTCGGACCAGTCCAGCGGGGAGCTACTGTACTGGTTCCTGGCTTGGCCTACGGGCCCGTCGACAAACTGTGGGGGTCGCCAGGAGATGAGCACCTGGATGTACTAAAAGTCTCACACTGTTGGGCTTGTAGCCCTAGCCGGTCTCAAAACGGCTGCAGGACACGTCCCTGGAGACAGAACAGGAGAATGGTCGGTGGATCTGCGACAGCAGTCCTCCCGGCTAGGCTCATGGAGCCCGTGGACCAACTGTGGGGTCGTCAGGATTGAGTGACCTGATGTACTATGTAGCTCATCAATTGCCCAGAAGTGCAAACTCCAACACTCTCTCCCTGGGGTGTTGGTTTAAGGACCGAGAACTTGAACGTGGACGCGAACATAGGATAGGGAGGACTAGAACTAGGACTTGGGAGTATGGTCATGACGACCGAGGTATCCCAAGGGGTGGACGGCAGGGCCTAGATGTTACTCAATAGTGTGTGCATGTTGTCCTTTAGTATCTCCTCGCTATCGGCCAACAATACTACATTATCAGCATAAACTAACAGCTATTTCCTGATTCCATGCTGAACGCAATTGATGAAGACAACGAGTGCCTGTTCTCTGATGAAGCGACTCTCTTCGTGTCTAGACATGTCAACCTGCCATAACGTTCGGATATGGGGGTACTGGTGATTTACCAGACTCAGCATACCACCATACACATTGGGTATTTTACTGTGGTGTCGTCATTGTCGTTTAAATCACAATCTGCAACAAATGTAAACAAAACTTTGAGGGGCGTAGAATACGTTGCAAAATACAGCATATCTCCATCTCGAATAGTTTAAGAATGTCCCGCGCCGTGGACGAGTGGTTAAGGCAAGAAGTCTTGGCGCAGCACTACGGGACTTACGCTGGTTCGAGTCTCCATGGGTGAAGACAATTTTCTCATGGAATTTCGGCCAGTATGGGACCGGTACACAGTGGTCGCTGTGGCGTGGTTGGTAGAGTCCCTACTTTCCACTCAGACGACCCGGGTTCGATTCCTGGCGGGGTAGAAGATTTTAAATCTCCACCTTGGGACTGGGTGTGTGTGTGTGTGTGTGTGTGTCCTGTCCTTGTGTCTATGTGAGAATTAAGGAAAGTTAACAAACAGGTAAAACAAACAAAGAAAAGGGTAAAAGAATAAGGAAAACCAGTATAAACGAAAAAAAAAAAAAGGTAAAATCGGTATTCGATCAATGAAAGCTCAGTCCTACATTACAACTGAAACTTACCTCGGAAGAGGTATAGTTAAAAATTTATAATAAAAACAGAGCTAAGTTACATTGTTAGAGTAGCAGGTCTTTGTTGACACTCTGCAGATTTCAGTAACCACGCGTAAATAGGTTCATTATTTACTATGAGGCTACCTACGAGCTTGAGTTTTTTAAATTATAAATTATAAAGACTTTTGTCAAATAATTATGTTGGAGAAAACATTAATATTATTTTTAAAGTTTCATAATTCATAAATAAAATATTGTATTCGTACACTTAACATACTCAGCCTTTTAGATCTTGTGGTTAATTCGCACAATTTAAATTTACTCGAGTTTCACATTTTTTTTAGAATAATCTAAATTTATCATCAAATGCACCATTCAGTAGAAAAATTTAACAAAATTATAAGTACTGATATTCGGTAATTACACAGGAATAATAGATGATACAAATTTCCTTGATAATATTCATTGAAGCATGATTGTAGTTAAATGAAAATTAGAAAGATTATTCTTTTTTAATCTTGGACTAGAAGAATAACAATAGTCAACTTTTAGGCCTATATGATTCATGATGTGTTCCGTTGAGGTATTATTCAAAATTAAAATATAAAATTATGGAATATTCACTTGAAAGGTTCGTCTCCTCAACTTAATTAGTTATTTAACTGTAGCGCTTTCGGGACTTGTTCCATCATCGGCAGGTTTCAAAACTGGTGTCCCGAAAGCGCGACTCTCTAAAACCATTAGGTGTAGGAGTTCACCTTAAGTGAAAATTTAAAAATCGCTCTCTAGCGGTCATAATATTCGATATTTCACAATGAAACTCGGTATATAATATGACATAGCTGAGGTAGGTATTATCAAAAAATGAGCGAAATCTGACAATTAGAAGTGGAGGTTTACAGGAAATCCGAAATTAAAAACTGCCTAATCGACTGGACCGATTTTGATGACTTTCTTTGTGTATGTGTGTGTTTTTGAGTGGGTCTCTGGATGGTTTAGATTTACAATTGGACCCTCTAAAACCATTAGGCGTAAGAATTCACCTGAAGTGAAAATTTAAAAAAAAAATCTGCCATTTCAATGTTTCACAACGAAACTCGGTATATCCTATGAAAATAAACCGAGGTAGGTATTATCCAAAAATGAGCGAAATCTGTAATCCGAAATTAAAAACTGACTAGCAACCGCCATGTTCGGTTCGTCTCTGCGTGTACCATACAATTTAATTAACCTTTAATATTTTATTCATTTAGCCGTAGCAACACACGCCGGATATTAGCTAGTATGGGGCCTATATATATCATTGTAATTATAAGCATTGTAACAGTAATAATAATAATAACAATAATAGTAACAATAATAATGATAAATTATATATATATATATATATATATATTGCTAATGAATCTGTATAATCATTATTTGTGTTAATACGAGTAGTAATGAAAAACAGTTGATCTCTAGTGTCATAAATATCATGTTTACTCGGATGGGGACGTTAAAACTGTCGGTCCCCTTGATGTTTATGGTAGGAGTATTTACGGCGACACGTTTCGTCTTCTCTCTTCCTTCCATCGTCATCATTATCATCATATCATCATTAGAGCCCGGATTTGTATGCAAAATAAAGTACTAAATATGCATGGAAAATTTAGAAAATATGCACCCTAAATATGCAAAAACAGATAGTAATAGAATCAAATACATTATTTTCTTTGTGGGTAATTTTACCTTATTCCTTGCTGTTACAACAGTTAAGGAAGGTTTTGTACAATGAAAATGTTCTTTTTACATTACATGATGTCACAGGTGCATGTGAAAAACACCACAGTTCTTCTTCAGTCAATTTCTCATCGGTTATAGTTTTTTCACTATCAACAGAGCATTTTGAAAATTTGACAAATTCTATTGTAGCCGGGATTTTTATTTAATGCTGCATTAAGTTTATTTAAGATATTTATACACAAAGCACTGTCAAACTGGAGCAAAAAATGTTCAGGAATGGGAGTACCAATTGGAGATGGATCAACAGATACAATATATACACTATTATTTGCGGATGACCAGATAATAATTGCTCAAGAATATGAAGACATGGAGTTTATGTTCGGAAAATTATTGGACGAATACGATATCTGGGGTTTGAAAACAAATTTAGAAAAAAAAAATTATATGGGATGTGGAGCCGAACCGAAGATTTAATATTAGAAGATGAAAAGGGATATATTAGAGGATGTGAAGAATTTGAGTATCTGGGAATAAAATTAGATAAAGAGGATAAACAAGAAAGTGATATTAAGAACAGAATAAATAAAGGTAGAGCAATAACAGCAATGATGAATGGAGTCTTGTGGAACAGACATATAACCAGGAAAAATAAGTTACAAATATATAATTCAATAGTGAGAAGTACTGTCACATATGGAGCTGAAGTTTGGAAATTCAACAAAAATTTAGAACAAAAACTTATGTCGATGGAAATGGATTTCTTGAGGAGAGCAGCAAGATGCTCAAAATTAGACAAAATAAGAAATACTGTCATAAGAGAAAAAATGAGTATTGGTTATTCAATTGTAGATTATATACGGTATAAGCAATTAAATTGGTATGGGCACGTACGAAGAATGCAAGAAGAAAGATTACCCAGGAAAACGTTGGAATGGTGTCCACCTGGAAGAAGGAGGAGAGGAAGACCTCGAAACTCGTGGATGCAGGAAATATGAACTGGAATGAGAGCAAGAGGACTGGAGGACATGGATTGGATAGAGAAGAGACGAGTGGAGAAGAAAAATAAAACTTTAGGCACAGAAAGATGTGCAAACATTAAAATTCTGTATATAAATAAATTAAGTTTATCAAATGCGACTTTATCAGTAACGAAATACCATTTCTCAAGGTCCACGGGTATTCTCCTCTTACACAGATGTAAATATACACGTTACACTTATATCCAATTGATTGCAGAGACTTTATTAATTTTAAAAATTGATTAATAATGAAAGAATGAATGAATTAATTACTAGAAATTATCTAAAGGGAAAATTATAATTTAATACCATATTTAGGAGCAAAATATGCATTTATGCATTAAAAATCTAAACTAATTTTTCCCCGGAATATGCATTTTTATGCAGAATCAAATACCGCTCAAATTGACCACTTAACATGTAAATCATTTCGGCATACTGTTTAATTAATAAAACAAAACATGTATTTCGCATACAAATTCGGGCTGTAATCATCATCTCCCAACAATAAAATTAAATTCTACCCAAACACTTAACCATAACAGTAATTCTGCACTCCTCTTTATACACAATGCAAGTTGTCTGCCTAAGTGGTGTGTAAATAGAAAACATGCCATATGAGCACCATCTGTCCGTCTAGAGCGGAAATGCAACCGCACAAAAAGTGCAGTGTGTAACTTTACAACACACACACAACGAGAAAGGAGATTATATTGTCATAAAGGAATTCAATCTATGAGAAAACGACTCAAAAAGTGAATTAAAGTAATGATATTATTGGAATACTGATCTCAGTTTTATGGAGCAGGAATACAATAAATAGTACAAAAAATAAAATATTCAAAACCATATTTCAGGGTATAGTATTGTATGGAGCAGAGATGTGGACGTTAAACAGAAAACATGTTAATAAACTGGATGCATTGGAAATGAACTTCTGGAGACGATCAGCCAGAGTATCCAGGAAAAATAAAATAATAAACATAGAAATTATTTTATTTCAGGATTGTTTCTGTTATATACACAGGTATACTCAAAATATACAATTTTTTTCTTCCAAACTTCCCGGTCTTGCGTGTGTGCTTCTGTCATATTTCTCTTCTTCATGTTGTCTTGAATTCCCTTTATCCACGTTGGCTTTGGTCTACCACGTTTCCCTTTTTCAGGAGGTATCCATTTCAGTATTTCTTTGATTGTTTCTGTGTCCCTTCTTGCCATTATATGCCCATGCCATCTTGGTTGGATTTCGTCTTGTACAGTATCCTTTCTACATTCATAATTTCTCTTACTGTATTAATACGACACCTTATAGAAGTGGAAGAAGAAAGTATCACAATAGAAAGGGAACGACTACAGTGGTACGGACAAGTACGTAGAATTGTACAAGAATGAGAAATTAAGAGGAGAGAAGTAAGAAGAAGATGACCTACTACTATCTGGCAACAGAATGTGCATATGTCAATGGAAAGGCTTTGTGTAGTGGAGGATGACGTACGTACAAGGTAGAGACAAATGGCTTATCATAAACTAGTTAGTAATTTGTTTTTATCACAAGATGTTTATATCTTCTGTTCATACACTTAAAACACAATGATGTAGAGTTCTGAAAAGTAATATCTAACTTTGTGTAATTTAGATGTCAAAATTATAACCTACTGGCTAATACCCGGCGTGCGCTGCTACGCCTACATAAATACAATTAATTGCTTTTATGTTTAGTTGAATAAGTAAAAGGAAAAATAATTATAAATTTATATTTTTTGGATATCCTGTGCTGATTACCTGGCGTTGCCCGGGAAACTATTTATCCCGACCTTCTTGACATAAATGAGCTGAAATTCGAAAAACAATGTGTTTTATTTTTAGTTAAATAAGTGATCGAAAAAAAAATATTGTAGTTAGTTTTAGATACTCCGTGCTGTTTACCCGGCGTTGTCCGGGAATCTACTCATCCCGATCTTCTCGGCATAAATGAGCTGAAAGACGAAAATTAATGTAGCTTACTTCTTATGATTAGTTGAATAAGTGAAATGAAAAATAATTATAAATGTATATCGTTATTATTTTAAGATTCCCCGTGCTGATTACCCGGTGTTGCCCGGGAATCTACTTATCGCGATCTTCTTGGCATAAATGAGCTAACAGACAAAATTCGTTATTGTGAGTTATCCGTAAAAGAATACCCGCCATGTGCTACTATGCTTGCACTGGAATCTACGTACTTGTCTCCATTTTCTTGGCATCAATGAAAGACAAAAATGGTTATTATGAGTTATCCGTAAAAGATAAACATATGCTGTTGCAGACTTTTTTGTAGAGCTTTTTGAGATATTCAATTCTGTGTACATTAATTCCATGTATTTGTTATGGTTTAGGCAGCGTAAGCCATT